>OZ024869.1:90607098-91329598 GCA_964017185.1 Rugalucina vietnamica | reverse complement strand
GCACTTGCCCTAATAATTGTAAACCAAGCTTTAAATCCATTGATTAGGTGTAAACAGGGAGGGGGCAAATGTCCTAGATATGCACATTGATGAGGGGGCAAATGTCCAACTCTATCAATCAGTTAGGGGGCAAATGTCCTTACATGCCATATTTGGGCAGGGGGCAAATGTCCGGGGGGAACATGTCCTACACTTGTAAACAAATGCGCAAACTTTGGCCATGCGACATAGAATAGACAAAACGTATATTATCTTGAATCAACAGACACACTTCATAACCGTCCGAATACCCTATGTATATCATGCATATCCTATACTAGCTAAATAGAAGAAGATTTGCGCATTGCCTGGTCTTTGCTATCTAGAAAAAAAAAAAAAAAAAAAAAAAAAAAAAAAAACTTTTTATTTGTAATTCTCAATTAATAAGATCTGACAAAGTCAAATAGTAATATGCTCTTGAAAACCGTAAAAATCGCATTATGCATAGATAACTACATATTACACTTTTAGTTTCTTTAATTATTTAATGATAATAATGTACTAAAATGCTTGATTATTGTAAACATGTGTTTACCAAACCATTGATAAAGGTGTCAATTAAAGATTGTTTGTCATCTATTGTATAATCCCCAAGTGTGGTGCCTTGGGCAAAACACAGCTCGATACTTTAAACAGACTGCTAAAATGAAACATTAAACATACCGTATTCGTTCTAATTACCGCACATGCTCCAATAAGCGCACACCCTGCTCGTTTCCAAAAAATTTGCGCATAAGCGCACACTGCTCGACCAAAATATTGACTGTAATTCTAAGGTTTCTTCTAAGGAAGAACAATATAAAGTCTTTTGTTTATTAGACAAAAATAAACAAATAAACTAATAAACAAAAGACAAAATATTGATATTTTATACCAATTTTACACATTAATACCACATTAAAACGTATCTTTTATTGATCAAACAATTTTTCGCGACGATTGGAACACTTATATTACATAACCATTGATATTTTTGACATGTTTATTACAGTAGTTTATATGTTGTTTTATTTCGAAGTGTGCGATATTTTGTTACCTTTACTTTAAGATACTTTGAAAAGTTAAGCGCACTGTGCGCTAATTAGAACGAATACGGTATGCATGTTCTACATATCCGAGTGTGTATTTGAAATAAAATACGTTATGAACAGTATCTAATTAATCTATCTAAACGACCCTCTTGTGTACAGGCTTTGCCATATTAACATACTGCATTGGTTGTTCTGGTAGTTTTGGTAGTTCCGGTATTTCGTAGTAGTTCCGGTATTTCGTGGTAGTTTTGGTAAATAACAGTACCGCTAATGTAGGGGGTTTAGGGTTCCGAACTGGTTTTTGATACAGTTAGTGTGCTTCAGGTTGTTTGGATGTGTTTAAGATGAGGTTTGGGGTGGTTTTTAAGTGGTGGTTCCACGGTCCGTTAATGCTACGCTATCTCAACATTTCTGATACTGAAAGATGAATTAAACCAGTCCCAGAACTATATTCCGGTATCGCTCGAGCTAGCTCTTTTCCTACACTGACCCGCAACACATTGTCATGGGATAGTGACAACATGTTGGCCAATTTACAACATTAAATCTGGTGTAGTACGAAAACCTGACTTGTACGAATACTAGTTCTTGTATACGACTTGGGTTTTCTGCTTTTCTACACGCACCTGCTTCGTAAATCGTCTGCCATACTAATGAAAATTTAAACACATTGATTTTGTCGTTGCTCAATCAATCAATTACAAGCTCATGTTCGTAAAACAAAGAGAAAATACAGATAGATCATAGATAACGGGTGTCTTTTTATTGCTATTTACACAAACTTTCGTGTAAATATTTCCCGGACAACTCGGTCCTAAAATATTACCGCAGGATTGCTCAGGATACCGCAGGATAGAAAAAATACATACACTTCCAAAGATCAGGTGCCACACCTTCCTCAAACAATGTCTTTTTAAGTATTACATGGTGAACAACATCAAAAGCTTTGGAACTGTCAATAGTTACTAAACCACTTTATTTAGTAACTATTGACAGTTCCAAAGCTTTTGATGTTGTTCACCATGTAATACTTAAAAAGACATTGTTTGAGGAAGGTGTGGCACCTGATCTCTGGAATATTGTTGACAATCTTTATAGTAGAATGTCATCTAAAGTTAAGTGGCAAGGTGAATGTAGTGAAAGCTTCGCGATCGGACAAGGCGTGAGGCAGGGGAGTATTTTGTCACCGCACCTTTACAAAATGTATGTAAATCCACTTCTTGAAGACCTGAAAAGGAATGCTCTAGGAGCTTGCATTGGAACAATATATACAGGCTGTTTAGCAGTGGCTGATGACTTCCTATACCTGTCGAACTGCCCTGATGAATTGCAAGTTATGCTCAACCTTGCGTACAGTTTCTCGGGAGAACGGAGATATAAGATTCACCCTTTAAAGACAACATTAGTTTCACGTGTAACAACAAAAACTAGTAGAATCAAAGATAAAGATGCTAAATGGTACATGGGAAATAATCAAGTAACAGAAAATACAAAATCTGAACACTTAGGAATACTAAGAAGCTCAAAGGATGAAAATGCTTTAAATATACAAAAAAGAACAAGTTTAGCTAGAAGGACTTTATATTCATTAATTAAAACTGGTGTACATGGATGTAACAGTTTGAATGCAAAGCTATCTCATAAGATCTATCAAGTATATGTTGTACCTCGGCTGTTATACGGACTGGAGGCGTTATTGCTCAACAAGTGCCAGATAGATGAACTCGAAAGATTCCACATAGAAATTTTGAAAAATATACAGTCTTTACCAACAAGGACAGCAAACTGTATAGTGTATCTACTCCTGGGTACCTTACCGTTGAAATTAGAAATTGAAAGAAAGCAATTGGGCTTGTTTTATTCGGTTATTCAACGTGAAAACTCTACTCTACAAGATCTGTGGAAAAGGCAAATTACTTTACTGCAAGATGGAAGTTTCTTTGAACATGTATCTGGTCTTCTGGAGAAGTATAGCCTGCCAGTTCCTGAAAAGATTGTGAAAATGAGTAGGGAAGCGTGGAAATTACTAGTTAAAAAGACTTTAAGAGTTTACTGGACGAAACAACTTCGAGAAGAAGCAGGGGAGAAGTCGACGCTGGAACGTTGCCATCTTGATAGTCTTCATATGGGTACTACCCACCCAGTCTGGAATACGGTTAAATCCAACAGAATGGATGTGATGAGAGCAGTCGTCAAGGTGCGCATTCTAACGGGGACTTATCTTCTACAAGTTCATCGAAAGAAATTCAGAATGGAGGGGACTGTTGATGCATGTTGCCCGTTGTCCTACATAGAGGACGAGGACTTGGTACATATGCTCACTCGCTGTCCTGCGCTTAATATAGTAAGGACTAGATATATAAATGAACTCAAGCAGTGTATCAATTCAACTCTGGGCCCTGGTGAATGGGCGAGGCGTATCACAGACTCCGAGACACTGGTACAGCTTATTGTGGATTGTCGGAAATTGGCTCCAGACATTCTTCCAAATAATACAGAGTTCCTGGACGTTATTGAAACTAAAACCAGACTTTTATGTTATAAAGTACATCTAAAAAGGTTATACTTGTGTAATATCAACAAAGGGATATCCAGTATCGATATGGTTGCTGACCCACCTCCCATTCAGTAACTTCAGATTAGTGATACACATCACGTGCGCCTTCAGATAGGCGGAGAATACACAACAAAGAAAGAAAGAAGAGTATCATTATCAGATAAAAAAAACATGTTTTAGTGACCAACCACTGCATTTAGTCAACTTACAATGAACTAGATAAACTAGATGCTGCCTTCGTTTAGTATACCATAGAGATATATACACTGAATCTGAATAGTTTACTGGTGACACGCCAAATGACATAATTTTACCAGTGGGCTTCGGATAGGGGAGAAATTAGTCCCTTGAACGCATGAGTGAAGTGAACTTGGACACAAAATCATCTGACATTTCAGCAGTAGAAAACAGAGAGTAAGGGAGGACAGAGAGTCAGGGAGGCTGAATACTTGACATACCTGAGTTTTTGATTATTGGAAAAACCAATGCATAGTTTCTTGACCCCTTCTATAGGGACCCTGTCAAATTCTGAAAACAACTATAGGCCATGAGGGTAATATATCGTGAAGACTAGTTGTATATCTAAAGTGTCAAATACCCGTTTACAGCGTATACGAGACCGCCATTCAATCTCGCCTTATTCCAAACTCGATACCGCAAAATTGCAATAAGCAGGTTAAATGCTAAACAACAAATGCTTGTTTTGCTTATCTAAAGTCTTAAATTGAAGCAAGATAAAATCGTTAAATGAAAACTGTCTAAGACTTAGTATTTAACTAATTATTTCAGTCTATTAAAGTACCAACGCATTTACCTCAAGAAATAAGACTGCATAGGGATCATTTGAAGCAGTCACAAAATGATGAATTAGGAGCCCCACCCCCCGGGGGGGGTCTTTGCTCCCTGCTCCCTGAAAGAAAAATGACCTTTCTCCCCAGCTCCCTAAAATGTTTTTCCACAGCCCCCTGCTCCCTAAACCCCCAAAAAGTTATGCTTTCTCCCCAAATCCCTGAAAATAAATGACCATCCTCCCCAAATCCCTGAAAATAAATAGCCCTTCTCCCTGAATCCCCCAAACCCCTGGGAGTGCCTCAATTAGCTAGACCTGTTTGTAAATAAAATGCGCATTCAAATTAAGGTTTGCAATTATAGTTAGAAAGGTTGAAAATTTGCCATACAATATTTGGAACTATCGAAAGTTAGTGTATCAGTATCAATTATCGCGTAGTTGCGTAATACGACACGATTATGATACCAACTGTATATAAACAGATTAATCGAATTATCAATGAGTCGATTAGTGTTTGATCATCGAGATGTCATTTAAATAAATACAAATAATTTATTAAAGTCTCACCTCAAAGAAAGCATAATATACATGTAAAACAAACGAAGAAGATACAATAAAATTAATGGCTTTTCTATATCACACTTGATGAAATGTAACTTAACTTTTCAGTTGTATATTGGTATTGTTACGTTGTGATATTATAAATAAATAAATAAATAAATAAATAAATAAATAAATAAATAAATGAATAAAATGCATTTGATAGACCAGGCCTCAAACAAAAATTCGAATTATAAGTTTTGCGCTTAGATTCAAGAAATGTCAAATACATAAAGAAACACAAACACGTGTATAAGAATCAATCAACGCATAGTTGCGTAATACGACACGATTATGACACCGACAATTTAATCAAATTATCAAAATGCCGATAATTGTTTGATCACCGAGGTGTCGTTTTAGGTAAAAGAAAAAACAAACGAAGAAAGAAATATATAATAATCAATATTGTTACGATTATGTTTTATTAAAATTTATTTTATTTTTTGTAAATTATTAAAAACACTACTTGAAAGTACAAGTAGGCAAAGATCAGGAAAAGGCGCAATCAGAAAAAGACTCCCACTCCAAAAACCGAGGTGGGAAAAAAACAAACTAACAATCAGGTACTTATATCATGAAACATATCGTAAGCCGAATGAGCAGCTATTTTCCCAATAGGTGGCCACTCAGTTACCCTAACTTAACTAAAAATATGAAAACATACATAAGGCGCCAACAGCACAAAAAATTTTTTACACACCAAGACATAAAACAAAAAGAACCACCACAGAAGTATCGACTTGGAACGATCAGTAACACAAAGTTACTGGCGGGCTTAAACCGGTTTTACATGGCCATAACCTCACCCTCAGCTTCTGCAGTGGTTCATAACATTTAGTTAGTTATTCGGTCCTCGTGGTGAATCTCTAACTAGTCAATGAATCATCAAGAACAAACAAATAAATCATGATAAACATCCTGATGAATCAAAAACCAGGACTCACAGACTGAGTAAGCTGCCCGACGATGGAGATCCCTGGGCGCCGAATAACCTACTAACTCCGGAGCAAAAGAAAAACACCAGTTGGACCCCGGTGGGCCAAGCAACAGACAAGAAGCTCCGGCCCCAACCAACTAAAATGAATAGCTTTATGTCGGGGCCATCATAGAGTCTGACGCCCGACCCACCGGCGTGCAATTAAAGAAGGCAGCATAGTTATCAACCATGATTGGGTTAAAAACTAAGCATGCAGACTGTCGCATAACATTCAAGTTATAACCTATACGTCTGTAACGTGTTATGATTTTTCTGAACTGAAAAGAAAAATCATTAATTCCTTTAAGTTTCTTAAATTTGTAAACCAAGTCACCATAAAATTCAGGTTCCGAAAGGCCCTCACTTAAAAGCGTCTTTAACCCAACATTATATTTGGAAATCAATTCATAGTGTCTACGATAAAATTTAGAAAATGTTTTTCGAAGTTTATGATACCGATAGCCCTGTTGGAGAAGTTTTGCCGTTAAACATTTATTTCGAGCGTTGAAGTCTGTAACATGATTGCAGACTCTAGCAAACCTAATAAGTTGCGAAATGTATACACCATAAGAAGCACGACGAGGAACGTCACCATCCAAAAAAGGAAAATTTACTATATCAAAATCAAAGTCATCGCGCTTATCATAAATTTTAGAAGAAACAAATCCATTTGCAACAGAAAGATGTAGATCTAAAAAGGGGGCTTCAGTATCTGTGATATTGGCTTTGTTCAACTGAAGTTCAGGTGGATAAATTTGATTGACCATACCTTCAAAATAAGGGTTGTCAATGTTCAAAAGGTCATCGAGGTACCTAGATGTGGAATTAAAAGCCTCGATAACATCAGCTTGATTATCATGGTTAAGAGAATCCATGAAATCTCTTTCGTAGCAGTATAAAAATAAATCAGCTACGAGAGGTGCGCAATTTGTACCCATCGGAATTCCAACAATTTGTCTGTATAACTTGGTCCCAAATCTAATATAAATATTATCAAGGAGATAGGATAAGGCGTCGCATACATTCTGACATGACCAAAGTGTATACCGACTTTGGTCAGAGGAATTGAAAAAAGCCTTTCTGTCATTACATGCCAAATAAAGTGAACCATAGTTTTTTAATGCCCTTTTGAAGGTCCACTCTATCAAATCCAGAAGTTTTTCTTTTATTAGATTATGTGGTAATGTTGTATACAGAGTAGAAAAATCATATGTGGACAAGCTTGTCGCACGGAACCCTCTACACTTCAATTTACTGAGCACCTCACCAGAATTTTTAATTGACCAAAACCAATTTTTATAAGTTTCATACACTGTCTCACAGTATCTTATAACATGAGATTAAATAGCAGTAAGACAGGAAGTTAATAATTTAGAAAGTTCAGTGGTAGTACAAGAGCTAGAATTTGCAATAAATCTAGCTTTGTATGGTCTTTTGTGAAGCTTAGGTAACCAATACATCGTAGGAAGTTTGTCTTGGCCTTCATTGACACAAACAGAAAACTTAACAGGTAAATCGTTTAAGTGGGCATTAACTACAGACACCTCATCAGTATCTGTCTCCAGATAAGCCCTGGTACCATCAAGCTCCTGTTTTAAGGTGTTAACGTAGTGAAGCCTACAAACGACAACAACATTGTTTGCGGCTTTATCTGCCGGAACCAAGACATACTTTCTATGAAATTCTTGGATACCCTGCTTCAAATGCCTAAATGACGATTTGGGTTTAGGAGGTAAAAGATTAGTATTTTGTGAATAAAACTTAATACGTTTATCCACGATAGTGAAGATACTTCTTTTCCATTCTTTAAGAGCATTATCCTCAACACCCTCTCGTTTACACCATCGATTACCGAAATCATTTAATGCAGATGAAATCTCCTCTCTACATTTGTCGAAATTAATGTAGGAAGGGAATCTATATTTCGGACCTTTAGAAACAATTTTGCGAATTCTAGAATCCGAAATTATTTTTAAATTTCCAGTAACAATATGTCCAGCGGGTTGATAAACATATTTTGAATCTTTACAATCTCAAGACTTAGGAGTATTAGCATGGATATCAAGATCAGAAACAAGTTTATTGAAATTAAAAATTGTATTTCTGATTGGTTTGTTATATTTGTAACAAATAATAGGAGGTTCTGAATTTTGGAAGTAGGTAGGTATAGACTGTATCACTGATTTATCCTGGAATATGCTTGGTAAATCAATAAAGTCAATTCCTTTATTGATGAAAGGAATTTTAATAAAACTTCTAATGTGATTAGATTCGGAATCGATAAATGGACGAAGACAAGAGCATGAAAACATTATTTTAGTAATAGGACTATAGTCTGACTGAAAATGCAAATCGAAGTTAACATGCAACACAAAGTTTGTTTTTAATGTCATTATTTAGCTTTCTGTACGATTTGTTCACTTACATGTAGCAAAAACGGAATCAAACATTGAACAACCTTCTTGGTTATGACATTATTTAGTGAACAAAAAACAAAACTGTGCATGTACCGTGAAACGTCGTCGATACTAAGCTTAGATTTTTTTTGACTGGAAGAAATTCTATTTATTTTGATACAACGTTGAAAACTGAGTGCACCATACGCATTTGTTCACTTACATGTAGCAAAAATGGAATCAAACATGAACGACCTTCGAACATTGTACTAATTATTCCGGAACGTTATTAGAAAATTCAAACCTAGTTTGAGCCTAATGCAAATACACTTGGTTTAAATGACATTATTTGGCGAACAAAAATAACACTGTACATGTACCCGTGAAACGTGGTCGAAACAAAAGCTTAGACTTTTCAGACTTGAAGAAACTATTACATATTTTGATGCAACTTTGAAAACGGAGTGCACGATGTGCTTAATAGAACGAATATAGCTACTGTATGCGAGTCGCAAGGGTGATCTCAAGACTTTGATAATTAACTCATGAATAAATCCTTAGTGTGGTGCCAGCTGGAAACTAAGGATAAAATTTTATACTTGGGCGTCTCACAAACGTTTCCCTTCTTGGTATGGTAGTTCATGCTGGAAATAAACAAAATTAAATGCATCTTAGAAAATTATACAAAAATGAAAGGAACAATAAAATGGCTTAAATCTTATCAAACTTCAAAAAGCAATTAGATATGATCAATAAAATACGATCCTTACGTATCTATCCTGTGGCAGTATGATTATCTATCCTGCGGTAGTCTTTGATTAATACTGTGATTCATACTGAAAACAAACCTAATAGACCAAAATTATATGATAATACCGATGTTTTATGGTAAAAACTTTCAAATACTTTACTTATAATCATTTAAGATGAAATATATGTATTAAAACTATCCTGCGGTATCATTAGGCAATCTGTGGTATCCTGCAGTATTCTCAGCCTGTAACGAAGAAAAGACGTTGTAGAAATCAGCACTCATTGGCATTTCAGATACCTTCCGCTAGCAAAGAAGCGTACTAAATTAGTTTCTTTCCACAGACTATCAGGGAGTGACAACCCTGATTCTCTGATCTCCTCTGCTGAAATGTCTGATGTTCAACTTCGCGTCTCTTGTTAGAGCCAGTGACAATTTTCCCTCCTGGCAACACCCCTGGTCAATTTGGAGTGTCACTAGTAAACCATTCAAATTCAGAACAGCTTCGGTTTCACTAAATAAACAGGATTTTTCTATACTCTGTGCATTTTCTGAAAATACCTTGTAAAATGCACTATTGCAAAAACAGTGCAACTGTTTTGCTTTCTTTTCAAGAGAGATCAGAAAAATTATTTGATCATTTTACTCATCGGCACACCAAAAGGAGTCTAACAACTTATAACATATGCCACATTTATATGTAGCTATTCCATTATAAATCATTTTATGACATTTTCATTTCTATAGAATAGAATCGTGGCAACTCCCAGGTTTGTCATTCTCCGGTGAGTAGAGGGGAGATGTGCTATTTCCGTAGTAGGGATTTTACCACAAATTTTACCCCATAGTGCATGGCTTTTAGCGGGGCTTAAAATATTAAAAAGTCCCGCTATTACTCGGACCAATAGAGGCCGTAGATACATATGACTGTATAATATACTAAAGGACTTTGAAAACGCCTCACTATAAATTTACCGCAATGATGGTTATTTCTTTTAGAATACAGGATATTTCGGCAAAAAATATTTTCGAACAGAAAAGTACAATTCATACCAAAACCGAAACGTCAACGCCAGTGGTTTACGTCATAATGTATGATTTCAAACGTTACCAAAACTTCAACAAAAAACAAACTCTGGGGGCGAAAGATATTCACCAGGTCCAACATAATTTCGGGAAAGAAACACTAAACGCCAAGCAGATGCTGTTGGTTGTCTTTCAATTGCACTGAAACTGTGGTTATTACGTCACTTTAGCGTTTATGAAGTATAACATTAATAATTTTTGCACGTTAAATTAAACGGATTCAAAAGTTTTAAAGCACAATAAATAGGCACGGACTTGTGTAAAAATTACCATAACTTTTGTCGCTGTAATCGTATGTCTGTGTGTTTTGACCACTTTACACTTGACGTCAGCAAAAAACGCTAGAATCTTAAACGGCATTGAACGAAAGTCCCCATTTTATTTTGCTTTTTTTTCTTGTGTTTAAGGTTGTACGGTATCACCGGAGATGGTTTATTTTCACAAAAAGCCTTTTTTGTAGCCGCCCTAAGGTCTTTGACACAACAACAAAGACGTTACGTATCAAGAAAACAGTATTAGCAAGCATCTTTATGAATAAATATTGTTTATCATGTTAAGATACACACTTTTATGTGTATTTTATACTTCAGACTAAATTTAACCAGTTTTAAGCAAAATGATAACCGATGTATAGTGAGGCGTCCTTTAGTATAATTATTTTCTAAATCCCTGGTATTTCTGTTCTTATAGACAGGAGTCAAAATTGCTTGATTCAGAGCGGGAGTTACTCTACTGAGGCCCTACCAAGGGGCTTGGGAAGCTGGACATAACTGGAAAAAGCTATTTATTTTCAGGAAGATGGTGAACACTAGTGATTATTTAAAGTGCTGGTGAGCAAGTATGGGAGATTGAGAGACGTACTTTAGGGAGCAGGGAAGGCTCATTATTTGTAATGGTTGGGTAGGTAAGAAACCTCACCCAAACCTTCTATTTTTTGCACAATCATGATTGTTGTACACTTGTCCATTTGATTCACCAAGTTAAACACATTAAATTCTATGGATGGGTCGAAATATACCGGACCCGCGATGTTGAATCGAAGAGTTCCCCTACCGCTTATCTGTTCAAGGCACACGTCTATTGACTTTATAGTTTTGGGCTAGGTGTTTACTAGTATCAATTTTGTTCAAAGCTAGTGAATGTTTGTATTTACATGTGCTCTTTAACTTATTTACACAAAGCTGTTGTTGTATACAATCTCTAGGAAATCCTTTTTAGTGCATGCACCTCAAATGAATTCAATGGAAGTACACCCTAGTACACAGTTCGAGCAACCTCAACTTCTGAATCACAATCCTCTATTTAAAGTCGAGTATCATTGTCGCTTCTAATGTTAGCTGTGTGAGAAATTCTGGTGAGAAATTCTGAGTACTGAAGACTCGGGATAGGCTGAATCGAGTTCAGTTTCTTTGAGTAAATTTTTCTCTTCATTAAAGAACGCACATTACCCCACAAAATGCTGTCTTGTCTCTGGATCTGTGTTGCACAACTTGCAGGTTGGATTTACGGCGTATTGATGGAACGCTGTCCTATTAGCTTGGTGTATATATGTGCCCGTCAACAACTTACACACTTAATTTGTGCTCTTCTACTGTCATGAATACTATTCCTTACAGTTGACATCCAGTGACTGCTACCTATATTCAATATGTTTGGGTTAAAGTACTTTGTAGAAGAATTGCTTTCAATATGAGACTTTCAGAACTTTTGTACCGTATCATTTTATTTTGTGGTTACGTGTACATTTCCACGCCTCTTCGGGCGATGGGTTATTTAGAAAGCACCTCAGTGCACATGACCTCCTATATGATCTACAACACGGCTTTTGGGAAAAGAGGTTATGTGAAACGCAGCTTACCATGTTGGTCGAGGACCTTGCGAGGAATGTGAGTAAAGGCAAGCAAACGGATTTGATACAGTTGGATTTTTCAAAGACCTTTGGTAAAGTGAATCACTCCAAACTCCTTTGGAAGCCCCACCAGTATGGAATCAGAGGAATGCACTAGTCTAGATCCGTGCCATCATGGAAACCCGGTCGCAGACTGTGGTCCTTGGTCCCGGTGACCTCTGGGGTACCCAAGGTGTCAGCTCTGGGGCCGATCCTGTTTTTAGTCTACATGAATGACCTGCTGGATGAACTGTCATCACAGGTTCGACTATTTGCAGACGACACGGTCGTGTACCTGACAATTATTATAGGAGATACGGAAGACGGCAAAGTGCTACAAAATGATCTAGACAGACTATCTGGAATCTGTGTGTGAGGACAGGTGAGAAATGGAGTTCAACCCTTCCAAGTGTCAAGTAGTGCGGGTGACAACATCCAGGAGACTCATTGATGTAACATATACTTTGGACACTTTGCATGGCCGAGTCCTGGAGATTGTCACAAGTGCGAAGTACTTTGGGGTTGATATCATCAGTGGCCTTTCTGGAATCCCAGCATTGACAGAATAACTAAAAATACCACCAGGGCGCTAAATTTCATCCAGCGTAACATCAAAAACCAATAATAATAATAAATTTTAGTAAGCATTTCGGTGCGAAAGGTGCTGTAACGTTTTGGTATTGTTCCGAGCGGTCCTATCCACAAATTCAACAATTAAAAACACTATATAAATTTTCTACAGGACTGATTGTCAAATGATTGGTTATGCATAAACTATTTTACAACAAAAACTAGACTACTTTGTCTACAATCTTGATTAGGATTTCATTGAGCAATAAAAGAATCACAGAATAATCACCAGAAAACATATATACGAGTTCAAGCTGTTCTCAACTGAGGTTTCAGCTCTATCCATCTGCTCATCTGGAGAATCATAGCGGTCCGATTCTTGGTCAACCGGTTCAGGCATTCCTCTTTCTTCTGATTCTCCTATCAATGTTTGTTTTCTTGCCTTTCGAACTCTGTTGATGTGAATAACTTGTAAGGTTCCATTTCTGCCACAATTGATGTTCAACAGTACATCTGAAAGCTTTTCAACAACCTGAAATGGACCTTTCCAAAATTGTTTGAATTTGACTGTCTCTCCTGGTTTCTTGACAGGAAACAGTACATACACCCTGTCATCAGTGTTTAAGTTTTCCATAGACACTCTTTTGTCATGTGTCTTCTTCTGTCTCAGAATCGCCATTCCAGTGTTCTCTCTGACAAAAGCGTGGACAGATTCTAGTCTATCCTGAAGATCCCAGACCCATTCATTAGCTGGTACTGGCTTTACATTTGGAGGCATTTGATAAATGAGATCCAAGGGGGTTCTTGTGTTGTGACCAAGCATAATCATGTTAGGACTGGTCCCTGTGCTTTCATGCTCTGTAGCCCTATATGCCATTGTCACATATGGTAGGAGCAGATCCCAATTTGAATGGTTCTCATTTATGTAAGCCCGAAGCATTGAACACAAGGTTTTATTAAACCTTTCAACCATGCCATCGGACTGGGGGTGATAGGGAGTTGTGCGTGTCTTGTCAATTTGCAACAAGTCACACATCTCTGCAAATAATTTGCTTTCGAACTGGCGCCCCTGGTCCGAATGTAATTGGTCTGGCACTCCAAATCTTGAGAACAGTTGTTCTACCAACAATCTGGCTACTGTGGACGCCTCTATATTGCTCATGGGGTAGCACTCTGTCCATTTACTAAAATAATCTGAGACCACGAGGACGTATTTGTTACCCCTTTCTGTTACTGGAAGCTCACCCAGTATGTCTACCGCTATCCTTTCCATAGGATATCCGCTTCTGGCAACTTTCATGGGTGCCCTTTTTGTTGGAATAGGGTCCTTCCCTTTTTGGCAAGTTTCGCACCCGGTTATATATATTTTGACATCTTGCTCTAGTCCCGGCCAGTAGTAATTCTGTCTAACTTTGCTCAAAGTTTTCTTGATGCCGAGGTGCCCTGACGAAGGAACGTCATGTGACAATCGAAGCACAAGTCTTCTCTGTGACCGTGGCACTATTGCCTGCCAATTTATCATGCCTGTGTCCTGAACTTCATATTTCCGTACCACTAACTCATTGTGTATCTCGAGTCTTTCCCATTGACCTACCAATGTTTTTACAACATAGCTTTCCCGCGCTATGTCTGCTGAGCCTGGTTTTTCTCCTCTCTCAAACCAGCCTCTGATTAAACAAATATCTCTATCTCCTTCCTGCAACGACTTCTATAGGAGTTTAGGCCAAAATATATAAGTATTAAAACTGTTCATGACCATAGGTGCTAGATCGCCAGGTGGAGTGAACAGTAAATACAAAAATATTAGCTGCCTGGGTCGTATCTGTTCTGGGTATTCCCAAGTGTGGTGAACTGGATTGTGGTCCAGTAAAAAATGAAATAGTGATTTCAGCAACTGAGATAGTGTTCTCAGTACTATTGCAAGTTGGGTGGTCTTGCTGTCCAGTTATTCAGACGGTGCAGATCGAATTAGCAGAAGGCAGTAGTGATTGTCAACTGGAGAAAGCTTCGTGGCACGAACTGAAGGCAGTGTTAGGTTTCTAAGGGATCATTGCGATACCTGGAGACCAAAGCATTGCTTAAGTTCATCATAGTGCTGAGCACACCTGAGGCCTATACGGTTTAAAGGACCATTGCGGTACTTGAACCAGCTGGTCTCAGACAAACTCTTGGGAAGCTCCAGAGACATATTGGCTATATAGAGAGATAGCCATATAGACGTTTAGGCTATAGGATAGCCTTGCAACTAGGAGTTGCAAACCGTAGAGTTGTGAAAAGGTTTGAGAGTTGGGTAGTTTTTCAGCAGCAAGTGGTCTGGAAGGTTTCAGACCATCTCAGCTGAGAACAGCTTGAACTCGTATATATGTTTTCTGGTGATTATTCTGTGATTCTTTTATTGCTCAATGAAATCCTAATCAAGATTGCAGACAAAGTAGTCTAGTTTTTTTGTTGTAAAGTAGTTAATGCATAACCAATCATTTGACAATCAGTCCTGCGAAAAATTTATATAGTGTTTGTTAATTTGTGGATAGGACCGCTCGGAACATTACCAAGACTCTGTTGATGTGACGAAATGAGAACTGCATGCAAGCCAAACTAGGCAAATTTACCGTCTATGATGGTCACACCCAGTCTCCCGAATGAAGCCCTCTGTATTTTATTGTATTCTTATTCAGAAATTGCTTGAAATGTCTATATATGCACTTTATTTCCTTGTTTTCGTGTTGAATTTCACAAATTCCATGGGGGCCGCCATGTTTTAATCAGATCAATAAACGCTTGCTATCAAACGCCTCACTCAATGAATTGATAATGGACGGAACCATTTTATATGAGGAAAACAAGACATGTTTTCCAAAGATTTAATTCTTTGAAATATGAAAATGCAAGAAGCATTTAGCAGAATATCATGTATGAATACGAATCATTTACTTTCTTGTAGATTTAAGGTAAAGAAACCTCCAATTATCATACTTATCAGATTTATGAGTTCAACCTGTTCCCCTAGATGGCTAATGGTACAGCCCAAATATGGGTATAAAAGCGAGCGAAAATTGAGAATTACCGTCTTGCTGTCCAGTTATTCAGACGGTGCAGATCTAATTAGCAGAAGGCAGTAGTGATTGTCAACTGGAGAAAGCTTCGTGGCACGAACTGAAGGCAGTGTTAGGTTTCTAAGGGATCATTGCGATACCTGGAGACCAAAGCATTGCTTAAGTTCATCATAGTGCTGAGCACACCTGAGGCCTATACGGTTTAAAGGACCATTGCGGTACTTGAACCAGCTGGTCTCAGACAAACTCTTGGGAAGCTCCAGAGACATATTGGCTATATAGAGAGATAGCCATATAGACGTTTAGGCTATGGGATAGCCTTGCAACTAGGAGTTGCAAACCGTATAGTTGTGGGAAGGTTTGACTTGGATAGTCTTTGAGCAGCAAGTGGTCTGTGAGGTTTCAGACCATCTCAGTTGAGAACAGCTTGAACTCGTATATATGTTTTCTGGTGATTATTCTGTGATTCTTTTATTGCTCAATGAAATCCTAATCAAGATTGTAGACAAAGTAGTCTAGTTTTTGTTGTACAGTAGTTATATGCATAACCAATCATTTGACAATCAGTCCTGTGGAAAATTTATATAGTGTTTTTAATTGTTGAATTTGTGGATAGGACCGCTCGGAGCATTACCAAAACGTTACAGTGGTGGCAGCTAACGGTGGGATATTTGATAAACTAACATTATCACGAATCCAAGCTTAAATCTAAGAAATATGGACGATCAGGATAGTCCAGGAAGGCTTCAAGCCTCTGTGATGATGATTGAAAAGCGGCTGGAAGTCATGAGGAAAAAGAGTGAGGCCAGCCTGCTTCAGAACGAAATTTTCTCTTTGGAAAGCGAGCTGCGTCAGCTGGAGCTGCAACATGAGGATGCAGAAATGCGAGAACAGACTAGTGAGCAAAGGCCGAGAAGGGTTCTGCCAGAAATACCCAGAGGTAGAAGGGCTCACATAGGCACTGAGGAACCACCCCAGCTGAACCTGTATGATGACAGTAGCATAGGGGGCACTTATACCCCATTGCCAAGACCACAACCAGGGACTGCAAATGTGCAGGAGGCAGGACATATGCCCATCACCTCGACTCCAAATGTAGCTCAGCCAAGCTCACAAGCAAGTGGAAGCGTAAAAGTGAAACCAGCTTCGTTTGACGGCACAGGCTCTTGGCTAGACTACCGGGCTCACTTTGATGCAGTGGCGGAAATAAATAGATGGAGCCAGACGGAGAAAGGCTTATACTTGGCTGTTTCATTGCGAGGACAAGCCCAGGGCGTGTTCGGGAACCTCTCAACACAGTCCAAAGACTATGATAAGCTGGTGCAAGCGTTGGAGCAGCGATTTGCTCCACCAAACCAGACAGATCTGTATAGAGTACAGTTAAGAGAAAGAAGACAGACTGCATCAGAAACGTTGTCAGCATTAGGCCAGGACATAAGAAGATTGGCAAACTTGGCATACCCGACCGCACCAATTGATGTACGGGACACCCTGGCCAAGGAGCAATTTATTGACGCTCTGCATAGTTTTGACATGCGATTACGAGTGAAACAAGCCAGGCCAAGCGATTTAAATGATGCAGTTTGCCATGCTGTCGAACTCGAGGCTTACAATAGGGCTGAGAAACGAAAAACTGAGGGTGAAGGATATTTGCGCTCAACCAATGCCATGGAGCAGAAGACGAGCACCGATTCAAAGTCGGACAGTCAAAGTGATAAGTTCGAAGCTTTGACAAATACACTTCAGCTGATTCAGAAGGAGCCGAAATCACTGAAGGCACAGAAATCAGAATACAGGGATGATAGATCACAGGGTGATCGGAGGCCTTATCAGAGACCCCAACCATACGGCCACGCACACAAAACTCGTCTGAGAGACAGACCTGGAAACGAAGATGTTTCACATGTGGCTCAGAAGATCATTTAGCAAGAGACTGTGAGCAGAACCAAGCAAAATCGGGAAATCAGCAGCAGGACAAGGACAAAGGTTCTGGGAAGAGTGCCAAGGTGTCTGGCATACACAACTCTGGGTTGTTTGTTTCAGCGCTTGTGAACGGCCAGCCAATTAATTACCTACTAGATACTGGAGCTACCTTGACCATAATATCTACAAAGGTCTGGGAAACATTGGACCGTTCAAAACTTACTCTGATCGCATTTGATCAAAACATTTCTACCGGGGAGTCCAATAGAAGTGACAGGAAGAACAAGGGTTCAACTTAAAGTAGCGGATTACTTGTGCTATCTGGATGTGGTGATAGCAAATATAGACAATGAGCTGATATTGGGTCTTGATTTCTTGAAAAAAATGAATTGTAGAATAGATGTTGCGAAGGAAACTCTGGACATACAAGACCGTTCAGTAAAATTAGACAGCCTCGGCTATATTGGATGCAGTAGAATCATTGCCAGAGACATGATCCAAATACCTCCACGGTCAGAGAAGATAATCCAAGGGAAGATGGTTGAGTCCACCCTGGAAAATGGTAGGTTATGTATGATTGAGCCATCAGATAATTTCCTCAAGAAGGGAAAAGCTATGGTTGCTAAAACCTTGGCATACAGTCAGAACACAGTACCAGTACGGCTTATGAATGTTTCTGATGAAACATGCAGCATATACCCTGGGACAAACATAGCCAATGCATGTTCTGTCACCGAGGTACAAAAAGTAAGGAGCAAGGCTACACCAGTTGGAAAAGCAGTTCCAGATCATCTAGCTGATTTATACCAGAGAACGGTCGAAGGCATGAGCAGTAGTCAACAGAAACGAGTTGCTCACCTGCTAAACAAGTACTCATCAGTGTTTTCTGAAACTGATGATGATATTGGACGAACTGGGGTTTTGAAGCATTGAATACCAAAACGTTACAGTGGTGGCAGCGGTGGGACAGTGGTCCAGGTGTCATAGAGACAGTGGTCTCAGCTCTGAGACAGTGGTCTCAGAGGACAGTGATGGCGGACAGTGGTCCTAGTGCGGGTTTAGCCTCAAGAAAGTAACATAGATGGGATGAATGATAGATATGGTTATGATGTCTCTACAACGCTTGGGTAGTTTCAAGTCAGAGTGGTTTGGACTGGTCTGAAAGACCAGTGGAACGTTCTTATATCGTTATAAACATATAGGACCGCTCGGAACAATACCAAAACGTTACAGTGCTATAAATTTATTTGTAAATTAGAGGGGCGGGTCACATAAAACAAGAGCATATTATGGCCCATCTTGATGAACATGAACTCCTGTCGGACAGGCAACACGCATTTAGGAAATGGCATAGCTGTGAAACTCAGTTGACTATGTACAGTGATAAATGAAGGCCAGGTCGACACTTTTATACTTCGATACTCCTCCCCATGAACTCCTTAAAAGCAAATTGTTCAGCTATGGAATAGGTGGAACAACACTGAATTGGATAAATGCTTTCCTTTGTTTCAGACAACAAAGAGTAGTGGTTAATGGTATTAAATCGGATTGGGCTCCAGTTGTGTCGGGTGTCCCTCAGGGCACCGTTCTCGGCCCCTTGCTGTTTTCCTTGTATATATATGACATCTCAGCAGACATCGAGTCTGAAATAAGACTCTTTGCTGATGATTGTGTTTGCTATCGTGAAATCAAGAATGAAGAGGATACATTGAAACTTCAAAGAGACATTGATCGCCTAGGCAGTTGGGCTAGAAAATGGGGAATGAGATTTCAACCCGTCAAATGCAACATGATGCAGCTGACAAACAAATGGTCTAGTAAGATACAGGCTAACTACACCCTTGAGGGCACTTTACTGGAAAACGTTGAAAGCATAAAATACCTGGGTGTAACTATCACAAATGATTTGAAATGGAATACTCATATTTCCAATGTTTGTACAAAGGCTAACAGAACTCTCGGATTCTTGAGGAGAAATTTGTATTCTTGTCCCCCAGATGTGAAAGAAGCAGCTTATAAAGGACTGGTGCGGCCGGTCTTGGAATATGGAAGCTCAGTTTGGGACCCTCACACTCATGGCCTCCAGGAAGAACTGGAAAAGGTCCAAAATCGTGCGGCAAGGTTTGTGACGGGAAATTATGTTTTTGAAACTGGGAGCATGACTGGCATTTTAGGTCAACTGAAATGGGAATCTCTTAAGAAAAGGAGGAAGGATAGTAGACTTACATTGCTATACAAGGGTCTAAAGGGTAAAGCCAGAATACCCACAGATGACCTTATCCCAAAGAATAGGCGTTGTAGAAATCAACACTCTTCACTCAACGAGATGTAAGGTAAATCGCTATAACGACTGATTTTGGGTCTCTTGGTCCCGGACTATCAATATCTGCTTTTCCAGATGTATTTACAACAATTCCGATGTGTACAGTTGAACTTGGGGAGTATACCTTCTCCTCTGCCTTAAGTCATAACAGATGTTATGGTTAAAAATGAATTGGGTTTCTTGGGTCGAAGTGACCTTGCACCACCCGGTCGTTATGTCAATAGAATCTTTCCGGAAACAGAAACTGACTTCCGGTTCCGGTTGTGGGCGGACAAATTTTAGATTTTCATTTTCCATTATTTCTCATTTTTCCAAGTCTCACAGTCTAATGTAAAGATGTGATTTTGCAGAAACGGCCTGTCGAAATGTCTATCATCCAAGTTACGGGGAGTGGAGGCTCTACTGGAGCGGACAGAACTCCTTTTTATGGGGTCCGGGTTCCTGGTGAAATAAAAGCAATGGCTAAACCTCTTTCAAAGCTAGAGAAATCCTATTTCAGAAAGATATTGCAATGTAAGCGATAGTTTATGCACCAGTCATTTGTAACCACTGCCCCTCCCTTCACTCAGTTTTCATTGACCTGCTATAACCCGACAGTGCAGTCTGACGTGACAGAGAAGACATAGCCAGACAAAATTTTTGACACACAGGACTAGTGGTCCTGCTAAAATAATTTGGGCAAAACCGGAGATAACGTGTTGATGCTTAATTTGTTCATAAATTTGTATATTTTTCTTATTTTCAGTACCTTAATTAATTTTTTAGCCTATAGGGTATTTACGCACTCCACGTAATACTCTTTTTGAGGTTTATGGAGTATCCGGCAGATTCAGATTCGCACCCCTTTTTCATTCAATTGCGTATCTGGAATTTTAATTGGGTAAGTTCAATTCTGTTACGCACTCTATTTTCAATCAATTGGGTAAAATGGAAAACAATTTGGTAAAAATGATGTTCGAGGTGTACTTTCCTTATTTTCTTCTACTTTCGCTTTTGCATAGCATAAAATAAAAGGGAAACATTGATTGGTTGAGAGAATTAACTAAAATCGCAGTCATCCAACGAAAAAACAGAAAAGAAATGGCTTCCAATCGATCGATTTGCGCATGTCCAATGACATTTTTGTTTAATGTAGACGGCGTAAGCCGTTGTGCGGCGCATACCGATAAAAACTGGTACGCAATTGATTTTTCCGGTATTGCGTATCGGCGATTTCTTTTGCATTTTCTTACGCTACCAGATCGTTATTAATTGCGTTTTTTCTAGGCGGAATAATTCATTAAATATCAATTAATGGAAAAGAAACTGTCCTATCAATTAATTGATAAGGGGTTTTTCGGTATTAGTATAAGAAGCTCTATTTGGAAGCGGAAAAAAAGGCTCAATACGGGGTGCTGGAAATTATCTAAAGCTAGTTCTTCTTGGGTTTGTAGCGAATTGTTTAATTACAGCTTGTTGATATATCACGTAAACATATTTGAATGATTTTTCTTTGTTCTTAACAGTTTTATTGTTTATTTACTTGTTTATTTACTTGTTACTTTTACTTATGTACTTGTTCTGTCTATTTTCATGGTCAATCTGTTTTCCCTGTATGGGGCCTCTATTTGCCTCTCCACAGCCTAAAACAAAATGTCTGCCATTAATTTTTACCTGAATCAATTAGAAATATTTTTTTGTTTTATTAGTTACTGGATATCAGTTTTGTCAAATCAGAGGATAGGGAGAAGGATTAATGTGCTTAGTTTTTCTAACAATAGTTCTTATTAATGAGATTTATTTTGCTTCATGTAAATCATTGACTCATAGACTGTGACTGTATAAGCTGACCTACTTTTCATCAATAACTGACAAAGGAATTTCTACTAGGTAAAGTCACTTGCATGGTTTGTCAGATGTATAATATCTTGATATATTTATTATGAAGTTTTTCTTTGTTTACCATTGCTGCTTTATCTGAATCTGAATAGTTTACTGGTGAGACGCCAAATGACAATATTTCACCAGGGTTTAAGTTTTAAGACTTTCATATACCGGTAGGTACCGTAGATTATCAAATCCACCATTTTCTAGATTGATGTTTACCTTACGTGAAAAAAGAAAAGATTAAAGAAATGTGAGTTTAAAACTGTATCCCTCTTTCTATTTATAAATGATTGTCAATGCAGAGAACTGTTGAATATTTGGAAATATAAAAATTGTGGGATATTTCATGATTTTTAGGTCACCAAGTGACTATTTCTTGCAAAAAAGTATTCTGTCTGTATATAAAAGTACAAGCTTTTCAAAAAAGCTTGTCATCAGAATCAATAGTTTACTTGTGAAACTTTAAATTGACTGGCAATACCACACCAGGGGGATGAGGCTTGACCGGTCGGGATTAGTCCTGAGCTCTCACCATGCTCACAAGAAAAGTAAATGTAGACACTGATACACAATCATCATCTGCAGGGATTATTCTGGCATTCAGTTGCGTCTCCTGAAGTTGCGCAGCACATGGACAGCACAATGGTGAATTTTTTAATGTGTGAAAGTTTACACATTGTTTGTTTCATGTATTAACATTTTGTCGACAAACTTCATTATATAAATCAAAATGTAAAATAAGATAGACTGAACAGAACAGACTGTAAAAGTTTAAAAGTAAAACATACATGCCTTTCAATTTGTTTACCTAGTGTATTGCATTTTCCTATTTATTTATTCATTGGGCTGCTCTATTTATAATATCTTGTCAGTCAAGCAAAAAGAGGATTATTTGTTTTATTCAGAATGAGCTTCTCTTCTAATCCATACAGTCAAAAAATGCCTAGGTGCACAACTCCAGGGACAGCATGGCTTTAAAAACGGGTACAGGGTCCAACTGAATTGGGAATCTTTGATCGGTCAATGTCTGAAATTGGGAATTTTTTAATTGGTTGAGGAAACAAATTGAGAAATTTGACATCCTCTTGAATTCTCAGGGCCATCGCAGCGTTCTACAAAGTGGTCTAGTGAAAACAAGATCAAGTGCCTTAGGGACGAGGGGGGGGGGAGGGGAGTAAGAGAGTGGGGTTTCCCCTTCTCGTAAGGGGGATTCGGCCGATCTCTCCCGAGAAATATATTTTTATTTATTGATGCTTCTAAACGCATTCTGTATGTATCTTTGTCTTTGAATTAAACTAGTTTTTGTTGACAAAAATGACCGATATTCAAATATAATATGAAAAAATAAAGAAGAGCTAAAATACTGATATGAATTTTCATATTTTTGGGGTTTCCAGAAAAATTGCCCCACTCATTGGGACCATGAGAAATAGATAGGCTGCTCGTGCCTCCAAGCAAAGCCTGTTATCAGCTGCCCGACTATCTGGTCACTACTTATACAGCTAAGCTCAGTGGTCTGAGTATGCCTATGAAACGTGATTAAGTCAAATTTGTTATTATATTCAAAGCACATTTCGGATGTCAGGCATGTTGATTAGAAGTCCCATAAAAAGGAAGAAATATCATGTCATGATCATAGCTGTTGACTGGGACGTAAAACGTCAAATCAAACAAATTTTCCAGTAAAGGACTAGGGCATTTAACTCCTGATTTTGGTCTCAGATTTGGCTAAAAACTAAATTTTGGAATTTAGGTGAGAAAACTATTCCTTAAAACAGTCATATGTCTCCTGTATTAAAAACAAGAACAAATACTGCATTTATCCTACAAGCATTGCCATGGCAAGCCCCAGAAGAACCATATATAGAGCACATTTTGCACTTTTTGGTCTACTTTTGACAATTTCTGAACACATTTTTTAATTTCTAAGTGCAAGCCCACACGACCAACAAAATGATACTTAGCGACCAATATCTTCATAATAAGACATTTTTATTCGCATGGGCTGGAAGTTGAAAATGATATTGAAAAAAGGACCCAAAATTGTAAAAAAATGGTATGTATATATGCTTTTCGGAGCATTGCCATGGCAACATGTGTAATTTGAATGTGATAGTTCTGCTAGAATTTATAAGCAAGGACTGATATACTTCTCTCCTCAAAGTTGCAAAATTCAATTTTTTACCAAAGCATGAGGCCGAAATCAGGCCTTAAATTCCCTAGGCCTTTGAACAATTATTTTATGGATATTTTTGTGGGAACATTGTTTGTTTTAGATTTCGGTATATTTTTGGGTTATGTGACAAAAAAGGAATATATATATACTTCAGGTTTTAACTACAATATTTGACCCTCTATGAATCTCATGAGGCGGTGGCACAACAATTTTATTACGACTATGATATATCGCTTAGCTGAACATAACTCTTTACAAATGACGAATCTAACAGTCTGTTTAGACGGGTTCGAACCAGGTCTGATCTATATTGGACCAGTCCAAGTTAGTCCGGAATAAATCTATCTTGCTGTTTACATTGAATTATTTAGATCGGAACAAATGACTCACAATATTCAGCGCACTAGATATAAGCTGTTAGAAAGAACCTATTTTAATACATGTATGACTTGCATATCTTGTATACTAAAAGTATGTCGCGGGAAAACGCTCAGTTTTTCGATTATTTAAGCTGTGCATTCTAAACTATAGACAAATAACCGTAGGTGCATAAAATAAACATGACTGTCTGTAAACAGTGTAATATAATTTGATTAATTCCATTGCAAGTATTTTGCAAGATCTTTCTCCAACTATATTTTTATGGTACCGGCGTACGTCAGTCGGAAAAAATGTGTGAAACTGGACTTTTGCGGGAAAATCTGAGTAAATACACAACCTACATTTGGCACAGTTTCATTACTCAGAAATTTTGTGCAAATTTCCAGATTGTCTAAAATCAATATTGATTCTAAGTTGGACCGAACCAAAGCGTTTAGACTGAATATTTGTACCGAACCAGGATCAGAACATGATTTGGACCGGACCAGGTCCTAAGTTATGTACCGGGCCAAGTTGGACGGTTCCAAAATTTTGGAGCGAACCAAATGTGTTCGTCTAAACACTTGGACCGAACCAGGTCCGGTCCTGGTTCGGAACAAATTCGTCGTGTAAACAGCATATAATTAACAAGGTGTCGTTTCAATGATAGTACTGTTTTTACACAATTTGTGATTCCTAAAGGCTAAGCTGTTTATTTTTATACCTTTGCCTCGATGACACGAGGGTCAAGTGTTGATAATGACAATAAGATGAGATTCGTATAATGATGCCATTAAGCGGTGTTCAGAAAATACCATGCTTGGCCAAATAAGTGGTCCGGGCGCTGGCTGGACCTGTCGCATCGACGACAACCTTGATTCTATTTTATTACCGGTGTCAGAAGATAAACAGACTTTGTTTTAATTTTCTAAAGCTGCGTCAAAGCATCTATTGGAAAGGTGGAACTGACTTATAAAACACAGTCAGTGTGAAAACGCCTAAGCATGAAAAAAAAAAAATACCCATTAAATGGGCACCAGTAATTTTTCTTCATGTTTAGGCCTTTCACATATTGGCCATTAATCTATAACATAGGAACCATCAGTATCATATTTCACACCACTTGTTAAAATTAAGTGCTTCATGATGCATAGCGTTTACATTTGTAGAAATACTGATTCTGACAGATGTTTTCAGGGGAGCCTGGTGGACTGGTAGGGCATCAGACCCAAATTGAAGGGTCTTGGGTTCAATATCCACTTGGATAGCCTTGCTGTGTCCTTGAGCAAGACACAGTAACTCCCTAGAGTACTGCACAGCTGATCAGCATCTTTGTTTTAGTACAATTCCGTTTCTACTTATAGCAAAACTTCAAGCCTCAAGCCTGCTTCTGTGACTGTACAGGCTGATCAGTGTCAGACCTGGTCGGAAACCCCAAAGACCGGTTTTCTCTTGATGCGGCTGATAGGTATTTTGTTCGCTGTGTCATGTTGCTGGTATTTTCTGGTGTGTAGGTTGTGCTAGAACAGAGGGGTATTATAAACAGAGTATGAAGGAAAAGGCGTAATATCTTCAGGGTGCTTATAACCAACAGCTAGATGCAGAGAAAGCCAAACAATTGGTACCGGTAGGTTTAGAAGTCATTAGCTTTCAAAATGAATGTTTTCTGTATCTCCGGGAGCATGGTTGCAAAGTGATAGAAAGTTGTGTTGGACTCCAGATAGAGAAGTCGGGGATTTAAGTTCAAGTTAATACATATAGCCAGTCTTCGCGAAATCTTTTTATTAGCTGCATGACAGCTGTCTGGCAGGCTGCATTTTGTTGCTGGACAAAACCCAATTTTGGCAGATCTATATGTTGTAATTATGATAATTTTTGTTGGACTGTTGTCTGACAGAATAAAATATTTTGTCAGTCAGAATGAAATTTCGCTGGTTTTGACCAACAGACCGGCACTTTTCGTGAAGACTGCATAGCTTTTGATTTTGACTCCCAATTTTCAGTAAAGCCCCATAGAAAGTACAGGTCAACCATGTAGTATATTTCTGTCTTTGGGGTCCATAGTCACAGACAATAAGTGAAAGCTTGTTATATTGACATGTTACATGTATATTGAAAACTACATTATAGTGAGGCACTTTATAATGAGGTTTACCTGTGGAGCAAAAATCCAACATTTAATAACAGGCCTTAGTTTTAGTCAAAGGTCTTATGTGAATCCTAGTGAGAAGTCACTGAGTTATGTCGTGTAGCACATCAATTTCAAGTAATTCCATAGAGAACTGGTTAGATACCCAGGAAATGATGGCTGCTGTTTGTTATGATCAGTTATGAGTTAAACATGCTTGGATGTTTAACAGTAATACAAACAAACTATTAAGACTTCGGTCAACCAGGGCATTTGCCCAGTCTGTTCTGAACTATGCTGTTTGAGTAAGGGCATTAGTTTCATCATATTGGCATTAAAAAACTTATCAGATTGTCAGAATCTCTTTAAATTGTTTCCTGCTTAATCCATCACGACCATGCAATACCAGTGATTGATTTAATCAAAGCATTGTCTCTATTTTAGGAGGGTGGTGCCTCCAAAACAGCTCAGCAACAGTCCCAACAGGCATCCCTTGTGGCTTGGCACAACCGACGTTTACAGACCACATACTTATTACGCAGATCTCAATCTCGGAGAATTACTTGGGGTTTAACCAGCTCAAGGTAAGAAATGAGCCATCATGGGAGAAAACTGGCCTCAAGGATAAAGAACTTTTTTCCATGCTCAGCTGAAGCTAAAACTTATAATGCTCATAAATATAAAAATACAATAAAGGAAATGTTTATGGGCAGGATAAATTACTAGTTGTTGAGTACTGAACCTGAATTTTCCACTAATTTCTACTATTTCAGCATTTATGAGCAGTTGACATTTCATGCTCAGCTGATCTTGAAAAAAGTTTTATAACCTCAGGGCCTGGTCTTCAGTGTTCTGGACAAGGCCTTGAGGTTATAAAGCTTTTTTTGGTGCTCACCTCAGCTGAGACAAAAAATTTATACAGCTCTTAAATGTTACCTTTACCATTTTAGCATTTATACGCAGGATAAATTGTAGTTTGTTTTTGTTGTTGTTTTTAAGATAAAGATACCAACTGCTTTGGCTACGCTTTTAATTTAGGAGTTCCTAAAATTTCAAGATTACTGACTGTATTGAGCATGAAAAAGTTTTTTAACCATGTGGCCTGGTCCTACACAAACCTGTCTATACAGTTACAAGAGAAAGCCAACAGCTCGAAATTTCAGATTTAACTAAATAATAATAGGGATTATACTATCATTGAAGCTAAAACAAAGGCAGCGATCAGCTGTGCAGTTACTGAACAGCTGATCGGCTTCTTTGTTTTAGCATATTATGAGAAGTTCTGGGTTTCTCTTGGCACAGCTGAAATAGATGTAAATGAAAATAATGTCTTTTTTGATGGTTTTGACCCTTATGGTTTGGAAATAATTTGTTTCATTTTTTAGCTCGCCTGTACGAAAGTACAGGAAGAGCTATTGCAGTCACCCCGGCGTCGGCGTCGGCGTTGGCGTCGGCGTCGGCGTTGCTCAAAATGTTAAAGTTTTTGGTTAAAGTTTTTATGAGTCTATATCTCTTGAAGTTGTTGATGCATCAAGTTGATACTTTGCATGTTGGTAGATATTGGTCTGAAGTTTTATGCTGTACCATCATGACCCACCTGGGTGACCTTGAGGTCAAGGTCACAGACTTAGAAATTTTTTGTTAAAGTTTTTGGTTAAAGTTTTTATAAGTCTATATCTCTTGAAGTTGTTGATGTATCAGGTTGATACTTTGCATGTTGGTACATATTGGTCTGACGTTTTATTCTGTACCATCATGACCTACCTGGGTGACCTTGAGGTCAAGGTTACGGACTTAGAAATTTTGTGTTAGAGTTTTTGGTTAAAGTTTTTATAAGTCTATATCTCTTGAATATGTAGAGGGATCAAGTTGATACTTTGCATGTTGGTAGATATTGGTCTGAAGTTTTATGCTGTACCATCATGACCCACCTGGGTGACCTTGAGGTCAAGGTTACGGACTTAGAAATTTTGTGTTAGAGTTTTTGGTTAAAGTTTTTATAAGTCTATATCTTTTGAATATGTAGAGGGATCAAGTTGATACTTTGCACGTTGGTAGATATTGGTCTGAAGTTTTATGCTGTACCATCATGACCCACCTGGGTGACCTTGAGTTCAAGGTCACAGACTTTGAAATTTTATGTTAAAGCTTTTGCTTAAAGTGTTTTGAACTGTATATTGCTGAAACAAATGGATAGATCTAGTTGATACTTTGCTGTTAGATATTATATTCTTTTATTATGCTGTAGCATCTCGACTCACCTGTGGTCAAGGTCACAGACTTAGATTTTAGGTTATAAGTCTATATCAAATATGTAGATGGATCAAGTTGAATTTAGCATGTTGGTAGATATTGGTCTGAAGTTTAAAGCTGTACCATCACAACCCACCTGAGTGACAATGAATGTCTTTGGTCGTAGATTTAATAGATTTAGTGACAAAGCACAAGTCAGGCGAGCTACGCTGTCCTGCGACAGCTCTTATTCTGTTTTTGTGAAAAACAACAACAACCAGAAAATGATAAATTTATCAATACCAGTAGAAAATCTTTGGATTTGGAAATCAAGGGCCCTTAATGCACTTCCTTGTCAATTTTATCATATCAGAAAATAAATACCAAGGTCATACTTCCTACATAAGAACAGTCTATACTAAAACATTGCTTTTGAAAATCTAGTTGTAGCTATTGTTGCATGTAATCATCATCTGACATTAAAGAAATCTGGGCTTTGACTAGGCTTATTTTAAATTCAATTTTTCAGTTCCACATAAAAGATCTGTAGTATCCACCACTGAGGCCTTTTTGTCCTGGAGCTGATAGCACCGGATGGAAATAATGGGACTAGGAGACAAAATATAGTGGAGGAAAAAAGACTTATGTTTACATTACAATAATTCAGGTTTCAAGGCCTAGCTGTATACTTGTATATCAGAGCTAAACTATATGAACCTCAACGTGACAAAATGTACCTTCGGAAATTCTGACATTACTGGTAGAAAGCAGCAACAAGCAGAAAAATGATGTCAAATATGTTTTAGAAATAACACTGTATTTGTAATCTTTGAACACTGGGCTACCAAATGAATGAATTAAAAAACATATTATTGTTCAATATTTGGAGTTATCTGCCCTTGTTTTAGCCCATAATACACATAATTTTCCTATATCTATCGTTAAACGGTAACCATAGCAACCGCATCATCATAAAAATAGACAAAATAATTACGACAGATTGCTTGTAAAGATGGTATACTTCTATCTGAACAATAGGTTCTGACCTGTGCTTTAACAGTTTTAAGCAAATGCATCGCGTTTTGTAAGCTCTACTAACATGCAGAAATGCATTAGGCAACTTTGACATAATTTTTCAGGACAATGACATCTGTAGGGTTCATATAGTAAATTGGTCATAACTCACAAAATAACCGAAATAATCTGGTCAAATAAAAACTAACAAACTCTAGAAACATCATACATTCAAAGTAACTTTGCTTTTCTTATACTCAAAAAATTGTCCGAAGGTACATTTTCTCACGTTGTGGCCCATATGTGTTGTAAATTACCTTTGAATACACATAAGGAGCATTAAGCTCAACATTGCAAAAACATGGGACACTCATTTTACAGCCCCTTTCACTCAAGCTTGCCATTTGTGCGTTTAGGTTTATCAAGTTTGTTATGTTAATCAGGTAACTTTATTTTAGCTCACCTGAGCTTTTCGGCTTACAAGGTGAGCTTATAGTATAGGCATGATCCGGCGTTGGCGTCTGTCGGCGTCCACAATTTCAAAAATCTTCTCTGAAACGGATGGGCCGATCAAGTTGAAATTCTATGTGGAGCCTCCACATAAATTGTTTGGTTAAAGCACATTTTTATTTCCAAATTCTTTGCACAACATATACAATGCATATTAAGAACACACATTTGAAATAAGATAGGGACAAAAGCAGAATTTTATCAATTTTAGCAGGTAAGTATCAGTATCAGTCTACATGGCCAAAATTCCACATGGACCGATAAAAATTACACTTGAGTTTGCTGTTTTGAAGGTCATTTAGTTTGAAACTCACTCAAATCAGCTGATCAATCAATCTAGATGTCCTTGTGGACAACATGAGAAGAAACTAAGATCTTCACAACTCATGGTCTTCTTGCATAATGTAAATGGTAAATGGCAAACTTGAGTGAAAGGGGTTGTATTTATGATAGATGGCAACTAATCATGATGATAAGAGTTGTGTCGAGTGAATTGCCGTCTTATTTTAAATTTGTGTTGTTATACCGATGGGAATATAGTTTTCGCTTTTCTGTTCGTCTGTTTGTTTCTTCGTTCATAATTCCAGAACATTTGTAGTTTGGGTTACAGTTTCTCTGGTGGTTTATATCTCATGAACCAATGATCAGAAACCATTCATATTTGGATCATAGGTACACTATAGGGTTTGCTTTGTTTCCATGAGTTAGGACTCCAGGGTCCATGTCCAGGGGTGGGGCTAGAGGTCAAAATCTAGGTCACCTTTAATTTTGGTCAAAGTTTTGGTTAAAGTTTCTCTGGTGGTGTATATTTTATGAGCTAACTGTCAGAAATCATTCATATTTGGACTTAAGGTACCCTATAAGGTTTGCTTTGTTTCAAGGAGTTCGGACCCGAGGGTCGATGCCCATGGATGGGGCTAGAGTTCAAAATCTAGGTCATCTTAAAAATGTGCTTTTTACATAGTGTTTTTCTTCTGTTAGTTATATCTTAACAAATACTCATAGGAAGATATTCCTATTTAGATCATAGATGCCCTGTAGGGTTGAATTACCGTTAGTATTCTATGAAACACCCATACTCTAATAAATGCCCATCCCCCTATTTTGATGCCCCAAATGGCCATTTTATCTGCAAGTTTTGGAATTCCAGGAACCTCTAATTAACGTCCACTTTGGAAATATTTGGGAAAATCCTACATGTATATTATTAAGCAGTAAATTTCTAACTGCGCTTAAACCATATATTATAAAGTAAAATATTATTAAGTAAAAAAAAAACAAGTCATTTTTTCTCTTGTAGTCCGAATAAATGGCAATTATAAATTCAGACAACTTATACCACAAAATCAACTTACCATCCTTTACCTGAAAATCGATAGACAGACAATTTGTTTCCAGGCAAAAAAAACATGCTATTTAGGACCACCAATGATTTCAAATCCTTTATATGAATGCTTGGATGTTGCCAAACAGTGTAGCCTCCAATAAACGCCCATCCCCTTCTATAGAAAGTGCATTGTTTATGATAAATGCACGGGCATTAAATAGAATGTTAAGGTATATTCCATGGCATCAAACAATAGGGGTGGGGCTGGAGGTCAAAATCTAGGACACATTTGTATAATACAATAGTTACCAAGATTAATATTCTGTAGGTTTATATCTTGACAACCATGTGACAGAAAGCATTCCTGCATACACCATAAGTGCCACATAAGGGTTAGACCCAACCCTAGGGTTCATGCATTGTGTGTGTGTGGGGGGGGGGGGGGGTGAGATCTAGGAGGTCAAGATCTAGGACATTTTTTTTTTAAGAATGACTATCCTATTTTCATTTCAATCTAGGACTGAGGACCTGACCCACAATGTCCGTGCTTATGTCTTAGATTGGGTATACATATCAGCTCTGTATACCACTCTAAAATATCTGTCATTCTAAAACTACACTCCCCCATCTTTATACGTAAAGTCCTTTACAGTGCTTATTTCTAAATTGTACTTGATCAGGGAAGGCACTGTCTTTCATTAGGGATTTGAGGTTCAATTTCAGGCGTGAACATGTGCAGGGTTGTTTTGATAGGGAGGGAAGCTTGGTGGCTACCAGCCAGGGGTATACATGCCTCTCAAGGCACTTTTTCTAGTTTTATTTAGAAAATAGTTCATCTTCTGAATGTAACTTTATATGCATTGTTGTCTGACTCTGTATGAAAACTGGAATTACAAGCGTTAAGCTCAACATCGAAAAAAAAAATCATGAGAGACTCATTTTATTGATACAAAGTAGATAGATATGAGCTGTGTCAAGTGAAATCTCATCATCAGGATTTCAATAAAAGTTGAAAATTTTACAACAATGTGTCAGATACGAATACTAGTCACTTTAACTTCTGTATGAAAGGTTTCACAGCTGTTGAGTGTTATTATTTATGATGCAGCTCATATGAAAGAAGTCAGTTTATATGTTAAGTTTTCAACAATTGATATGCATTATGAAATGTTTCTTATTATGCAATCATTAACTGTAGTCTAGTGTAACTTAACTGCCTTTGAAACTGTGTAAATTCTATTAGTGAATATCATGGAAGACTAATTTCTCTGAAAATTGAAGAAGCAGTATGAGCTGCATGATGAAATGATAGAACCAACACAAAAATACAAATATCAAATTGGGAAAAGTCACACAGAATGCTAAAACCTTGTTGTTTGCATTTAAGAACAGAAATGACATCACATGCACATATACTGATAAAAAAAAACTATCCTGCAAATTTTCTTTTCATATATGTATACAAAAATGCTAACATTCTCATCATGCAGCACATATGAAATAATAATAACTCTTAACCTCAAAACTGTTCTTCAAGGATTCTAACCAGCCTGTGATGACACAAAAGATGGTCAGGTTTGAAAAATGAAAATTTAGAATTTAAAAAACATATTTACAAAACTGCAAATCATTGTGTTGCTCAAAATACTCTCAGGGGTAATTTCTGGACCATTGGTCCTCTGATTGACATGAGTACTTGTCAATTTCAGTTAAATAGATAAGCAGTGACTCTTCGAACTATCATGTGCTCATAACATTAAATTACAACAAAATACATAATTTAGTTTTCATTTATACCATCCTAACCCCACCGCCTATTTTTATACATGTGTAAACATGTTAAAGCTTTTCTTGTCATATTTTAATTGGGTAATTACGCAAATACGCAGCCTACTGTCTACACACCATCTTCCAGAAACTGCATTTTTCAAAATCTCACTTTTCTGAAAGCTTTCAAGAAAAATATGAGCATGTCACCATTTTGCATACCAAAAGTCTTAAAAAGTGCCACCAAAATTTTGAAAATCGGTCAACAAATAAAAGTTTTATGCACAAAAATATTTTTTAATAGGGCTTTTTCCATTGTAAAATTGCCAGCAAGGGAAGTAACTATTTTCCCGGAAAAAATCTAAATTGATCATTTTTCATCTAAAATGCACCAAACCAAAACAAAATTGTTTTGTATGCATAGCTGAGCGCCAAACTCTTAAAATTATTCCACAGATTTGCTTGCTTTTCAGTTTTAAGGTGTTTGGATTACCTCCCTTGCACATGCAAAATTCCTATTCAAAATGATTTTTGGGCATTATTATTTTATTAGTGAACCGATTTTCAAACTTTTTGTGGCACTTTTTAGGACTCATGAGTTGCAAAAAGATGACATAGTCATATTTTTCTTGTGGTGTTTCAGAAAAGTGAGATTTCGAAAAATGCAGTTTCTGAAAGATGGTGTTCAGACAGTAATTAAGGTACTGTATTTTTTTACAGCCAACTGATAGCCATTATGTAATTTAGCATTGGGTCATACATAGTTTTAAAAAAAGGTCTAAACCCAAAGTATAAACAAAAAAAAAAGATCAAACTGGTTTCAAATATGAGAAAATATGATATTTAAACACTTTAGACAAAAAAAAAAAAAAAAAAAAAAAAAAAATCTCTTTGAGAGAATATTTGCTGGCATTTGGAGTGATACATGATTCATGTATATAGTGTTACAGTACAGTTGTCGCAATGCTTTGAGCTCGTGCGTTGGGCGTTACCTTTGCTCCAAATGCTCTCGCAACTGCCTCGCGAGTTACTTGCAAATGCCATGCAATCATGTGCGATCGTGCGCAATCATGTGCGATCGTCTTGCAAACGCGCATAACCATTTTTCAAACACATCCGACGTGAATCAGATTGCAAGACGACCAGCGAGATGCACGATTTATACAATTTAAGATGAGTTTTCTTTCCCGCCTGATGTCAACAAGTATGTAAAATTTGATTGCATCGATTCCTGCCTGGTCCCTCTGGGTATTCTTACTTTACACATGTAGATATGCTCCGTACAAAGGTAGCACAAAACGACTAGGCTTGACATACATGTTCATGTATGTCTGACCCAGAGGAATATTGATACAATGTGTATACTCTATCTAAATAATGGGGAAGAAAATGGTATAAACAGAAGGTCCGTGCTGAGCCACGTCACAGACCTTAGCTATCCCAAGTACACGTATTGAGAAGAATTTTTCTGTTTAACCAAGTATTCTTTTTCTCAGTCTTGGTAATTAAACCACCATTGAATTTAATCACACAAACATGTACAGAATGCCATGCATGTATATTTATATGCAGCTGTAAAATCAACCAATTGCAACACAAACCTGTGTTATTTTGATTGTCATTTACAACAAAAAAGCACTGAAACTAAGAAAAAAAGTAGTAATTTATAAATGCTTTTTAGCTCGACTGCACGAAGTGCATAGAGCTATTGCAGTCACCCCGGTCGTCCACGTTCCCGTTCCCGTGCGCGTGCGCGTGCGCGTTCCCGTGCGCGTCACACTTGCGTTAAAGTTTTCTAGAAGTCCATATCTTGACAACCACTCATCAGAAAGCATTCATACTTGGACCATAGATACCCTGTAGGGTTAGCTTTCATTCCATGGCATCGGGCCCCTGGGTCCAGGCCAGGGGGTGGGGCTGGAGGTTAAAATCTAGAACACCTTCAAAAATGGCAATTCTTGTGTTAAAGTTTTCTAGAAGTCCATATCTTGACAACCACTCATCAGAAAGCATTGATACTTGGGCCATTGACACCCTGTAGGGTCGGCTTTCATTCCATGGCATCGGATCCCTGGGTCCATGCCAGGGGGTGGGGCTAGAGGTTAAAATCTAGAACACCATTAATAATAATGGCTTTTCTGTGATATAGTATTCTAGAAGTCTATATCTTGAAAACTTTTTATCAGAGGGCTTTCATACTTGGACCATAGGTACCCTGTAGGGTTGAGTTTCATTTCATGGCATCGGATCTCTGGGTCCATGCCTGGGGGGTGGGGCTGGAGGTTAAAAACTAGAACACTGTAAAAAGTAGATGTACTGCTGTGTAACTTTTACAAGGAGTCCATATCTTGACAACAACTTATCATAATGCATTCATACATCATACACTTTAGGTTCCATGACATCGGACCTCTGGGTCGGAGTCAGGGGGGCGGGGCTAGAGGTCAAAATCTAGAACTCCCCGATTTTTTTTTCTTTTTATTTCTTAATAGAAACAACTTAGGAAGATGGTTGGTCATTCATCTTTTGACTTTGTGACACTGACTTGTGTGTCATGACGGTAAGGGTCGGTTGACCTACTTTCCATGGTTCAGTGATTTTGCCTTATATCTTGACACTCAATTAGTATATTTTCTTACTTCTTTCAGATTATGAGTGAGTACGACCAGGCCTTTGACCCCAATATACTTATAGGTCACTGTGACCTAATTTCACGGTTCAGTGATTTTGCCTTATATCTTGACACTCAATTAGTATATTTTCATACTTTTTTCAGATTATGAGTGAGTATGACCAGACCTTTGACCCCAAGATACTTATAGGTCACTGTGACCTAATTTCACGGTTCAGTGATTTTGCCTTATATCTCGGTACTCAAATGGTTTATGAACAAACTTCTTTCAAAGTATGTTTGCGTATGACAAGACCTTTGACCCTGAAGTAGTCCTAGGTCACTGTGACCTAATTTCACGGTTCAGTGATTTTGCCTTATATCTTGACACTCAATTAGTATATTTTCATACTTTTTTCAGATTATGAGTGAGTATGACCAGACCTTTGACCCCAATATACTTATAGGTCACTGTGACCTAATTTTGCGGTTCAGTGACTTTGCCTTATATCTCAGCACTCAAGTGGTTTATGAACAAACTTCTTTCACACAATGTTTGCGTATGACAAGACCTTTGGCCCTAAAGTAGTCCTAGGTCAATATGACCTAATTTCACGGTTCAGTGATTTTCCTTTATATCTTGGCACTCAATTGGTATATGGACATACTTTTTTCACAATATGTATGAGTATGACAAGACCTTTGACCGTAAAGTATTCCTGGGTCACTGTGACCTAATTTCATGGTTCAGTGATTTTGCCTTGTATCTCGACACTCAGTTGGTATTTTTTCATACTTCTTTCTGATTATGAATAAGTATGACCAGACCTTTAACCCAAACATACTTATAGGTCACTATGACCTAATTTCATGGTTCAGTTATTCTGCTTTATATCTCAACACTGAATGGGTTTATGATCATATTTCTTTCACATTATGAGTAAGTATCACTAGACCTTTGACCCTGAAATACTTATAGGTCAGTGTGACCTTTTTTCACGGTTCAGTGATTTTGCCTTGTGTCTTGGCACTCAGTTGGTATATGAATACACTTCTTTCACAATATGAGTGAGACCTCTAAATCTTAGGTAGTTATAGTTAACTTTCATGGTTCAGTGATTTTGCCTTATTGCATCAAGGCAAAAAGATGTATGAGCATCATGCTTTGGGTTACTGGTCGGGTTTGGCCTTATGTTTGACAAAGGTCAGAAGCAGTCGAGCACGCTGTCCTGCGACAGCTCTTATTATAAATACTTCAACAGTCAGGGACAAAACCTAAACAGGTTATCAAAATAATAACTGAATCAAGTTATTCATTTAAAATTATCTCCCTTTCTTGGTTGTGAGAGTTAACTTTTCTTCGTTTAACTCATTTAAATTATTAGCTCACCTGAGCCGAAGGCTCACAAGGTGAGCTTATAGTATAGTAGTCGAGCCGGCGTCCGTATGTCCGTTCACAATTTCAATCTTGAATATCAAATTTTATCTGAAGCATCATTGAGGAGGGGGAAAGGTTGCATTAGGTTTTGGGCCAGGTCGGATCAGAACTCTGGTTTCCATGGCAACAGATAGCTCCCATTGAGTTATAATGGGGAAAATTTTGTGGCCACTCCAGCAACCTCATTTTTGATTGGATCTTCTTCATTCTTGGGATGAGTTCGAATTTCGGCTAGGTTCTACTTCAGATTACGGAGTTAGCTGCCCTTGAGCTTCTGGAAAAATCCCCTTAGACCTATTTATAATGGGAAAAATGTTGTGGCCACTCTAGCGCCATTATTTTTCAGTGGATCTTCTTCTTTCTTGCAGGTAACAAGGACAACTATAATATGTCGTATGGGTTCAAATTTCAGCTAGACCAGACCTCTGACTGTGGAGTTAGGTGCCCTTGAGTTTGAAAAATCATTATTTTGTGTTGTGGCCACTCTAGTGCCTTCAATTTTGATAAGGAGTAACAAGGATAGCCATAACATCTCGGATGAGTTCGAATTTCAACGAGATCCGACCCTTGACTGCAGAGTTATCTGCCCTTGACTGTGTGAAAAATCAATATTTAGTGCTGTGGCCACTCTTGCGCCTTCATTTTTATTCGGATCTCTTTATTCTTGGAAGTAACAAGGACATTTATAACATCTCGGATGAGTTCGAATTTGAACCAGATCCGACCTCTGACTGTGGAGATATCTGCCCTTGAGTGTTTGAAATATCAGTATTTAGTGTTATGGCCACGCTAGGGCCTTCTTTTTTATTCGGATCTTCTTTATTAGCTCACCTGAGCCGAAGGCTCACAAGGTGAGCTTATAGTATAGTAGTCGAGCTGACGTCTGTGCGTGCATCCGTCCGTACGTCCATTCACAATTTCAATCTTGAATATCTCAAAGACAACAAGGCCAATCACAATCAAATTTTATCTGAAGCATCATTCAGGAGGGGTAAAGGTTGCATTAGGTTTTGGGCCAGGTCGGATCAGAACTCTAGTTTCCATGGCAACAGATAACTCCCATTGAGTTATATTGGGGAAAATGTGGCCACTCTAGCAACTTCATTCTTGGGAATAACAAGGACAACCATAACATCTCGGATGCGTTCTAATTTCGGCTAGGTTTGACCTCAGATTGCGGAGTTAGCTGCCCTTGAGCGTCTGGAAAAATCCCCATAGACTTATAATGGGAAAAATGTTGTGGCCACTAGTGATGGAACGATGATCGAAAGAAATAAAAAATCAATCAGTTTTACCCAGATTTTTATTTATTGATCAGAAATTCAAAAATTTTGATTAATGGAAATACAGAAAGTGCTAAAAATAGCCCAAGTGTTTTCACTTTCATTTCCCCTAAAAGGCTAGATGCATTTAGACATTAGAGCTACATATCATGTTTTTCTGATTTAAATGGTCAATTTATGGAAGTGGATAATATAAAGCATTGAGTAAATTGTGATTTTGTTTGCTGTATCAACAAAGACTTTATAGCATCATATTTGCTTGATATCTTTAGGCTAGCTTTAACTGTCTGCTCTCCCATCATGGCTGACATAATCTTTAATTCATGGATTTTCATGAGATAAAAAGTAAGAACAGAAAGCCCAGGAATGGACACAATTAAATTTAAAATCCCAACCCAGACACCCGGCGGGAAAGAATAGAAGAAAAAGGAGACGGACAAAAAATGAAAAATTTCTGAAAAATATTTCATACTTGGATGGCAGAAAGAACAGAGTTATTCGAAAGTTCTAAACTTTATAATACTGTATGCAAAATATTATATTTATATAACAAGATGTAAAGAGCAATCTTTATCTCTACTTGTTTTCAAGTACAAACTTAAATTTATGTTTAAAGTGCACAAACAAATAGCATATACAGAAGAAAAACATGAAACATTTTTGAAAGAATGGAGCCCATACTTATTACTATTTAATGATATTGTATGATTTAATGCACCAAAAATGATCAGCTAGTTATAATGCAAGTAGCAAATGACTTCATAAAACTAGAAACATAATGCACACACTGTGCATCCTATCTCCCCTTTTGCCTTCTTAAGGCTGCCACTTCTATATGTTTATTACATGTACTTTCCCTTCCTTCTGACATTCTGTTCCTTATTCTCTATTCTTCTTGCTCTTTGCTTCTTGCTTTCATTTTTTTAAATACAAAATCCTGAATCTGTGTATGTTTGTATATAGATACATGTATATAGTAAGTAAGTAAGAATGTTTATACATTATACTTGATTGGGTGAGAGATAGTATGAAAGGTGCACTATTACCACAAGATAGTAAAAACATTATGTTTTATATGTATTTAAAAACTTTACAGTGTACAAGGAGTGAGGAAGAATAGTGCACATGTATATTAGATGAGCGAATGAGAGAGAGAAATATTTTATATGTAACACTTCTGGAAACCCCGGGTCCAGAAGAGTGATTGGTACGGGGACAATCAGAATCAGAATAAATTCCACACAGATTCAAAAAAAAAAAAAAAAAAAAAAAAAAAAAAAAAAAAAAAAAAAGAAAAATTACAATACATATGAAGAGCAATATGACTAGCTCTTTCCTAGAAAGGTAGCCACCTGGCTAGCTTCAACTAAATACAAATGTCACTTGTACAATAAAAAGTAGACAGACCAAACATTCAACATAAAGAATTACAGCAGAACTGCCTTGGAACGGTCAGTAAAGAATTTACTGAAGGGCTTAAACATGTTTTACAGGGCCCATATCTCCCCCTTAGTCTACTGTGATTCAATAACAAGAATTTGTTCGGTTCTCATAGAAGCTGCCTAACTCATCAGTGAAGCATCACAGAAAACAACAAATGTAAACATTGTGATGAAGCAAAAAAACAACTTGTTCCAGAGATTTAGCTTTTATATAATGGTAAACAGGGTGTAATGTTCACCATATATAGAAGTGAAGCCCGGAAAAACCACGTAAATTGAAAGAGTAACTAACAAAGATAAACAAAACTATATAAATTTAAAGAATGTCAAATGGCATAGCAACCTGAACCTGCTGCACTTCCATCCACTGAGGCAAAAGGCTGACAGATTTAACATTATCTCAGAGTGAGCATCACAAATTTACAAGTAAAATGGTTAAAATTTAACAGGGTTCAACCTAGCCAAGAATTTAAGGGAGAAGTTTCCTCTCAAAGAAAATTTGAGAGAAGTTTGGACCTGAATTTCAGGTTTTCCTATATAATCTATACATTTTCACTTCTCCCTCAGCTTGAAACAGGGAGAAGTTTGTTCATTTCTAAAGGGAGACTATTTCTCCCTAGTCGCCCTGTAGGGTATTCCCTGTAATTAATAAAACAAACTAGTTTTATCAGTTTTTTTTCATCATTATTTTACATAAATACATAAAGATGTCAAAACAAAACTGTACAAGTAAACAACAAAACTCAAGGGTTGAAAGATAAAAGCTTAAGGCTGTAAATCTACATAGTGTTATTATATAAACTAGTGAACCGATTTCGATTCGATTCTTAGTCACTTGCTGTGAACCGATGAGCGATTATGAAAATCCAGCCAATTCCCATCATTAGTGGCCACTCTAGCGCCATTATTTTTCAGTGGATCCTCTTCATTCTTACAGGTAACAAGGACAACTATAATATCTCGGATGGGTTCGAATTTCAGCTAGATTCTACCTCTGACTGGGGAGTTAGCTGCCCTTGAGTGTTTGAAAAATCATTATTTTGTGTTGTGGCCACTCTAGCGCCTTCAATTTTGATTGGATCTTCTTCAAACTTTGAAGTAACAAGGATAGCCATAGCATCTCAGATGAGTTCAAATTTCAGCCAGATCCGACCCTTGACTGCAGAGTTATCTGCCCTTGACTGTGTGAAAAATCAATATTTAGTGTTGTTGCCACTCAAGTAACAAGGACATCTGTAACACCTCGGATGAGATCCAATTTCGACCAGATCCGACCTCTGGCCGCAGAGATATCTGCCTATCTGTTGTGGCCACGCTAGAGCCTTTATTTTTATTCTGTTCTTCTTTATTCTTGAAAGTTACACAAGGACATCCATGACATCTTGGATGAGTTCGAATTTTGACCAGATCCGACCTCTGACTGCAGAGTTATCTGCCCTTGAGTGTTATTTTGTGTTGTGGCCACTCTAGCATCTTTGTTTTTCAGTGGATCTTCTTCATTCTTGCAGGTAACAAGGATAACAACAATATCTCGAATGAGTTCGAATTTTGGCCAGATCCGACCTCTGACTGCGGAGTTAGCTGCCCTTTAGTGTTTGAAAAATCAATATTTTTTATTGTGGCCACTCCAGCGCATTCAATTTTGATCAGATCTTCTTCATTTTTTGAAGTAACAAGGATAACCTTGAGTGTTTGAAAAATCATTATTTTGTGTTGTGGCCACTCTAGCGCCTTCAATTTTGATTGGATCTTCTTCAAACTTTGAAGTAACAAGGATAGCCATAGCATCTCAGATGAGTTCAAATTTCAGCCAGATCCGACCCTTGACTGCAGAGTTATCTGCCCTTGACTGTGTGAAAAATCAATATTTAGTGTTGTTGCCACTCAAGTAACAAGGACATCTGTAACACCTCGGATGAGATCCAATTTCGACCAGATCCGACCTCTGGCCGCAGAGATATCTGCCTATCTGTTGTGGCCACGCTAGAGCCTTTATTTTTATTCTGTTCTTCTTTATTCTTGAAAGTTACACAAGGACATCCATGACATCTTGGATGAGTTCGAATTTTGACCAGATCCGACCTCTGACTGCAGAGTTATCTGCCCTTGAGTGTTATTTTGTGTTGTGGCCACTCTAGCATCTTTGTTTTTCAGTGGATCTTCTTCATTCTTGCAGGTAACAAGGATAACAACAATATCTCGAATGAGTTCGAATTTTGGCCAGATCCGACCTCTGACTGCGGAGTTAGCTGCCCTTTAGTGTTTGAAAAATCAATATTTTTTATTGTGGCCACTCCAGCGCATTCAATTTTGATCAGATCTTCTTCATTTTTTGAAGTAACAAGGATAACCATAACATCTTGGATGAGTTCGAATTTGAGCCAGATTCGACCCTGGACTGCAGAGTTAGCTGCCCTTGAATGTTTGAAAAATCAGTTTATAGTGTTGTGGCCTCTTCAGCGTCTTCAATTTTTATGTCTCCCCCCGACAGGGTCGGGAGACATATTGTTTTTCCCCGTGCATCTGTCTGTCTGTCTGTATGTCTGTCTGTCTGTCTGTCCGTCACAAATCGTGTCCGCTCTATAACTTGAAAACCGTTAAAGATTTTTCAATGAAACTTGGTACACTTGTAAACCACGACGAGACGATGTGTCATGCACAAGAACCATAACTCTAGCTTGAGTATTTTTGGAGTTATTTCCCTTTAATTATTTTCGATACAATTTCGTGTCCGCTGTATAACTTGAAAACCGTTAAAGATTTTTCAATGAAACTTGGTACACTTGTAGACCACGACGAGACGATGTGTCATGCACAAGAACCATAACTCTAGCTTGAGTATTTTTGGAGTTATTTCCCTTTGATTATTTTCGATACAATTTCGTGTCCGCTGTATAACTTGAAAACCGTTAAAGATTTTTCAATGAAACTTGGTACAGTTGTAGACCACGACGAGACGATGTGTCATGCACAAGAACCATAACTCTGGCTTGAGTATTTTTGGAGTTATTTTGCTTTGATTATTTTAGATACAATTTCGTGTCCGCTGTATAACTTGAAAACCGTTTAAGATTTTTCAATAAAACTTGGTATACTTATTGAGCATGATCAGACGATGTGTCATGCACAAGAACCATAACTCTGGCTTGAGCATTTTATGAGTTATTTCCCTTTGATTATTTTCGATACAATTTAGTGTCCGCTGTATAACTTGAAAACCGTTTAAGATTTTTCAATAAAACTTGGTACACTTATTGAGCATGATCAGACGATGTGTCATGCACAAGAACCATAACTCTGGCTTGAGTATTTTATGAGTTATTTCCCTTTGATTATTTTCCATACAATTTCGTGTCCGCTTTATAACTTGAAAATCGTAAGAGTTATTTCAATGAAACTTGGTACACTTATAAAGCACGATGAGATTACGTGTCGTGCTAAAGAATCATAACTTTTGCTTGCATATCTTTGGAGTAATTTCCCTTTGATTATTTTCCATACAATTTCGTGTCCACCCTATAACTTGAAAACCGTAAGAGAAATTTCAGTGAAACTTGGTACACTTATAAAGCATGATGAGACGATGTGTCATGCACAAGAATTATAACTCTTGCTTTCATATCTTTGGAGTGATTTCCCTTTGATTATTTTTCCATACAATTTCATGTCCACTCTATAACTTGAAAACCATAAGAAATATTTCAATGAAACTTGGTACACTTATAAAGCACGATGAGATGATGTGTCATGCTAAAGAACCATAACTCTTGCTTGCATATCTTTGGAGTTATTTCCCTTTGATTATTTTTCATTCAATTTCGTGTCTGCTCTATAACTAAAAAACCATTAGAGATTTTTCAATGAAACATGGTACACTTATAAAGCATGATGCACAAGAATCATTACTCTTGCTTTCATATCTTTGGAGTTATTTCCCTTTGATTATTTTCCAAACACTTTCGTGCCCCCTCTATAACTTGAAAACCTTAAGAGATATTTCAATGAAACTTGGTACACTTATAAAACAGAATGACAGGATGTGTGATGCACAAGAACTATAACTCTTGCTTGCATATTTTGGACATGCACGTAGAAAGGGGGGAGACATCAGTTTTCACATAGAAAACAAAGTCTAGTAATAATTAGATCTTCTCCATTCTTGGTAGTAATAAGGATAAGTATAACATCTTGGATGAGTTGAATTTCAGCCAGATCCAACCCTTGATTGCGGAGTTAGCTGCCCTTGAGTGTTTGAAAAATTAATATTTATAGTTTTAGCCACTGTAGCACCTTCAATTTTGATCGGATCTCCTACATTCGTGGAAGAAACAAGAACTTTCATAACATCTTGGATGAGGTTGAATTTCAGCCAGATCCGATCTATGACTGCAGAGTTAGCTGCCCTTGAGTGTCTGAAAAATCAATATTTAGTGTTGTGGGCACTCTAGCGCCTTCAATGTTGATCGGAACTTCTTCATTCTTGGAAGTAACAAGGATAACAATAACATCTTGGATGAGTTCAATTTTAGCTGGATTCGACTCTTGATTGTGGAGTTAGCTGCCCTTGAATGTTTGAAAAATCAATTTTTAGTGTTGTGGCCACTCCAGTGCCTTTAATTTTGATCAGATCTTCTTCATTCTTGGAAGTAACAAGGATAATCATAACATTATAGAGTCGATGAAGGTATGTGATTAATTTAGGTCAAGGTTATCTCTTGACCTTGGCCAGTCTGTCATCCATACACACTTTTCAAAGATCTTCTTCAATGCTTGGCAAATCAAAGTGAAATTCTATGAGGAGCATCCATGGATAGGGGGAACGAAAGTTTGATCGTGAAACCCGGGTCACATGACCAAGATGGCCGCCATGCCCATTTATGATAAAAAACACCCAAAAATCTTCTTCTCAAGAACGGGCAGGCCGATTTTCACGAAACTTGGAATGTAGCATTTGGGACTCCAGCCCATCATTGTTTGATCAAATGATGACCCTAGGATGACCTTGACCTATTTTAAGGCAAGGTCAATTTTGGAAACACAGGCTTTTACATGGGAAAAAGTGAAAACTTTGCATTTTTCGAAAACTATTTCAGCCTGAGACCTGAAAAGTGGTAGACGCAAAAAACAAATGGAGTGGATGAAGGTGTGTGATTAATTTAGGTCAAGGTCAATTTTGGAAACATAGGCTTTTACATGGGAAAAAGTGACAACTAGGTCTCAGGTAAGTGTTTACAGGACCAATGATCCTATGAAAACTATTGCAGCCATAGACCTGAAACATGACCAAGATGGTTGTTATACCCATATATGGTAAAAAAAAACAAATAAACAACCCCCCCACCCCCCCAAAAAAAAACACACTTTGTCCAGTGACTGTACTTGTTGATGCTCAGGCGAGCGATCATTGCCCTTGGGCTACTTGTTTTGTAAAAGTTGTAAGTATTACAAAATAAATTATAGGTTATAATGTACTTTTTTTTCATGAACTTTAGACCCCCTGCACAGTACTTTCTAGACAATGTGTAGTAAATTTTATTGGCTGGTCATAAAGTTATGTAACAGATCTTTCATGAAAAATTGTCCACTTGCCCATGAAAATTGTGCTTAGGCTACAATTGGAAGGTGAAAAATGGGTGAATAACTTATATTAAGTTATTTAAAAAAATAACTTGATTCAGTTACGAGTCAGTTATTATTTTTATAACCTGTTTAGGTTTTGTCTCTGACTGTTCAGTGTAATAGTAAGACGATTCACATCGCGCATCGCACAAACGTCACGATAAGATCCATGCCCTATGCGCGACAAATTTAATGAACTTTGTGCGAAGGGTTGAGCAACTTGCAAAATTTATTACGCAAAAACTCAGGAGTCACACGCAAGTCACTCGCAAATATTTTTTGAAAGGGATTAAAATTTCTTGCGTGATGCTCGATTGCTCAAAGTCTCGCGCCACCTGTTGTGTACATTAAAAAGATAGGATTCCTGTAAGGCTAAGGTAGTGATATCATTTCAAGTTGGTCAGGTAAAATTTCTATATCATAGACAAACTCTCAGGGTCTGTGTGACTGCTGGTCCTGTAAGGGCTTCACAAGTTTCATGAACACTGCAAATATAGGAAAAAAAGTCACACGGAAAAAGACACTGAAAAAAGACAGATTTAGGTAGGAAAAACAGTCACAGGAAAAAAAATACTGGAGTACCCTGCCCTTCGCCATAGAAAATCTTGGGGTAAGGGTCCTAATGTCAGAACCCAGTCATTTCTCATGCATTGCATGGACAATTAATAAGTTATTGCTCCACACTTTAGCCCGGCTATCCTCCACCCTTCCCAGTAGGTGGGAGCTGGGGTTACAAATGACTTGTGCATTAGTTAGATAATGTATAACTAATTGTAATATATTGCCCTTTTTAGCTCACCTGAGCCGAAGGCTCATAAGGTAAGCTTCTAGGATGGCCATGCTCCTTCGTAGTCATTGTCGTTGTTGTCATTGTCGTCGTTCACACTTTTCAAAGATCTTCTCCTCTGAAACCCCTTGTCCAATCAATGCCAAACTTCATGCGGAGCATCCTTAGGAAGGGGAACTAAAGTTTGTATAAATGGTCCAGGTCACATGACCAAGATGGCCGCTATGCCCATATATGGTAAAAACCTTAAAAAATCTTCTTCTCTGGAACCGGTGGACGGATTTCAATCAAAATTGGTATGTAGCATCAGGGACTCTGGCCCATCATAGTTTATATAAATCATGACCTTGGGTTGACCTTGGCCTATTTTACGGTAAGGTCAACTTTGGTCACATAGGCTTTTCAATGAAAAAAACTGAAAACTGGATTTTTCAGAAAGTTTTGTGGCCTGTGACCTGAAAGTTGGTAGATACATATAACTTATCATTTAATGAAGTCATATGAGTATTCAAGGTCAAGGTCATCTCTTGACCTTGGCCAAAGGTCATTTACATATTAAATTTAAAACTTAATTTTCTCAGGAACCACTTCACAATCAAAGCCAAATTTTATATTTGGTAGCCTTAGGAAGGGGGAATCAAAGTTTATATAAATGGTCTATGTCACATGACCAAGATGGCTGCCATGCCCATTATGGTAAATACCTTAAAAATCTTCTCTGGAACTGCTGGACCGTTTTCAATAAAACTTGGTATGTAGCATTGGGGACTCTGTCCCATCATAGTTTGTATAAATCATGACATTGGGTTGACCTTGACCTATATTATGGCAAGGTCAACGTTAGTCACATAGGTTTCTCAATGGAAAACATTGGATTTTTGAAGTTTTGTGGCCTGTGACCACATACATACAACTTATTCAGTAAATGACGTCCTATGAATATTCAAGGTCAAGGCCATCTCTTGACATTGGCCAAAGGTCATTTACATATTAAATTTAAAACTTAATTTTCTGACCAAGATGGCCGCCATGACCATGTATGTGGTAAAATCCTTTAAAAATCAACTTCTCTGGAATCGGTGGACCGATTTCAATGAAACTTAGTATGTAGCATTGGGGGCTCTGGCCCTTCATAGAATATATAAATCATGACCTTGGGTTGACCTTGACCTATTAAACTGTAAATTTAAACAGAAAGGTCAAATATTGCCAGAAAGATTTGAAAGTTGGTAGATACAGACAGTTTATAGTGCTAATAATTATATGAGTATTTGAGGACAAGTTTACATTTTACGTTGGCCAACATTGCCTTAGCCAAAGGTCATGCCAACATGGCCTTAGCCAAAGGTCATTCATCAAAGACAAAATCTCAGGTGAGCGATATCAGGACCATTGGTCCTCTGGTTCATTTAGAAAATTGATACTGTAATGGTATCACTACCTTTAGAAAGGCCAATGCTGCAAAACCGTTTCCTAATTATCTGTTCTACAGGTGTCAGGCCTGTTATGCCAAAACTTAGATCCAAGGTGTTTATTGGATTTGAGGCCAAAATAAATGACAATATTGTATGATGGTGTCATTGACTGGGAAAGTCCATCTTTAGTTGGTGGTTATTATTTGTTGTTATAATCTTAATGAGAAGTATAATTCAGAAATGAAGATCATATTCTGAATCTGATGGTCATTTTTGGTCGGGTGGGGTGCTAAATTCAAAAATAAGTAACTAAGGAACAATTATTTGGGATGAGCCATTTTTCAAAAAAAAAATGCATACTTTTGTACCAATAAGTAAAATTTAGTGGTGAATTCACCAAGGCAAGACCTATTCAGAATCAGCAAGACATGCAAACTTGTAAATAGTTTGTATATACGAGTGGAGTTAAAAAAATTCGAGGTTGGAGGAGTGCTGCAAAATTTGTAATTCGGATGAATATTAAGCATTAAATCACATTCGTTTCTAGGGTAACAACAGTAAAAGCGACCCAACATTGTAACAACATCATGATATACGCACACACACCGCTGTTTGCTAGCTCTTAAGCATTTTTGGAATCCATCTGGCATATGGGCGTCTGATTGTCAGTTATGTGTGTATAATGTGATGCATTGTGCCGAAACTACAATTCGATATTTTACGAATTCTACTCTTTTCTGTCACGAAGAACATTTTCGACATTATGATGTTATTTGACGTTATACTGCGCGAGTCGAAATGGACGCTTTTCTGGCTATGTAGATATCATGCATAATACTTGCAGATCGCTGTTTTCTTATACTGCGTTTACACTATGTTCCCGGCTGTCACGGCCGCCATGTTTCAGACAACTGTGATCAAAACAGGATAAACGTGAGGCAATGCAGGGGAACGGGATAGGCAAATGTAGCAGGCCAAGATAACCTTGGACACTTTGGCAAATTTTTTGACAGTTTAAAAATCTGCCACGGCAGTCACGGCGGAAATGAGAAACTTAATGGACTGTGATAAAACGGCTGAATGTAACACACTGTGACAGAACGTAACAGTACATAGCGAAACTTGGAGGCGGTCAGTAGTGCAACGGGAAGCTTATGAATAGACCGGCAAGCTACGGATCTTCCACATTCTGCTGCGTTTGATCAAGGTCGTCTCACATCTTGTCCCATTTCCTACGGAATACTCAACACGTTTTGTTGCGTTAAGTTACAGTGCATTGCGGTCTTTGACGGTGTTCATCCCGTTCTACTACGTGCGTCATATTATTTTACGGTTATAGTTTATAGATATAAAATGGCATATAATTGGGACAAGTTCATTTATATTGGAGCAGTCACTATAGTGAACACAATAGAGACCATATGCTGCACTTAATAATGACATTGAAGAAGAAATACAATTCCGAACTTTCATAATCAACTCTGCAGTCGGTTGTTGGGGAGCGCTGTTGTTATTATTTCAAAGGAATTATTCATATACTAAAGGCACAAAAGTGCTGTATATGTTTCGTCCGTAGCTGACCTTGACAGAACAAAAAAATGTGTTAAGCCTTGGTCAAAACGCAATTGACGGCATAAGAACGTAACGGGTCGTAATAGAACGTGCTAATAATCGTGATAGATCATGGATAACCGTAACATACCTTAGCGGCTCCATGACACACCGGCTTATCACTACCACGGCTTGTTATGGATATCGTAATACAACGTGAGAAAACTTAACAAGACGTAATAGATCTTGAAAACAGAGAAATATATGACCAAAATTCCACGGCACGCTACGTTTTGAGCAAACGGGGCTGCCGGGACCGCCGGGAACACAGTGTAAACACAGTATTAATTATTCTTGTCACCATATATGAATTTTGTACTAGCTGTAAAGCAAAAATGAGCCGCGACGCGAGAAAACCGGTCTTCGGGGTTTCCGACCAGGTCTGACACAAACCGGCCTGTACAGTTTCAGAAAAAGTCTAGAAGATTGAAATTTCGGTTTTAAGAAGAAGAGAAATTGTACTATCCGTATAGCGAAAACAAAGGCGCTGATCAGCTTCGCAGTTACTGCGAAGCTGATCTGCGCCTTTGTTTTCGCATAGGCAAAAATCCGGTTTTCTCACAATGCGGCTCAAATAAAGGTGCTGGTCAGCTGTGCAGTTACTGCACACTGATCTGTGCCTTAGTTTTCACATAGGCAAAAATCTGGTTTTGTCTTGACATGGCTCAATTACTTTTAAGTTAAAGATTTAGAGCTTGTAGCAATAATCTGAGCCGCATCGTGAGAAAACCGGATTTTTGCCTAGGCGAAAACAAAGGCGCAGATCAGCATCGCGGTAACCGCGAAGCTGATCAGCGCCTTTGTTTTTGCTACTCGGATAGTACAATTCCTCTTCTACTTAAATCCGAAATTTCAAGCTTCTAGCTCTTTTCTGAGCTTGTACATGCCGGTTTGTGTCGGACCTGGTCGGAAACCCCGAAGACCGGTTTTCTCGCGTCGAGGCTCATCTAAAATTAATCTTTGGTGTATTACCTAGTGCTTATCAAGTCTGAAAACCCCAACTAAGAGATTTTTGTCCTGATGCTGTTCCATTTTTATTTCAGATATAGTTGTCTCATTAGAGGGAGGGAGTGTTGAGTTCAAGCAGTTTAAAGAATTAGAAACCAAAGACTTCACTCAGGAAACAATTAGTGTAATTTATATGGGACTTAATAAATTATTGAAGTGTGCATTAAAGTTGCCACAGTCTTCTTTAAAACAAGAGGTAAGTTGTTACTACATTAATACATTTATTAGAAATTTAAGAAAAGAATTTTATATCATGAGTAAAGCAAAGAGATAAGAAAAAATGCCTCTAAGTAATGGCCACTATGAGCATGTTATACATGAGCCTGTGCGTGAGAAAAACAATTTGATTTCTGACCAGGTCTGACAAAAACCGGCCTATACAGTCACAGAAGCAGGCTAGAAGCATGAAATTTCAGATTTAAAAAGACGAAGGATTGTACTATCTGTGCAGCAAAAACAAAGGCGCTGATCAGCTGTGCAGATACTGAACAGCTGATCTGCAGCTTTGTTTTCGCCTATGCAAATTGTTGGTTTTCTCATGTGGTGGCTCACGTAATGGCAGTGCATATCATATGATCTAAAGATGGAGACATGATTCTGATTGTTCTGTGTTTCGAAATCTTAAAGCTTAAGGTACTTTGCTCCACAAAACATTGTAGCATATAGAATATCATAAAAATTCCATTAAACACCCGGGCGTTTATTCAAAACAGTAACTTTACAATAGAAAGGGATGGGCGTTTATTAGAGGCAATACTGTAGGTCATCATTCAAGAATTCATATATAAGAACTGAAGTTTTTGGTTGAAGACATGAACTTTGTTCAAAGTAGGTGTTCTGGTATCTCATGCATTACCATTTATTTGGATGACAAGAGTAAAATAGATGTGTGTGTTAAGTGATAAAGCAGCCAAATTTAAAAAATCCTGCTTAAAAATATATGATTTTTTTCCAAACGTTTTTTAAGTGGGCGTTTATTAGAGGTTTACTGAAATTTCAAAACTCACAGATAAATGGCCATTTTTGGCATCCAAATAGGGGTATGGGCATTTATTAGTGTGTGGGCGTCTAATAGAGTTTTTAAGGTAATTATATTTTGGACGTATGTGCCCAGTCAAACAGAGCAGACTTTGATTGTCTGTCCCTTACAGAGTAGACCTAGTTTTATTCAATTGGTATTGCCGTTTAAAAGTTTATCAGGAGCCGCTCGTTTTTCCTTTAATAAATATGTGAAGTAATGAATCATTGAAAAAAAATCCTCTGATTTTTTCAGCTTTTCAAAGAAGATTTACAAGAATTACAGTAAGTATTAAATGAGCTACCATATGAGAAAACTGGTCTTTATGGGTTCTGACCAGGTTGTCTGTACAGTTACAGTAGAAAGCTAGAAGCTTGAAATTTTGGATGTAGGTAGAAGAGGAATTGTACTATCTATGAGAGGAGAATAAAGGCTCTTGCACCTTTGTTACGCATATGCAAAAAGACGATTTTCTCAAATGTGCTGCTCAAATGTCTGATGACATTGCTATCCCTTTCAAATATGTTATACAGGTCTTAATTTCTTTAAAATATAAGATGCATTTTATTTGAATAGAAAATTGTGTAAACCTAGATTATGATATGAGCCGCCTCATGGGAAAACCAACAGTCTGCATAGGCGAAAACGAAGACACAGATCAGCTTCGCAGTAACCGCGAAGCTGATCAGCGCCTTTGTTTTTGCTACTCGGATAGTACAATTCCTCTTCTACTTAAATCCGAAATTTCAAGCTTCTAGCTCTTTTCTGTGCTTGTACAGGCCGGTTTGTGTTGGACCTGTTCGAAAACCACATTGTTGGTTTCCCTACTAGGCGGCTCATATGCTACAGAAATGTGTTGGTCTAATGGTAGTTGTCAGACATCAAAGTAACAAAGAAAAAGATCCTGGGTTGGAAGCCAACCTCAGACACGTGTCCATGTGACACGTTTACACTTATGATAAGGTGCTGAACAACAAGGAGATAGGCCAAGTAAACAGACAGTGTAAACAATTCACAGCACTATGACTTTCTTTAGAACCAAGAAAAATGAAAGATTTAACTTATGCAGAGCATGATGAAATAAATGATCTAAGCCTCGCATATGTGAAGACTCAATCAAACTGCATGATGGGTCTTTACTTGTCTGCTTGAAATCAGCTTTTGTGCATTGAAGAATGAATTGATCTCAGGCTTATCAGAATATTTGCCATTTACAAGTCTTGCTGTCTTGCAGAATACCAGAAGAATTTCAAACAGATATAGCAAGTGTTATTTTTGGTTCAAGGTAGGTGATACTGTACATGGATAGTTGCATAAACCAAATTGAGGATAACTTCTATAGGCCTTCATGGTGTTAGGAATCCAAATTATATAAATAAAGCAGTAAATTAACTAAAGCAAATTCTGTCTTGACTCAATTTTGTCTATATGATGGATTTTTGTATAGATCTGGAAAACAAAATCATTAATAACACTGCATATGGCTACCGGTACATGAAAACTGCTTCGTCTGGATGCATCTCTGTACTTAAAAGCTAATATAACCAAATGAGTTTATTGGTTTCTATAGTACTACAGCAGTGATCTGTATAATTAATATATTCTTCTGTTTTTTGTGGTCTACCCTCTTCTTCTAATTTGAGAAACATTTCTTTGATTTCAGACGGCCTCATATAGATGCTGAAAACTTAAGATCCCGACCAAGACTACCACAACTAGATAGTTTAAACTGGAGGGTAGATGTTGGGATTTCAACAAGGTAAAAACATTTTAATGTGCCACCTTGCATGGAAATATAGCCTGCATAAATAGACTAAATAAATAGTACATGTGTAATTTATATGGGCATCAATTTGTCAGGTACATGTAGCTAGTCCGAGTGTAGGACAAAATCCCCCCGGACAGAATCTCCCCCACTCTTTTTTGTTGACGAGGACAGAATCCTCCCCAGTATATCTTGCAAATAGGACAGAATCCCCCCCACTCCCAGTCAGAATCTCCATAATCATATTGTTACATTTTACAGCTATAGTTCAATTATTTTTGCATCAAAAAAGTTTATTTATTCATTGTTTGCTAATGATTGGATAATTATGTTGTTTGGTTTTTATTTTTTAAAGAAAGCTGCATATTAATATGTTATAATTACTGCTAATAGCAAAAATGAGGTGAGACAAACTTCTATGTGCTGAGTAATTTACTAAGTTATAGTAAAAGGTATCGAAAATAAGCAAATTGTCATATTTAATTTTCTCTAATCACCACTTATTATAGTCAACTTAATAATATCTTAGTAAATTCAAAGATTGCTCAATTATTGAAGTAGATTCTGTCTGAGAAGGGGTGGGGGGGATTCTGTCCTATTTGCAAGATATACTGGGGGGGATTCTGTCCTAGTCATCAAAAAAGAGTGGGGGGGGATTCTGTCCGGGGGGGATTTTGTCCGGATACCAGCTAGTCCAGTGTGTATTGCACAGACTCCACACAGTTTAAAAGATTTTTCTCCACACCAAATGTAGGCACACATTCAGCAGTGGCTTTGCGGAATTTGTCAGTTTTTCAGAGTCAAGTAAAACTAGATACAGAAACAAATAGCAATATAGTTTCACCGTAGCCCATCTGAAGCGTGATTGCCTTATTAGCTCACCTGAGCCGAAGGCTCACAGGTGAGCTTATAGTATACCCATGCTCCGGCGTCCGTCCGTCGTCGTCCGTCGTCGTCCGTCCGTCGTCCGTCGTCCACAATTTCAAAGATCTTCTCCTCTGAAACCGCTTGGCCAATCAAAGCCAAACTTCATGTGGAGCATCCTTAGGAAGGGGGAATGAAAGTTTATATAAATGGTCCAGGTCACATGACCAAGCTGGCCACCATGGCTATAAATAGCAAAAACCTTTAAAAATCTTCTTCTCCAGAACCAGTGGGCCAATTTCCACGAAACTTAGTATGTAGCATCGGGGACGTGGGCCCATCATAGTTTATATAAATCATGACCTTGGGATGACCTTGACCTATTTTACGGCAGGGTCAACTTAGGTTGCCAATGCATTTGAATGGGAAAAAATGGTAAATTGCTATTTAATGGGTAAAATTTACTGAGAATAGGCAAATGGACAGAAGATTAATGTTAATGGAAAATTTTAGCCCCTGGGGGGGTTGTCTGCCCCTGCCCCGTGGCTATATACATGTATATTTCCATAATAATGAAACATCTTCTCCCCTGAAACTGCTTGGCCAATCAAAGCCAAACTTCATATGGAGCATCCTTGGGAAGGGGGAAAGAATGTTTATATAAATGGTCAAGGTCACATGACCAAGATGGCGGCCATGGCTATAAATAGAAAAAACCTTTAAAAATCTTCTTCTCCAGAACCAGAAGTCCGATGATTTTGAAAACTTGGTGTGAAGCATCAGTTACTGGAGCTCTACAAAGTTTATATAAATCATGACCCTTGGATGACCTTGACCTATTTTACACAAGGTCAACATAGGTTGCTCATGCACTTGAATGGGGAAAAGTGTTAAAATGTCATAAATTTGTAGGGAAAACTTGCAGGAAGTCGGCAAATGGACTTAAGATTGATGATTCTGAAAAAAATTGGACCCCAGGGGTCTGTCTGCCCCCACCCCGGGGCAATAAACATGTATATTACAGTGATATTCAAAGATCTTCATCTCTGAAACCGCTTGGCCAATCAAAGCCAAACTTTATGAGGAGCATTGTTTGGAAGTGGGAATGAAAGTATATATAAATGGTCAAGGTCACATGACCAAGATGGCAGCCATGGCTAAAAATAGCAAAAACCTTTAAAAATCTTTTTCTCCAGAACAAGAAGGCCTGTGATTTTGAAACATGGCATGAAGCATCAGGCAATGGAGTTCTACAATGTTTATATAAATCCTGACCCTTGGATGACCTTGACCTATTTTATTGCAAGGTCAACTAAGGTCGCCCATGCATTTGAATGGGGAAAATTGTTAAAATGTCATTTGATGGGCAAAACTTATTTGGCAAAAATTGGCAAATGGACTGCAGTTTTATGTTTTCAAAAAGAAATTGACTCCAGGGGTTGCTCTGCCCCGGCCCTGGGGTTATATACATGTATATTACTATCTAGTCAAACAAGTTTATTGATATATATCTCAGGTCTCAGGTGAGCGTTTACAGGACCATTGGTCCTCTGGTTTTATTGGTAGCCACCATATTCATTCTTTTTACCAAACATGATGGCCACCAATGTGTGAGATGAAATTTTCACTATTGGATCACTCTTAAATGAAATAAACATGAAATGCTGATTGATGCATGTTTGACAGATGACAATATAGTCCCTATCCATATGAATGGTTCTAAGAATATAGAAATTAAGTACTTGTACTAATTTATTTTAACAGATTTATTCATAAATGATATGAAACAGCCTGATGTTGGCCTGGCAGATTGCACTGGTGACTAGGCATGAGATAGAATGGAATATGTTATGGAATATAGATAGATGTAATTGAGCCGCGTTATGAGAAAACCAATACTTTGCATATGGGAAAACAAAGGCGCAGATCAGCTTCGCAGTAACTGCAAAGCTGATCAGTGCCTTTGCTTTTGCTACACAGATAATGCGGTTCCTCTAGTTTTTAGATCCAAAATTTCCAGTCTCTAGCCATCTTCTGTGCTTGTGCAGCTCAGTTTGTGGTGGGCCTGTTCAGAAACCAGATAGTTGGTTTTCTCATGACGCGGCTTATTAGCTCACCTGAGCCGAAGGCTCATAGGTGAGCTTATAGTATACCCATGCTCCGGCGTCCGTCCGTCCGTCGTCCGTCCGTCCGTCCGTCGTCCACAATTTCAAAGATCTTCTTCTCTGAAACCGCTGGGCCGATTGTTCTCATATTACACATACACCATCTACAGGTAAGGGGAAAGAATAATTGTGTTTTTTGTTTTGATCGGATAAGGACTCTGGTTGCTATGGCAACTTATGCTTCCCATAGACTTATAATGGAAAAAAGTGAAAATTGCCAGTTTTTGCTGTCTTGTTGGAGATATTTGAATTTTGTTTTTGCAGAAATGTTTATTGAGTAGTCCTCTACGTTTCATGTGACTTTTGTCCTAATCCTTCATTTTGATTGGTTGCAGGGGCCCCATATAGGGCAAAATTTCGAAAAACATTCAAAAATCTTCTCCTCAGAAACTGTCAAGGGGATGAAGCCTGTACTTTGTATACATGTTCCTGGCAGTGGCCTCTACATAATTTGTGTTTTTTATTCCAGGCGGATAAGAACTCTGGTTGCTATGGCAACTTAAAGTTTCCATAGACTTATAATGGGAAAAGTGGAAATCGGCTATTTTTCCGCTAAAATTGCAGACATTTGAATTTTGTTTTTTTTTTCAGAAATGTTTATTGAGTAGTGTTTGACGTTTTTTGCGAGTTTTGTCCTAATCCTATATTTTGATCGGTTGCTGGGGCCCCATAAAGGGCAAAATTTTGAAAAAAACATTCAAAAATCTTCTCCTCAGAAACTGTCAAGTGGATGAATCCTGTACTTTGTATACATGTTCCTGACAGTAGCCTCTACATAATTTGTGTTTTTTATTCCAGTCGGATAAGAACTCTGGTTGCTATGGTAACTTTAAGTTTCCATAGACTTATAATGGGAAAAGTGGAAATTAGCTATTTTTTGAAAACTATTGCAGCCTAAGATCTGAAAAGTGGTAGATGCAAACAACTAATGGATTAGATGAAGGTATATGATTAATTTAGGTCAAGGTCATCTCTTGACCTTGGCCGGTCTGTCATCCATACACACTTTTCAAAGATTATTTTCTCTGAAACCACTTGGCCAATCAAAGCCAAATTTTATATGAAGCATCTATAGGAAGTGGGAACGAATTTGTATATAAATAATCCAGGTCACATGACGAAGATGGCCGCCATGCCCATATATGGTAAAAACCCTTAAGATATCTTCTTCTCCAGAACCGGTGAACCGATTTCAACGAAACTTTGCATGAAGTATGGATGACTCAAGTACCACAATGTATATATAAATCATGACCCTATGGTGACCTTGACCTATTTTATGGCAAGGTCAACATAGGTCGTCAATGCATTTGAATGGGGAAAACTTTTGAAATGTCATTTTAAGTGAAAGTCTTGCAGGAAATGGGCAGTAGGACTGAATTTTAATGATTCTGAAAAAAAAATGGAATCCAGGGGCTCATCTGCTTTTAAAATGTTATTTGAAGGGGAAAATCAGCAGGAAATTGACAAATGGACAGAATATTGATTATTCTGAAAAAAGAAAATGGCCCAAGGGCTTCATCTGCCCCTGCACTGAGGTTAAATACGATAATATTCAAATATGTTTATTGGTATATGAAGCAGATCTCAGGTGAGCGTTTACAGGACCATTGGTCCTCTGGTATATAGAATATATATTAGGGATGTCAACGAATATTCGAATGTTCGAATATTCGCATTTCATACGAATATTGGAATGCGATTTCTGGATTCGAGTATTCGCATTATTTTCTAACCTGCAACATTGTCATGTATCAGTTTAAAGGAGGACTCAAATTTAAGGCCAAAGGTCGAAAAATAATATGACCAGTAATCCTGCTTGTTTGTTGAGTAATTCAAGATTGTCAACATTTTGACACACTTGCAAATTGAGATCGCTCAATTAACAGTTTGACACTTTGTTGATTCAAGTGACACTTTGTTGATTCAAGTGACACTTTGTTGATTCAAGTTGAGGAGAAAGCATTGCTCGCTTTCAATAAATGTTTTTAAGGTGTGAAAGTCCTACAATTTGAGCTGTGTCTTGTGAAAACTTAAGATGGCTGGATAGAGATTGACAACTAAATCCTTTAGGAACAACACAGTCACAACAGACCTTTCACAAAGTGCATGTAGGCCACACGATTACAATAGACACTAAGCATTCTTGGTGGCAGATATCAACAACATGCATGCAGAACTTAATCTTAGCTTGACAATAAATGTGAGTCGTTGCTTTCTCAGACAGAACCCCAGAGATTTGTCATTATTAAACACCTCCAGATTGTCTTGTTTTCTTTGAAATTTTGTTGATTTTCTTACCATTGGTATAGCCCAGATACGATACCATGCACGGTACCTCATATTTCCAATACATGTACCACCAAGAAAGTCATCGTAATGGGTCTATTGGGCATAGATGTGTATATCATTCGAATATTCGAATATCTTATGCGAATATTCGAATACCAATTTCGGCATTCGTTGACATCTCTAATATATATACATCTTAAGGACCCTTTCAAAATAAATTTGCTTTGATCAGCCAGCAGGTACATGTTTATAAACTTTATTATGTTTATCTATTTCAGTTCATTAAATCGAGTTTTAGAGCCAACAGTTTTGATGGAGCTAACACTCACAGATGGAAGAATACATTCCTTTGAGGTACAACAGCAGACTTTGTTCAAGTAACTTACATAATTACATGTAGTAACACTAACTAGATGTGCATTTGGCTAATAGTAATTTGACATATACTCAACAAAATAAGTTAAGGAAAATGTGTTTGCAGACCTGTAACACAAGAACTGTTTTATTTCATGAAATATGAACTCCATATCATTATGTAGTGTCTTTTTATCTTTCAAATGAGGGCTTATTTGAGATGTTGGCACTTACAGAAGCTTTAAAAATCAATGTCAAAGTTGACTGATCGCCACTCCATATTTGACAAAATTGCCATATTGTTCTACACTCGTTCGATTTGTGTATCAGTTGTCACTTGAGCTTTTTCACACAATAACCAAAGTCTCCATAGACACATTTTCTCATGAACAGCAGTACAGTGAACACACTAAGGTGAGTAGACCGGTTGTAAAGCATTTTCAGTACCAGTAACATTGTTGGTACCAGGAGGACAATGTCAGATGAAATTGCCCCAGTATCACCCAAGATTACCTACATCAGAACAATGTTGAGGTCAAGGACGTGGCAACCCACCCACCAGACATGCCTCCTGCTGAGCAAGTGTTACACATTCTGGGACAGCCGCTGTGGTTTGGTGTGGAATTCTGGCACCAAAACCTCTCCAGGCTCTTGCTGTGGTGCTTCAGAAGGAAAGGAGGCTGATTTCTCGGCACCAAATTCGACATATTGCTTGTCAGATTAAACAATTGTCGGTTGCAGCCTGATATTGCCATCAAGGAAATGATGCTGATGCAGGAAAAGTGCCTCAACATCTTGTCTTGTGCACTGATCTGTTGTCATGAGAAAACTTGTCTTCAAAGTCTATGCTTTTCAGGCATGAAAAGGTACAAGTAGGCAAAGATCAGGAAAAGGCGCAATCAGAAAAAGATTCCCACTCCAAAAACCGAGGTGGGAAAAAACCAAACTAACAATCAGGTACTTATACCATGAAACATATCTTAAGCCGAATGAGCAGCTATTTTCCCAATAGGTGGCCACTCAGTTACCTTAACTTAACTAAAAATATGAAAACATACATAAGGCGCCAACAGCACAAAAAAATTTTAAACACCAAGACATAAAACAAAAAGAACCACCACAGAAGTATCGACTTGGAACGATCAGTAACACAAAGTTACTGGCGGGCTTAAACCGGTTAACCTCACCCTCAGCTTCTGTAGTGGTTCATAACATTTAGTTAGTTCTTCGGTCCTCGTGGTGAATCTCTAACTAGTCAATGAATCATCAAGAACAAACAAATAAATCATGATAAACATCCTGATGAATCAAAAACCAGGATGAATCAAAAACCAGGATGAATCATCCTGATGAATCAAAAATCAATGAGTCTACATTGACACTTTTTACTCAAACCACAATATTGCATTTTTGTGAAAACTGGATTGATGACTAGTCAACTTTGACATTGTTTTTCCCACCCACCGCTGATGCTACAAATTCAAATGAGGCCTTATTGGAAAGATAAAAAGACACTTTATAACATACATGTACTAAAATTTGAATATCGAACTCTATACAAGAATTATTGAAATAAGCACTTGAACACATTTTCCTTAACTTTTTTTGGTTTAGTTTATTTCATTAGATACCAAAGCCTAGTCAGAAGCTTTAAACAATCATGTTTGTAATGGTATAATGGACTGAAATGAATTCTTTATATTGTACTTAGCAGTTCTCACACTGGTAAAGCATTAATTTTCAGTTCCGCAGTGAAGGATTCAGGAAAGTCGCAGTAATTGTTTTTGTTCAATACCCTGTATTTTGAAGATATTTTGAGTTGTCATGGTTAGATGTATGAGACATTTTGAGCATAATGTTTTACAGGAAGGTATCAACTGATTTTAAAATTTGAGCCGCCTCATGGGAAAACCAACAATCTGCAAAGGCGAAAACAAAGACGCAGATCAGCTTCGCTGTAACCGCGAAGCTGATCAGCGCCTTTGTTTTCACTACTCGGATAGTACAATTCCTCTTCTACTTAAATCCGAAATTTCAAGCTTCTAGCTCTTTTCTGTGCTTGTACAGGCCGGTTTGTGTCGAACCTGTTCGGAAACCACATTGTTGGTTTACCCATGAGGTGGCTCATTTGTAATACATTTAATGGTAAATACAAACCCATGTTCTGAATGAATATTCACTATCAATTTAAAAAAAAAATGAAAATCAGAAAAACAGTTTGCACCCATGCAACCCTGCATTTAGGCGCAAGGTGGTGGCTTGTTCTTATAAATTACATGGAGGCTATCTTTTTTTCCTAAGCATATTGTACATTAACACTAGAACCATACTTTTGCGGCTAAAATTAGATAAAATCTTATCAACTGATTATGACTGTTTTAAAGCAATTAAATTTTGGCATGGTATGGTGATTTTCTCTTTCAGATTCCTGTCTCCAAGTTTCACGAGTTGCGATATAACGTGGCTTTCGTGTTGAAAGAAATGGAGGACTTAGAAAAAAGAAGTATATTAAAAATTCAGGATTAGTTCTACAAGAGACCCTGTATGCAATAATGTATGGCAGCAAGCTTCTCCTTTCTGGATTCAGCTTTATGTCCCTTTCAAGATTATTTCAGCTGATATGGGACGGGCCAATCAGTAGGCGGTGTGAAAATGTGAAAACCCCCGAGAAAAACATCTGACACACCCGTAAGCAGAACTTGGCTTGTCTCATGTGCCCAGTGTGGGGTGTGGGGCTCGAACCCGCACCAGACACAGTGGTGAGATGATCTAATGATTAAGCGCTCTTAACCACTCAGCCAAGGGAACCGCTGCAGCAATCTTCTTTTCATTTTAAACTGTCGGTTTTATATATACTGTATGGCGGAAATATTCTGACCTACAGGAATGGAATGAAAACATTGTAAACATGTATCATACTGCTTCCTTAGAAGAATTCTGATTGGAATCTACAGTGTTTGCTATTCATTCTTCACCTTTTAATGAAGTAGGCTACAACAAAACAACAGAGTGAGCCGGGTCATGAGAAAATCAACATTTTGCAGAGGCGAAAACAAAGGCGCAGATCAGCTTCGCAAATCAGCACCTTTGTTTTCAATACACGGATAGTACCACTCCTTTAATTTCTAGATCCAAACTTTCTAGCCTGTGGCCTTCTCTGTTTGTACAGCTCGGTTTGTGTGGGACCTATTGGTGAGCCACATTGTTGGTTTTCTCATGACGTGGCTCATTTGTTTTGCCATACAGCTTATACTGTCTCCTTACAATCCCTCTTCTCTCTAAACACAAAATCAGAAGTCCGTAGCCATTATCTTGTTCTCTCCCTGCTTTGTGGTCAAAAATGCTGAAGACAGGTTATCTTGTGACATGGCACATGCTGCCACACTGTACAAGATGTTTGATTTTGATATATGAGCCATGACGCGAGAGAACCGAGCTTCAGGATTTCTGACCAGGTCAGACACAAGCCGACATGTACAGCTACAGAAAAAGGCTAGAAGCTTGAAATTTCAATAATAAGTAGAGGAGGAATTGTACTATCTGTGTAGCGAAAACAAAGGTGCTGATCAGCTGATCTGCACCTTTGGTTTCGCATATGCAATAATCCTGTTTTCTCATGACATGGCTCATATTTTCTGAATTATATTGTTGCAATAGTTGCCCATATTGTTATCATTTAGAGAAGTATTTGATGATTGTTAATTCTTGACAAGGAGATGAAATGAGTCGCGTTGTGAGACAACCAACACTCTGCATATGTGTAAACAAAGGTGCAGGTCAGCTTCGCAGTAACTTTGAAGCCTTTGTTTTTGCTACACAGATAGTACAATTCCTCTTCTTTCTAAATCCTAAATTTCCAGTCTCTAGCCATGTTCTGTGCTTGTACAGCTCAGTATGTGTTTGACCTGGTCAGAAACCACATTGTTGGTTTTCTCATGACATGGCTCAAATATGTATTCCTTTGTATTGACATTCTGCTTGTTTTATCATCAGAACAGAAAATCAAGGTAAGGGCATCATTTGTGTTTATATTTTGGGATATACTTTTACTTTTAGTGGCTAAATAGTTATTTTGTGCTATTAAAGGTTTTATGATAAATAGTTGTGTGATAATATTGCTATGTAGACATGATTGCTGTTGTAATGTTCATTGAAATCATTTTAATTTTGTAACCATTTATTATGAAAGAGATAATTTTATTTCCATTTTGAAAGAGATAATTTTATTTCTTAGCTTGTCTCATCTTACTCCACAAGAAACAAGTAGCCCAAGGGCAACGATCGCTCACCTGAGAGTCAACAAGTACAGTAATTGGACAAAAGAAAAGTAGCTGGGGTTTTTACCATTTATGGTCATGGCCATCTTGGTCATGTGACCTGGATTTTCATGTACACATTGGTTTCCCCTTCCTATAAATGCTTCATATAAAATTTGGCTTTGATTGGCCAAGCGGTTTCTGAGATGCTTGAATATTGTAATATACATGTATATTGCCACTTGGTGGGGTCAGATGAACACCTGAGGTCCAATTTTTAGCTCACCTGAGCCGAAGGCTCACAAGGTGAGCTTATAGGATGGCCATGATCCGGCGTCCGTCCGTCGTCTGTCGTCCGTCCATCGTCCACAATTTCAAAGATCTTCTTCTCTGAAACCGCTTGGCCGATCTAGTTGAAATTTTATGTGGAGCCTCCTTGGATAGTGGCATTTCAAGTTTGATCGCGAAATCCAGGTCACATGACCAAGATGGCCGCCACGCCCATATATGGTAAAAACTGCTCAAAAATCTTCTTCGGCGGCCCCCGTGGCCGAGTGGTTAAGGTCGCTGACTTCAGTGCTCTTAATCATTCGATCATCTCACCGCTGTGGGTTCGCGCCTCGCTCGGGGCACGAGTCACATGTGGGACAAGCCAAGTTCTGCTTGCGGGTGTGTCAGGTGGTTTTTCCCCGGGTACTCCGGTTTTCGCCCCACCTACCGATTGATTCGTCTCGATATGAGTGAAAAAGCTTGAAAGGGACGTAAAACTGAATCAAAAAAAAAAAAAAAAAAAAAAAAAAAAATTCTTCTTCTCCAGAACCGGTGGGCCGATTTCCACGAAACTTGGTATGTAGCATCGGGGACTTCAGCCCATCATAGTTTGATAAAATGATGACCTTTGGATGACCTTGACCTATTTTACGGCAAGGTCAAATTTGGAAACATAGGCTTTTACATGGGAAAAAGTGAAAACTATGGATTTTTTGAAAACTATTGCAGCCTGAGGCCTGAAAAGTGGTAGATGCAAACAACTAATGGATTAGATGAAGGTATGTGATTAATTTAGGTCAAGGTCATCTCTTGACCTTGGCCAGTCTGTCGTCCATACACACTTTTCAAAGATCTTCTTCTCTGAAACTGCTTGGCCAATCAAAGTGAAATTTTATGTGGAGCATCCATGGGTAGGGGAGACGAAAGTTTGATTGCGAAATCCAGGTCACATGACCAAGATGGCCGCCACGCCCATATATGGTAAAAACCACTCAAAAATCTTCTCCAGAACCGGCTGGCCGATTTCCACGAAACTTAGTATGTAGCATCGGGGACTTCAACCCATCATAGTTTGATAAAATGATGACCCTTGGATGACCTTGATCTATTTTACGGCAAGGTCAAATTTGGAAACATAGGCTTTTACATGGGAAAAAGTAAAAACTATGGATTTTTTGAAAACTATTGCAGCCTGAGGCCTGAAAAGTGGTAGATGCAAACAACTAATGGAGTAGATGAAGGTATGTGATTAATTTAGGTCAAGGTCATCTCTTGACCTTGGCCAGTCTGTCATCCATACACACTTTTCAAAGATCTTCTTCTCTGAAACTGCTTGGCCAATCAAAGTGAAATTTTATGTGGAGCATCCATAGGTAGGGGAGACGAAAGTTTGATTGCAAAATCCAGGTCACATGACCAAGATGGCCGCCACGCCCATATATGGTAAAAACCACTCAAAAATCTTCTTCTCCAGAACCCGCTGGCAGATTTTCATGAAACTTGGTATGTAGCATTTGGGACTCCAACCCGTCATAATTTGATCAAATGATGACCATAGGATGACCTTGACCTATTTTACGGCAATGTCAATTTTGGAAACATAGGCTTTTACATGGGAAAAAGTGAAAACTATGGATTTTTTGAAAACTATTGCAGCCTGAGGCCTGAAAAGTGGTAGATGCAAACAACCAATGGAGTAGATGAAGGTATGTGATTAATTTAGGTCAACGTCATCTCTTGACCTTGGCCAGTCTGTCGTCCATACACACTTTTCAAAGATCTTCTTCTCTGAAACTGCTTGGCCAATCAAAGTGAAATTTTATGTGGAGCGTCCATGGGTAGGGGGAACGAAAGTGCGATCGCGAAATTCGGGTCACATGACCAAGATGGCCGCCATGCCCAACTATGATAAAAACCACTCAAAAATCTTCTCCAGAACCGGCTGGCCGATTTATTCGAAACTTGGTATGTAGCATTTGGGACTCCAGCCCATCATAGTTTGTTGAAATGATGACCCTTGGATGACCTTGACCTATTTTACGGCAAGGTCAAATTTGGAAACATAGGCTTTTACATGGGAAAAGGCGAAAACAATGGATATTTTGGAAACTGTTGCAGCCTGAGACCTGAAAGTTGCTAGATGCAGACAACTGATGGAGTCAATGAAGGTAAGTAATTAATGAAGGCCAAGGTCATTTGTTGACCTTGACCCAAGGTCATTAAAATATCAAAATTGAAATTATGGTTTTCTCAGAAATCACTGGGTGCAGCCTGAGACCTGAAACTTTGCAGATGCAGACACCTTGTGAAGTCAATAAAGGTGTGTGAGTATTCAAGGTCAAGGTCATTTCATGATGACTTAATACTCCAAGATCAGGCTTCAGGTGAGCGTTCTCAGGACCAATGGTCCTCTGGTTTCATAAATATAAAGTCCAGTGGCAGATCTTTTATCATCAAATTATGTATTTTCATTATAAGCCTATGATAGATAATGATGCCTGTGGGGCGTGGCCTGTATGGACCCCATGGGAACGGTTGGCAGGATTTATAAAGAGGACCTTTATACATTGCTACATACAAAATATGAAAGCTCTAGGCCTTGTAGTTTCAGAGAAGATTTTTTTTATGTTTTTCCCATTGTTAGTCTGAGGGACCTAATGACCCCTGGGGTGGGGTCATTTATGACCCCAGGGACACATTTGGAAGGATGTATAAGGACCACTAAACATTGTTACACACAAAACATGAAAGCACTGGACCTTGTGGTTTTGAAGATTTTTTTTTAGCTCACCTGAGCCGAAAGCTCACAGGTGAGCTTATAGTATACCCATGCTGCGGCGTCCGTCTGTCCATCCGTCTGTCATCCCTTGTCGTCCACAATTTCAAAGATCTTTTCCTTTGAAACCGCTTGGCCAATCAACTTGAAATTTTATGTTGAGCCTCCATGGGTAGGGGGAATGAAATTTTGTTCATGGGATTATGGTAAAGACCCTTAAAAAATCTTCTCCAGAACTAGTGGGCTGATTTCCACGAAACTTGGTATGTAGCATCGGGGACTCCAGCCAATCATAGTTTGCTCAAATGATGACCCCGGGATGACCTTGACCTATTTTGTGGCAAGGACAGTTTTGGAAAAATAGGCTTTTACATTGAAAAAGGCCAAAACAATGGATGTTTTGGAAACTATTGCAGGCTTTGACTTGAAAGTTGATAGATGCAGACAACTAATGGAGTCAATGAAGGTATATAATTAATTAAGGTCAAGGTCATTTCTTGTCCTCGACCTATGGTCATTGAAAACACAAGGTCATTTCTTGTCCTCGACCTATGGTCATTAAAAACACAATTTCAAAGATCTTCTTCTCTGAAACCACTTGACCAATCAAGTTGAAATTTTATGAGGAGCCTCCTTGGGAAATGGAATTGAAATTTTGTTTGCGATATCTTGGTCACATGACCAACATGGCCCCCATGCCCATATTTGGTAAAAACCCTTCAAAAATCTTCTTCTTCAGATCCAGTGGGCCAATTTCCGTGAAACTTGGTATGTAGCATTGGGGACATTAGCCCATCATAGTTTGCTAAAATGATGACCCTGGGATGACCTTGACGTATTTTATGGCAAGGTCAATTTTGGAAACACAGGCTTTTACATGGGAAAAGGCCAAAGCAATGGATATTTTGAAAACTACTGCAGCCTGAGACTTGAAAGTTGCTAGATGCAGACAACTAAGGGAGTCAATGAAGGTATTTAATTGATTAAGGTCAAGGTAATTTCTTGACCTTGACCATAGGTCATAGAAATAAATCACAATTTCAAAGATCTTCTCTGAAACCGCTTGGCCTATCAAGTTGAAATTTTATGTGGAGCCTCCTTGGGTAGTGGTATGGAAACTGTGTTTAGGATATCTTGGGTTACATGACCAAGATGGCCACCACGTTCATATATGTTAAAAAAGAACAACTTCAAAAGTCTTCTCCAGAACCAGTGGGCTTATTTCCACGAAACTTGGTATGTAGTATTAAGGACTTCAGCCCATCATAGTTTGATCAAATAATGACCCTGGGATGACCTTGACCTATGTTATGGCAAGGTCAACATTGGAAACATAGGCTTTTACATGTGAAAAGTTGAAAACAATGGGTATTTTGGAAAGTATTGCAGCCTGAGACCTGAAACTTGGCAGATGCAGACAGCATATGAAGTCAATAAAGGTGTGTGAGTATTCAAGGTCATGGTCATTTCATGATGAATAAATGCTCCAAGGTCAGGCTCCAGGTGAGCATTCTCAGGACCAATGGTCCTCTGCTTTTTTATGTTTTTCCTATGATGCCCCCGGGGCATGGCCTGTATGGACCCGAGGGACACGGTTGGCAGGATTAATAAAGAGGACCTTTATACATTGCTACACACGAAATAGAAAAGCTCTGGGCCTTGTGGTTTCCGAGAAGAAGATTTTTTTTATGTTTTTCCCATTGAAAGCTATGGGAGCTAATGACCTCAGGGGTGGGGCCATTTATGACCCCAGGGGCATGGTTGGCAGGATTTATAAAGAGGATCACTATACATTGCTACACACAAAATATGAAAGCTCTGGGCCTTGTGGAGAGCGGCTCCCGTGGCCGAGCGGTTATGAGCGCTGTTTCTTAATCACTCGATCATCTCACCGCTATGTCTGGTGTGGGTTCGAGCCCCGCACTGGCCACATGTGAGACAAGCCACGTTCTGCTTGCGGGTGTGCCAGGTGGTTTTTCTCGGAGTTCTCCCGTTTTCGCCCACCAACTGATTGGCCCGTCTCATACGAGCTGAAATAATCTTGAAAGGGACGTAAAACTGAATAATAATAATAATAATAATAATAATAATAATAATAATGGGCCTTGTGGTTTCAGAGAAGAAGACTTTTTTAGCTCACCTGAGCCGAAGGCTCATAGGTGAGCTTATAGTATACCCATGCTCCGGCGTCCGTCCGTCGTCCGTCCGTCGTCCACAATTTCAAAGATCTTCTTCTCTGAAACCGCTGGGCCAATTGTTCTCATATTACACATACACCATCTACAGGTAGGGGGAAAGAATAATTGTGTTTTTTGTTTTGATCGGATAAGGACTCTGGTTGCTATGGCAACTTATGCTTCCCATAGACTTATAATGGAAAAAAAGTGAAAATTGCCAGTTTTTGCTGTCTTGTTGGAGATATTTGAATTTTGTTTTTGCAGAAATGTTTATTGAGTAGTCCTCTACGTTTCATATGACTTTTGTCCTAATCCTTCATTTTGATTGGTTGCAGGGGCCCCATATAGGGCAAAATTTCGAAAAACGTTCAAAAATCTTCTTCTCAGAAACTGTCAAGGGGATGAAGCCTATACTTTGTATACATGTTCCTGACAGTGGCCTCTACATAATTTGTGTTTTTTATTCCAAGCGGATAAGAACTCTGGTTGCTATGGCAACTTAAAATTTCCATAGACTTATAATGGGAAAAGTGGAAATCGGCTATTTTTCCGCTAAAATTGCAGACATTTGAATTTTGTTTTTGCAGAAATGTTTATTGAGTAGTGTTTGACGTTTCTTGCGAGTTTTGTCCTAATCCTTTATTTTGATTGGTTGCTGGGGCCCCATAAAGGGCAAAATTTTGAAAAAAAAAAACATTCAAAAATCTTCTCCTCAGAAACTGTCAAGTGGATGAATCCTGTACTTTTTATGCATGTTCCTGACAGTGGCCTCTACATAATTTGTGTTTTTTATTCCAGTCGGATAAGAACTCTGGTTGCTATGGTAACTTTAAGTTTCCATAGACTTATAATGGGAAAAGTGGAAATTAGCTATTTTTTGAAAAATATTGCAGCCTGAGATCTGAAAAGTGGTAGATGCAAACAACTAATGGATTAGATGAAGGTATATGATTAATTTAGGTCAAAGTCATCTCTTGACCTTGGCCGGTCTGTCGTCCATACACACTTTTCAAAGATTTTTTTCTCTGAAACCACTTGGCCAATCAAAGCCAAATTTTATATGAAGCATCTATAGGAAGTGGGAACCAATATATATATAAATAATCTAGGTCACATGACCAAGATGGCCGCCATGCCCATATACGGTAAAAACCCTTAAAATATCTTCTTCTCCAGAACCGGTGAACCGATTTCAACGAAACTTTGCATGAAGTATGGATGACTCAAGTACTACAATGTATGTATAAAACATGACCCTGTGGTGACCTTGACTTATTTTATGGCAAGGTTGTCAATGCATTTGAATGGGGAAACCTTTTACAATGTCATTTTAAGTGAAAGGGCAGTAGGACTGAAATTTAATGATTCTGAAAAAAAAAATAGACCCCAGGGGCTCATCTGCTTTTAAAATGTTATTTGAAGGGGAAAATCAGCAGGAAATTGACAAATGGACAGAATATTGATTATTCTGAAAAAAGAAAATGGCCCAAGGGCTTCATCTGTTAAATACCATAATATTCAAATATGTTTATTGGTATATGAAGCAGATCTCAGGTGAGCGTTTACAGGACCATTGGTCCTCTGGTTATGTTTTTCCCATGACACCCCCTGGGAGTGGCCTGTATGGACCCCAGGGGCATGGTTGGCAGGATTTATGAAGAGGACCACTATACATTGCTACATAGAAAATATGAAAGCTCTGAGTGGCGTGGTTTTGGAGAAGATTTTTTATGTTTTCCCCATTGTAAGTCTTTGGGAGCTAATGACCCCTGAGGTGGAGCCATTTTTGACCCCAGGAGCATGGATGGCAGGATTTATAAAGAGAATCACTATACATTGCTACAAACAAAGTTTGAAAGCTCTGGGCCTTGCGGTTTCGGAGAAGATTTTTTTCCCATGACGCCCCCAGGGCGTGGCCTGTAGGGAACCCAGGGGCAGGGTTGGCAGGAGATATGAAAAGGACCACTATACATTGCTACACACAAAATATGAATGCTCTGGGCCTTGTGGTTTCGGAGAAGTTTTTTTTTCCATTGTAAGTCTATGGGAGCTGATAACCCCTGGGGTGGGGTCATTTTTGACCCCAGGGGCATGGTTGGCAGAATTATTAAGAGGACCACTATACATTGCTACACATAAAATAGAAAAGCTCTGGGCTTTGTGGTTTTGGAGAAGATTTTTTTTATGTTTTCCCCATTGTAAATCTATTGGAGCTAATGACCCCCATTGTAAGTCTGTGGGAGTTATCTGTTGCCATGGAAACCAGAGTTCTGATCTGACCTGGCCCAAAAACTAATGCAACCTTTTCCCCTCCTCAATGATGCTTTAGATAATACATTTATTTGATCACGACTGGCCTTGTTGTCTTAAAGATATTCAAGACTGAAAGTGTGAACGGACAGATGCTCGGACAGACGCCGGCTTGGTATGGCCCATCCCCTCTCTCATTAATGTGTTCACTGCTCTTAAAGGATCTCACTTTTAATTTTTATTGGCTACTATACTATAAGTTCACCTTGTGAGCCTTCGGCTCAGGTGAGCTAACAATGCAGGAGCATACTGGTTTTGAGTCATTCCATTTTTAGCTCACCTGAGCCGAAGGCTCACTATAGGATGGCCATGCTCGGTCGTCCGTCCGTCGTCCGTCCACAATTTCAAAGATCTTCTCCTCTGAAACCGCTTGGCCAATCAAAGCCAAACTTCATGTGGAGCATCCTTAGGAAGGGGGAACGAAAGTTTATATAAATGGTTCAGGTCACATGACCAAGATGGCCGCCATGGCTATAAATAGCAAAAACCTTTAAAAATCTTCTTCTCCAGAACCAGTGGGCTGATTTCCACGAAACTTGGCATGTAGCATCGGGGATGCGGGCCCATCATAGTTTGTATAAATCATGATCCTAGGATGACCTTGACCTATTTTACGGCAAGGTCAACTTAGGTCGCCAGTGCATTTGAATGGGAAAAAATGGTAAAATGCTATTTAATGGGTAAAACTTACTGGGAATAGGCAAATGGACAAAAGATTAATGTTAATGGAAAATTTTAGCCCCTGCGGGGTTGTCTTCCCCTGCCCCGGGGCTATACATGTATATTTCCATAATAATGAAACATCTTCTCCCCTGAAACCGCTAGGCCAATCAAAGCCAAACTTCATATGGAGCATCCTTGGGAAGGGGGAAAGAAAGTTTATATAAATGGTCAAGGTCACATGACCAAGATGGCCGCCATGGCTATAAATAGAAAAAACCTTTAAAAATCTTCTTCTCCAGAACCAGAAGGCCAATGATTTTGAAACTTGGTGTGAAGCATCAGTGACTAGAGCTCTACAAAGTATATATAAATCATGACCCTGGGATGACCTTGACCTATTTTACGGCAAGGTCAACATAGGTCGCTCATGCATTTGAATGGGGAAAAGTGTTAAAATGTCATTTGTAGGGAAAAACTTGCAGGAAATGGGCAGATGGACTTAAGATTGATGATTCTGAAAACAATTGGACCCCAGGGGTCTGTCTGCCCCCACCCCGGGGCAATATACATGTATATTACATTGATATTCAAAGATCTTCTTCTCTGAAACTGCTTGGCCAATCAAAGCCAAACTTTATGAGGAGCATTGTTAGGAAGTGGGAATGAAAGTATATATAAATGGTCATGGTTACATGACCAAGATGGCTGCCATGGCTATAAATAGCAAAAACTTTTAAAAATCTTTTTCTCCAGAACCAGTAGGCCTATGATTTTGAAACTTGGCATGAAGCATCAGGCAATGAAGCTATACAAAGTTTATATAAATCGTGACCCTTGGATGACCTTGACCTATTTTACGGCAAGGTCAACTTAGGTTGCCCATGCATTTGAATGGGGAAAATTGTTAAAATGTCATTTGAAGGCCAAAACTTGCAGTAAATTGGCAAATGGACTGAAGTTTTATGTTTTCAAAAAGAAATTGACTCCAGGGGTTGCTCTGGCCGGGCCCTGGGGTTATATACATGTATATTACCATTCTAGTCAAACAAGTTTATTGGTATATATCTCGGGTTTCGGGTGAGCGTTTACAGGACCATTGGTCCTCTGGTTAAAGTCGTGCATCTTAAAGCCACATAGTCTTAAAATAGACATTGAAATAGCATGCACTTGTTTGCAATTTGTTCAGATTTTCAGTTATACAAAAATATTTATAACAGATCATCCTTGATCAACAATATGAACTTCGTCCATATGACACATTTTTAGTATTATGGCAAAGAAAATTCTCAATTCTAACACACCTCGCCTATATAGCCAATGGTAAAAAACGTGTTATATTGTGCAACAATTTCACTGGGCGAATAAGCGTGACGTTACTTTGCGGCATTTGTGACGTCAGCTATCCCACAAAGCAGCGTTAGACGGTGAAACGTCGTTTTAGCGCACAACAAACGTAATAAGTGTGTAAATACCAGCATTACAGTCAACTATTTGGCGGGATATCTGCAATGCAATGGCGGAAAGCTGAACGATATCGACGGTTTCAGCAACATTTATTCCGTTTATTGTGTGTTAGAATCGAAATAGATCAGCTCAAGTGCGTGAATTGTTGAGTAATAATTCACTGTTTGTCGGTCAGTTGTAAGAAGATAAATCACTCGCGCTACGCGCTCGTGATTTGATCTTCTTTACAACTGACCTCCAAACAGTGAATTATTACTCAACAATTCACTGCTAGAGCTGATCTATTTCTTAATTTTAGCTCACCTCGCCATTGAAGTAAGCTTATAGAATACCCATGATCTGCGCTCATCAGAAATATAAATTATCCTCATCACGCTGTGTTACTAGCATATATCAAGACACTTTAAGCTGACCTACTGGTTAAGTCCCCTAGGAAGTAGTCCTGGAATGACTGAAATGTTGTTGACTATAGGATTTACAAATACATGAGGCTTGATTAGGGGGTAGGCAATATCCCATATCCCAAAATAAACCGTCCAAAATATCCCATATCCCAAAATTAATTTAACTCGTATCCCAAAATGAATTCCAATATCCCATATCCCAAAATTCCCGAATATCCCATATCCCAAAACAAAAAACACAAATTTTATCCCAGTATCCCTTAAAAAATAGGCCAATATCCCGTATCCTAAAATACCCTATACAAGCCTCATACATGTACATCAAGGTCTAGGAGCTAGACTAATGAAAAACCTGTATATTACATGGGCGCCCAGTGAACCATACGTTTTGGTGACGGCGACGTCTTTTACAAGTACTGGTTTTGAAGACGTCTTATTAACGTTTTACAAACGTTTTAATTAATGCAGACGTCTACCGCACAGCATTAAAACGTGTTTGTACCAATACGATACAAACACTTAGCGGAGACGTTGACTCAAAAATGCTGTTGTTAGTTTGTCACATATATTCAGAGTACGTGATACTATCGTCTAAACGTTTCGTAAACGTACTGAAAACGTAGTTGTCAGGTTGTCAGTTCCGAAGTGGATCAAGACTAAAAGGAGAGGAAACGCAAAAGTTTATTTCACTCAAACTAGGTACGGCTATTAAAAACTGAATATATGAATGGACTTGATTTTTATGAGCAAAACACTTCAGTCGTTGCTAAATAGAATAAAGGCGTGTGTCTATCGTCTGGAAAACGTCTCTCGTCCACGTGATGTTTTCATCCGGGTACACAGTATCTAAATACGAACGTCGCCAAGACGTTTCGTTTCGTCCTTATATTTCATGTCCTCATCATGTAGCAATGAGACTGTAAAATTATCAACGCTTACGAACTAGAGAAGTAACAATGATTTTTGTAAAGCAGAATGACTGTACATGTGCGTTCACTTATTAATATACCCCTGCGATATTCAAAAATAAATTGACAACTTTTCTTGTTTTTGAAAAATCGTCACTGGCAAGAAATAGACAACTGGATGAATTTGTTTATATAATACGTTACACATGTCTATAAATATTTACTCTGTATATAAAACTTCCAGATCGTGTGATGTTGTATGCCTAAATTGATTACATAACATATGGAGCCATTTTTTAAACAAAAAAATTCGCTGATATTCGAGTTTCAAAGATTCCACAAGGAAACATGGTAAATGTTTGGTAATTTTGTTTGTTTGTAACAAAATTGTAACCATTTTTGTACTACGGCTGAAAATTTGGTGTCTTTATGAGCACTATTCACTAAGTTACACCCTCAGTTTCATTTAGTGTTCATTTTAGAATTTCGCGATAAAGTGGTTGTTACAATATAAATCTAAGCATGCCAGTGTCATTTTGCAAGAAAACTAATATTCTACCAGGACGGTTTTACGAACAAAGTTTGCTAGTTTGTTCCTTCATGAAGTAAGCATGCTTTAAAGCACTGTGGAGTCATCTATGGCTTTGTATTCTGCCAAAATGTGGGTTGACATTCCATTATACAATTCATGGTTTGTTTTTCTTCACAAAATACAATAGGGGACTGGTATTTTCACAGAGAAACTTTTATAGTTTGTCTATCTCTCTCTCTGCTCATATTCTTGATATTTAAATCCTTTTGTATAGGCATAAAGTCAAGGAAATCAACAGGACATTCAAAGACCGACATTCCTCTAATATCAATAATTGTGTTTTGCGGATTAAGGATGCATACAAAGAACATTGTCTTGCATACATACTATTTTTGACTTCCCTTATTGGCATGTTAATTTCCATGACTTAAAACGCTATAGAGGAGGCTTGGAACATCACGAAGAGGAGATGTGAGTCATTGCCTAACAATAAATTTAGCCCATTTAGCCCCTCTGTGCGTAGGAAACAATCATGAAACTGTATAAAGAAATGCCAACCCACGTTTTGGCAGAATACAAAGTAATGGGTGACTCCACAGTGCTTTAACACATGTTTACTTCATGAAGGCATCCACTAGCAAGCTTTGATCGTGAAACCGTCCTAGTAGAATATTAGTTTTCTTGCAAAATAACACTGACATGCTTAGATTTATATTTTAACAACCGCTTTGTCATGAAATTCTACAATGTACAATGAATGAAAATCAGGGTGTAACTTTGTGACTGGTGCTCATAAAGACACCAAATTTTCTGCCTTAGCACAAAAATGGTTATAATTTGATAATTTACAAACAAAATTGCCAAACATTTACCATGGTTCCATGTGGAATCTTTGAAACTCGAATATCAGAGAATTTTTTGTTAAAAAATGGCTCCATATGTTATGTAATCAATTTAGGCATACAGCATCACAAGATCTGGAAGTTTTATATACAGGGTAAATATTTATAGACATATAATGTAACAAATAAATAATTTCATCCAGTTGTCTATTTCTTGCCAGTGACGATTGTTCAAAAACAAGAAAAGTTGTCAATTTATTTCTGAATATCGCAGGGGTATATTAATAAGTGAACGCACCTGTACAGCGGGTGATAGTGCTTTTCTTCTCTCCTAAAATCGCGAAAAGAACCGAACTATTGACGCAGTTCTAAGAATTACCGAAACTGAAATCTCTCTCTCTCTCTCTCTCTCTCTCTCTCTCTCTCTCTCTCTCTCTCTCTCTCACTCTCTCGTTAAATGACATGTCATAAACGTTGGCAAGACGATAGAATAGAATAGAATAGAATAGAATAGAATAGAATAGAATTTATTATAATGCACAACTATACCCAATATTTGGGTTAAAGGCATATATAACAATGAACAAATATAATGTACAAATACGATATGACTTTCACACAAACACATTCATACACACACACACACACATACACAAATTGAAGTCAGATCATAAATCAGTTGATAAATTGAATAAATGGTTTGGAGTCTTGCAACTATTCTTAGGTTTATGTAATTTCACAGTCATGTATAAAGGTAGCCACCGCTTTGATAATTTTCATATCAGAAACTGTCATAAGTTTAATAAACGTATTATTAATATTAGTACCACGAGCAAAATCAATGTGATCAATGCTGCCAAACATTTTCATTCTTAATGTATCATATTTATGACATTCACATAAAAAGTGCATTTCATTCTCAATCTTATTGCAAGAGTAACATAACCTCTCCTCAGGTTTTTCTCTATAATACCTACCGCGTTCTATTCTAAGTCTATGGGTACTGATTCGAAAAGAACAAAGACACTTCCTTAAATCTCTATCAGACAACTGCTCAAGATAGGGTTCAATTCCAAAATTTTGTTTAAACAGTTTGTAAGTTCGCAATTTTTTCATTCCTTTCATTTCAGATGACAAACGCTTTTGCCAAAATGAAATAAATCTTTCCTTTAATTTATTCTTAACTGAAAAAAGGAGTGAGGCTACATTTAATGTACTTTGATTTTTCCATACATGCGAAAACCCTAAGTCACTTAACAGAGCTTTAACAAACTGTAACCAAGAATTGCTGTGACTATTGCAAGAATTCTTTTGTTCCAAGTATGCTTTATGTACTAGAGAATCTCTGTGCGAATGAACAGTATGTAACCAAAAATTTATACAGTTTGCTACGATTGAAATAATAAGAGGAAACAGTCCTAATTCACTTATGACGGCAAAGTTGCATGCCTTAGAATGAACTCCTAATGTATATTTACAAAACCTCATATATGTTTTATCAAATTCGTTTGTATTTTTCAAAGTCATTTCAAACATTTCCTCTATCGTTTTACCAACATAACATGATTTGTACCCTGACCATATCTCACTACCGTACAAAGCTATAGGTTTTACCAAAGCATCAAAAATGCGCAGGAGTGAAGACGGTTTGATGGTTTTATCAAAAATACTTTGTTTGATTGAAAATAAAGCTCTGCTAGCTTTCATACTTAAAGTATTTTCAGCAACTGAAAATTTCGCATTGCTGGTAAATATAACACCTAAATATTTATATTGACTAACATATTCAATATCATCGTTTCCTATAGCAAATCTAAATTTATTTTTATTGATACCTGTAATACGCTCTTTTGAAAATGCCATGACTTTTGATTTGTCTGTATTAATAACTAATCCCCAGTGTTTACAATATTCATGCACTTTGTCAATATTTCGTTGCAATCCTTCTTCTGTAGTGGACAATAAAACTAAATCATCAGCATAAAGTAGATGATTAACTTTCGAATCATGAACAATTGGTGCATCATGTAATAAAAGAGAATTTCCAATATCATTAATGAATATGTTAAATAATAATGGACTTAAGACATTGCCTTGGTGAACGCCTTGTTTTATTTCAATAGCATCGGTCAAAGTGTTTTTGCATTTCACCTTAGACGTAGGGTTTTGATACATCGACTTTATCAAATCATATATCTTTCCATTTATTCCAGCTCTCTGCAATTTCAACAACAAACCATCGTGGCACACGGTATCAAAAGCTTTCCTAAAATCAATAAAACACGTATATAATTTATTTCCCTTTCCAGTTTTATGAATATGTTTATCAATGATTGTTTTAAGAATGAAAATTTGGTCCGATGTACGGTGATACTTGCGAAATCCTGCTTGTTCTCTGCGAATAAAAGACTTGTCTTCTAAAAATTTAGAAATCCTATCATTTAATATGTGACAAAACAATTTACTTAAACAACTACTTATTGTTATACCGCGATAATTATTTGGATCGGCACTATTACCTTGTTTGTATATTGGGACAATAATGCCTTCCTTCCATGATTCTGGAAACTGTCCAGATTTTAGAAGAATATTGAATATTTTGGCAACTGTTTTCTTTATAGATGGTAAAGCTGATCTTAGCATTTCATTTTTAATCATATCGTAAGCGCTTGATTTGTTATTCTTTAATTTTTTACATGCCTCCATTATTTCATTTACCGTTATATCATAGTCTAAATTTCCAGATTGATTTGCATCTTCGAAATCCATCAATTCATTCTTAATTTGGTTTAGTCTTTCGTTTTCAATCTTTATGTTATTACTTTTAAGCAAATCTTTAAAATGCGTATACCACTGCGTACGATTTATTCTTTCTGCTTTATCGGACGGTAAAGATTCATTTTTTAATTCATGTATAACCTTCCATGCCGCCTGTGGGTCAGTTTCCATAGTTTTGCTAAGTATATCAGTGAGATTGTCCCTATATTTTCTCCTTTTATATTTTATCAGTCTTTTATATTCTTTGAATTTTTTGAAATATTTGATTCGTGCAGCATCGTTTGAAACATTCCTGTTAAAGCTATTTTTCAGTGCTTTTAATTCTTTCATTACACTTCTACAATCCTTGTCAAACCATTTCTTATTAACTTTCTTAAGTTTTTTCTTTGTAGGTTTAAATGACTTCCTAATTAATGATACATTCCCAGCTGAAACAATTATATCCGTAATATCCTCGATCATAGACTGAACATTCGTGTCACCATTTTCTATTTTATCGTCAATGTTAACAAGTTTTAGTCGAATATCATTAGATTTAAATGCCTCTTCATATGAATCTTTTGCATTATCTGACCACAAAAACTTATCTGGTAAGTGTGTGTATTTCAAATGTGTATGAGCCGCGGAAAATGACCCATTCGTCTCATTATCTAAACTGATCTTCAACGTTAATGATAGCAAACAATGATCAGAAAAAAGGCTTAGGTCACTAACTTTTAAGCTCACTATTTCATTAGATAAGGAATAGCTTGAAATAAAATAATCTATAACACTACTGCCCCTCTGCGTATGACATGTAAATTTACCACTGAAATCCCCTAAAGTCCTTCCATTTAAAATATACATTTGATTATCAATACAAAGATCAAGTAGCCATTTACCATAATGGTTAACATTATAGTCAAATGTGACTCTTGGGAGAATAAATTCAAATAAATCATCATGTGGCATAGGTATATACGGTTCATCCTCTTTTGCTACAAAATCACTGTTGTTCCCTACCCTTGCATTAAAATCACCACAAATGACAACTTTACCTCGACATGAAAAATATTCAACATGTTTTTCCAATTTTTGCATAATTTCAGAACCATGGACTTTGCCATAACTAGAATTACAAGGGGGTAAATACACAAATGCTATAAAAACATCACTAGCAAGCTTTGTAATTTGTTTTTGAACTTTAACCCATATGATGTCACTGTCAGACAGAGGGTCAAATTTGCAAGCATTTCTAATACTTTCTCTCACTAACACGGCTATCCCGCCCGATGACTTACATGCTCTGATATGCTTGGGACGATCTTTACGAAATACATAATAACCTTTCATTGAAATATCAGTCTCTTTACCAGCATGTGTTTCCATGAGACCTATCAAATCATATTTATTGAGTATATTTATTACTTCTGGGTCATGAATTTTATTACTTTTTACACCATTAGTTTTAGACTCCAAACCATTTATATTCCAGCTTGACACTGTTAGAAAATTTCCATTATTCTTTGTCATTTTACAAATGCAACTTGATAAAAGTCAGATTAGGATGAAATATTAGAAAATATACAACTATTCATAATTCATTTTAAATCATTATAATTATCGTAAAATGCTCCATTTGGATTAAGTATCACTTAAAATATTTATTTGGCATAATATTGTTATCATTAAGAAATGTACATGAATGCCAATTTACAAGTAAACTACGAACGGAAAAATAACTTTCTTAAATTCCTTACTAAAAGTTCGTCATATTTAATAGGAATGCTCACTTAGTCTTCTACGCCTATCATTGCGATAATAATCACCACTATCAGAGTATCTATATCTGTTTTCACTCTCATCAAATCTGTCATCCAAATAATCTCTACCACTGAATGTTGTCTGTGACTGGTGTCTTTGATTGTCTTTGTTATAATCACGTCTATAATATTGTCTGTCATCCTCTCTGTCACCATCCCGGTAAAAACGTCTCTCGTCGTTCCTACTATAGTGTCCTTCGTTTCGGTCGTTATGTCTAGGTGGATACCTAGAGTATGAAGCATGATGGTCTGGATGCCTCTGATAACGGTGCCCACGGTATGTGCTATGTCCGTGGTACTGCTCATTTCCATTCTGTGTTTGTAGATGGGGTCTACGATATCCGTCGCCAATTTCTCCTCTGTTCGCTTCTCTAACGCGGTTAGGCTGTGTAGAATAAGATGTCTCAGATACAGCTTTAGATTGTTGTTCCCCTGTCTTCAGAACTCTGATTATCTCCTTCTCAATATTCTTAGCAAGCACTGCGACTCCATGTCCTGACAGGTGTATCAAGTCAGGTCGATAATATTCCTTTATCGGTATCCCTCGATCACTTAGGTTTCCGTGGTCTATGAACCCGATCTCTGATTTATTGATTTCCGTAAGTCTCTTCTCATTTTCTGCATTAAGTAGATTGCGGTCAATATCTATTTCATGATCTCCGATAGGAATGATTTTTGAAACTACAATTTTGCTCTCAGGTGCTGCTTCTTTAAATGCTGCGATGCTCTCTATAAGAGTTTTTCCACTATCAATTGTAGATTCCTTTGCCCTTAAATTGTTTATGCCAGTATGAATGATTATCATTTTAGCGTCTTTCATTTGATCTGTCAGTGCATGAAGGTCTTCGATTTTGGATGCTTTAAGCTTCTTAACATATGTGCCAGTTGATTTCCCCAAAATTGCTGGATTTACTTGACCGGATATGGAGTCTCCCACAAGATAAATCATTTCCTTCCGTGTATGTGTCTTAGGCTTTTCCGCTACAGTTTTGCCTTCATCTTGATTTGGCGTCTCTTTATTGTTTGACGACTTTTGTAGAGTTTTTTCTCACTATGTGTTTCCAATACGTTTGTATCTGCTGATTTAGAATTGTCACTATTCTTTACTGGTTCCGTTCCTTTAAAGATAACCTCATCGTCAGATTCCTCTACAAGTTCCTCAAATCTATTATCTACCGCAGGCGTCGTATCTGTGTTACACATTCTTTCTCTAGCTGCTCTCGGCGGTCTTGTGAATTCATCTTTCTCTGACAAAGAGGTCATTGATTTCTCTACATCTGCTAGTGTATGTGTCGTTCTTTTAATGTCAGTTTGTATTCCCACCAGCGTTTCCGTAATCTTCGAATTCTTAGATTCTAATGTCTTTAACTCTGTCGCACATTCACGGGACAGTTTCTCCATGCTTGTTTTGGTAGAAGAAACTGAGATTTCAAGCTGTTCAATATTAGAGTTTGTCAAATCTAATCGAGAATCAACTTTCTTCTGAAGGTTCAAGATTACTGCTTTTACATCCTCATTGCTGTTGCTGGTAACTCTATCTCTCTTTAAGCTTTCTTCAAACTTTTCAATATTCACAACACATGAACAAATGTCCTTCTTCAATTCTTTTGACAGATTAGATAGACATTTTCCATCATCTTGTTGTCTATCTTTGATAGCTCTTATCTCCTGCTGTATTTCATTTTTAAATTGTATCTGATTTTCTTTTATTTGATGCAGTTCAGTAATTACTGTAGCTAATATGGTTTCCATGTTGGTCATTATTTTCAAGGTCTGTAAATTATCTGTTGAGACATTGATATCCGAAGTACATTTTGTTTTTCCCTTCGATTTCCCTTCGTCATGAGGACTGGCCGGTTTCGCCTGAGCAATCACACAAGACCCATTCATGGATCCTGGGACCGGTGTATTACTTCTGTCTAGATTACTTTTTCTGTTTGGAGTCGTATTACATGCTATTCCGGGCAAATTGTCAGATTGTTTTGTTTCTACTATCATCCGTTTTGCGCCCTGAACTGCCAATTTGTCCGCTTCTTCATTTCCCGAAATCCCCGAGTGTGCCGCGACATGTTTCCATTCGATTTTTGTTGTGATTTCTTGGGTCAGTCTTGCCAGCTCTATCCACAGATCCTTATTCTTCACATCTTCACCACCTGCAGTCTTCCAACCGTTCTCCTTCCACTTGAAAATCCATTCCGTTACCCCTTGGATGACATAGTTGCTATCAGAATAGATTGTAAGTTGTTCAAGATTTTGATCTCTCGCGATCTGTAAAGCCTTGATTGCTGCTGTTAATTCGGCTTTGTTGTTAGTAGCCGTACCATCTTGTATGGAATTACTGCAGTTCCATGGATGTTGCTCGCCCCAGTATAGTCCATAACCTGCCTGTGCGCTCGTAGCACCATTACGGATACAACTACCATCGATGTAGACACGATGTATTGTAGCTCGATGTTCTGTAGTATGTTTCGCCGTGCCTTCATTTTCAGATTTGTCTTGTTCAATCGAATCATTGTCCATGGTATTTATGTTTACTGAGCAAGATTGATGCCCCATGCTTTGTTCATAAGCGGATTTACTGTAGGTATTTTCACCATCATATACATTGAACTCTGAAAAGCCAGATGCTGACATGCTAGCCGCCGCCTCGCTGTATGTGACAAAACCCTTAAACTTTGCCTTTGCAAACCCAAGTACAGAATCTCCCGCTTGTGTCCAGCTAGTGAATATTCCAATTTCTTTCCCGTTGGTCACTGCATAAAAGTTATATTTCATGCGATTTGGTGCCATTATTTGACGGAATTTGACAGCATTTGTAATATCTCTGGGAAATATAATGAGTTTTAATGACTGTTACCTTTTATTGTAATGTCTGTAATTTGAATTCCTCTTGATAGCTTGAATTGGTTCCGCTGTAATGTCCGCAAACGGAATTTCTAACACAATTTTGATAGATATTCACATAAATCAGCAGTGTCAATACTTTTGCCCGCATCCGTTGCCTGCGCATCAATAAAATGTTCTTAATTCACGCTGTTTCCGCTGTTTTTATTTCTTTCTTTCACCCTAATCTTCTTTTTATTAAGTTATTTTTCGTCAGATTTTGAAAACGCGTCCATGTTGTTTTTCGACGTCCATGTTCGAAAACACACGATATGACGTCTGTTCTTAAAAATGTTTTCGACGACACGATATGACGTCTGTTCTTAAAAATGTGGACCGCCAACGTTGGTAAGACGTTTTGACGTCTGTTCTTAAAAAGGTGGACCGCCAACGTTGGCAAGACGTTTTGACGTCTGTTCTTAAAAATGTGGACCGCCAACGTTGGTAAGACGTATTGACGTCTGTTCTTAAAAATGTGGACCGCCAACGTTGGTAAGACGTTTTGACGTCTGTTCTTAAAAATGTGGACCGCCAACGTTGGTAAGACGTTTTGACTCAGTCTGTTCTTAAAATGATATTTTCTAAACGTTCGCAATACATTTCAACATCAGTATTTTAGCATTTTTGACTCTTCCGCAAAGAGACGTCTTTTGAACGTCTCCATGGTGTTTCCTTTCTTTTGGTTTTGAATCAAATCTTAATTAAAGCATTTGAAAGGACTTTTGTAAACACTCCTCGTAGTAATTATCTCTCTCTCTCTCTCTCTCTCTCTCTCTCTCTCTCTCTTTCTTGTTAGCATGACGTATCACAATCGTTAACACAAACGTTGGCAAGACGCTTTGACTCAGTCCGTCTTTAAATCACGTGTCACAAACGTTGGCAAGACGTTTTGACTAATGTTCTTAAAATGACACGTCATAAACGTTGGTAAACACATATTACTGTATGAGTAAATTACGAGCAAAACGTAGCTGGTTTTAGGATAAGTTCCTAGTTCGGTTAAATGATAAAAACAGTTATTTCATGGCTGTTAGGCAGAATAGTCAAAACCATGTCCCTCGGTCCCAATGCACAATTGTCCTTGGCATATTGGCCGCGGGAAATACTGCAATGAGCTATCCTCGGTGCCTCAGGGTTTAGTTTTACAATTTACATAATAATGAAAGAGAAGTCAAAAGTTGTTCTGAGCAGTATTTGAGAAACAGATACAAAGAAATAGTTAAGGTAAAAAAAAAAAAAACCCTTACTAAGACATTTGCATATGCATATGAATAACAAATGAAAAAGATACAATTCTTGCTGTGTAAGCTAATCAATAATTATGAAACATAACTTATAATATCTTATGCAGGTGTCTTGAGAAAAAATAGCCAAATGCGAACCATCTAGTCTTCTTTGCGATACAGAGAAGCGATTCAGTGGCTTGAGAGGAGGTGATGCCAGTGGCTTGAGAGGAGGTGATGCCAAAAACAGCAAGACAACGCCGCCCCTGTCAACGGCTGCCACTATATATATGAGCAGGAGCTTGGTTCCAGTGGCAGTGAAGTAGAGACGTTACAACAGATACATGTAAAAGGAAACCTAATTCGGCAGAGTAATTTCAGCTGCTGGCAGCATCATTAACTTTCGTTGTTGCTGGTGTGAATTCAGCCCAGTTGTGGACCTTCGTGGTTCAATTTAGTTTTAAAATGTTTGTATTTTTCTGTGTTCATTCCGCAGTTTGCGGGGGTGAGCTCTCTTGGTAGTAAACAAACTTGTAGTGATGAAACTGTAAATGAGCACGACCAAAAACACACAATATTTTTGTTTTTGACCCGGTCTAACATAGCCCGGGCTCTACAGAAACAAAAGATGGCTAGAGGCTTGAACATTCGGATTCAGGATGAAAATGGATTGTGCTCAACTATGTATCGAAAACAAAGGCGCTGATCAGCTGCGCAGTTGTTATGCGTCTTTGTTTTCACATACACCGAATGATGGTTTTCCCATGACGCGGCTCAAATAATGCAACGAAAGCTCGCGTATTCTACAGCTGTAAGCTTAAAGCATTTCTGTGTTCTAAGTAACCCTCATGCATATACTTTATTCATGTTTTATTTTCTTTAAGTTTTGAACACCAATTAAACACAATTGCAACATAAATTGATTTATTTCTCATTTATTCTGAGACAATAGACAGGAAATCTACGATTCTACATGATCATTTTACTTTCACTGCTTTCGCCTAATCCTACTGCAAAAAATATTGCTGAAGACGGGTTTAATGAATGAAGTTTGTTAGGTTCCAGCGAATGAACTACTTCCCTAGTAGGTTTAATGGTTTGTCACGTTTCCTTAAGTTTTATTACAGTTTTACGCACGATAACAAGATTTGTTGTGTTCGTGTTAACAGCCAATATCATATGGAGTCTCATCCGAAAGACTGGGGAAGCCCGGGATCGAACTCGCGATCCCTAGTTAAGAGGGCGCCGCGAGATTTACTACTATGCCACAGAGGCTTCCTATGACGTATTCAGTGGGTGTCAAAACGTTATGTCAGCGTCCCTAGTCAGGATTCCAAACGTCTGGAAAACGCAGTGTAAGCGTATTGAACGTCTCCGATTTGTAACGTATTTTGGGTGACGGAGACGTCTTCACAGGCACGTCTTCAACATGTGTCTAGGGAAATGTCTGCAGGAATCAAAACGTTTTCAGATGTGCCCGTTTTAGGTGTTCCTTAAGTTTTGTAAACGTCTTGAAGACATCACGCAAGCGTATTGGCCGTCTTCGATTTGTAACGCTTTTAGGTGACGAACACGCCTTCATGGATACGTCTTAAAACGTCATAGAAGGAAACGTCTTACACCACTCAGAACGTTATCAGAACGTGCCCATACGAGGTATTCCTTTAGTTTTCCAAACGCCAAGAGGACGTTTAGCAAACGTAGTGGACGTCTCAAATTTGTAACGCTTTTTGGTGACCGAACACGTCTTCATGGGTATACTTCTTAAACACACGTTTTTTGAGAAACCGTCTTCAACACGTGTCAAAACGTTACCAGGACGTACCCATTCAATGTGTTCCTCCGCTTTTTAAATCTTCAACACGTGTTAGGTGGAAACGTCGCCGTCACGTTCAGGTGACGTCGAATGGTTCACTGGGCGTGTTTTCGTAGTTATAAGCCATTTGTGGCTTTTTTAAGCACTTGTTGGGTAAAAGTCCCATAAAATGAAGGCAACGTCCCGATATGACCTTAGCTGTTGATTGGGACGTTAAGCATCAATTCAAACAGACTCAGATCCCGCATTGTCGTACTCCAGCGCACGACTCAACTCCATATTTTATAACATGCCATCAAGTCCAAAATATAACCTTGAACTTGAAATTCCGAGAAAAGCCGATTTCCAAGTCTTTCTTGAATGAAGCAGGTGATGATTGATGAATATTGTTGAAGATGATTTTATAACAATTAATGAGCAGTCACCTTCTCTATCATATAGTGTTCTTTTAATTGGCCATTATCGATTATGACAAAGAGCACGTACGCTGTTTTATAACGTGACACATAAAATGTCGATACACCAATCAGCGAAGCCGTAGATATCACATGACTTTAATGTGTCGGTCTTTTATGTAAGCAGATTGTTTTGATGTAGGATACACACACGTTGATCAGCTCTGTCGCCTCTTTTTTAACAGAAAGATGGTTGACTTAGCTCGGGAGGCTTTTTGCACACACAATTTTGACTTAGCTGCGGAAATTTATGAACGATCTATCAAGGAAAATGGACCGAATTCGGATTTATATCTTGGATTAGCCGATAGTTTTGCGAAAGGAGGAAAATTCAGCAAGGCTTTCAGTGCATATTCAAAGGCCTTCAGACTTGGATCAGTGTCCCCGGAAAGATTAAAACACTTGGTTACGGCTTTAGTAAAAACTGTAAAGCAGGAATCACCAGTGACTACGACAATGAACAAAAATGTGATCTTTGATTGTCTGATTTGCCGGAATTTACTGAATGACCCAGTGACCATTCCATGCGGACACACTTTCTGCAGGACTTGTTTAATGAAAGACAGATCAAAAACGTGCCTAAATTGTGGAACAGTCAATCATTATTTGAATGTCTCGAAAATAAGCAGCAACGTTCTTTTGCTTCAGGCGATTGAGAAGTGTTTTCCAACCCAAGTTGAGGCATCAAAATTGAAAAAGGATGCTAATGCCGCTTTTCAGTCATGGAAATTCGAAGATGCTGTACGAATTTATTCAAAAGCGATAGAATTAGGTAATTGATTTTTTTTTCACTTCACAATTTGTTCTATTTCGATCAAATCAATTTTGTTGATATTGACCCAGTGACCGAATTATGAAACGTGTTATAAAATCACACACTGTCTGCTTATATGTGACAGTATCTGACATTTTGGGTCCTATGGAGTCAAAGTCAGAAATTTAGTTATTAGCATTTTCACAATTTTTGTTGCGTTAATAATCCATGTCCAAAAGCTTTAATAAATAGCGCTAACGATTAATAAGAAAAATAGAGAAAACACGCACCACACACAATTTGCACTTTATGGTTCTTAATTGGTAAAGAAATTAATTGCCCTTGGAAAATCGTTTGTAACACAGAGTTATAGTATCCTGTTCTGTTGTCCTTCACATTGAATGTTTTCTAAATATTATAGAATCGGAAATTGCGAAGGTCTTGCAAGAAATATCCAACCTGTCTTACTGGGCGGCATTTTGAAACTAATGACTAAGTGCGTAAAATCCAATTAACGTCGCATGCGATTTTGTGACGTCAGCTTTGGTTCACATTTTGTGACGTCAACGTCGTACCTCCACAAGACCGAAAATCTCAGAGAACGTCACATATAACCGGTGTTGAAGTAAACAGAAGCGTGTTGGACGAGAGACGCTTGCAAGTATTATCGATTTATCCTTTACGCCTGCGGGACCTTGAACAGTGCGCGTGTCAAGATATGGATTAGTAAATTTTATCCGGGATGAAGGGTTCGAGTGTCATCAAGACAGAAAATGGAAAATGAAGCCTCAATCTCTTGTGCAGACAAGTCAAAAGTAGCACACTTATAATATATTTTGAATAGCTCATGAATCTAAACTTATTTTGCTGCATGGGCCAAGAATAAATCCTTAAGTGTTCTCATCATGTCATGTATGATTTCAGCTCCCAAGGACCACTTACTCTGGAGCAACAGATCTCACGCCTACGCCAGTGTAGACAAGTACAAGGAAGCATATCATGATGCAGAGATGGTCTTGAAGCTCAGACCAGACTGGCCAAAGGTAACTGCTATTGTCAAATTGATAAAAAAACAACAACAAACAAGCAAAAAACCCTCAATCTCCAGCCCATTGGGACCTAAAGAAAAAGATGGGCTGCTTGTGCCTCCAGGCACAAGCTTTCACACTACTGATTGACCATCTGTGTACTGGTTAACCGTTCAAGCATTTGTTGGATGTCATCATTTTGTCATGACATCCTCATTTTAGGTAAAAGTCTCATGAAATGGAGGCAACATCCCGACATGACCCTAGCTGTTCACTTGGACATAAATCATCAATTCAGACAAAGAAATTCATGATAGCACAAATTTAGAATTAGATAAGCATTTTAAGATTTCTCTATGTATTGTTTGTCTTGATAACATGTGACACGTTAATAAACATTTTACTTACTTACCTACTTACTTATTTTGAAACAAATTGCCATTCTTTAATCTTGCAACTATTCAAGAAGAGTAGAAGGGTAACTTGCATTTTTAAATTTAAATAATATCTGGGTCTATGCAAGTTAGTCTTAAGACACAGACATTTCAATAAATTACATTCGTCATTCATGCCACTCTTTGAAATACAGTTAACCATGTTAAGCTTCTCAATATACTCTAACAAACCAAAGTGAAACCCATTGTGTTGTAGTATAGTAGGAGCAGCATATTCAACTCGCTCTCTCTGTAAATTTCAGGGCTACTTCAGAAAAGGCTGTGCACTGTATGGACTAGGGAAGTATGAAGAGTCAGTGGTTGCTTTGCTTCAATGTCTGGCCCTAGATACATCAATAGATACAGCAAAAGAATATCTTTCCAAGGTATGTGCACTTAAGTTTTATAAAGACTCTTGAGAACTCGTCTTGTTTTCTTTTTCATCCACATGATTAAAGGTCTTTTTTTCTTTTTCCTTTTTTTTTTGTTTGTGCACTAACTGCTAATAGGTACATGTTGACATTCTGTTTTCCCTTTTAATGCATGGAAATAGCAAGAAATTGTTTAAGTTTTATATAAATCATAGTTTAGTAATCTCTTGAGAATTTTTTTTTTTCTGCTGTTGTCTTTGTCATTTACAGGTTCTTCACTTTTTTGTTTGTGACCAGCAGTTACAAACCAATCCATGCAATATTAGCTCAATTCAGCTCATGAGCTGCATGCTGTACAATGAAATAAGTTCCATTAATTACTTGAAAAAATAAGAAGTTAAAAGTTGGCTTTGAAAGGTTTTCAATGATTATTGATGAATTTGGCAAGTTTAATGACCTACTGTTGGCTTTGGTCCTTTATTTGAGCAGCAGCACGAGAAAACCAGTCTGCGGGTTTCCTACCTGGAGCATCAGGCTAGAAGCTTGAAACTTTGGCTTGAAGTAGAAGAGGAATTGTACTATCCGAGTAGCGAAAACAAAGGCGCTGATCAGCTGTGCTTGTACCTCTGATCTTCGCCTTTGTTTTCGCATATTCAAAAATCTGGTTTTCTCATGATGCGGCCCATTTGTACACTTAGTGTTGGTCAATCACCTATGACTGTCAATGTCAAACATTTGGTAGCAGAACATGTGACTGTTTCGTAAACCTAATAGATAGCGGGCGGGCAAAACAAAATCTAATACATGTACCTGTCTGACAAAATGAGCCTTGAGGCAAGAAGTCTGGTCTTCAGGGTTTCCGACCAGGTCCCGCACAAATTGGCCTGTACTCTCTCAGAAGAATGCCAGAAATATTAGATTGAAGCAGCAGAGGAACTGATCTGTGTCTTTGTTTTTGCAAAGCAGGACCTTTTTTTCATGACTCGGCGCCAATGTCCTATATTCACTAATGTCAATTAGACCATATCTTTAGGGAGTTTCAGGATTAAACAAAAATTACAGTAGGATATACACAGACTCCTACTTGTACTTTTAAAGATTGAAAGTTATAATATTGTATGATCTTGTGTGATTATACAGAACAGTATGACATACTTCCCTTGAAAATATACATGCCAGGTTCAAACTCAGACATCGACTGATCAATATATGAGCGGCCTCGTGAGAAAACCAACAATCTGCATATGCGAAAACAAAGACGCAGATCAGCTTCACGGTAACGGCGAAGCTGATTAGCGCCTTTGTTCGAAAACAAAGACGCAGATCAGCTTCGCGATAACCGCGAAGCTGATCAGCGCCTTTGTTTTCGCTACACGGATAGCACACTTCCTCTTCTTCATATATCCGAAATTTCAAGCTTCTAGCCTGCTTCTGTGCTTGTACAGGCCGGTTTGTGTCAGACCAGTTCGGAAACCACATTGTTGGTTTTCCCACGAGAAGGCTCATATGTAACTTTTGTTTCCATCCCCCAGGCATTGCACAAGATCCTTTCACCCCTTGGACCCGAAGACCCAAAGGCTGCGGATCGCCAGAGGCAGTTGAACCCCTCCGTCCTGGACCAACTCATACAAACAAACTTCAGCACCTCCATCTTAATGCCCACCATAACAGTAGCTACAGTTCGTCATCTCAAAGAAATCATCAGCGATACACTAGCCACTGCCTCCAATTTTCTAGAAGGAAACAACTCTCAACAAGCCACAGGATCTCTAGAAGTAAGAGTCAGATACATCCCAGCAGGCACGTGACATCAGAATGACGTCGATCTGACGTCATGTGCCTGCTGTGATTGTACGTCTATATTCTGCATTGATCCATATTTTCAGACAAATCTAGATCACGTTCAGACTGCTCTGCGAACTGCATGACTTATGAAAAAAAGTCTTATGCGGTGAGCATTTCTGCGTCTACATGTACCAACCACCTTAATGAATTTGAAGTGGTTTAAAGCTGACACATTTCGAGTCTTATGTTGTCTTGTGGTGCTTTCTTTGCTTTTTTTCTTTCGTTTGATAAAAGAATTTATTGTCATTGAATTGCCATGCACATCAGGAAAACATGTCCATGAAAAATATACCCCCTTGAACCCCACTTTTGTATAAAAAAAATGGGGTTTGCAAGGGTATACATATTTTTTTTTTTTGCCCCAAAATATAGATTGTGGGTATGCGTTAGAATGTCTCGGCGAGGGGGTTCTAACGTGTACCCAATATCTATGTTTTTAGCAAAAATAAGAAAAATATAAAAAAATTTCTATCGAAAATTTTCAATTTCTACAACTTAAAAAATCTCTATTGATTGGGTGTGTTTGCGTAATGCAGGTATTACCATGTTCTATTTATTATCTTTGAATTGTTATATAAGCATTATATATTGTTTTTGAATGAATGTATACTATAATTGATTTTATGTAATGATGCATAGATATAGAATGAGTATGATAAATATTGATTCAGTGCTCAGAGGCAATGTCAGGACATTGACCTTAGCTGTGTTATAAAACCACTTATACAAGCTGGGAGTAACAACAGATAGGCTGTAGCATGTATTATGCAAATTGTTTTGTCTGTTTTTTTATACAAGCTAGGGGACTAGGGGTATCATACAAAAATTACAAGCTAGGGGTATCTGTAGCATGTATTATGCAAATTGTTTTTTTCGTTTATGAACCAAGAAGTTCTCAGACTCTGCTTTTTTGCAGTCAGGTGATGTCTGGGATGTTAAAGCACAAACCAAACAATTATTTTCTCCTGAGGCTGTATACACTTTGATGGTTTATCTAAGCCATAGAGGGAAGTTTTCTCATGAAATAGGTCAAATGAGCCTGTGTGTTAGAAAACCAACAATTTGGGTTCTGACCAGGTCCGACTCAAACCAGCCTGTACTGTCACAGAAGATGGTTAGAGGCTTGAAATTTTGGATTTAGAAAGTAGAGGAATCCTACTATCCGTGTAGCGAAAACAAAGGTGGTGATCAGCTTCGCAGTTACTGTGAAGCTGATCTGCGCCTTTGTTTTCGCCTATGCAGATTGTTGGTTTTCCCATGCGGTGGCTTAAATGTCAAATACTGGCAGTGGAAATAAGTGGAATAGGATGAAGTTGAAATGTCAGGAAAATGTGTTTGCTCAAGGTGTGGCTCACGTGGTAAGACACATTTTTTTATGATGGCTGAGATCACCAACGAGTTTCTGTGTATTTCAAATAATATTTTTATTTCAGTTCTGTCATGGTGCTAGTCCAATACCACAACATTTGCAATCAGAGAATGAAATAAAATGTAAGTCTTTGCTATAAAATAAAGATTAATCTCCAGTCTAACGTGCAGACATACACAAATGCAAACCAAGAATATGGTATACAGTATGTGGTATAGTAACATTAATTTTATAAGAATGAGTTGTATTTGTTATGCCCCCAACTTCGAAGAAGTTGAGGGAGCATATTGGTTTGGGTCTGTCCGTGCAGTCAGTCAGTCTGTCTGTCTGTCTGTCTGTGATGCATGAGCACTCGGTCAGGAACCGTTAGAGCTAGGATCTTGAAATTTGGTATGTAGTTTGTATATGAAAGAGGACCCGTATTTTTTCTTTCAGGTAAATTCAAGGGGCTAGGGGCCCATTCTGTGAGAGTTATTTCACTTTTTAATTCTTGATAAAGTGAATAGATAGTGGATACCTTGTGTGCGCAACTCCTCCTACAGTTTTATTCCGATTCTCTTGAAACTTTACAGATGTTGTGCCCATGCTTTGAAGATATGCATGTGGTTTGGATATAATCCTCAGATTAATTTTTGTCACTTTTTTTCGCAATTTGAACTTAGCCATTTATCGAGCATTTTGACAATGAAAGTGAATGGGCACTGGGTACCTTGTGTGCGCAACTCCTCCTACAGTTTCATGCCAATTCATTTAAAACTTTACATGTATTATGGGCATGGTCTGAAGATATGCATGTGGTTTGGATATAATCCTTGGATTATTTTTTGTCATTTTTTTCATAATTTGAACTTAGTCATTTTATCGGGAATTTTAGTAATTTTATCGGGAATTTTAGTGGATTGATAGAGGGTACCTTGTGTGCGCAACTCCTCCTACAATTTAATACCGATACTTTTGAAACTTTGCAGACATTGTGACCATGCTTTGAAGATATGTATGTAGTTGGGATATACACCTCAGATTAATTTTTGTCACTTTTTTTACAATTTGAACTTAGTCGTTTTTTGGACATTTTTACATCTTGAAAATGGCTTACCAGTTGGGGGCATAGTGTTTCATAAACACATTTTCTAGTTAATTCTTGATAAAGTGAATAGAATTATAGATAGTGGGTACCTTGTGTGGGCAACTCCTCCTACAGTTTTATTATGCCCCCAACTTCGAAGAAGTTGAGGTGGCATATTGGTTTGGGTCTGTCCGTCCAGTCCAGTCCAGTCTGTGATGCGTGAGTAACACTTAGCACTCGGTCAGGAACCGTTAGAGCTAGGATCTTGAAATTTGGTATGTAGTTTGTATATGAAAATTAAGAGGACCCATATTGTTTCTTTCAGGTAAATTCAAGGGGCTAGGGGCCCATTCTCTGAGAGTTATTTCCCTTTTAATTCTTGATAAAGTGAATAGATAGTGGCTACCTTGTGTGCGCAACTCCTCCTACAGTTTTATTCCGATTCTCCTGAAACTTTACAGATGTTGTGACCATGCTTTGAAGATATACATGTGGTTTGGATATAATCCTCATTTTTATGCCCCCAACTTTGAAAAAGTTGGAAGGGCATATTGCTTTCGGCTTGTCTGTCTGTGTGTGTGTTAACTTTTGAATGGTGAATGCTAGGGTTTTGAAATTTCATTTGCACATTCCTCATGAAAAAATAGTTGACCCATATTTTTTTTCATGTCCGAGTTACGCCCCTTTTCTGAGTTATGTCCCTTTGAAAACAAAATTTGAAAATCTTGTGTGCAAGATATCTCAAAAAGTATTGAAGCTAGAGCCTTCATATTTGGTACACTTGTTGGGGCTGAGGAGTAGATGACCTGATTAACTTTTGAGAACTTTCCGTCAAATTTTTACAAAAATACGGAATTTTGAAATTTTGATTGATTTTTCCACGTTTTGGTGCAATTTGAAACTTTTGAACGGTGAATGATAGGGTTTTGAAATTTCATATACAGATTCCTCATGAAAAAATAGTTGGCCTGTATTTTTTTCATGTACATGTTATGCCTCTTGTTGGAATAATGTCCCTTTGAAAACAAATTTTGAAAATCTTGTTTGCAAGATATCTCAAAACGTATTTGAGCTAGCTAGCTAGCCTTTATATTTGGTATGCTGGTTGGGGCTGAGAAGAAGATCTCCTGATTAACTTTTGAGGACTCTCTGTCAAATTTTGACAAAATTACTCCATTTTTTATTTATTACTTCATTTCTAACTCGCCTGCAAAAAAGCTTACATTCTGTTTCTGGATCGAGGTCAAAACAGACGCAACCGAACAGCTTCTTCAGGAAATTAAATTTGACTGCATTCGAATGAAATAAATGAATCATACAAACTGCCAGTTTAGGGACAAGCATACAGTTGGGGGCATAGTGTTTTACAAACACGCATTTCTAGTTGTCACTTTTTATGCAATTTGAACTTAGCCATTTTTCGGGCATTTTCACAATGAAAGTGAATGGGCAGTGGGTACCTTGTGTGCGCAACTCCTCCTACAGTTTTATTCCGATTCTTTTGAAACTTTACAGATGTTGTGACCATGCTTTGAAGATATGCATGTGGTTTGGATATAATCCTCAGATTAATTTTTGTCACTTTTTTCGCATTTTAAACTTAGCCATTGTTCGGGCATTTTCACAATGAAAGTGAATGGGCAGTGGGTACCTTGTGTGCGCAACTCCTCCTACAGTTTCATGCCAATTCATTTAAAACTTTACATGTGTTATGGGCATGGTCTGAAGATATGCATGTGGTTTGGATATAATTCTTGGATTATTTTTTGTCATTTTTTTTACAATTTGAACTTAGTCATTTTTTCGGGCATTTTAGTGAATGGATAGAGGGTACCTTGTGTGCGCAACTCCTCCTACAATTTAATACCGATACTTTTGAAACTTTGCAGACATTGTGACCATGCTTTGAAGATATGCATGTGCTTGGGATATACTCCTCAGATTAATTTTTGTCACTTTTTTTACAATTTGAACTTAGTCATTTTTTTGGACATTTTTACATCTTGAAAGTGACTGACCAGTTGGGGGCATAGTGTTTCATAAACACATTTTCTTGTTACGATTCTCTTGAAACTTCACAGATGTTGTGACCATGCTTTGAAGATATGCATGTGGTTTGGATATAATCCTCAGATTAATTTTTGTTACTTTTTTCGCAATTTGAACTTAGCCATTTTTCGGGCATTTTCACAATGAAAGTGAAAGGGCAGTGGGTACCTTGTGTGCGCATCTCCTCCTACAGTTTCATGCCAATTCATTTAAAACTTTACATAAGTTATGGGCATGGTCTGAAGATATGCATGTGGTTTGGATATAATCCTTGGATTATTTTTGTCATTTTTTTTACAATTTGAACTTAGTCATTTTTTCGGGCATTTTAGTGAATGGATAGAGGGTACCTTGTGTGCGCAACTCCTCCTACAATTTTATACCGATACTTTTGAAACTTTGCAGACATTGTGACCATGCTTTTAAGATATGCATGTGGTTGGGATATACTCGTCAGATTAATTTTTGTCACTTTTTTTTTACAATTTGAACTTAGTCATTTTTTGGACATTTTTTTCATCTTGAAAGTGACTTACCAGTTGGGGGCATAGTGTTTCATAAACACATTTTCTAGTCTTACTGGGATTCAGGATGTCTGTCACTGACAGTAGTAGTGTGCATTAAGCATTGATAACACCTGCAGGTATTACTATATTTGGGGCTTTATGTCCCAGGGACAAGAAGTACTAAAATAACTCAATGACTATAACAGGTTTGTGTCACAAATCACAATCAGCTTATAAACAGTAAAGGCTAGGGGTTTCTGGTGGAACAAATCAGAGGCTGGTTTATAACCTGAATTAATCTAATTAATCTATTGACTTAATTATGTTTCAGGTCGTTCAGCCCCAAGTTCCAGAACAAGTTCCCCTGTGACTGTAGAGAGATGTGCCAGATATGGTTCTGTAGATTTTGGATCTCCAGGAAGAGAGGAGGTAGCCATGGCAACCAGTCCCCCAGAGGCAAAGAGAAAAAGTAGGTGCAACTTGCCAAATCAAAGAGTTTAAACTCTTGTCGAAGTATAGTCATGAATTAATTTTACATCTTTATTTTTTAGAGCTAATAGCTGTTAAGTCTTAACAGATCAGACACAAACTGGACTGCAAAGAAAGTAAACGACTTCTAATACCAGATTTTGTATGTCTATTTGTATGTTCATATATCTGGATTTCTTTGCCTTCGCTTTTTGAACATAATTGAGATGGGTTATGAGAAAACCAACAATCTTGTTTCGCAGCAGGTCGGACACAAACCAGCCTGTGCAAGCACAGAAGATGGCTATAGACTGGAAATTTTAGATTTAGAAAGAATATGAATTGTACTATCCGTGTAATGAAAACAAAGACGCTGATAAGTTTCGCAGTTACTGCGAAGAACTACAAAGCTTAGGCCAACCTTAAAAAATGGTTGGTTTGCTGTTTACCTACCCAGAATTTTTTATGCTGGTCGGTCGGTAGGTCTTTTTTTTTCCTTTCAAAACACTGGGTCAGTCGGTCAATCATTTTTTTTTTTTTAAGAGAGGATAGTCTGTGGTTTGCACAAGAATGTTTTGCCCTCGCAGGGTGGGGAAAATACCTGAGGTTTGCTTTATGCATATAAAGAGGACAGAGTGCGGGGACACTACCTGGGGTTTGCACTTTATGCAAAAACAGCAGTGTAATGAAAATAACGGATAGCAAGGGCAATTCAGAGGTTTTAGCAGGAGTTTGCTGGTCAAAAGTTCAAGATCCCCTAGGCTGGGTGTGTGTTTACAAATGACTTATAGATAAGCCTAATTCTCAATGTTACACCGTAACGAGTCAGTTTTTGCACTTGCCCCACCTCTTCATACATACCAGACAATCTTCCTTTCTCCATATCCAAAGGTTTGGAAAGTCTTTTGTTATTTCTGGAACCCAGCATCTGTATTGGTATTGTTGTTTTCATCATTGGAATTGGAAGTCTCTACATTGATATAGATTGTTACATATTTCAAACCAGGGTCGAATTCTGTGGGGATATTTATTTTTTCATATGGGTCTACTTGAAACTGTTCTCAGAGGAGGCAACTGACACCATCGCAAGTTTTTCAAAATTGACCCATGCAGACTGAGGTAGCAGATCATCGTCTAGACAGTCGGCTGAGTAATCGAACAGATGAACCAGCAACTCGATGAATCTATCCTTCTAATGGTGTTCTTAATGAAAGGATAAGCCATCTTGTCCGTGCCGATCTTGTTGATTTTTATTGAAAACATGCTAGCTAACGTTCTCGGCGGCCATGTCAGATGTGTCCTAGATGGGTTTACACTTTTTTACGTCCATTTAAGTGTATTACATTAGAATTCTTGATGTCCAGTCTACCTGATATCGGTTTAAGAAACGCTTGATAAAATTGCAATACAAATGAAAGTGGTTGGCTGATACGGATCGATTAAATGAGCGACACGAACTACCTATTGTATTTCGAAAACGTCAGGACTAAATACCGGAGCTTACCGGCGCCAGTCGGAAAAAAAATTTTTTTTTTTTTTGGAAGTAAAAAAAAATTATTGGGTCGCAGGAAAAATTTGGGTCGGTCGGTAAACAGCAAACCAACAATTTTTTAATTTTGGCCTTATCTTTGCCTTTAATGTTTAATTATTTTCTTGAATGTACACATACAGGTACACCAGTGTAAAGGTATTCCATATTTTGTCAAAAGATAATGAAATAATTAGATAAAATGTTTTATCTATGCAAATTTATAGAAGCAGAAGAAGAGACCAAAGCCCCCATCCATCTACCTCAGATAGACAGGTCCCTACTCGACAAAGAAGACTTTGAATGTTCCCTGTGTTACCGACTACTGTACCACCCAGTCACAACACCTTGTGGTCATGTGTTCTGCCGACAATGTCTTGATAGGTGCCTAGACCACAGGAGTGATTGCCCCTTGTGTAAAAGTTCACTAGCAGAGGTAAGGATTAGGTATTTATGCGAGATAATTATGGCAATTCCTGGACCTTGTAATTTTACATTTAGGGTTGAAATTAAATATGTAAAATGAAGTGTAATTCTGAACAGTGTAAATCTTATAAAAAAGATGCAGTTTGCAAGCCATCTGGGTTTGCTTGATTTCCAAATCAGAATCTCTGAAAATTCATGATAAGATGGGTAAGCTGCTGTTTTCAATAAAAAGGACCTTTAAGAAGAATGTTTTAATTGCATTTTGATAAAACAAGCCTTGCATGACAGTTAATCCGAATAATTTATTTGACAGTATCTAGCTGAGAGGAGACAAGCGGTCACAATAGCAGTGCAAGGGATCATTGAGGGTTATTTTCCTGCAGAGTATGAGGAAAGAAGAGTTCTTCATGAGGAAGAAATTGCAGAATTAGCGAGGTAAACCTCCATTTTGATTCTGGGAAAATAGAATACTTTTTCTTCACAAAATCAGTTTTAACTTTGTTAAGGTTAAACTACCTTGTATTGTTATATCGTATAATCGATTTTGCCTCATGGAAGTATTCTTGAGTATGAAATGTACTTTACCTGAGTGATCAATATAGCTGAAATTGCTTTTTAACCCTCTAAAATCTTGTTAGTTTGGGGCCCATGAATTTCTGTGACAAACCACATTCTTGCCATCAGACCACAATTTTAATGATATTTAAGCTTCAATTTGGTGCTTAAGTTATTCTGCAATAAAATGAAGTATAAACGGAAAAATGTCATCATTTAAAAAGTAGTAATTATTAAAATCATTCATTTATTCTTCAGAATGGGCCTAGACCAGCAACATGAGATCCCTATCTTTGTTTGCACCCTGGCGTACCCCTCAGTGAACTGCCCCCTACATATATTTGAACCACGCTACCGCTTGATGGTGCGACAATGTATGGAGTCAGGTCGACGACAATTCGGCATGTGTATACCCACCGGAGCCGAAGAGTAAGTGCTAAATAGTTTTATATTAAGATAAAAGGACCAACAATATCTATGGCTTTCACTTTTAGATGTAGAAAGTGGGGGGCAAGATACCATCTTATATTGAAAATGAAAGCAGTGAGCTGCCGCTCAGTTTAGTTTTATATGCAAACAGACTTTTCTTGTGGAATAGCTTATGTAATTTGCATGCTATATTTTAGAGTTAAGTGAGTGATAATTAGAATACACTTATAACCTTGGTCAGTGTTGTTGTTTTTGTCTTTTTGTACAAATAACAGCATTGACTGAAGTTATGCAAAAACTCATTGGTGACTCAGATACTTACTTTCACGGTACATAGGGCTTTTTGAGTTTTATAAACACAGGTTGTCTTGATTTTGATCACCCAGTTGCAACTTAAGATGAATGTTCGACATAAAAGGCCTGCTTATGTTTGTTGAATGCAAGGTTATATTTTTGATGCCAGCACATTTTAGAACTTACAATGTCTCCTACATTAACTTATATTAGCCTGGCGACCTTTTTATGAGACATAGGCAAACAGCACAGCCCAGATGTGACGTCGCAGAACGTGTCATCCCATCTGGGACTGTTCTGCTTGCTTAGTGGAATTTTATCGAAAAATGGAGCAAAAATGGAAAATCACTCCTGACACCCCTAAAAGTGGAAGTAGACTCACCCAAATGATATTGATGGGAAAGTCCATTCATCACTAATGGGTTAACTTTCACTTTATCTCCCATAGGAATGATTTCTCTGACTACGGCTGTATTCTGGAGATTCGGGAGGTGCAATATTTCCCCGACGGACGATCTCTAGTGGACTGTATAGGTGGGAAGAGGTTCCGAGTCCTGAGTAGGGGTCAGAGAGATGGATACAGCACCGCGAGGGTGGAGTTCTTGTCCGACATACAGCCAGAGGGACAGGAATTAGAAGGTGTGTTTATTTGTCATTTGAGCCTGTGCGTGACAAAACCAACAACTTGAGTTGCCGACCAGGTCCGCCACAAACCGGCCTGTACAGTCACAGGAGCAGGCTAGAAACTTGAAATTTCAGATTTAAGAAGAGGAGGGATTGTACTATCCGTGTAGCAGAAAACAAAGGCGCTGATCAGCTTCGCGGTAACAGCGAAGCTGGTCTGTGTCTTTGTCTTAATATAATGAGAAATTTTATTTCCATCAGTTCTCTTAAGAATGGCGAGTAATCAACATGACATGTCAGTCTTTCTTTTCCAATATGCCTTGACTATGACAATCTTTTATGACGAGGTTCAAACGGTTATACAATGTATTGTAAAAATTATATAAATATAACAGTACGCTATAATTAGCACCAACCCTGCAGTATGTTATTATTAAGTTGTACATGTATTTATATAACAACCTTTAATGGTATTTCCTATAAAATCAATTAGCAGTGATCCTACATGTTTTGCTTTTGAATAAGATTGACTTTAAGATAAATATGTTTGTTATAAAACTAATCTGATCATAAAAAGACCTTAAAGTCATTGAGAGCAGAATAGATTTTTTTGAATTTTTCTCCCTACATAAAAACTACTTGTCTGAAGAACGCCCCCCCCCCCCCCACACACACACACACACACACACCACCGCCACCACCTATGGAGAAGGGTGGGGGATTCCCAGACTAAAGTGTGGGGCAATTACTGTTTGTTTGTCTTGGCAATGCAGAGGAAATGATGGGGTTTGACATTAGGATCCTTACGCAAGGGGAATTTTCTATTGGGAAGGGAAGGGCAAGAGTAAAGTTTTGACCTCCAGTTTGTCCCCTGGGGGTGTTGGGGTTTCTAGCAGGGCATTGAAAGCTGAAAAGTAGGTGGGTGACATTGGTTACAAATGACAGGTGAATTAAATGGTTACTTAATTAGTTTTTATAAAGAGAGCAGTGTTAGGGACTATCTGCCACTGTAACTTTGAGTTTCTTTGAAATACTGAACTCTAGAAAATGGTTTTACAAAAAATGGTTTTACTTAGTAATAATGTAAACTAAAGGCACACATCAGCTTACTAAAGGCACACATCAGCTTTGTAATAACTGTACAGCTGATCAGCACTTAATATAATAACTCTTGTATATAAATCCCAATGTTCATGCCTATAGTGTACAGACTTAGTGGCACCAGACCCAGTGCACCAGTTTTCGGTTCAAGCATTCAGCAAGTCATTTTAATGAGGTTCTTGTTATGATTCAAAAATGAGCCTGTGCGTGAGAAAACCAACTATTTGGGTTCCCACCAGGTCCAACACAAACCGGGCTGTACAGTCACAGAAGATCGTTAGAGGCTGGATTTAGAAAGTAGAGGAATTGTATTATCTGCGTAGCGAAAACAAAGGCGCGATCAGCTTCGCAGTTACTGGAAGCTGATCTGCGCCTTTAGTTTTTGCATAATTGTTGGTTTTCCCATGTGGTGGCTCAAAGTTATGTTACAAGAAGATTGGTCTAGAATATGGACAGAGAGATTATAAAACAGGATCAAGTAAATGTCAGTATAAACTCTGCATGACCCCAGTGGCTTGTATAAAACTTATACAATGACCTGTCCAATATCAAGGTGTCTGAGCCGTGATGCAAGAAAATTGGTCTTTGGGATTTTCGTCCAGGTTTGACACAAACCAGCCTATACAGCCACAAAAGAAAGCTAGAACCTTGGAAATTTTGGGTATGAGTAGAGGAGGAATTGGACTACGTAGTGAAAAGAATGGCGCTGATCAGCTGTGGATTTACTGCACAGATGATCTGCACCTTTTTGCATAGACAAAAGTCTGATTTTCTCATGACTTAGTTCATATTAAAGGCCATTTATCTTGACCTTAGCCATGGCTAAGAAATACCTGAACTTGAACCATATTTGATGAAAAAAGAACATGGCTAAGACCAGAAATTAGTACAGTCTGGTCACATTCTGGAATGACATGAGCTGAATGATGGGAAAACCAGACATCACTCTCATTTTCCACTAGGTCATATGGGCAACTTTAGCATCTGCATCAGAAAACCAGCAATCTGCATATGCAAAAAAAAAAAAAAAAAAAAAAAAAAAAAAAAAAAAAAAAAAAAATAATAATAAGCTGCAGATCAGCTGTTCAGAAACTATCGCCATAGATAGTTCAATACTTTTTCCTAAATCTGAAATTTCAAACTTAGGCTGTACAACCTAGTATGTGTTGAACGAGGTCAGAAACCTAAATTGTTTTTATTTTTTTTATTTTTTTTTTTTTCTTCAAGTGAAGGCTCACTTACTAAGAAGATGACTGGTAGCTTAAAAGTATGGATAAAGAAAGCAGGGGATTTATACTAAGTTAGGCAAACAAAAGAACCAATCAATGGCATATTCTTCTTTGCAATAAATTTTCTCATCTTACGTTAATAAGTCTTTTAGTGATGTACCATTGCAATAAGTACTAGATACCTTTTTCTTTGTTTTCAGATTTGAAAATACTGTCATCGTCGATGTACAAGAACTGCAAAGATTGGTTCGAATCCCTGGCCCTTACACAACAACAACAGATCACCCAGCAGCTAGGCAATTTTCCGGAACCCGAGACGGAACATGACCTCGGTATCAACGGACCAATGTGGCACTGGTGGATGTTGGCTGTCATGCCTCTGGACCCCCGGATACAACTTGCCATGATTGCTATGACATCGTATAAGGAAAGACTGCAAGGCTTAGGCAAAGTGTTGGGATATATGAAACATAAACATGCAAGTCAATGACTAGCTTTAGCAGTATGTGTTGGAATAGTTATTATACCAGTCGTTTTAAGTTATTTTTGGATCTGGAGCTGAGTAATCAAAAGGATTCAACAGAACTGGTCCTTAGGTTATAAACTTTTTTCATGCTCAACTCAGCTGAGACTAAAATCCAACTGCTGGGAAATGACAAAAGCCCAAATAAATTGAAATTTATGTCATAGATCTCCAAAGCCTGTAATTTATCCGGAGCACTGATAAATGCCAATTGTTGGCATTTTAACATTTATGAGCAGGATAAATTTTAGTCTCAGCTGAGCTGAGCATGAAAATAGTTTTATAACCCCGGGGCCAGGCCCTGTGGTTATAAATGTTATTTAATGTTCAGTTCATGTCAGTATTCTAAAATGAGCCACGATGTGAGATAACTGGTCTTCGGGGGTTTCTGGCCAGGTTTAACACAAACTGTCCTGTACCGTCTCAGAAAAAGGCAAGAAGCTTGAAATTTTGGACATAAGAAGAGGAATTGTACCATCCATGTAGCTAAAACAAAGGCGCCTTTGCATGTTGTTGGTTTTCTTATGTGGCTGCTAAGATGTTTTACACCAGTAGTGTATGGTTCCACCTTGCTAGAAGTATATGCAAATTTTACCCGAAAAATTAATGGCACCAGAAAAACCTTTTGCAATTTTCTGTTCACAAAATACACCTCTGAAGGTATGTTCTTCAGCAGTTCAGAATATTGATAATGGAGTGCAGTTGGACAATAAAAAGTTGTTCTTAATTAACATTGTCAGCTAGAACAAGTCTAAGCTTTAACAAAAAAGCTTGGTCTAGGCTTTGCATATATAAACTAGGATGTCAAAGAATTTGACTGTACTCTTATTACATGGTGGTTCATGTGACTGAATAGAAATGTAATTCTGATTTGAATCAACCTTTATAACTGAAAGTTGCGGGAGGAAAAAATGTGACCAGCACCATTTATAAATTTTTCCACTTCTGTGTACTCAAAAGCTCACATATGAACTTTGGTTTGTTTCAACTATCGCATATTACATACAAAATTTTGTAACACTGGTATTTTTTTTTACAATAAAGAGTGATTAACTGGAATTTCTGGTGGGGAATACAGGACATGGCAGGCACAGCACGGTCAAAGCTTTCATACCTCGTGATACCTGACCATAGAGCATCACAACACTGTCGGTTCATTTCATTGTGGCTTGGATAGAATGTAATCGTGTAACTGTCATAGGTCATTCTGATTGTTCAAAATGGTGGCTTAACTAAACATTAGATTGTCTATGTGTGTGAGCGTAGACAATAAACACCCACATCCAATAATTTGAAGATGGTGTAAAGGAGTTTTGTCCCTTTACTGATGTCATGGATTGCTTGTACAGTGTCAAAATTGACCATCATTGATAGGTTAGAACAATGTACTGTCAAATAAACAGTTTATTTTTGATAAAGAACCAACTACCTCAGATTTATATAATCATTATAGGATTGTCTGTGTTTGCATGGCTACATGTGTATGATCGCAATGATTCATTGTTTTTATTTTTGGAGAAAAAATATTCCCACACACTAAGCGGGTGCTTAGGTTGGGCTGCATTATTTAACTGTGGCACTCCTCAGACCTTCCATGTCACCTTTTAAAGTTGTTTTTAATGTTGAATGTTTCGTGATAATGTTGTTCAGTTATATAAACAGTGTTTGTTTAAGTTATGTATGATCATGATTATGAAACAACTTAAAATATGAGCCGCGTCATGAGACACAAACTTAGCTGTACAAGCACAGAAGATGTCTAGTAGCTGGAAATTTTAGATTATGAAAGATATGAAAGAAGAGAAATTGCATTATCCGTGTAGCAAAAACAAAGGCGCTGATCAGCTTGGCAGTTTGAAGCTGATCTGTGCCTTTGTTTTCACGTACGTAAAGCGTTGTTTTTCTCATGACATAGCTCATATGTCTTATAAAACAAACCCTAACAGTACATGTATGTCTATCTCTATCATATATTTGCTTTCTTCTGAGTAAGAGATTTTGAACTCGAGCAGGTGTAGTTACAAAACTTTTCTTGAAAAGTTTGAAATAAGTTTATTGTTCTTTTGGCATTGCAGTAAATGTATTCTCAGGTCTAAGTCAGCCAAGATAGTTGAGCCTGTGCGTGAGAAAACCAACAATTTGGGTTCAGATCAGGTCTGACACAAACCAGCTTGTGCAGCTACAGAAGTTGGCTAGAAGCTTGAAATTTTGAATTTAGGAAGAAGAGGAATTGTACTATCCATGTTGCGAAAACAAAGGCGCTGATCAGCTATGCAGTAACTGCACAGCTGATCTGCGCCTTTGTTTTCGCATAGGCAAAACTCAGGTTTTCTCATGGCGCATCTCATATTATTTTCTATACACGTCATGTAGGTATTTTTTTTTTATCACATAGGAAAATACTTCTTGAATTAAGAAATAGATCAGCTCTAGCAGTGAATTGTTGAGTAATAATTCACTGTTTGGAGGTCAGTTGTAAAGACGATCAAATCACGAGCTCGTAGCGCGACTGATTTATCTTCTTACAACTGACCGACAAACAGTGAATTATTACTCAACAATTCACGCACTTGAGCTGATCTATTTCGATTCTAACACACAATAAACAGAGTAAATGTTGCTGAAACCGTCGATATCGTTCAGCTTTCCGCCATTGCATTGTGGGACGCTGCTTTAACGCTGCTTTGTGGGATAGCTGACGTCACAAATGCTGCAAAGTAAAGTCACGCTTATTCGCCCAGTGAAATTGTTGCACAATATAACAAGTTTTTTTACCATTGGCTATATAGGCGAGGTGTGTTAGAATTGTGTCTTAAAACTGCTATTAACGGTAATGCATCTTTTGAAATTTAAAGATACATGTAAACATGTATTTTCTTTGTAGCCAAAGATATATCCATTACCCTTTTAATGTGAAATGATCAATGTTATTAAAAATAAAGTACTGTAACTTTTCTAACTGTCCTTCTGAACATGCATCTTTAAATGAAAGTAACATTGTGGAGATTTAAAAAAAAAAAAAAAAAAAAAAAAAACATTAATGAGCCTTATCGTGAGAAAACCAACAATCTGGGTTTCCATCCAGGTCCCACACAAACCAGGCTGTACAACCACAGAAAATAGTAAAACGTTTGAAATTTCAGATTAAGTAAGAAGAGGCACTTTACTATCTGTAGAGCATAAACAAAGGCACTGTTACTGCTCAGCTGATCTGCGCCTTTGCTTTCTCCTATACAGATTGTTGGTTTTCTGATGTGGTGGCTCTGACATTTGTTTTTATCCTTACATGTATATTGATGCTGTCATACATTTGAGCCTGTGCGTGAGAAAACCAACAATTTGCATGGGCGAAAACAAAGACGCAGATCAGCTTCGCGGTAACCGCGAAGCTGATCAGCGTCTTTGTTTTCGCTACACGTATAGTACATTTCCTCCTCTACTTATTCCCAAATTTTCAAGATTCTGGGTTTCTTCTGTGACTGTACAGGCTGGTTTGTGTTGGACCTGGTCGGAAACCCAAATTGTTGGTTTTGTCATGCACAGGCTCATTTGTGTGAATGAGGGCTGTTTGGAAGCAACATTTTCAAGAATTTCTTTATTTTCATGTGTCGCTGTTATACATGTATGTTCACTTTATTTTATAATTGCTGGAAATATTGAAAAAAGCAGAAAATAAAAATAGCAAAATATCAAATGCCTTACTTATTTTTATTGTAGAAAGAATTTTTCATTACTGTGAAGTATGGTTATAATTACATTTGATGGAGGAAAGCAGATAGTGATCAGTTAATTCGGAGTTGGAAGATCATTCACAGTTTAGCAAAATAATTAGCTCGCATGAGACATAGGCTTGGTAGGTATACTTATAGGATTATACTCCAGCTGACGTCCATCTGTGGGAACATAACATTTTCAAAGATCTTCTCTAAAACAGCTTGGCTAATCCAAGCCAAATTTTATGTGATGAATCTATAGGAAGGGGAGACCAATCAGGGATTTTTTTCGGGTGTCTCAGGGGCCGAAATAAGGCCCCATTCCCAATGAGATTTAGAAGAATTTTTTCCCAATTTGTAGAAAAAGATTCCCAATCACAGCTGAAAATTATTTTCAATAATTCAATTTCTTGTGAAATATAAGTTCTGCTGTTTGAAATGCTATTTAGCTTGGTATTTCATGTTATTATTAAATGATTCTAAATGCATAAGCTTGATAAACTATGTCAACAAGGTAATATTATCAATTTTGAATATTCTGAAAATTTCCCAAATTCAGGGTTTACGTCGCTAATTTTCCCAATGGGAAAGGCCCTAGGGCTCCTTCCCAAAATTGCCAAAAAAATCCCTGCCAATGTGTATGTAAAAATCCGGGTCACATGACCAGTATGGATGCCATGCCCATATCTGGTAAAAGCCACAACTACTGTTCTTTTGTCATGTGACTGTACTTGTTGACTCTCAGAAGAGTGATCATTCCCCTTATTTCCAATCTTACTAAAGTCAGGATAAAAATAAGACACAGCATTTTATAAACAAATCTCAAATAAGTTATTTACATGCAGTATCATAGAACCCCTTATTAGCTCACCTGAGCCAAAGGCTCAAAAGGTGAGCTTATAGGATGGCCATGCTCCGTCTTCCATCGTCGTTGTTCACACTTTTCAAAGGTCTTCTCCTCTGAAACCCCTGGTCCAGTCAATACCAAACTTCATGTGGAGCATCCTTAGGAAGGGGGAACTAAAGTTTGTATAAATGGTCCAGGTCACATGGCCGCCATGCCCATATATGGTAAAAACCTTAAAAATTCTTCTTCTCTAGAACCAGTGGACAGATTTCAATGAAGCTTGGTATGTAGCATTGGGGACTTTGGCTCATCATAGTTTGTATAAATCATGACCTTGGGTTGACCTTGATGTATTTTATGGCAAGGTCAACTTTGGTCACATTGGCTTTTCAATGGAAAAAAAAGTGAAAACAATGATTTTTCCGGAAGTTTTGTGGCCTGTGACCTGAAAGTTGGTAGATACATATAACATTGATTTAATGAAGTCATATGAGTATTCAAGGTCAAGGTCATCTCTTGACCCTATCCAAAGGTCATTTACATATTAAATTTAAAACTTAATTTTCTCAGGAACCACTTCACCAGTCAAAGCCAAATTTTATATGTTGTATCCTTAGGAAGGGGGAATCAAAGTTTATATAAATGGTCTAGGTCACATGACCAAGATGGCTGCCATGCCCATATATGGTAAAAACCTTAAAAAATCTTCTTCTCTAGAACCAGTGGACAGATTTCAACGAAGCTTGGTATGTAGCATTGGGGACTCTGGCCCATCATAGTTTGTATTAATCATGACTTTGGGTTGTCCTTGACCTATTTTACAGCAAGGTCAACTTTGGTCACATAGGCTTTTCGATGGAAAAAAGTGAAAACATTGGATTTTTCCAGAAGTTTTGTGGCCTGAGACCTGAAAGTTGGTAGATACATATAACTTATTGATTTAATGAAGTTGTAGGAGTATTCAAGGTCAAGGTCATCTCTTGATCTGGGCCAAAGGTCATTTACATATTAAATTTAAAGCTTAATTTTCTCAGGAACCATTTCACCAATCAAAGCCAAATTTTATATGTGGTATCCTTAGGAAGGGCCAACCAAAGTTTGTATAAATAGTCTAGGTCACATGACCAAGCTGGCCGCCATGCCCATATATGTGATAAAATTCTTTAAAAATCAACGTCTCTGGAATCTGTGGACCTATTTCAATGAAACTTGGTTTGTAGCATTGGGGGTTCTGGCCCTTCGTAGTTTATATAAATCATGACCTTTATTAAACTGTTAATTTTAACAGAAAGGTCAAATATTGCCATAAAGATCTGAAAGTTAGTAGATACAGACAGTTTATAGTGTTAATAATTATGTGAGTATTTGAGGTCATGTTTACATTTTATGTTGGCCAACATGGCCTTAGCCAAAGATCATTCATCAAAGACAAAATCTCAGGTGAGCGATATCAGGACCACTGGTCCTCTGGTTTTTAAATTGTGGAGGTTGGCGTTGTGTGGGCAAATCTGGTGGAGAAAGCTGGAGAACCAAGGGAAAACCACTCAACCTGGCGACCACTACCCTGCCACATGCCTTGACCCAGATCGCAGAGGTGACAAGCAAGTGCTTTATCCACTATGCTATCTAGCCCCATTTTTTTTTCTTCAATGTTCTTGAGTTACGTGGCCAAACATGGTGAAGGAAACTGGAGAACCCAGGGAACCAGAGACCTTGAATGGGCCACCACTACCCTGTCACATGCCATGGCCCGGATTTGAACATGGACCGCAGCGGTGACGATCAAGTGCATTATCCACTATGCTATCTAGCCCCATTTTTAGCTCACCTGAGCCGAAGGCTCACAGGTGAGCTTATAGTATACCCATGCTACGGCGTCCGTCGTCATCCCTCGTCCACAATTTCAAAGATCTTCTCCTCTGAAACCGCTAGGCCAATCAAAGCCAAACTTCATGTGGAGCATCCTTAGGAAGGGAGAACGAAAGTTTGTATAAATGGTCCAGGTCACATGACCAAGATGGCCGCCATGACTATAAATAGCAAAAACCTTTAAAAATCTTCTTCTCCAGAACCAGAAGGCCTATGATTTTGAAACTTGGCATGAAGCATAGGGCAATGGAGCTCTATAAATCATGACCTTGGGATAACCTTGACCTTTTTACAGCAAGGTCAACTTAGGTCGCTCATGCATTTGCGTGGGAAAAAAATAGGAAAATGTCATTTAATGGCAAAAAACTTGCTAGGAATGAGCAAATGGACAGAAAATTTATGTTCATTGAAATATTTTGGGCCCAGAGGGTTGTCTGCCCCTGCCCTGGGGCTATATACATGTGTATGACCATAATATTCAAACATCTTCTCTGAAACCGCTTGGCCAATCAAATGTGGAGCATTCTTAGGAAGAGTAAATGGAAGTTTGTATAAATGTTCCAGGTCACATGACCAAGATGGCCGCCATGTCTATAAATAGCAAAAACCTTTAAAAATCTTCTTCTCCAGAACCAGAAGGCTATGATTTTGAAACTTGGCATGAAGCATCAGGCAATGGAGCTCTACAAAGTTTGTATAAATCATGACCCTGGGATGACCTTGACCTTTTTTCCAGCAAGGTCAACTTTTACATTAGAATTCCCTTCATATGCTCAATAGCCATAGTAAACAAACCTTTTCCTAATGAGTTACTAAACCCTAAATGGCCGTCATTTAATTAAATAAGAAAATAAACATGGTGGCTAAGACATCAACTAGAGTTAAACTAGAATTTGTTTTCTATGTGACATGGTGGCTAAGACATCAACTAGAGTTAAACAATTACAAAAACAAGCTCATGTAATCTACAGAATTCTCGTAAGTTGCAAAAATTGAAACACAACCGCTGTGGCGGTTCTAACAAGTACCCACAATCTTTATTTTGGATCATAGATAAGAAAAACTGTATACCCCTGTAAACCCGTTTTACTATATATAAGTGGGGTCTACTTTTCCTGTTTTTCATTAAACAGACAGTTTAATGTACCATTGTTTGTTCTGTTTTATAATATATGATTTTCCTGGCCATGTTTTCCTGATGGAAACACACCAACAGCAGTGATGACTAAGGCCAACAGCAGTAAACAAGTATTAGACAAACATGTCTTCTCTCACTCATGCTGTATTTGAACATAAACATCAGGAAAACATGTCCGTGCAATGAATACCCCCTTAAACCTCACTTTTACACAGCAAAGTTGGAGTTTGCTGGGGTATACCTATTTTTCTTATTTTTGCTCCAAAACATAGATTGTGGGTACCGCGAGGTGGTTCTAACGTGTACCCACAATCTATGTTTTGAGCAAAAATAAGAAAAATATAAAAAAAAATCTACTGAAAATTTTCATTTTTAACAACTTTAAAAATATCTGTATATTGCATGGGCATGTTTTCGTAATGAAAGCTTCTCTTCAGCTATGCTAATTGATCTGCTGCATGTATACAAACCACCATCCGTGGTCACATGTGATAATGACAGTTAACAATTAACAGTCTATTAGCCAAGTCTTACAAACTGTGAAGTACTGAAACTGACAAAGCCAACAGATGAACTATGTCAGGAGAAAACCAACAACGTGGTTTTCGAACAGGCCCGACACAAACCGAGCTGCACAAGCACAGATGGCTAGAGGCTCGAAATTTTGAATTTGGAAAGTAGAGGGATTGTGCTATCCGTGTAGTGAAAACAAAGGCACTGATCATGATCAGCTTCGCAGTTACTCCAAAGCTGATCTGCGCCCTTGTTTTTGCATATGCAAAATGTTGGTTTTTCATGATGCGGCTCAAATGAGAGCTTTTGAGCAATTTTAGACCAGTCTGTGCCAGGGGCTGAAGTCTTTTCTGTTTGTTACTTGACTTTTTTTTTAAAAGCAACAACAAAGATCAAGGCCCAGATGTTCGAAGTTAATGACATTTATAATTAATGATTTGTTAAAATTTCAAACATGAATATAACGAATGCACTGTATTTTTTTGTTAAATAACAGTGTATTTGCTTATGTAGTCAGCATTAACTCAACAAGTTGAGGTCTTAACGACTATGTTAAGCTAACTAAGTTTTGAACAACCCGCTCCAGTTAAAGAAGACCTGTTGAGGTTTTATGAGCTTCTGTGCTCGTGTTGATTTTGTTCCTCTATGCTTCTCAGAGTTGTTACATAAATGAGCCACATAATGAGAAAACCGGAATTTAGCCTATGCGAAAACAAAGGCGCAGATCAGTAACTGCACAGCTGATCAGCGCCTTTGTTTTTGCTATACGGATAGTGCAATTCCTTTCCTACTTAAATCCAAAATTTCAGTTTCTAACTATTTTCAGTGAATGCACAGGCTGGTTTGTGTCAAACCTTGTCGCAAACCCGGAAGACCGGTTTTCTTGCATCGTGGCTCAAATTTGTAGCTAAAATGGATATGTAGACCAAAATGGACTTCAACATCAAAAACAAGAGCCAACTTCTTGCTCTGTGCAAAACAATGCTCAGCAGGAGGTAATGCCTGCAAAGTACACTTACTTAAACAATGCTCAGCAAGAGGTAATGCCTGCAAAGTACACTTACTTAAACAATTCTCAGCAAGAGGTAATGCCTGCAAAGTACACTTACTTAAACAATGCTCGGCAAGAGGTAATGCCTGCAAAGTACACTTACTTAAACAATGCTCAGCAAGAGGTAATGCCTGCAAAGTACACTTACGTAAACAATGCTCAGCAAGAGGTAATGCCTGCAAAGTACACTTAAACAATGCTCAGCAAGAGGTATTGCCTGCAAAGTACAGTTATTTCAACAATGCTCAGCAAGAGGTAATGCCTGCAAAGTACACTTACTTAAACAATGCTCAGTAAGAGGTAATGCCTGCAAAGTACACTTACTTAAACAATGCTCAGCAAGAGGTAATGCCTGCAAAGTACACTTAAACAATGCTCAGCAAGAGGTATTCCGCTTATCGGAAAAGATGGCGATGACGTCATCGATAATATTACCTATGAACTCACGGGTACAAAGTCAATAAATACACAGACTTAATACACATATTTGTGCGGGAAAATGTGTCTTAAATTGTTAATATACGTTGAAATCAAAGCTAAACTAGAATTTATTTTCTATGTGAAAACTGATGTCTCCCCCCTTTCTACGTGCATGTCCAAAATATGCAAGCAAGAGTTATAGTTCTTGTGCATCACATATCCTGTCATTCTGTTTTATAAGTGTACCAAGTTTCATTGAAATATCTCTTACGGTTTTCACGTTATAGAGGGGGCACGAAAGTGTTTGGAAAATAATCAAAGGGAAATAACTCCAAAGATATGAAAGCAAGAGTAATGATTCTTGTGCATCATGCTTTATAAGTGTACCATGTTTCATTGAAAAATCTCTAATGGTTTTTGAGTTATAGAGCAGACACGAAATTGAATGAAAAATAATCAAAGGGAAATAACTCCAAAGATATGCAAGCAAGAGTTATGGTTCTTTAGCATGACACATCATCTCATCGTGCTTTATAAGTGTACCAAGTTTCAATGAAATGTTTCTTATGGTTTTCAAGTTATAGAGTGGACATGAAATTGTATGGACAAATAATCAAAGGGAAATAACTCCAAAGATATGAAAGCATGAGTTATAATTCTTGTGCATGACACATCGTCTCATCATGCTTTATATGTGTACCAAGTTTCACTGAAATTTCTCTTACGGTTTTCAAGTTATAGGGTGGACATGAAATTGTATGGAAAATAATCAAAGGGAAATTACTCCAAAGATATGCAAGCAACAGTTATGGTTCTTTAGCACGACACGTAATCTCAGCGTGCTTTATAAGTGTACCAAGTTTCATTGAAATAACTCTTATGATTTTCGAGTTATAAAGCAGACACGAAATTGTATGGAAAATAATCAAAGGGAAATAACTCATAAAATACTCAAGCCAGAGTTATGGTTCTTGTGCATGACACATCGTCTGATCATGCTCAATAAGTGTATCAAGTTTTATTGAAAAATCTTAAACGGTTTTCAAGTTATACAGTGGACATGAAATTATGTCGAAAATAATCAAAGGGAAATAACTACAAAAATACTCAAGCCAGAGTTATGGTTCTTGTGCATGACACATCGTCTCGTCATGGTCTACAAGTGTACCAAGTTTCATTGAAAAATCTTAAACGGTTTTCAAGTTATACAGTGGACATGAAATTATGTCGAAAATAATCAAACGGAAATAACTCCAAAAATACTCAAGCCAGAGTTATGGTTCTTGTGCATGACACATCGTCTCGTCATGGTCTACAAGTGTACCAAGTTTCATTGAAAAATCTTTAACGGTTTTCAAGTTATACGGCGGACACGAAATTGTATCGAAAATAATCAAAGGGAAATAACTCCAAAAATACTCAAGCTAGAGTTATGGTTCTTGTGCATGACACATCGTCTCGTCGTGGTCTACAAGTGTACCAAGTTTCATTGAAAAATCTTTAACGGTTTTCAAGTTATACAGCGGACACGAAATTGTATCGAAAATAATCAAAGGGAAATAACTCCAAAAATACTCAAGCTAGAGTTATGGTTCTTGTGCGTGACACATCGTCTCGTCGTGGTTTACAAGTGTACCAAGGTTCATTGAAAAATCTTAAACGGTTTTTAAGTTACAGAGCGGACACGATTTGTGATGGACAGACAGACAGACAGACAAACGGACGGACGGATGGACAGACGCACGGGGAAAAACAATATGTCTCCCGACCCTGTCGGGGGGAGACATAAATAACTAAACAAAGTTAACTTAATACTAGAACCACTGCAAAAGAATTATCAGCCATCTGTCTGAAAAATAATTTGGCAACGCTTGTTTTAAACTTGGAAAACTGAATGAGCTTCTGAGAAACTTTGTCCTATTTATTCATTTATTATTTTCAGTTCACATTTTTCTAGATTTCTTTAATCTAATCCCAGCTTATTTTTCACGATCATTTTATTTTGTAAATACGATAATTTAATAAATGGACAATGATCGCACCGTTCAAGTTGTTGGAGTTTTAAATATCCAAACGTGTGTGCTATTTTTAATCTTAAATATGTCTCCCCTAAAAACAGATACTATAAAACAGCAACAGAAGTACTAAGGCGTTAAATTGTCATAAAATTTCAATGTTATTTGAGACTGAAGTGCCTGAAAATGTGTGCATATTAAATAACGAGAGATCAAAGCCACCCGCGCTTGCCGAAAAATCTAAATATTTAAGTGAAAATTTAAACACGGAAATATTGCGCTATTCAAGATATTTTCCTTCCAAATTCAAAAAAAATATGCATTCTGGAAACAATCTTTCCTCATTACACAACAAAACTTTTAAAGATTTGGGCGTTTTTGGGTCATTTGTGCAAATAAACCATTCACATACTGGCTTTTAATAAAGCCGCCATTACTGATTTGTACCCGTGAGAGTGACCCGGATGCTGGCTGATGACGTCACGCCATCTTTTCCGATAATCGGAATTGCCTGCGAAGTACAGTTATTTAAACAATGCTCAGCAAGAGGTAATGCCTGCAAAATAGTTATTTAAACAATGCTCAGCAAGAGGTGATGCCTGCAAAGTACACTTACTTAAACAATGCTCAGCAAGAGGTAATGCCTGCAAAGTACACTTAAAAAGGTAATGCCTGCAAAGTACTTACTTACTAAAACAATGCTCAGCAAGAGGTAATGCCTGCAAAGTACACTTACTTAATGCTCAGCAAGAAGTAATGCCTGCAAAGTACACTTAACTTAAACAATGCTCAGCAAGAGGTAATGCCTGCAAAGTACACTTACTTAAACAATACTCAGCAAGAGGTAATGCCTGCAAAGTACACTTACTTAAACAATGCTCTGCAAGAAGTAATGCCTGCAAAGTACACTTACTTAAACAATGCTCAGCAAGAGGTAATGCCTGCAAAGTACACTTACTTAACCTGTTTATCAAGCACTTTGATGCAATGGTGTTACAAGTGCATGAACTCTAATGTAGCTGGATTGGACTTGAAAGCAAATTCAACTCTTTCAATTTCAAGCATTATATATCTAATTTATGGTACATGTATAAAAATAAAACAATATAATAGCAGTCCAAGGAAAATAGAAATATCCTATTGTTTCCAATGGTGCTTGAGAAACATTTGAATATGGTGATCTGAAGTACTGATTAGTCGGTAAATAGCTATTCATAGCTAATGTTATATATGTTAAACTACCCGACTGAAAGTAAATTTTGATTTTGACTTTGACTATATTGATCACTATGCATGCCAATGTAGAACTTTATTGTGCATATTTTACTTTTATGTAGAAAATTATGATAACTATTCAATCTGATCTTTATTATGACAGCTTTTTGCATTTCTGCTTCATTGTTGACAAGCTGTATGGTCTGTTTGTCTCAGCTTGCATTTTTAAGCATGAATATTTTAACAAAAAATAATGAAGCTACCAATTGCATATATTCTATCAAACTACTGGAAACATAGGTATTTTGATTTTCTTGGACAAATAATAACAAGCAACGAAAAATATTGCACTCCATTAAAATGGGGTAATTTAGCCAGAATTATTCTTGATAGAACCATTACAGTAGACAAATAAATAGCATATTTAAACTAGATATAAGAGAGAATTTTACTGCATTTGAGTTCCTTATTAAGCCTCACAGAGGCAAATCACCAGTGAGCCGCCCCATGGGAAAACCAACAATCTGCATAGGCGAAAACAAAGGCGCAGATCAGCTTTGCGGTAACCGCGAAGCTGATCAGCGCCTTTGGTTTCGCTACTCTGATAGTACAATTCCTCCTCTACTTAACTCCAAAATTTCAAGCTTCTAGCCTGCTTCTGTGCTTGTACAGCCCGGTTTGTGTCGGACCTGTTCGGAAACCACATTGTTGGTTTTCCCACGAGGCGGCTCACCAGTTCTAAGAGCACATTCCTTTAGTTGCTAATATATACACATGGAAAAAAGTTAGGGACCACTTTTAGCTCTTTGGGAAAGTCTGTAAAAATCCCATTTCCTGTTTTCTGGCGGTACTGAAATTTTTATCACATATACGAGTATTTCATATCTTGGCTTCACTACAGGCCAAACTATAGAAGTTCACAACATTTTGTCTTTGGTTTATGGAGGATACAATATGCCATAAAAAAACTCCATTGTCACTTAATATGAGTTTGCCTTTTACAAAACTCAATTTTTGAAAACACTTCTGGCATGACATGTTACACTTCAGGCATGAAATGTTATATCTGATCATTCTCAATGAATAAACTATGGATGTCAACCGGAGTCCGAACGTTCGGACTTCGGATCCCGTACCAAAGTTCGGATCCAAATTTTAGCATCCTGACATTCGCTAAAAAATCAAAACGTCAAATATTTATGTAGATTTCCAATATTATATGATAAAAATATGCAATATCTACTTAGCAGAATAGAACACAAGGTATTCAACATGTAGTGTCAAAGGTCATTAAGGTTTAACAGGTAAACCGGTAAATGGGACAATGCAGGTCACGAAGAAGCAACAATAAACAAAGAAAGGATTAAAAGTGATAATTGGCCTCTGTTGTTTTCTTTTGAAAATGATTTGATTCACACTTTTCAAAACTACACGTCAGATTATTAAATCAATGATCATTAATAACAGATATGTTTTGGGATTAAACAAAACAAGTATGCTTACTATGTACACTGAAAAAAAGTTATAAGAGGCCACCTGATATTTTTTCGTCTAGTTCAGAAAGTAAAATACGATCAATTAAAATTCATGATCAAATGAATAAGCCAATGTCTAACAGTGTCTCTGTGAGTTTCTGCATTCCAAAATGCGTGATATCTCTCATACAGACGAAGCATGAGTAAAGGTACCCTAATTTCAAAAAGTCACATTTTATTAACGTCGATTTAAATGTCGTATTATGACGTTGTGTTTTATATTTTAATTTGTTTGAAAGTGCTATTGACTGCCATGATGCAAAATAAAATTAAGTCAGATGCGTTGCTGCAATAAGAATCTTCGTTTCTGTTTTGTACATGCAAGAAGACAGCGACATGAATAACATGAATTCAGCTTTTTGCATGCAATTTGCATACAAACTTTGTTCATCTCCAGTTGCATTATTAACAACAGTATGAAATTGAAATTTTCAGCGATTATTAAGATCTAATACTAGACTCTGATAAACTTTGAAAATTTAAAAAATCGTCCATAAATTTGGTTATTTTGTTCGTTAAATATTGGCATTGAAACCGGAAGTATGCGGCAACCGTGACCTGTTTGTCATCGAAAATAGTCTAAAATAGCTCATTCGGGTTATATCTCTCATTTCCAGGCCTCGTCAAGTGAATTTGATAGGGATTAACATGTTTAAGAGGCACATTGATGAATTTTTCAAAATTCTCAAAAATAGCGATTTTCAAAAATGCGCAAAAAGTATACCAGTAGAGAAAATTCGAATGTTTGATGTTTTTCCAAGCCCCAACGGCCTCTTTGGTGACACCCGCTCCTAATTTCAATAAATGCTGTGCTTGATCAATTTTTTTATTCAAAAATATTGTTTTTGCATTTTTTACTCCAAAAACGCGTTTAGTGAAAGAAATTTTTTTTGAACAATTTGGAACGTTACTTACTTAAAAGACACGTTTTTATGCAAAACAATCGAGCAATTTTGAACATTGCTTATAAACAAAAAATGAGTTTGAAAAGTGGCCTCTTATAACATTTTTTCAGTGTATATGATCTTTAAATTTTGACAAATCAAATAGGCGGATTCTTAAGCTGACCCGTTTATGCAGAGAAGAAACACATTCATAACATCATTGGATTTTCTGCATGTATGATGTGCTTAAATTAAATTTCTTTCCTGATTCGCCAATTCGACATAATGGGAACTCAGTAAATCTTCGTGAATTTATGATCATGACAAACTATTGTATTATAGAGTTAGTTTTGAGTAATGCTGTTTTTGCATGATGTTTGTTACTTTTGTGAATGTCAATAAAATTTCCTAAACTGTCATGACGTTTCTGTGTCAAATCAAAGGAAACAATGCCAATCTCAGTTACTCTTGATTACAAATGTTCTGTCAAGGGAACACTCGAAGTACATACATGTGATAACATGATCTGATAAAAAAAAGTGCGAACGTTCAAACCATCCGGATGTTTGTTTCCGAACGTCCGAACCTTAAATCTGACACAGAATGACATCCCTAGAATAAACAACTTTTGGTCTAAGCTTTTCATCGCCAAACCATATAGTCCTACAGTTTCTGTAGTTTGCATTGCTTTCTATGGAAAACAAAATATTTGGATATTTTACAAATAAATCTGTACAAGAATAATTCTGTTATGACGCTTTTACCAGATTGTGCATGTTTAAAGTCCCAAAGGGTCATATTGAATTTCCGGCTTGACATTTACAACCTGCAAAATGTATAGACAAAGAAGAAAAAGTGGTCTTCAAACCTAAAAAAGTGGTCTTCAAACCTGACCATGGAAAAGTAAGGCTCTTTCGCCAACAGCAGGTCAGAAAATAGAGAATTTATGGTCCATTTTTAACAAACAATATGTCAGCTAGATGCTTGCAAAAAATTACGACAATGTGCTTTTATGGAACAAAATTATCGCAAAGAATATCAGCGCATTCTTTAAATCTGGCATAAATTTTCTTAATCAAATATGATACACTGTCCGTCATAGTTCATGTTTGATGATCACCACTTTCACATAGAAACAACTTTGAATACTACTGATCCTGACAAATTATAAAACTTTACATTATATGGTTTACAAAGAAGGATACACATAGTCTAAAGTTGGTAGTCACATTATCACAGGTGTTCCCTAACTTATTTCCATGGGTATACTAAACTTGGTATCCTTAACATCAATTAAATTCATCCTTCAAAGTTCTTCACCAAACTTTAAAACTCTGTCACAGTTCCTAACTAAGAGACTAATTAAAGCTATTCATATGAGCCTCGACGCGAGAAAACCGGTCTTCGGGGTTTCCGACCAGGTCCGACACAAACCGGCCTGTACAAGATCAGAAAAGAGCTAGAAGCTTGAAATTTCGGATTTAAGTAGAAGAGGAATTGTACTATCCGAGTAGCGAAAACAAAGGCGCTGATCAGCTTCGCGGTTACCGCGAAGCTGATCTGCGCCTTTGTTTTCGCCTAGGCAAAAATCCGGTTTTCTCACGATGCGGCTCATATAATGCATTTCTGTATCCTATAGGGGTATTCAAACATGATAATTTAGACCTAAACTACAATATCATCAAGAATCTTTTATAAACTTATGCAGCAGTATATCCGCTCCCTGCCCAGGGGTCATGGCACCTTTAGCAACTTTATACTCCACATCTTCAATGTCCGCCCGCACTGCCGGGTGCTTGGTGAACAGCTCCATGATATGGTCTCGTATATAGTTCCACATCCAAACCTGATGTTGGTGCTGTCGTTTCTTTAAGAGTTCTCCACTTTCCGAGACAAGTTGCCTATATTGCTGGATCAGCTGCCATAGTTCAGGAATACCCTCCTTTGTTAGAGATGATATTCTAGTGACCTGGAGAAAAAAATGACCATTTCAAGTTTAAGTTCAAATATATCAAACTACGGTGTTTAATGGAAGGGATTACAGGGGCAACCTTTGGTTCCTAGACACTTATCGCAGTACATAGTTACAGCAATGATATAGTTACAGCACTGAATCAATATCAGCAATGACATGGTTACAGCATTGACATAGTTACAGCTCTGACATAGTTAAATCACTGAGACAGTTACAGCAATGATGTTATTACACCACTGAATTAGTAAGAGCAATGACAATGTTACTGTACTGACATAGTTACAACTTTAACATAGCTACAGTACTGACTTAGTAATGACAAGGTTAAGCAATGACTTGCAGCAATGACAAGATTCACAAACAATGTAACAGCACTGACATAGTTACAGCACTGACAGATACTGCACTGATATAGTTACAAGACAGACTTGCAGCTATGGTATGGTTACAGCACTGACATAAATATGGCACTGACATATACCTGTGGTTTCCAGACTCTAGATCTCTGTCTCATGTATTTTACAGCACTGACATACTCCATCTGTATTCTCTTGGCTGCAGGAATCAAGTCTCCATCAGACTTGTTGACCACCACAGCATCAGCCACCTCCACAATACCTTTCTTTATACCTAGAAAAAGTTGATTATCCCTGGTTATCACATTACCATCTGAACAACTAAGATCATTATAAATTGCCTGAATTTACTCGGATTCTTAGGCATAATACTGTAGTGTGTCCATAAACAGACCCACATTCTATCTTCACCTCTGGCACATCTCTTTCATTTAAAATTTTGGTCATAAAAATATCTCTACTGCACCCATTCTTCATCTTTCAAGAAGAACATTTGTCAGTGTGTGGTCAAATAAATGTGCACTAAGTACTGGTTACCTGCCTCTGGGAGTCTTGTCAAGGAGCAGCGTGGCTAGGGTAACTGACCATACATAACATTACCTTAGATTTTAACACTGGATTTTCCAAAATCTAGGTTACAGTAAGTTATGACCTACCTTGTAACTCATCTCCACCTGCCGGGGGTATCAGTAGACAGAACATATCCACCATATCAGAGACAACAAACTCGGACTGACCAACACCTGAAACACACCACATCAGGAAAACATGTCCGATGATGCGATCATACGATGCATACCCCCTTGAACCCCACTTTAATATAGAACTAGAAATGCGTGTTTGTAAAACACTATGCCCCCAACTGTATGCTTGTCCCTAAACTGGCAGTTTGAATGATTCATTTATTTCATTCGAATGCAGTCAAATTTAATTTCCTGAAGAAGCTGTCGGTTGCGTCTGTTTTGACCTCGATCCAGAAACAGAATGTAAGCTTTTTTGCAGGCCAGTTAGAAATGAAGTAAAAATTTAAAAATGGAGTAATTTTGTCAAAATTTGACAGAGAGTCCTCAAAAGTTAATCAGGTGATCTTCTTCTCAGCCCCAACCAGCATACCAAATATGAAGGCTCTAGCTAGCTAGCTCAAATACGTTTTGAGATATCTTGCACACAAGATTTTCAAAATTTGTTTTCAAAGGGACATTATTCCAAAAAGGGGCATAACACGTACATGAAAAAAATACAGGCCAACTATTTTTTCAAGAGGAATCTGTATATGAAATTTCAAAACCCTATCATTCACCGTTCAAATGTTTCAAATTTCACCAAAAAGTGGAAAAATCAATCAAAATTTCAAAATTCTGTATTTTTGTAAAAATTTGACGGAAAGTTCTCAAAAGTTAATCAGGTTATCTACTTCTCAGCCCCAACAAGTGTACCAAATATGAAGGCTCTAGCTTCAATACTTTTTGAGATATCTTGCACACAAGATTTTCAAATTTTGTTTTCAAAGGGACATAACTCAAAAAAGGGGCATAATTTGGCCATCCAAAAAAATACGGGTCAACTATTTTATCATGAGGAATGTGTATATGAAATTTCAAAACCCTAGCATTCACCGTTCAAAATTTTCAAATTTCACCAAAAAGTGGAAAAATCAATCAAAATTTCAAAATTCCGTATTTTTTTAAAAATTTGACAGAAAGTTCTCAAAAGTTAATCAGGTCATCTACTTCTCAGCCCCAACAAGTGTACTAAATATGAAGGCTCTAGCTTTAATACTTTTTGAGATATCTTGCACACAAGCTTTTCAAATTTTGTTTTCAAAGGGACATAACTCAAAAAAGGGGCATAGCTTGGCCATACAAAAAAATACGGGTCAACTATTTTATCATGAGGAATGTGTATATGAAATTTCAAAACCCTAGCATTCACCGTTCAAAATTTTCAAATTTCACCAAAAAGTGGAAAAATCAATCAAAATTTCAAAATTCCGTATTTTTTTTAAAATTTGACGGAAAGTTCTCAAAAGTTAATCAGGTCATCTACTCCTCAGCCCCAACAAGTGTACCAAAGATGAAGGCTCTAGCTTAAATACTTTTTGAGATATCTTGCACACAAGATTTTCAAATTTTGTTTTCAAAGGGACATAACTCAGAAAAGGGGCGTAACTCGGACATGGAAAAAAATACGGGTCAATTATTTTTTCATGAGGAATGTGCATATGAAATTTCAAAACCCTGACATTCACCATTCAAAAGTTAACACACACACACACACACACACAGACACACACACACACACACAGACAGACAAGCCGAAAGCAATATGCCCTTTTCAAAGTTGGGGGCATAAAAAACTGGGGTCTGCAGGGGACTGGGGTATTCCTATTTTTCTTATTTTTGCTCCAAAAAAAAGGCGGTTCTATCGTGTACCCACAATCTGCGAGGGGGATTCAAAAAGTTCGAGGAAAAGTGCTGCCAAATTTGTAATTGTCATTTAAAATTTACCTTCTCTGTGCATGTTTTAAATTAACATATATTTAACATATGCAAAATATTTGAATAGAATCGGATGAAAATTAGGCATTAAATCACATGCGTTTCTAAGGTAACAACAGTAAAACCGGCCCAACGTCATAACAACGTCATGCTATACGCATTCATGCCGCTGTTGGCTAGCTCTTAAGCATATTTGGAATCTACCTGGCATACGGGCGTCTAATTGTCAGCTCTGTGTGTATAATGCGATGAATTGTGCCAAAACTACAATTCGATATGTTGTGTATTTCACGAATTCTACTCTTTTCTATCACGCCGATCATTTTCGACAGTATGACGTTATTTGACGTTACTCTGCGCGAGTCGACATGGACGCTTTTCTGGCCGTGAAGAAATCATACATACTACTTGTTGATTGCCGTTTTCTTAATTTCCTTGCTGTCATATGCGCTTTCTGTTCTTGGCAGTGTTTCTTTCTTTTATAGTCCGTTCCAAACACACAATTTATCGAATACCGTTGTTCCCTTCGCATTTTAGGCATACCCACTAAACAATATAGCGGTTTTACGACCAAATGACGTCACACACTTTTATGACGCCATGTGCTCACCGCAAACATATTGAACTTTTCTCATACAAAGTTTGGTGAAAAAAGCACGGTAAACTATCAAATGCAACGTCATCATTAAACATCGACTTTTTGCAAAAATGAACAAAAGTGGGCCGGTAATCGTGATGTACGATTTCCATAGCAACCATTGTTAACATTGTATTGATGCCAGAACAGCAAAATTTGCTGTATAAGTACAAATAATGTTTGTCTAGATAACTGTTATAGTTTAATTAAGCTTATTTACAAAATAAGAATATGGTGGCACTTTTCCGCGAACTTTTTGAACGCCCTTCGTATGTTTTGACCAAAAATAAGAAAAATATCAAAATTTTCTACTGAAAATGTGCCTTTTTTACAACTTAAAAATCTCTTTATATTGCATGGGCATGTTTTCGTAATGATCCAGGTCTAGTATTGAGGCTGTAATTAGTCTGGTTAAAATTTCAAATTTAAATTTGGACTCATGTTATTGTCAGTGATTGCCAAGAACAAGACCACAGAGCCAGAAAGGACTTAGTCCTGTCTCGACTACTCACTGTACTCAGTCATTTTATTTGCTTTAAAATTTCTTTTGGGCCTGTGAAAATTATTCTTTTTTGTACTAAATGTTTAATCATGACATGTTATAGAAATGTGTAGCTGCCTAGCCGGCTAGGATTGTTTACAAAACTTCACACTCAATTCCAATGAGACTGAAATTTAAACTGTTAATAATTACCGAATGAGCCCAAATGATTAGAAATTCCAGATAAAGATCACCAAAGCCGATAATTTATCCTTCTGATAAATGTTAATAATATGAGAATGATAAATTTTAGTCTCAGCTGAGCTGAGCATGGAAAGTTATAAAACCTCAGGGCCAGCTGTGCTCGACCTCATCAAAAATAGCAAAAGACATATTCTTATAACTTAGGACCTTATACCAACGAAGTTTAACAATGAAGCAAACATGGTAAGGGAGGTAAATCTTACTTAACAAACTGTTGAAACTCACATGGAGTTATACACATAAAATTCAATAACTAAATAAATCAGAAAATAAACCCATACCGACAGTTTCTACCAAGACTATGTCATATCCAGCAGCCTCACACAACACAATGGCATCATTGGTTGTCCTGGTTACACCGCCGAGACTACCCCGAGATGGCGATGGTCTGATGTAGGCATTCAAATCACATGATAACTCTGGCATACGAGTCTTGTCACCTAGCAGAGAGCCTAAAATTGTAAACCGACATCATTCTTATATATTTGTTTGCATGTTTTTTCTAAGTGAATAAAATTTCAGCTTTATTTTTAGACTATGTAAGACTTATCTTGAACTCTTCTATTTTTATGTGGGGGAGATTTGTCCTAACACAAAGTGTCACACCGGTTAGCCAGAGACTGGGAACAATGGACACTGATAAAATCAATAATAAGGCCAAAAAAAAAAAAAATGTCTCGTTTCCGGAAACCCTACCGACCCTACTTTTTGGGGGCCTACTCTAAATTTTTTTGAGACATCTGTGAATTTTTTTCTATTTTTAGGCTAATTTTGAATGATTTTCATGCTTTTCCTGTACAAAAAATTATTTCTAAAAAAATTTTTTTGCCTACCTACCGACCCATAAAAATATTTTGATGTTTCCGGAAACAAGACATTTATTTTTTTTGGCCTAAGACTGTAGTATTCAAGTAACTGTCTGGGGACAACTTTCAACGGATTATTTCAATCCATGAAAAGTTGTTGCCCCGACAGGTTTTTATTTCCTATTGTCGTTATCATATTTATCAGCGGTGATTTTTTTGTCGCTGTGGTACGTTGTCTCTGGATAACCAGCGTGAGTAAAGCCACTAGAAGATCATGCACAACTAAATTCAAACAGTGAAGACACCGATCAGTTTGCTCTTTTCGAAATGTTATCTGTATGCGTAAAAAGTAGAGGACAAAAATAGCTACACAGAAAGCAAATTTTGACAGTTTAGCACTGAAATAATACATCAAGTTGATATAAAAAAGTGAAAACAAAGGCTATAAAGTCTGGGCCTAAAGTTATAAAACTTTTTTCATGCTCAACTCAGCTGAGACTAAAATTTATCCTGCTCATAAATGTTAAAATGCCAACAATTATGGCATTTTAACATTTATGAATCCTGCTCATAAATGTTACCAGAGGACCAATGGTCCTGTAAACGCTCACCTGAGATCAGCTGCATATACCAATAAACATGTTTGAATATTATGGTATTTAACTCCAGTGCAGGGGCAGATAAGCCCTTGGGCCATTTTCTTTTTTCAGAATCTTCAATATTCTGTCCATTTGCCAATTTCCTGTTGGCTTATTCCTTCAAATGACATTTTAACAGTTTTCCCAATTCAGATGCACAGGCAACCCATGTTGACCTTGCCATAAACTTGGTCAAGGTCATCACAGGGTCATGATTTATATATACATTGGAGTACTTTAGCTATCGATGCCTCACGCCAAGTTTCCTTGAAATCAAGTCTATTGGTTTCAGAGAAGATGATTTTTGATGGGTTTTTACCATATATGGGCATGGCAGCCATCTTGGTCATGTGACCTAGATTATTTATATATACATTGATTCCCCCATTCTATAGATGCTTCACTTAAAATTTGGCTTTGTTTGGCCAAGCGGTTTCAGAGGAGAAGACGTTTGAATATTATGGAAATATACATGTATATTGCCCCGGGGTGGGGGCACATGAGCCCCTGGGGTCCAAATTTTTTCAGAATCATTAATATCCAGTCCTACTGCCCATTTCCTGCAAGACTTTCACTTTAAATGACATTTTAAAAGTTTTCCCCATTCAAATGCATTGGTGACCTATGTTGACCTTCACGTAAAATAGGTCAAGGTCATCACAGGGTCATGATTTATATACACATTGTAGTGCTTGAGCCATCGATGCTTCGTGCCAAGTTTCGTTGAAATCGGTCAACCGGTTCTGGAGAAGAAGATTTTTGAACGGTTTTTACCATATATGGGCATGGCGGCCATCTTGGTCATGTGACCTGGATTTTTTATATACATATTTGTTACCCCTTCCTATTGATGCTTCACATAAAATTTCGCTTTGATTGGCCAAGCGGTTTCAGAGGAGAAGATGTTTGAATATTATGGAGATATACATGTATATTGCCCCGGGGTGGGGGCGGATGAGCCCCTGGTGCCCAATTTTTTTCAGAATCATTAATATTCAGTCCTACTGCTCATTTTCTGCAAGATTTTTCCTTTAAATGACAATTTAACAATTTTTCCCATTCAAATGCATTCGCGACCTATGTTGACCTTGCCGTAAAATAGGTCAAGGTCATCATAGGGTCATGATTTATATATACATTGTAGTGCTTGAGCCATTAATGCTTCATGCCAAGTTTGGTTGAAATCGGTCCAGTGGTTCCGGAGAAGAAGATTTTTGAAGGGTTTTTACCATATATGGGCATGGTGGCCATCTTGGTCATGTGACCTGGATTATTTATATACACATTGGTTCCCCCTTCCCATAGATGCTTCATGTAAAATTTGGCTTTGATTGGCCAAGCGGTTTCAGAGGAGAAGATCTTTGAAAATGGTGGACGACGGACGGACGACGGACGGACGACGGACGGACGGACGGACGACGGAGCATGGGTATACTATAAGCTCACCTTGTGAGCCTGACGGCTCAGGTGAGCTAAAAATGCCAACAATTGTTGGCATTTTAACATTTATGAGCAGGATAAATTACTAGTTTTTGAGTTTTGAACCTGAATTTTCCACAATTTTTTACTATTTCAACATTCATGAGCAGTAGAAGTTTCATGCTCAGCTGAGCTGAGCTTGAAAAAAGTTTTATAACCTTGGGGCCTGGTATATACCTCACCTCCCGTCTGAGATGATGATGGATCTACAGCCAACACTGCCACCTTGTGACCCCGACCAGTCAGAAACTTCCCAAATACTTCTATAAAGGTACTTTTCCCTGCACCTGGTGGGCCTGACAGTCCTGTGGATACATGGATACAAAACTATTGAACATTTCTTACACTATAATTTAAATTACAATACAATGCCAATTTAAGCCATTTTCTTGCATTTTTGACCTTGACCCTTAAAAGGTTATTTAAGGTCAGCAGTTGGATCATCTGAATGATATTGGACTTTGCAACACATATATAAATGAAAAAGCATAATACGATAAAAAATAATACTTTAATTTGTTTACCTCTGCAACAAAAACTCCATTTTACCCCCTAAAAAATTTAACTTTTGGTGACCTTGACATTGACCTTGAAGTCACCTGGTGGACAAAAATATCTCAGCATGAAGACGTTGTGGTAATATACATAAATATTCAAGAAAGAAAGAAATTCGAGCCTCAATTATGCCAAAATCAACTTAAACATGGGCAAAAACCCCAATTTTGTGCCATTTTTCTCTATTCTGTGACCTTGACTTTGACCTTTAGAAGGTCACTGAAGATAAAATGCCATATTTTCTGAAGGCTAGTTTCAATTGCAACATATCATATAATTTACAATCAATTGTGTCCTCGCAGTAGAATTCTATGAGACCAAAAGGACTGACACTCATAAATTTTCGTTTTGCGATAGTACCCTCATTGTTGCTATGGTTACGCATATTCAGACCTAACTTCCCAAACATGTCTTTTCAGAAATTGGTTAACAAAACATTGTTGTATATCGTGAATATGCGCGCATATCTGCAACCGACCGCACTCACTATGAGAATTGTCCCTGAAAATGCTTAAAAATCACTTTTTTCAAATCTTCGAAACCCCACCCACTTTGCAGAGCCATGATAAAATCAGAGGTTTTCCAAATAAATTTTTGTTTTTGTATTTCTAACCAGAATGTGTTATATATTCATATATGTGGACCATAAGTTTGATTTGAATTTGTACAAAGTAATAATTTCAGCTGGAAAATACCCAATTTTAGGTGATTTTTGGAAACACTTTTTGCCAAAATATTCATTTACCGTTTCCATGGCAACGGGTATGAAATTGGACCAAATGAGTGTTGATTAATTAGTTTTGTGTTCAAATGACCAAGATAGGAAAGTTTCAGCAAAATCGGTGCCTATGCGTGGCACAACTTTTTAAGTGGTTACAGAGAATTGCTCTTAACGAAATCTGAGCGCTGTATGAGAAAACCAGCAATTTGAGATTCCAGGTCCGTTACAAACCGGCCTGTGTAATCAAAGAAAACGACTAGAATCTTGAAACTTCGGATTTAAGATTAGAGGAAGAGGGATGGTGCTATCTGTGTAGCAAAAACAAAGGCACTGATCAGTTTTCTGATGCGGCGGCTCATTTATCTCTTAACATGCAACTGACAATACGATAATACCATTCATGAGTACTGCTTCTATTTTTTAAATAATGCCATCCAACTCAGCTTGTCTTAAATATTCAAACTTACTTCAGTTTGTATCAATGCACAATTTGCTGGAACACTGCTTGACAGGACTGCTCTCATCTTCAGTCTCATATACTGTACATGAATAAATTTTCAAGGTTGACAGTCATTAAAACATTATCAAAGGCCTAGGGGATTTAAGGCCTGATTTTGGCCTCCTGTGTTGGTAAAAAATTGAATTTTGGAATTTTGAGGAGAAAGGTATTGCAAATAGCAGGTATAGGTCCCTGCTTATAAATTCTAGCACAACTATCACATTCAAATTACACATGTTGTCATGGCAACGCTCTGAAAAGCAGAGAAATACCATTTTTTACAATTTTGGGTCTATTTTTCACCATTTAGCATCATTTTCAACTACCAGCCCACACGCCGAACAATTTCTCATTATGAAATAATTATGAAGTATCATCCACAGATATTGTATGCAAAGTATCTTTTGTTTGTCGTGTGGGCCGGCACTTAAAAATTAAAAAAATGTATTCAGAAATGATCAAAAATAGACCAAAAAGTGCAAGATGTGCTCTATCTATGGTTCTTCTGCGCATTGTAGTTTAAATGAAGTACTTGTTCTTGTTTTCAATAGAGGAGGCATATGGCTGTTTAAAGGAATAGTTTTCTCTTCTAAATTCCAAAATTTATTCATTTTAGCAAAATCTGAGGCCAACATCAGGCGTTAAACACCCTAGGCCTTTGTATACAACAACTGTAAGTTAAATTTACCTATTCTAAAAGAATGAGTATCAAACAGAGTATGACCCTGGTAGTTTTTCTCAAACAACAATATCCTACTGAGTAGTTCCTGAGCTTGTAATTTTCTCTTGGCATTTGTGGATTCTATAAGAGTTATCCCCCTTGCAAGGCTTCCCCGTTCTCCATCTGTTATTCCTTTAAATAATGAGTCTACATATTCATCTTGATGAACTGAACCTGTAGAAAAATGTCTTTTCTTTAACACAGTTTCTCTTAAAGGGCGTAAGGACCTGCCAGAATGTGGTGGTGATATAGTCCTGAAACTGGAAGTCAAATTGTCTCCATTTCCACACTTAATGCATGGAGTGATAGTTTGATAATATCTTTGGTGTAGAGGTGATTTGAATTCTTGCTTCTGACAGGTAAGGACAAACAGTAATCTACATCCCCTAACCTCTCCTTGTAGAACCATTCCTATTCTCTGTAAGGCCATACTTCATTGATATCAAAGCATCATACTGAATACAGCTATTCCAGAATGCCTGCAATAGAACAGCAAAAATTTAGATGAATAAAACATACATTAGTACTAACGGCCATAATATTTATGGCTAGAGGCTTGAAATTAGGATTCTGCTATCAAAGTATTCAACAAAAATAAAGCCTGAGGCACAGAAGCATGCTTTTGAGCTACCACTTTGTTAGACAGAGAATGACATATTGGTGGCATATACTTGTATAGTGCTTGTCTGTTTGACTTCTCCCATATAACCAAAGAGATTAAATATTTTGGCGTTTTAATAATCAGGTCTAAAAGCTGACATTGATTTATATACTGTCTTCATGGTCTTTTAATTTAAAAACTTGTGAGCCTTTAGTTTTAAAGACTAAAACAAAGAAATAGCAACAATTCTAAAATAGGGGAAAGTTGCACAGATAAACACATGTGGTTTGCTTTATTAGATAAGCATAGTGCAGTCTTTGCAAATTTGTTTTTTGCTGCTAAACAGCTGTCTGACAGACTTCAATTTTGTACTGGAGTTTGTGGGACAGTGCCTTAAATTGCCTTTATAGTATCATTCTTATCTTGTAAATATTGCCGGACATTTGTCTGACAGGAAGAAATTTTCTGTTGGACATAATGAAATTTTGCTGGTTTTGTCCGGCAGATCAACACTTTTCGCAAAAACTACAAGTGCAGAAAACATAGTGCAGAAAACTGCCCATACATTGAATAATCGAAGAAATAAATAAAAATGTTTTGATATATATATTTTCTCCCTAACACTATAACTCAACAACTGTTAACGCATATAATCACCTGATCGTGTGACATTACATTAACAATGATGGGTGGAGAAAACCTGAACAGGAATACATGTAGATATCATTTTCTATCAGTACATGTAAATAAGACCACATTTTCAAACAAACTTAGTGACAGAAAACTGAGAGAAAACCTCGAGTTTCTCTGACAGAGCGGAAGCGGAGTGTACGAGTCCACCTATATACCATATGATTATGGAAGAGTTGACCCCTGCCAATTTGTTGTCCTGAGGTTGCATTGACCTATATTTGTAAAACCAGGGTCCGTTGTTCATCCTGCACACCCCCACCCCCTCCCTGAGATTTTAATCGAAGATCTTGTCTCCATTTGATCTGAGCCTCTTGATGTCCTTTCAGCGATTTCATTACTCTCCATTTCTCTCCCCCACTTTCGACATTAGGAGAAATGGTTTAGTTTATCGAGACAACTGTCTCCATATGACTGTAACTGTTTGTAGGAGTGGTGTCCGGATGTTTCGCGACCTGGTTCGTTCCCACTTAGTCCTTTCGCGACCTCCCATCGGTCATTTCGCTACAGGGTATTTTTCGCACCTTTTCGCACCTTATGGACCCTAGTCGGTTTGCTACTACAATGTTTTTCGCGGCTTCCCGCCAATTATGACCGTTAATTATTCACTCGCTACTGAACCTCACAGCTTCCCGCCAATTATGAACGTTAATCATTCACTCACTACTAAACTTCACTGTTGCTTAGTAGCCTAAGTTGGAGTAGGACTTTTAAATTTTAAAACTATGGTTTTTAAATAATTTACTGAATTTTAGAATGTTTATATATTAATGTTTTATCATTGATATATATTAAAACCAGAGGACCAATGGTCCTGTAAACGCTCACCTGAGTCTGCTGCATATACCAATAAACATGTTTGAATATTATGGTATTTAACCCCAGTGCAGGGGCAGATGAAGCCCTTGGGCCGTTTTCTTTTTTTTTTTCAGAATAATCAATATTCTGTCCATTTGCCAATTTCTTGCTGGCTTTTCCCTTCAAATGACATTTTAACACTTTTTCCCATTCAAATGCATGGGCAACCCATGTTGACCTTGCCATAAATTTAATCAAGGTTATCACAGGGTCATGATTTATATATACATTGTAGTACTTTAGCCATGGATGCTTCACGCCAAGTTTCATTGAAATCAATCTATTGGTTTCAGAGAAGAAGATATTTGAAGGGTTTCCATGGGCATGGCAGCCATCATGGTCATGTGACCTAGATTATTAATATACACATTGGTTCCCCCATCCTGTAGATGCCTCACATAAAATTTGGCTTCAATTGGCCAAGTGGTTTCAGAGGAGAAGATGTTTGAATATTATGGTAATATTATACAATTATTGACTTCAATGAGGTAGATATAAGGATTTATCTACCTGAAAAAGTGATATTCACCGAGGCCGGAGGCCGAGGTGAATATCACTTTTGAGGGTAGATAAATCCTTATATCTACCAAAATTGAAGTCAATAACTGTTTTGTTATATGACTTTTCAAGTATTTTAATGTATATTTTATAACAAATAAATAAACAAAATCATATCAGATGTTAAAGAAGGCTAGACAATGAGGAACAATTGATTATGATTGAAAGATAAGTTTTTTAGTTTTTAATAAAACCTATGTTATGGGTACTGACATAAGAATCACCATGACGAGGCAATTCCAATGGATACCAACAACATAGATTCTTATGAAAATTAACAAAATTACCCCTTAATTATCTCCAAGTACACCTCACTATCTAGCACTTTGTTTACCTGTAATAGTGTGTTACTGCAAAGCATGTAGATTTCATGAACTGAAATGAGTTCAGGCTATTTATAGCTAACTGGCAGGTTTTAAACACATACATCAAATCATGTCAATTTCATGAAGCCCATGTTGATTTCATGCTGGTGCTATTTTTGGGTACTCAGGAGGGTAATATAGATTTTGGAGGTTAATATAGAAAACCTGTCAAAATAATTAACCTCCAGGAACTGGTTTGATCTGGTTTTCATCAGTTTGGTCTAGTTTCAGAGAAATATAAGGATTTATTAATACTGAATGAACCAATCAGGAGACAGGATTTACTTCAGTCATATAACAAACATGTATATTGCCCCGGGGTATGGGCATATGAGCCCTTAGGTCCATTTTTTCAGAATCATTAATATTTAGACTACCCATTTCCTGCAAGATTTTCACCTGAAATGACTTTTTAAAAGTTTTCCCTATTCAAATGCATTGGCAACCTATGTTGACCTTGCCGTAAAAAAAAAGGTCAAGGTCATCACAGGGTCATGATTTATATACACGTTGTAGTACTTGAGCCATTGATGCTTCATGCCAAGTTTCTTTGAAATCTATCCACCGGTTCTGGAGAAGAAGATTTTTGAAGGGTTTTTACCATATATGGGCATTGTGGCCATCTTGGTCATGTGACCTGGATTATTTATATACACATTGATAAACCCTTCCTATTGATGCTTCACATAAAATTTGGCTTTGATTGGCCAAGTGGTTTCAGAGGAGATGATGTTTGAATATTATGGTAATATACATGTATATTGCCCGGGGGTGGGGGCATATGAGCCCCTTGGGTCCATTTATTTTTTTCAGAATCATTAATATTCAGTCCTACTGCCCGTTTTCTGCAAGACTTTCACTTTAAATGACTTTAAATGACATTTTAAAAGTTTTCCCCATTCACGTGCGTTGGCAACCTATGTTGACCTTGCCGTAAAATAGGTCAAGGTCATCAAAGGGTCATGATTTATATACACACTGTAGTGCTTGAGCCATCGATGCTTCATGCCAAGTTTCGTTGAAATCAGTCCACCGGTTCTGGAGAAGAAGATTTTTGAAGGGTTTTTACCATATATGGGCATGGCGGTGACCTGGATTTCTTATATATACATTGGTTCCCCCTTCCTATAGATGCTTCATATAAAATTTGGCTTTGGTTGGCCAAGTGGTTTCAGAGAAGAAGAGCTTTGAAATTGTGGACGGACGGACGATGGACGACGGACAGGCGGACGACGGACGGACGGAACATGGCCACCCTATAAGCTCACCTTGTGAGCCTAACGGCTCAGGTGAGCTAATAATGGGGAAACGGAAATGTTTTAATTGTATCTATTGTGCAAATAAAGTTACAGGCAGGCAACATGCCGTTCAGTGCGATGGGTGTGGTGAGTGGCAGCACTGTAAATGTAACACAGATAAGGAACTTTCCAATACGAAAACACACAGTCCAAGCAATATACAGATATTTTTTCAGCAGTAAAAATTAAAAATTTCTTAGGATTTATTTTCTTTCTCTATATAACATGGGGTTCAAGAGGGTTTATGCACATGTTTGCTTGATGCATCGCTTTATTTTTATGACAGCACAATTTTCTATTTCTAGAAGCATGCTACGTTTCTGAAGATTTTGGGTGGCTATATTCAAAGTTTCAAACGAAAACAAATAATTTTGGTACCTACACAGAAAATGTTATTTTTGTTCGTAAATAGGGGGGTAATATACCAATTCAGAGAGGACCTCAGGGAAGATTGGGTCACTCCAACTGAGTTTCCTCTACAAATAAAGTCATTATTATTATTATCAATTCCAGTGAAAGTATAATTTTTGTTGATATAGATTTATATTGATTTTATTGATATCAAAGGTGTGATCAAAGTATCAAACATTTGGAGATATTGATTTGTTCTCTTGATCTGCAGGTATATCGTGGATTTTAATTTTAATGTTATGTATATATCTTAGTGTTTCTTTTTATTTATTTATTTATTTATTTATTTATTTATTTATTTATTAAGTTTTTTATTCGGAGAATCATAATGTACATTTCCTTTTAAGAAATTGTATGCTAAATTTATAACCTCAATCAGCGATCAACAGATTTCATCTTTCATCTTTTAATTGTGTATGGAAATAGTAAAAATATATAAAAATAATTGTCTACATTGTGTGTGTGAATATGTTTGTACATGTATGTAGATAATTGTCACCTCTAATTACTTTTTAGGCTCCACCGATCACTATTCTATGTGTATTAAACCATATTTATGAATATAGTTTATGAAATTTCTGTTGTACATATTTTCGTGAAACAAAATTAAATATAATATAGATCTATATGACTTCACTATCATTTCCACTACCTATTATTTGCATTTTAGAAAATCATGTAGCGAAAGTGTCAGGTAGCGAACATTTACAGGTCGCGAAAGTGTTGGTAACAAAAAGGCCAGGTAGTGAACAGGTATAGGTGGTGAACAGGAAAGTTGCGAATTGGGTGGGGTATGAAAGCCGAGCCCAGCCAAAAAGGTATTCATTTGCTCTAAATGAAATAATTGTCTGAAAATCGATATTTTTTGTCAGCTGGGTCTTTCATACCCCTGATGGAGATGAAAATGAAAATAAAAGCATAATTTCCCAGAAAATTGAGAAAATTCCACTGCTGAAGCTTTTACTTAGTGTATAGGAAATTACCAAAAACATCTTTAGTAAAATCCAAAGCTTAACTTTGACAAAAATACAAATTCAAAATATTCAGCTTGGCAGCTCCGGCTCGGCAGCTGGGCTCGGCTGGGTCTTTCATACCCCACCCTGGCACTAAGTTTTCTCTTGGTGCGACTCAAATAAAAGGTATTTCACACCTTTCAAAGTTTGGGAGGATGGACCAAGGACTTTCTACGGATGGACTAAGAACTCAATAAGTGACTTACTTAGCACCTTTAATTACATGCTGAGAGTGCAATGCAAGTAAACTTGAGACTGCAGTATCTTGAGGGTCATTATCACCTTATTATTTATTCCTTTGAACACCATGTCTGTTACCGCCAATATCTTCAAAAACTGATAAAACTGCGATTTTTGTTTTATTACGGGAAATCACAGGGACAGATACGCACTTGTCACAGCGGTTTTGAACCTGCAATAAATTATGCGCACTGTATATAAATAAAATGTAGATAGATTAATCTGCTTAAGGATTGAAATTTAGATTTTAGCTTTCACTGGATGATGAAAAACATTAGGCTGTTTTAATGTCTGTGAAGCCCGAAGGGCTTCTCGGAGAGTCTGACATTAAAACAGCTAATGTTTTTCATCATCCAGTGAAAGCTAAAATCTGAATTTCAATACTTATATTTACATTTTATATTATCAATCAAGTATCAAATTTTTAATTGCGCATATCACCGTTCTTTTTCATGTTATTTGACTATAAATCCGACTCAACGTAATTTTGGAACAGCCCAAACGTCAAATTTTCGCGCCTAACGTCATGGTGATAAGCGACCAACGTCACGACAACAAGAGTAAACAAACAATGTTACTGGATGGGTTTTGACGTCGCCCCGCTCATAGGCGTGGCCTCTAGATCACGTGACATAATTTTTTTCATTGGGAAATGAAGAACATCAGGAAAGATACTTTCATCTAGGGCGATTACAATAAAAATGTAAATATATTATATTGAAAACTCAGGTCAGTAATATCAACAGGTGTTCTAAAAAAGCGACATTTTGGTAAGCTTAAATTTGCTTTATTATTGCCAAATGCTGCCGAAGGTGTTAAACATGCGTTTGAAATTGAGTACTGTGCGGAATTATTGAAATCCGGCTGTAGTCAGAGAAATAGTATGCTATTGTTAGTTTTCTTTTATTTTCTCATTGTTTCACATACTTATAAGTATCTATGTCGACTTTATAATGCTCTAAAACTTCTTGACACGGTTCTTGTAAAAATAAATTGTAGTCGGATAGAAAAGGAAATTCAAACACAATAACAAAATATGAAAATGCCGGGATTATTCTTTTTTTAGATAAATGGACACATAAGTTTACGCTCTGATATAACGTAAGAAATGAAATAAATGAAGTTATTGTTCTTCATGTTAAAACTGCTTACATGTACACTTTTTCATTTACTTATTACATTTTTTTTTGGGGGGGGGGGGATTAATTCTGAGAGAAACCTTTCTGTTCTGAAATCAATCGGAAAGTGTCATGGGGACATCTTGTATATTGGATATCAAAAAATGTCAAATGTCAAAATCTAGAGTGACATTGCCCACTGATACCATTTCCTTACTAGAATACACCGTGTACGTACCATCCCAGCATTACGAAAACACACCCATGTAAAATACAGATTTTTCTAAGTTGTAAAAATTTAAAATAAATTTTGATATTTTTCTTATTTTTGCTCAAAACATAGATTGTGGGTACACATTAGAACCGCCTTGACGAGGCTGTTCTAACGAGTACCCACAATCTATGTTTTGGAACAAAACTAAGAAAAATAGGTGTACCCATGCATACCCAGTGTTACTATATAAAAGTGGGGGTTAATAATAATAATTTAATAAAATTGACAATCTGTTTGCATGTTGCACATCAAATACGCCGGGTACTACCAGATGTGTACAGTCGAGTCCCCTAACATTGCGCGTCCCGCAACATTGCGCATATGGCATGTCAACCAGATTTCAAACAAAATTTGACTACCAGTGCAATTTTCTCAAATATTACACTAACAAGAGTGTACAAGATTAATTTAAAGACAAAAATGATTTTCCTTCCTATCTGATTGAATAATTTAGCACAATTATGTGATTCTGTTTAATTTTGAAATACTGTGTGGTGACATTTTTGTGCCACCATACAGCGCATGAATTTCTTTGAACTTTCTTGTTTGTAACTTGTCACATGGGTGTCATATGTATTGACAGAAATACAACTGCTGTGGATATATTGCAGGTTGCTATAAAATATACATTTGATTTAGCAGTGCGCAATGTTAGGGGTCAAATTGCCTCCATTCTTTTCACGGGGGTGCATATGCTTAAGCCACAATATTTCTAAAGCTGATAGAATTTGCTAACATTTCATGTCATGATATTTTAATAATTGAATCAATAAAATGTCTAATAGTAAGTGATGTTCGTCAGTGTTTATATTTAACGTCAGACCTGGCATGAAATACCTTAGGTGCGCAATGTTACCGGACTGCGCCGTAAATTGATTGAAAATACATAAAAATTGATAACTTCGCTATTTTTGCATCTATTTTGAAAATTCAAACTGCATCTTGTTTCTGCCGATGACCTGCAAGTACTGGTGAGCTTATTTTAATGATTTGATTAAATTTTCGGAAATCATTGAAATCCCTGTCATTGCAGCTGACAAGGAAATATGCGTCCGAGTCAAACTGAGCTCCTAATGCACTAGTCATTTGCAACCACGGCCCCTAAGGGACCGGGGATAGCGGGGCTAAAGTACCAGGATTTTACCTTTGAGGTGTCCCGGCAGTGCCGTGGTAAGGCCGGGCTTTTGATTCCCGCCAAAACAACGGGGGAAATAGCGGGGCGTTTTGACCGGGTTTACCGGTCTACAGTACCGTGTTTTATCCGAATTTTGGCCGTGTTTTGAAGTATTGCGAGATTCGAGACTTTGAGATAAAATTTCCTTTTAAAAGGAAGGCTTCGACAGTTTTGGAGGTAAATTTCTGTTGCTATCTATCTTTATATTCTGAGTCGATCAATTACTGTTCATCATCTCAAGTGAAGGATGGGTGGCTAAATTTTGAATGTAGCCAAGTGGAGAGAACATTCCAACACAACTGATTGATGGGGATATGTTACGCTGTTATTTCTATTTTTATTTTTCTTCTGGTCTGTCTTCATTTGGTACCTGGAATGGGTATTTAAGTTCGTTTCAAATTGTATTTAATCATACATTATAACATGGGCAGAAAATCTTTTTTATTCTATCAACTTAACTTGATTTGACCAGTTTAATAGACTGATTAACATATTTATTGAGGAAGAAGAAAGACTTTGGCCAAAGTGACAGTTTTTTTTTGTTTCGTTTGTAAATGATTTCTTTGTTTTATGCTGTAATATGTAAAATGCCAAATACATTAAATCTCATCCTATATGGGCAACTGTAAGAAATAGCATAACTGATAATAAGAGCACAACTCAAATGCAAAATTCTCACTGGCACACACCTTACAAGGCAATAGAGCTGCATTCAATCAATACACAAAAACTCGGCAACATTTTATATCAGAATGCCCAGCCTATACCCAGGAAAGGAAAGTTTATGTTGAGAAACTGAAAGATAAGCTAGTTCTTCCTGTAAACGTATGTTCAGACTTTCAGAACCCAGAATTCCTTACTCATCTCACCCTGGATTGTTCTGTGTACGTGGACAGGTTCGTGGACATAGAGTTTCTGGAACTTTGTTCGAGAGCGTTCATCGACCAGATTCATCATATTCATAGGAGGAGAATATCAAGACTGAACAAAATTTTTCATGGGGTCCAGTTTGTGGGGGGTCAAGTTGGGCCGAAATTTAGGGAAAATCCCCGCAGTGCAGGGGCTTTTTGCAGGGATTTTACCGAAAAGAAGTCCCTGCAGTGCAGGGCTTATACCTGGGCTTAGTCTGGCGGGTCAGCCGTCAAAATGAATTTTTGATAACTGATTTATCATTTTGACAAAATGAACCACTGGGTATGATACTTCATTTTGACGGCTGACCAGTCAGACTAACCTGGGCTTTGCAAATGGAAAAGTCAATATCCCCGCTATTTCACGCCCCGAGGGGGCCGTGGTTGCAAATGACTGGTGCATAAGGAGCTGATTTATAATGATACTCGGGAATACCCACAGATGACCTTATCCCAAAGAATAGGCGTTGTAGAAATCAACAATCTTTGGCTTTTCAGATACCTTCAGCTAGCAAAGAAGCGTACAAAAGTAGTTTCTTTCCACAGACTATCAGGGACTGGAATGACCTCCCTGATTCACTTATCTCCTCTGGTGAAATGTCTGATGACTGTGTGTCCAAGTTCGCTACACTCATGCGTTCAAGGGACTAATTTCTCCCCCATCCGAACCCCCTGGTGAAATAATGTCATTTGGCGTATCACCAGTAAACTATTCAGATTCAGAGTAGTTAAAAGGTGCGGCGATAACAGACATAGACCCTTTGAAGTAGCGAAGTCCTGACTCCATGTGTGGAAACTCCTTGGAAGTTGGATGGACTCACAGCTTAAACAACAAAGTGTCAAACTGTTACTGTCAGACGACTCAATTTGCAAACGTGTCAAAACATTCCAGGCAATATTAGATTAAATATTAAGATTGCTAATTGCCAGACGAGCAGGATTAAATACTTTACAAATTTACAAATAACCCTTGATCAGAGTTCGGCCTTCAACTTTCTTCTAAAATCGGTGTATAAGTAAACATAACACCGGCAATATTATCGGGAAGGAGTAAAACCCGGGACCAACGCCCGGGACCCGGGACCAAAATCCGGGACCAATTTTTATTGGCACCAAAAAGGCACTGAGCATGCAAATAATTACATGAAATTTACACCATATATAGTTTAAAGGGTCTATCTATCTTCTGATACTGAGTCGATCAATTTCTGATCATCACCTCAGGTGTGGGGTGGGTGGCTAAATTTAGAATTTAGTCAAGGGAAAATAAAACATTTGGGGTGGACCATTAAAACTATTTACAAGATATAGATGAGAGGCATACTAAAACGCATGCCTCTGGGCTAATGATTTAAATAGAAGCCTTAAATTCCTCAATGGTCTTAGATAGGACCACTGAAGAAGGGAGACTATTCCAAACCGGAATAGTTCTGGGGAAAAAGGAATTTTTCAGGGCATCACTATAGGCAAATGGTCTTGTGTATTGTGATTCATGTGATGCCCGAGTATGCCTTAGATTGGGTGCCGGGGTCAGGTATTTGTCTTTATCAAGAGACACTGTACCGGAGTGTATCTTGTAGAAGAAGGTTAAGGAGGACCGCTCCCTGCGAGACTCCAGGGATGGCCACTCAAGTTCGTCTAGCATTTCACCGACGCTACTGGTGTTCCTCCATCGCCTGCAGGTCCACCGGGCAGCAGTCCTCTGCACCTTCTCCACCATCTCAATCTGAGTTTCATGATAGGGATGCCAAATAGGAGCTGCATACTCAAGTTGAGGCCGAACCAATGTTTTGTATGCAACTTCCTTAGTATGCCTAGGTGCCAGTGCCAAATTGCGCCGAAGAAAACCCAAAGTCTTAGTTGCCTTGCATGTAATTTCAGAAATGTGTTGACCCCAATCAAGATCATCTGTGATAGTTAAACCGAGGTATTTAGCGGACTGAACCTGTTCTAATGTTTGCTGATGCAGTGTGTAATTGAAATCTATATGCCTGCTTGGATGTAGCCGCGTCACCCTCATTGAATGACATTTGCTAACATTGAATTTCATTTGCCAATCCATTTCCCATTTGGCCAAGCTATTCAGGTCATCTTGTAAAATTTGACAATCCAATGGTGACTTGACATTTCTGTATAAAACACAATCATCAGCAAATAGCCGAACAGATGACCTGATGTTGTCAGGAAGATCATTAATGAAAATAAGAAATAGGACCGGTCCTAAGACCGATCCTTGTGGGACACCAGAAAGAACCGGGACTGGATCTGAGGCACGGCCATCTAATACCACTTTTTGAGAGCGCTCAGAGAGCCACGAGTCGATCCACTTATGTGTAGATCCTCTAATCCCGTAGAAGTCAAGTTTGTATAATAACCTTTTATGTGGGACCTTGTCAAAGGCCTTAGCGAAATCCATGACAATCACATCCGTCTGCCTGTGGCCACGACCCACTGCTCGGTCCAGATTACTAACCAAATCATGATAAAACTGAACTAACTGGGTTTCGCAAGACCTTTGACTTCGGAACCCATGCTGACAGTCAGCAAGAATGTTTTCAAGAGCCAAGTGTTTGTTTATGTTGCTGACTATTATATGCTCTAGAGTTTTGCAACAGATACAAGTAAGCGACACCGGTCGATAATTAGCTGCATCGTATTTCTCACCTTTCTTAAATACCGGGGCTACATTTGCCTGTCGCCAATCGTCTGGTACAGCACCCTGAGCAAGCGACTCATTGAAGGTATAGGTCAGTACAGGAGCAATTTCAGAACTACATTCCTTCAACACCCTAGCACTCAGGCCATCTGGCCCAGGCGCCTTATGTATATTCAAATTATTCAACAGTTTAATGACCCCATTGGGGTCAACTGTAATTTCACCCATAGCGGTGAAAGGACTTGTGCCTTTGGAGGGGATTTCATCATCTGATTCGCGAGTGAAGGCTGACTGAAACTGCCTATTACAAATATTAGCCTTATCCAAAGTGTCAGTCTTCAAGATTCCATTTTCTCTAAGAGTATTGATCCCAGACGCGTCTTTCTTAAGGGACTTGACAAATGACCAAAACTTTTTTGCCTTTTCATTTTTTCGGGGACAATCGGGATCAGGGTTATCATTTTCAAAGGAGAAGATATTGGTAATATGCTTCCAATATGCATCTCTAATGCTCTTTTGAACATGTGCTCTGAACCGTTTGTAATGGTTCTTAATGTCAGGGCTGCTTGACTTGCGAGCACGAAAGTAAAGTTTATCACGTTTCCTTATCAAGCGTTTGATCGAGCTATCGATCCATGGTAAGCTATATTTTGTCTTGGTCATTTTTGATGGAATAAACCTTTCAATAGCCGAGAGAACCTCCGACTTAAAACTGACCCACATGTCATTGACTGACACCTGACTATGGTCAGTTGAAAGGAACGAATCCCTATAGCGCGCTAGATGGTCATGGAGACCGTCCATATCCGCTCGTTTATATAGGAAAATCTTCTCAAAGGTCCATATATTTGTCTTCCAAGCATATTCGAAATATCTGGGAATATGACCAAAATATAGGACCCCATCGAGGAATTTAGACCCGGGACCAGTTTTTGCGGTATTGACGATGTTAGGGAAATTGCAATTTTTGTCATTGTAATCATTTGGTAAACAATTATTTTCATGTTTTGCTAACTGTACACATATCAAAGAAAGCTAGAATGAAAAAAATATGCAATAAAATCCCACAGATATTTGAGAAAACCAGCCCGGGACCAACCCGGGACCAAAAGTTCCATAATTCATTGTTTGCGCTATTGACATTGTCATAACATTAACTATTTTCTATCCCATAATTGTTTGCTTTGTCATATATGCATCTTAAAGCCAACTCTTAAAGTGTTACTTAAGAAAAAATATCTTAAATGCATCCCATATTGATTAAGAAAATAAGTTTCATAGGCCGGGACCAAACTGGGATTATCGCAATAAATCTAAGCATTTTTTGTTATTTTGGTCCCGTGTTGGTCCCGGTCTGATTTCCTCCGTAATTTTAATAAATGTCAACGATAATTTTGCATTTTGATCTTCTTTAATAACACACCAGATGACAGCTCATTAAAATAATTGCATGTAAAAGGATTTAAATGGGTTAAAATAAGATTTACTTGACATCGCAAATATGGATCATAAAATTTGGTCCCGGATTGGTCCCGGGCTACCTTTCTCCTACATTTATGAAAATTCTAAACGGACTTTTTCATTTTAGTATTCTTTGACATGTTAACAGATGGCAAAACATAAAAATTATTGTATATGAAGCGATTATAATGGCAAAAATCACGAGTTATCGGACATCGTCAATACCGCAAAAATTGGTCCCCGGTCTAAATTCTTGGATGGGGTCCTATATTTTGATCAAAATTTCAAACAGTTCGAGATTTTTGGGAAAACGATGATATACATCATTGAAAAGACCCTATAAACTACACTTAGGCCAATTTTTATTTTATTTGTTGCACGCAAAATGACTTTTTGATGACCGTAAAAATTGGTCCCGGATTTTGGTCCCGGGTCCCGGGCGTTGGTCCCGGGTTTTACTCCTTCCCATATTATCCTATACTGAATGGTTGTCTTATTTGTTTTCATGAAAAAGTCGAATTTTAAACATACTCGTCTACCAGACTAAATCTGATATCGCTTAGGCGCACCCGGCGAAGGTTGAAAGCGTTTAGACCACGCGTAAACGATCACAGGTTGAGGCATGGCAGAAATGGAAAATTTAGAAAATCCTCGTGTTTTCTTTGACATATCTATTGGCAATGAAGATGGTAATTTCCTGTTAAAACCTTTGGCATTTCCCAACGTGCAAACGTGGATTGGTGGTCGTAAAGTTGAAAGAAAAATGATAATGGCTTTAATTTGTAGTTCTGGAATTTTCTTGACAAGTAATAGCTTTGAGGGAAAAATCAATTTACAGAGCTGGTGGTTGATAAAGCGTTGAGAAGCATTCAGTGCTATGTTACTATGTATGGAACTCCGGCTTCTTTAATATGATTTTAGGCACTGCCTAGAATGGGCATGACAATTGTGAATTTGAAATTATTATTGATGAAACCACAGGCGCTTGAAGTCCTATATATAATTATAATCATAGTGTTAAGTCAATATAGAATATATTGACCAGGTAAGCAACTGTCCAAACGACCTCATTCCCTCCTTGAGTTCCGTTGACGCGCCCACTATTCTGCAGTAAATTTTGCGGGTGAAGACAACGTCAAAACGTTCGATTTTGAGGGAAATTTGTCTGAATGGCGACATTCAGTTGAACTTCAAACAGGCTATATGTTTTAGCGACGTGTGACTACTTGGCTTCCATCTAAGTGCAATGTATCAGGAATATGTTTATTGTTATTTCAAAAATAAAAAATCAAACGCACGATCTTCTCATAACCAACACAAACACTGAGCAAAAATGTCCTACCTCACTCGATCCGTTTCGCTGCCAGGATGAATGACGACGATTTCACAGTTTCAAATGTAGAAAAACATGCTTGAGGAGATTGTAGCCATTCGAATATCATAAATTTATCCACCTGGTTGCAGCACAAATGTTCAAATATTTCACAAATTGTTGTTCTTTCCGTGAAATGGCCTCCATTTTTCTGACAAGCCTTGCTGACAAGTGATGTCATGATGACGTTCCGCGTGACCTGAGTGAGTGAGGCCCCAAGCGGGGTAAATAAGTAACTACTGTCCATGTACCGTCGTACAGAAACTGCTTTTTTCAAAATCTCATATTCCAAAAAACCCTTCAAGAAAAAAATACGACGCAACAAACTCATTACAGAGATTATGCGTCTTTTCATGAAAAATTTGTCTGACATTTTGGAGGTGTGTCACTTTCATAAAAACAGAGTGCACTCGATTGGTTCACTACACATGCCCTGTGCAAGGTCTTTTGTTTTTCAGACAGAATTAAATTGGTAGCCGTAGTGTTCTGATAAAATGTACCTTCAGTAAAGCCTAGGTAACATTTGCCCCGATCATTGTACGATTTTTCGGCCAGCGATTTTGACTACAATCTTTTAGACATCGTAGGTAATCGTGGGCTATGACGTATGTGTTTACAATTCATATCGTATGGGCATCGTACGATTTCTGAATCTGCCTTTTGTCGACGTTCCGATACGAATCCGCAAGCCGATCGCATGGGCGGATCCAGAGGGGGTGACAGGGGGTCCGGACCTCTCCCCCCCCCCCCCCCCCCCCCCCCCCCACCTGGTAATAATTGCCAGATTATTAATTTTTGCCATATTGAAATTTTCCGTAAGACCCCTTCTGGGAATTTGGACCCCCCCCCCCCCCTGAGAAAATTTTCTGGATCCGCGCATGGATCGTACGGTAGTCGTAGGTCTCCGCAGATTTTAAGTGGATAGCGCACGAGGCCCTTGCTTTGTCCGTACGGAGTAACTTTACGTTCTGATACAAAACACTTTTTCTTGGCAGTCGCAGTCATAGGGTCTCCACAGACTTTAAGTGGGTATCGTACGGAGTTCCTTAGACTTCTGACTGATGCCTTGGTTATATTTTGCCTACGATTAGCTTAATTGCGATGATCGTACGATGCCAATTTTTGCGGTCTCCGCAGGGTGAACCTACGATGACCCTATGATTCTACGACTTCCTAGATCTCCGTAGCCTCTACGATTTTGTAAAAGTCTGCACTATTACAAAGTTTAAAAATCGTAAGACCGTAGCCCGTAGACACGTCGTACGTCATCATACGGGCGCCGTAGGGAGACCCCGCGATGATCGTGCGGTCACCTCACGATTTTTGTATGATAGTTTGAGGACAAAAATCGTACAGCGATCGTAGGGAGTCCACAACGGGTCATGTCTACTAGGTAACATTTGCCCCGGTAATTGAACGATTTTTCGGTCTGCGATTTTCCCTAGGAATTTAGACATCGTAGGTGATAATGGGCTACGACGTAGGTATTTACGATTCATGTGGGCATCGTACGATTATTTGTTCTGGCTTTCTTCGAATTTCCGAGTCATCAGAACCGTACGGCGATCGTAGGGAAATCGTAGGGTCTCCACCACTTTAAGTGGTAACCGCACGATCATCGCAGGGTTTCCGTACGGCGACAGTACGGCGCCCGTACGATGCCACCCACGGCATGTCCACGGGCTACGATTTTACGATTTTTAAAAACTTGTAAAAGTGCAGACTACTACAAAATGGTAGAGGCTACGGAGATCGTAGGAAGCCATAGGAAGCCGTAGAATCGTAGGGTCACCCTGCGGAGATCGCACAAAAATGCAAAAAATGGCATCATCGTACGATCATAGCAAGCTAATCGTAGACCAATGTAACATAGGCTTAAAGATATTAATCTTAATTAAAGTCTACCCGGCGATCTCACACTTGAATTGAGCCGCCTCATGGGAAAACAAACAATATGCACAGGCGAAAACAAAGACGCAGATCAGCTTCATGGTAATCACGAAGCTGATCAGCGCCTTTGTTTTCGCTACTCGAATTGTTCGAATCCTCTTCTACTTAAATCCGAAATTTCAAGCTTCTAGCTCTTTTCTGTGCTTGTACAGGCCGGTTTCAGACACGACATTGTGGGTTTTTTCACGAGGCGCTCAGATAATCATTGCATTACACACCCAATTAAAAATGTAAAGTTCTTAGAAAACAAAAGTAACATAAAACATCTGGTCCGTGCGGCCCCCGTGACCGAGCGGTCTTTATCACTCGATTATCTCACCACTGTGTTTCCCCATATTGCTTACGGGTTTGCCATGCGGTTTTTCTCGGGGTTCTTTCGTTTTCGCCCATCTACTGATTGGCCCGTCTCATATGAGATGAAATAATCTTGAAAGTTACGTAAAACTGAATTTTAAAAAAAAATCTGTTCCGTATTATAGCAATTATCCTTCTTTACTTCATCTGCCACTTTTTGCAATCATTCAAGAGTATCGCCAGTAACTTCCGCACTACACGAGATATTGCCTGTATTTTAATTATAAGCTAATGTAAGCTCAAGAATATTCTTTATCTTTGTTTATAAAGACGATTAAATGCATGGAAGTCTCGCCGCAGACAAAAATACCCCATTCCAAGAACGTTAAAAGGGAAGAAAAATTCCTCTCGCACTCAATGTAGAAAATTCAGGTTGCTTACAAGGTAACTAGATCTGTGTCTTCCTTTTGTTTCTTTTTTTTTCTTCATTCATTTACTATCAAATCAGCCAGAAAGAAGTCTGATACTTCCTTTGCGTCGAGTACGAGAAAAATCAAACTAACAAAATACAAGAATTTTGGTAATTTTGTTCTCATTGTCCCGCCTTAGCTCCCCGGTTCATCCCAGCTTGTTAAACCAGGATAAAACTGAGTAATATGGTATTGCTAGAGTGGACATCCTTGACAAAACGGTGCAAACCTATGAAAACCGGCGATCCTGTCCGGTTGTATTAAATATTAATACCAACACCGCACATACCGCAGTCCTCTTCTTTTGGATTTACATTCGATTTGTTTCTTCTCAATTAGGGAGGGCCCTCGCCCTTTTGGGCCTAAAGAAATAGATGGGCTGCTAAAGCTTAAACACTACTTATTGACCATCCGATTACTAGTTAACCGCTCGGATCTGAGCCTGCCCAGGAAAAGTGGTTCAAGTCAAACCATTCATACGTATATGCCTTTTGTGGCTTAGTTGGGTGGTTATATTTCAAGCACTTGCTTTGGGTAAAAGTCCCTTGTTCGGACAGGACCTTAGCTGTTGACTGGGACGTAAAGCATCAATTCAAAATAAACAAAAAAAAAAAAAAAAAAAAAAAAAAAAAAAAAGAAAAGTAAAGAAAAAAAGACAAAAAGAAAATGATAAACGCGATGACATTGATTTTGATATAGTAAATTTTCCGTCTGTTCATATCGTGTGATTCGTGTTATTTACACTAATTGAACTTGGTGCCAAACGGACACAAGTATGAAAGTGAAAACTTGTATGAAAAGTGGTGATCAGTCTTTTATATACATGTACATGTATATAAATATTTCACGTGTTACTTCATGGACACGTCGATCTTTTGACGCGACTGAGGTCAAAGTCGAGCTACATGAAATAAAATGGATCAAAATTATTGCATAGATACCCGTGCCACGCGATATTAACAACCATTTATAAATCATACAAGAAAGCAATGCATTACTAAATGCAACTCACGCGCACATGTGCTGTTTATAAATACAAGGCTTTTACTCATGTTCGTTACCGGACGCCACGCAAAGCACGTGCTAATAAAGAGAAACTGAAGTCCGCCCGGAACGAGCATTAAATTAAAGCTTTTACGCGTATGAAAATCTGATTAGGCTGTAAAATACAGTGCAACATCATTTTTTTTTTTTTTTTTTTTTTTTTCAGAATTTATGCAATAACATTTTTTTTTTTTTTTTTCAGAATTTATGCAATAATAGCGATCAAAAATGATTTTGTCATTCATTAACATTCGCTAGGTCGCTCGGTGAGTGTTGATGACTTTTGGCTACGCCCTCGGTTTTCAACACTCTCCTCGGAACCTAGCGAATGTTAATGAATGGATAATCACGTTTGATCCCTATATTAAAAACTATTACGAAGCAAAGATCGGGACTCGACAAATATAACATGTCCGGCTGATAATCACTGAGGCTGTACATTACCGAGAAGTCAAGGAACGCCAACGAAATTTGGCGCACACGAGAATCATCAGGTGAGTAACCATGGATCAATCGAAAGAGGAAACGCACCGGTTCCAACAGGTACAACAAAAATATATATATATAAAAAAAAAAAAAATAAATGAAAAAAAAAATCTAGTATAATAAATGATAAATTGACCCAATAGTTTTTAAGTCAAATCCTTCTGATAGTCTTACACCTGACCCTCCGACTCCCCAGACGGAGAACCGTGTTGTGTCCTTCAGCTCCCCACAGTACTGGTCAAAACACAGGAAGCGGTGGGTCCGTCCCCATGACTGAAAAAGGGACGATAAATTTCAATAAAATCAATATCAGAGGGCGATAGAGCATGCAAAATCACATTAAAGGGACCAACAACTATAATCAGGGGATTATTCGGGTTGTGGGCTGGTACATGGCTTGGTACTGACAATTGTGCATCCTGACACAATAAAGCCAAACCACAGCGCCCACAGGGAAAGTCACAATTCTAGGATCCCCATCCCGACCCGTCCCGACGACTGTTGAAAATGATAGCACCATCAAGTCCATAGCAAGTTTAGTGGACAGGGTGATCATCATGCTGACCAACCTTTGTACCTGTGACGAAAAAAATCAACCTCCTTTCGTTCTGTTCGTCTTGGTGGTCGACGGTCGACATTTACCACATTTACCGAACCACAATCTCCACCATATAGAGGAAAGTTGTAGTTGATAAATGGAATTCTTAGGTCTTCTTCAGCTCCGAACTTCAGGCGGAATGGAACGAATATTACGTTAAAATCCTTTGTGTGTGTGACCGTAGAAAAGACCGACATTTAACTGGGTCTATATGTTGGATCGCGGATCACTTTGGTATTAAACAGGTAATTAAAAGTTTAAATACTCATGCGACAAGGATATCAAATTATCAAATTTATATTGAACATGTTGAAGCTGGTGATGAAGGCTTTCACCGGTCTTTGGAGCCCTATCGATCTCGCTGAAAAATACATTTGTTCCGTAATTAATTAATTAATTAATCAATTAATTCATCAATTAATTAATTTATTTATTTATTTATTTATGTGAAAGTCCATTAAAAATTTAATAAGATTATCAAATGTTTGCGTACTGTATATTAATTACGTCGGGAGTGATTTTCCCTCAGGCGCCTCTTTTGTGTTCAAAATAAAGTCGTTGCGCGCGACGATTCAAACGTCATGGGAAAACCCAAAAATAAATTCAAACAAACAATCGTTGGAAGGAGAAAACATGATGGATTTATGCAAATTTCATGTTTTCTAGCAAAATGGAGTATGTTTTAAGTGTTTATAGACAGGACGATTCGACATTGTCTAATATTGATTTAATCCAAGCTGTGCTCAGAATTCATTCGGCCCGGATCAAACCGGAAATGGAGCTGGTGAGGAGGAGCTCCTGATCGCGATTATTTTTTGACACGATTACAGCCTTCAGGAAGGCATTACTGGCAAAGTTATCCATGCCTCGTACGAAACTGTGATTCCATCTTTCCAGAAATATACAAGGGGCTTACGGAATACGACAGGTAAATTCACAATCGACATGCCAAAATTTTTGCATTATTGGTTGCTTACCTGGTCAATATATATATTGACCTTAGACACTACCGTAAATATGATGCTTTTTGGGTCACTAATGTAACTTCAAGCGCCTGTGATGAAACAAAAAAACTGTTGGGTAACTGACTGGAGATTGAAACGACTCATGGAGCCAAAACGACCCTCAACCGGCGTTTGGGTATCCGATTTAAGAGGCTGAGCATTACGATTTATGGCCTAGATGGACACTGGCTATCTGCACGACGGTCGTGCCTAGGCTATAATGCAGCTTTATCCGCACGACAGGGAAATAGATATTCAAATGTGTAATACTTAGAAAATGGGTACAATTTAAGTTGGGTGCAATTATTCAGAGCCCTAGTTAATTTTTGAAGCAGTTGGGTATTTAAGCATCATTTTTATCGCACCTGCTTATAGCAGGGTGCGATATAGGAGTTCAAATTTCCGTCCGTCCGTACGTTCGTTCGTCCGTTCGTTCGTTCGTTCGTCCGTCAACATTTACGTCGAAGTTTAGTTTTCTCAACATCAGAGATAGCTGCGAGTCTGAAACCTTGCATAGTAATTGTCCCTGACATACCGTTCAAGCACGCACCTTAACCCGGTGCCCTTGACCTATATTTCACGGTCCACTGACTTTGAAAATTTTTACGTCGAAGTTTTGTCAACATTTACGTCGAAGTTTGGTTTTCTTGCCATCAGAGATAGCTGCAAGTCTGAAACCTTGCATAGTAATTGCCCTTGACATACCCTGCAAGCACGCACCTTAACCCAGTGCTCTTGACCTATATTTCACGGTCCACTGACTTTGAAATTTTTTACGTCAAAGTTTGGTTTTCTCAACATCAGAGATAGCTGCGAGTCTGAAACCTTGCATAGTAATTGTCCTTGACATACCCTTCAAGCATGCACCTTAACCCGGTGCCCTTGACCTATATTTCACGGTCCACTGACTTTGATAATTTTTACGTCGAAGTTTGGTTTTCTCAACATCAGAGATAGCTGCAAGTCTGAAACCTTGCATAGTAATTGTCCTTGACATACCCTTCAAGCACGCACCTTAACCCGGTGCCCTTGACCTATATTTCATGGTCCACTGACTTTGAAAATTTTTAGGTCGAAGTTTTGTTTTCTCGACATTAGAGATAGCTGCGAGTCTGAAACCTTGCATAGTAATTGTCCTTGACATGCCCTTCAAGCACGCACCTTGACCCAGTGCCCTTGAACTATATTTCACGGTCTGTTGACTTTGCCCGATGCAGGTGCGATATCGACCTCCGCGGAGTTCTTGTTTCTAACTAAGGGGTAAAACCAAATTCTAGGAATTGATAAGTAAACTTTTAAGCATGGAATTTTCACTCAGGGGGTAAAAACATAAACTTTATTTGCGAAACACTTTCTTTTTATCGCACCTGCTTATAGCAGGGTGCGATATAGGAGTTCAAATTTCCGTCCGTTCGTTCGTTCGTTCGTCCGTCAACATTTACGTCGAAGTTTAGTTTTCTTGACATCAGAGATAGCTGCGAGTCTGAAACCTTGCATAGTAATTGTCCCTGACATACCCTTCAAGCACGCACCTTAACCCGGTGCCCTTGACCTATATTTCACGGTCCACTGACTTTGAAAATTTTTACGTCGAAGTTTTGTCAACATTTACGTCGAAGTTTGGTCCATCAGAGATAGCTGCGAGTCTGAAACCTTGCATAGTAATTGTCCTTGACATACCCTTCAAGCACGCACCTTAACCCAGTGCCCTTGACCTATATTTCACGGTCCACTGACTTTGAAAATTTTTACGTCGAAGTTTGGTTTTCTCGCCATCAGAGATAGCTGCGAGTCTGAAACCTTGCATAGTAATTGTCCTTGACATACCTTTCAAGCACGCACCTTGACCCGGTGCCCTTGACCTATATTTCACGGTCCACTGACTTTGAAAATTTTTACGTCGAAGTTTGGTTTTCTCGCCATCAGAGATAGCTGCAAGTCTGAAACCTTGCATAGTAATTGTCCTTGACATACCCTTCAAGCACGCACCTTAACCCGGTGCCCTTGACCTATATTTCATGGTCCACTGACTTTGAAAATTTTTACGTCGAAGTTTGGTTTTCTCGACATCAGAGATAGCTGCGAGTCTGAAACCTTGCATAGTAATTGTCCTTGACATGCCCTTCAAGCACGCGTCTTGACCCGGTGCCCTTGAACTATATTTCACGGTCTATTGACTTTGCCCGATGCAGGTGCGATATCGACCTCCGCGGAGTTCTTGTTATAATACCTTAAAGGAATGGATTCCGAACCGCATAAGACGCCGTATGTATACGTAAAATACCATCATAAATTCATTCCTGGTACAAGAGAATGCATATCGGGTTTGTTACGCAAAATATTCGTATTCAAAGTTGGGAAACCTTCGTTTTTTCCTGTATCTGAGTGAATCGCCATCTTTATCGGGTATGGTTACCGGTTTATCGATAATTACATGGTGAACATGGTGAACGCGGTAACCAGTATAAAGCTGTGACGTCACTCACTCACTTTCTCTTTAAGCCGCTCATTTCAATTGCAAGACGTTCAAATATTCTCGCGATAATTTCGTTATTTTATTTTGTATTTGTGGATATTTTCTACGTTAAACTTGACAGAAGAGTTTATGTGATAATACCGGAGAATAATTTTTACCGAAGATGCCTCAGTGCCAGGCAATTAACTGTAAAAACAAGCCACAGAAATAAGGTAATAGTTTTTTTCCAGATACCTGTCGTCGGCGATAAAAAATCGTAGGTGTAGACATTTTTCAATATTTCTTATAAATAATCCAGTTTGAACGGAATGGAATTACTGGCACATGTATCTACGCACGGTAGTTTTTATTCCGAATTTTGGCATTTCACATACAATTCGTCAAAGAATCGCGCACAATAGAAAAAGAATAGGAATTCGCAAGTCTTTCATCCATTTTATTCCAAAACGGAATCGGTACACACTCAAGGGGTAATCTCACTTTTTTTTTTTTTTTTGTACATAATTTGATTAATTTGCTTCAGTTATCTATTTTATTAAATTTATAATCGGAGGTGAACCGCCCATCACTTATTGTTTTTCAGTGCGCATGCGTTTCTAATTTGTTAACCACCAATCCAGAAAAGATTTTCATTCATGCGGATAATTATTTTTAGCATGTGACATGGTAAACACGCCTCAAACGGTCAGCTGACCTGTCAACAATGACTGCAATCAAAGTTGTTTACATAAAGACACGCGCCATCAAAAAGATGCGACTGCCATTCTTTAAATCGTTTGATGGCAATTATAAGTTGTTTACATAAAGACACGCGCCATCAAAAGATGCGACTGCCATTCTTTAAATCGTTTGATCGCTATTATACGTATGAAAGATTATCGACTACCTAACTATCGCTACATAATTTTGATTGGATTTATCATAAAGGTGCGAAATACACTCGGATGGATGTCTCAAAGATGCTTTTTTTGGCTCATAGACAACAAAACACAGGTAAATATTGGGACGTATCGCGGCAAAAACAACTTGCGCCCCGGGAATCACCACTGAGGAAAACATGTGTCTGAGCCCAGATTTACTCGTCATGGGACGCCGGGTCCTGCTTCCGCGAGATCCCTGTGACAGAGGACATTTTTTCTGTTTTTATTTCTTTTTTTTCTTACCTTAATGTGGGAATTTTATCGATAAAATGAAGTGGAGTACGATCGCTTGTAAATGACTCAACGGAAAGTGAGTGAGTGACGTCACAGGTAAACAAATATGGCGGCAACCTTCGTGATTCGAGACGCATTTTAGCGTAATTTTCAAACGATGATTGTGTACTTATTATGGGGTAAATCGGTGGAATTTGATTTGTAATACGTACTGTAACATCTAAATGAATATGTACAGGGCCAAATATGCGTTTCCGAATCGATTCCTTTAAGCAGAGAAGCCATAATATATATATCATAAGCCACTTTGTCAGACTTCACAGAAGAGGAGTATTTGATAATTATTTTGCTTAATTCTTCATAAAAATCTATGTTGTGTATGCCCGTAAGAACAGCATGCCCACTCCAATATTCAGCTGAGGGTATATGTACCCTTTGTGTCATAATTTTGGGGACACAGGCCAAATTTTGAGGGTACACCATCAGGGATCTCAATAAGAGTTTTAAAACAGCAGTCTGGCACTCCTGACTAAGAGAAAGGAGGAGTCCCAGACACAATTTAGGAGTCCCACTATTATAGAAACTCAATTACGAGCCCTTACTTTAACCTGATGGCACAGTGTATATAATGACTTCCTATCAGTTGTAGAATCGGAGAATCGGTTAGATTAAACATACTTAGTAGTGTGGTTAGGTACATGAATGCTTGAGTGCAGCAATTCTGTGTGGGTTGGAGGGTCTAACCTACTGTCTAGACAAGACTTAAAAATGCACTTCAAAATAAGTTCCAGTTGTAGCCATAGCCTTTCTCTGACATCTGTCTAGTATATAGTGTGAGGTGAATATCATTTATTTTCACGTTAAGTTGTGAGTTTGGGGTCAATAAGAGGTGACCCCCTTCAAAGGAGGGATTTCCTAAGTAATGTAAAGTCATCATTCTTGATTCCTGAAACACCAACCCCAAACGTTTTTGGAACACTTTTGAAAAGGTTTTACCAACAATTTATGATTTAGAAGCAAGTGATCCAAAAAAATAATCAGGTTAAATCACGAACTTGTAAGTTGCGAAAACTAATGGCATTTTAAAAAATCAATCCAAAAGTACAAAAAGTTTTGCTCTTTTTATATATTTATGTAATTCAGTTGATTTCTTAATGAAAATAGCTAGGTTTTCAAAACATTTAATGACTTGCTAAGTAAATAATTATTGTTGCATATAGCTGACCGATCAACCGTAACTTTGTGACACGCGATGAAAGCACATTGTTTGATAAATTGCCGAAGGCATGAAAAATTATGGCATGTCTAATTGGATTATGACAACATTGTTAATTTGGTAATCCATTTCTTGATAGGGGATAATTATTGTTCACAGAGAATCAAAATTGTATGATTTTGCACACTTTTTAAGCTTTTCTTGAGGTCTGCAAATCCCTTCAACTTACCACACAACTGTTGTTTTGTAAATAAAATACCATGTATTTTTCATGCCACAGTGTTACTGGGTGGCTAAATTTTGAATAGAGCAAAATGGGGGGAAAATGTTCGGGATGGGCCATTAAAACTATTTTCAGGAAGCCTGAGGTAGGAGATATGCTCTAGCCTCACAGTTTGGATGAAAAATATGAAAGAAAGAAAAATAAATTTTAAAGTAAAAAGTTAAATAACTCAGCCCGAATTAATCATTATGAAAACACACCCATGCAATAAACAGAAAATGTTTTGGTTGTAAAAATGAAAATTTTCACTGGAAAAAATTGATAGTTTTCTTATTTTTTTGCTCAAAACATCAGGGATAATTTTGGAAGGGGCCATGGGCAAAATTACCCTTTAATTTACAAAATGGCCCCTTCATTTTGAACTAATGGGCCGGTTTTATAATGTAAGGAGATAGGCAAAGACGATTCAAGTTGAGCATTTTCTGCAAAATGGCCCCTTACATTTTCAAGACAACAATATCTCTGAAACATAGATTGTGGATACACGTCAGACCCGCCTCGCCGAGGCTGTTCTAACGAGTACCCACAATCTATGTTTTGGAGCAAAAATAAGAAAAATAGGTATACCCCTACATACCCCAGTTTTACTATATAAAAGTGGGGTATAAGGGGGTATTTATTTCACGCACATGTTTTCCTGATGTGAAAAATAAAAAAAATATTTCCCCAGAAAACAGGAAGCAGCCACCCAGACACCCACTCTTGTCTCGCTGTTGGGAGACATTGTTTCGTACACCTTTATTTTTTACTAAAAGATAAATGAGCCGCGACGCGAGAAAACCGGTCTTCGGGGTTTCCGACCAGGTCCGACACAAACCGGCCGGTACAAGCTCAGAAAAGAGCTAGAAGCTTGAAATTTTGGATTTAAGTAGAGGAGGAATTGCACTATCCGAGTAGCGAAAACAAAGGCGCTGATCAGCTTCGCGGTTACCGCGAAGCTGATCTGCGCCTTTGTTTTCGCCTAGGCAAAAATCCGGTTTTCTCACGATGCGGCTCAAATTCTCTGTACAGTAAATCAATTTTAATATTATTTTTCTAATTATTGTAATTTTTATGAATCTCGCTAAAATGAAATGCTATAAAGCATTGTTCAAAAGTCTCGCTTCTTGTAATTGCATAGTGGCCACATTTCTTAAAAAACATCGAGGTTTGTGTAAGATTACAGAATCATACGTTTTAAATGGCTTGAACCTGAGATTTTGTTGGAAAAGAAAACTCTTTTGTAAGATTCTTGAGACTTGAAAAATGTTAATAATAAGGCACTAAATCACACGCAACATTCAAGTGACGTAATTTATACCATATGAAGGCTTTTGTCCAATGTAAACATTCTAAACAGGTTGGTGAGCAACTAAGCATACAATTGGCTTTTTCTTATGAATGCAAAGTCATTTTTATGTGCTAAGCCACGCCCTGTGCAAATCACGCCCCCTTACTCTAGTCATGTATAGAATCTAGAAATTCAAACAAGATAAGCGTTTTTGCGCAAGGAATCCAAACCAGAAGAACATGGAAATTTGTTTGTTTGAATTGATGCTTTATGTCCCAGTCAACAGCAGTGGTCATGTTGAGACGTTGCCTTTTTTTATGGGACTTTTACCCAACATCATGATGTCATGACACTCAAAATGTGCTACATAAATATAACCAACCAAGCCAAAAATTCTTATATGTATTGATGGTTTGATTAAACCACCTTTCCTGGGCAGGCTCAGACATGAGCGGTTAACCAGTAATCAGATGGTCGGTCAGTAGATTGGAAGCTTTGCCTGGAGGCACAAGCAGCCCATCTATTTCTTCTAGGCTCCAATGGGCAGTGGCCCATCCAAATGGGTTGGCAGTAAGGAAATATTCTAATTTTGTTTCTTTATTCATGTGTATGTGTTACACTCATCAGGAAAACATGTCCGTGCAATGTATACCCCCTTGAACCCCACTTTTTATATAGTAAAACTGGGGTTTGCAGGGGTATACCTATTTTTCTTATTTTTGCTCCAAAACATAGATTGTGGGTACTCGTTAGAACCGCCTCGGCGAGGCGGTTCTAACGTGTACCCACAATCTATGTTTTGAGCAAAAATAAGAAAAATATCAAAATTTTTCAGCTGAAAATTATCAATTTTTGAATCTAAAAAAATCTCTGTTTACTGCATGGGCATGTTTTCGTAATGCTCGGCTGGGCCCTTCAGGCCATGCCCAGAGTTCTCACTAGGATTTTGAAAATTGGAGTAAAAATGAGGTATTTCCTAAAATGTTGGATTCTTCCTATACTTTACTATTAGGGCTTTCCAAAAAGTTGGAGTCAGAATCAAAAAGTTGGAGTTAAAATCTCCAATATTGGAGTTAAGAAGAACCCTGCATGCCCATATATATTGCTGCACAGCCAATCTGTGTCTTTGTGCAAGCTCAAGCCCCATCCCCCTGGTGTGGTATTGTCAATTTGAAATTTCACCAGTAAACTATTCTGATTCTGAATGCAATTTGTTGGTTTTCTGACACGGCCAATCATAAATGAGTCATATATTTCCATTCTTTCAGTTGGGAGGATTGTGTTCGAACTGTACAAAGATGTGGTCCCTAAAACTGTGGAAAACTTCAGGGCTCTGTGTACTGGGGAGAAAGGGATGGGAGCCTCTGGGAAACCATTACACTACAAGGGCTGTATCTTCCACAGAAGTAAGTACATGTACACCTAGTAAATGTTTTGGTACAAACGATGAAATAATGATTAGTGAGTCACAGTCACGATAATATCAGTATTTTCGATTTGTATCTTATATATATCTAAGGTCTGAATTAAAAAATTGTTTGTTTGCCCTTTACCTACCCAGCATTTTAATCTTGGGTAGGTTGGTAGGGAAATAATTTAAATATATCATATTGTGCTTTCTGTAGAAAATAGAAAAAATAACTTTCAACATTTTTGTTTAGTAAGAATTAGCTTTTATTTTTCTGAAATACTACTTGTACAGGTACATGTAATATAGACAAGTATGAATTGAATAAATATTTCACATACACTGCACAAATTTTCCAGGAAAGGCAAAGTTAACATGTTTGTATACAAGCATTTGAATGAATTAATAAAACCCAAGTCATACATTTCAGCCATAGAAAAATAAAAAAAATATTTTTCCTCAGGAAACTGCAATATAATTTTTTTGAGTAGGGGGATAAATTGTGGGTAGGTAGGTAAAGGACAAACAAACATAATTTTATTTTCAGCCTAATAAATGTTCTTGGCTACTCATGATGTGATGAAGTCATATCAAGGTCTATACATAGTATTGCTCACCCATTCCTGCTCATAAATGTTAAAATGCCAACGATTGTTGGCATTTTAACATTTATTAGCAGGATAAATTACAGGCTTTGATAATCTAAACCTGAGTTTTTTACCAATATTGATTATTACCATATTTATGAACAGTTTGAATTTGAATTTTCGTCTCAACTGAGCTGAGCATGAAAAAAGTTTTATAACCTTGGCCCTATTTGAACTAAAAACAAAAAAAGGGTTCCATATGAATAAATCAGTATACCTCTTTGATTTAAAAAGCATCAGCAATGGCGATCATAATAAGGCTACATCTACTGATCATTTCTGATATTTGAGCCGCTGCATGGGAAAACCAATAATCTGCATAGGCGAAAACAAAGACGCAGATCAGCTTCGCGGTAACCGCGAAGCTGATCAGCGCCTTTGTTTTCGCTACTCGGATAGTACAATTCCTCTTCTACTTAAATTCAAAATTTCTAGCCTCTATCCATCTTCTATGACTATACAGCCCGGTTTGTTTCAGACCTGGTCTTAACCTAAATTGTTGGTTTTCCCACGAGGTGGCTCATTTTATTTTCCAGTCATCAAGGATTTCATGATCCAGGGCGGAGACTTCACCAACTCAGATGGTACTGGAGGTGAGAGTATCTACGGAGAAAAGTTTGAAGATGAAGGCTTTGAGAAGAAGGTGGGCTTCCCAAAATGGGTTGAAGCAATTGTTTAAGAGTCTCATTTATCATATGACGTCGCTGTTTTCCAGTGGATAACGTCATGTCATAAAAATCGTATGACCACACGTGTAATAACACTGTTGCGGGAATACGTAACGTCATTGACGACGTCCGTAACAACAATGTAAATTTTCATTGAAAATATGTCCACTTCGAAGGCGATAAAATCCTATTTTAAAAGTCATATGATAAAACGAATCTTACACTCGTGGTCATTTCATATGAAATTTATTAAACTCGCCAAAGGCTCGTTTAATAAATTTCATATGAAATGACCACTCGTGTAAGATCCTCTATATATTTGTCAGCACTATTTCGAAAATGGGAAAACAGATTAAACTCTTATTATGATGGCTTGTCTAGTTTAGGAAGCATTGCAATCTTTTCCATACCATTCTATTTAGGAAAGCACATCATCTCCCCAGAGTACTGGTTAATACCCAGGAAGAGGTGGCTCCATCCTGGTATGACTGAAAAATTGTTGACTGGGACGTTAAAACCTCAAAACAAACAATTTAGGAATAATCTGTTTTCACATTTGAGGGACCTAGAGGTAGTTTTCAATGCTATTGAACTATCAGATAGAACCATTATCAGACTAGCTGTTGGTGGGACGTTAAACCCCAATCAACCAACCATTCATTATCAGACAACTGTGCGCATGAAAACTCAACAGTTTCAATAATACTGATTATTGATTCTTTTATGTATATCTTGCATCTGAGTCAAAAACAAAGGCGCAGGTCAGCTGTGCAGTAACTGAACAGCTGATCAGCATCTTTGTTTTTGCTACACAGATGGTACACTGACTCTTCTTCTTAATTTCAAATTTTCAAGCTTCTATCTTGCTTTTGTGACTGAACAAGCTGGTTTGTGTCACCCCTTGTCAGAAACCAAAATTGTTGATTTTCTCATGCGAAGGCTAATGTGTACTTTTTTGTATTACTTGCATCCTACATTCCCCAGCATGATGCACCAGGGCTTCTCAGTATGGCCAACGCTGGTCCCAACACGAACGGCTCCCAGTTCTTCATTACAACAACAACCACACCCCACCTGGACGGGAAACATGTCGTGTTTGGGAAGGTGTTGAAGGGCATGAATATTGTACGAGAGCTTGAAAATGTCGACAAAGAAGGTGAAAAACCTAACAAGGTAAAAATCTTGAAAATCTGTTTTAAATAAGGCCATTCCAATTTTTTTCTAATTTTGTCTAGTCTGATGCCATTACAATTGACAGTTTGTTCAAATACATGACTTTATTAGCTCGCCTGCACGAAGTGCATAGAGCTATTGTAGTCACCTTGGTCGTCCGCGTTTACGTTTACGTTAACGTCCGCGTCACACTTTCGGTTAAAGTTTTTTAGAAGTCTATATCTCTTGACCATGTTGATGGATCAAGTTGATACTTTGCATGTTGATAGATATTGGTCTGAAGTTTTACGCAGTACCATCATGACCCACCCTGGGTGACCTTGAGGTCAAGGTCATGGACTTAGAAATTTTGTGTTTAAGTTTTTGTTTTGGTTAAAGTTTTTGTAAGTCAATATCTCTTGACCATATTGATGGATTGTTTTGATACTTTGCATGTTGCTAGATATTGGTCTGAAGTTTTACGCAGTACCATCATGACCCACCCTGGGTGACCTTGAGGTCACGGACTTAGAAATTTTGTGTTTAAGTTTTTGGTTAAAGTTTTTGTAAGTCAATATCTCTTGACTATATTGATGGATTGTTTTGATACTTTGCATGTTGCTAGATATTGGTCTGAAGTTTTACGCAGTACCATCATGACCCACCCTGGGTGACCTTGAGGTCAAGGTCACGGACTTAGAAATTTTGTGTTTAAGTTTTTGGTTAAAGTTTTTGTAAGTCTAGTATATCTCTTGACCATATTGATGGATTGATTTGATACTTTGTACTTTGCTAGATATTGGTCTGAAGTTTTATGCAAAACCATCATGACCCACTCTCGGTCACCTTGAGGTCAAGGTCACAGACTTAGAAATTTTGTGTTTAAGTTTTTGATTTAAGTTTTTGTAAGTCTATATCTTTTGACCATGTTGATTGATCGAGTTGATACTTTGCATGTTGGTAGATATTGGTCTGAAGTTTTATGCAGTACCATCATGACCTACCCTGGGTGACCTTGAGGTCAAGGTCACAGACTTAGAAATTTTCTGTTAATTTTTTTTGGTTAAAGTCTAAATCTCTTGAACATGTTGATGGATAAAGTTGATACTTGCAGGTTGATAGATATTGGTCTCAGGTTTTATGCTGTACATCACAACTCACCTGGATGACCTTGAGGTCAGGGTCACGGACTTGGAAGTTTTGGTTAATGTTTTTATAAGTCTATATCTCTTGAACATGTAAATTGATCAAGTTGATACTTTGCATTGGTCTGAAGTTTTATGTTGTACTATCATGACCCACCTGAGTGACCTTGAGGTCAAGGTCATGGGTCATAGATTTTAACAGATGTAGTGGCATAGCACAAGTCAGGCGAGCTACGCTGTCCTGCGACAGCTCTTATTTTGTTTAACCAGTTATTAGTGTTTCTTTGTTTGTTATTTAACCTTAGTTAAATAGGAAAATGTTAAGGTTTTTTTTTTCAAGCTATGTTTGTTTTTTTTCCGGATAGGTAGGTAGGTTTTGCTGGCAGAGGTGGACGCTAAACATAGAAAAAAAATGGAATGGCCTAATCAAGAAATAATTTTACTTTACTGCGAATTATCACAGTTGATTTGAGCTGTTGAAGGGCAGACTGCAGTTTATTAATAGAGGGATCAATTATGATTTTACATGTCATAAATATTCGGTAGGTCCCAAGGGAAGTGTTGCAAAACTGGGAGCATTTAAAGCTACTATCTACTGGGAAAACTATTATCATGTAAATGTATATTCCTAGGAATGTAAGATCAGCGACTGTGGTGAAATCCCAGCTGGAGAAGATGATGGCTTTATAGTAGATGATGGTACAGGAGATAAATACGCAGATTTTCCTTCAGACTCTGGAATAGACTTTGTATCAGTAAGTTTTATCAGAATAAGTCACCTGTGGCATACTCCGATCTAGCTTTTTAACATGTTGATTACATGTAATTCTTTGAAGATAATGTGTGTTCATTAATTTGAAGGTGGGATGTTTTTGTATAGCTGTCCAACTTAATAAAAAATAAAAACAAATGAATGAATGAATCAGAATCAGAATAGTTTACTGGTGAAACGTCAAACTGACAATACCAAACCAGTGGGATGGGGCTTGAACGGAGGGGATTTGTCCCGAGCTCTCACAAGAGAAGTAAATTTAGGCACACAATCATCTGACAGTTCAGCAGAGGAGATCAGAGAATCAGGGAGTTCATTCCAATCTCTAATAGTCTGGGGGAAAAAAACTGTGTAAACAGTTGAATCAATGAATCAAGAAAACAAATCCACTTAATTGACCAACTGCTATCACATAGTGTGAGGTGTGGGATTTGTACGCCAGCACTCTTGTTTCTGTACCTCTTTGCTTATGCTTTCTGTAACAGAAATGCCAAGTTCTTAGCTACCTTCTGCAACTGTGCAGTCCATTTACTTACACCTTAAAGACAGATTTGTGCTGCCGCACCAGAAAACCCACAATCTGCATATGCTAAAACAAAGATGCGGATCAACTGTAACTGCACAGCTGATCAGCACCTGTGTTTTCACTTTATAGTACTACAATGTCTCTTCTTACATGTACTTAGTCCGAAATTATAAGCTTCTAACTACACTGTACATGTATTTTCTGTGACTGTACAGGCTGGTTAGGAACCCAAATTGTTGGTTTTCTCATGCAGCGGATTATTTAGGTGTGATGAAACTCATTTTCTCTATTGTGTGTAATTTGAGCCACCTCGAGAGAAAACCAACAATCTGCATATGCGAAAACAAAGACGCAGATCAGCTTCGCGGTAACCGCGAAGCTGATCAGTGCCTTTGTTTTCGCTACACGGATAGTACACTTCCTCTTCTTCTTAAATCCGAAATTTCAAGCTTCTGGCCTGCTTCTGTAACTGTACAGCCTGATTTGTGTCAGACCTGTTCGGAAACCACATTGTTGGTTTTCCCACGAGATGGCTCATTCTGTTGTTTGTTTTTTTCTTCAGAAAGACAGTAAAGAGACTGTTCTGAATCTTGCCAGTGAAGTTCGACAAATTGGAAACAGCCTATTTAAAGAAAAAATGTTTGACAAAGCAAGGAAAAAATACAGTAAAGCATTAAGGTACTGTAGTATAGTCAGAAAGCTTGTACATGGTTTTTCATAAATAACGTAGATTTTTTCTGTAAAAAGCTCACTGAGCAAAGCATGGTACTGAAACATGTATCATGTTGTTTTGGAATTTACGTGTAGTCAGTGAACCAAATAAAAGCATGATAATGTTGATACTATTTGCACACGAGCTGTTTATTTTACCATGGTATCGGTCACCCGGGGCACTCCAATTTTTTACCTCCTTTGTATGCATTTAGTTGCTTATAAAACAGTTGATAATCAAAGCATTTGCTTGAAATCAGGTCAAAATTACACCCATTTGTCATTACAATGCTAGCTGAAAAAATGACGTCATTTGCTTACTGCATTCAGAAGTAAACAGCTTTTTAAGTTCCTCGAAGCAAACGTCAAAACGTCCAGTTTTTGCGGCAATGGATCGCCTTGAAAACTGTGCAGTAATCAAATTTTGTCGAGATCCTGAGGAAACACCAACGGAAGCGTACAAAATGATTACAGTAGCACGAAGTAAGACTTCTGTCAGTGGGACATTGGTCTTTAAGTGGTATAAAAGGTTTCATGAGTGTGGAGATTCGATTTAAGAGCAGTCTGGTCGAGGGCAGAAATCAAGTGTCCCCGAGAAAACGTTGACGTCGATTTGTGACGACCTAGATGGAGAAAGACGATTGGCATTTTGTGCCCTGTCCGAAAGGTTCGATATGAGTATAGGAGCTGTCTACAAAGTGTTGACAAAGCAGTTAAACATGTCAAAGGTGCATAATTGTGACTACTACTTTGAGAAGAAATAAACACGTCAATAACAGCTCTTCATCACCCAACGCTAATGACGTAGTTGACGTTGCATTACCTAGTTGACGTGCCCGGCGGTCATGGTACTAGCAGTCTTTGGGAGCCTGGGACTTTCCTAAAACTCATCAGATCTACACCAAACTTGGCCACATGACGGCGAATTGATACGGAAATTATTATTTTTATTGCAATGTTTTATCACATTTTAAAGTTATCAAGTTAGTTTACGTAATACATTATTTATGCAAATCCCTCGTGCAAGCATGTAGATTTTGTCTTGGTTTTAAGTTACACATTTGTCATACTGTGTCTTTGTATATGATAAATGCTGTTGAAGTTGCAGTTAAATGGGAATACAGAAATGAAACATCAATCAGCATCTTTTTTGAAGGCAAAGCAAAGATTTTTTTTGCAGAAATGGATCCGGAATATCCAGATGGTCATTTTGTTTACAGTGAGTACATGTATATTGTCTTTTCAGATATATAGAACATTATAAAGAAGAGTCTGAACTGGAATCGGATGAGGAAAAAGAGATTGATAAAACTAACACATTGTCACTGTACCTTAACTTGTAAGTAGAGATTTGTAAGTAGAGATTGATAAAACTAACACATTGTCACTGTACCTTAACTTGTAAGTAGAGATTGATAAAACTAACACATTGTCACTGTACCTTAACTTTTAAGTAGAGATTGATAAAACTAACACATTGTCACTGTACCTTAACTTGTAAGTAGAGATTGATAAAACTAACACATTGTCACTGTACCTTAACTTGTAAGTAGAGATTGATAAAACTAACACATTGTCACTGTACCTCACTCTATCTGGAACATCTCAAATTATACATAGCTTGAACATTTGAGCCGCGACATGAGAAAATCATATTGTTGCCTATGTGAAAACAAAGACGCAGATCAGCTGTGCAGTAACTGCACAGCTGATCAGCGCCTTTGTTTTCGCGACACAGATAGTAGTCATAGCACAATTGCTCTACTTTCTTAATCCAACATTTCCAGCCTTCTGTGCTTGTACAACTTGGTTTGCCTCAAACCTATTGGGAAACCACATTGTTGGTTTTCTCATGACACAGCTCATAATTTTATGGATAACTGACACATAACTTTTAGCTTAAATCATCATTAAGCCATGGTACTCTTATGGATAGCTTATTTGCTTACTAATCCGAAGGTTGCGGGTTCGGTACCCGGCTGGTACATGCCTGTAATGTTGGAGACAAATGTTCATCCTGACATATTAAAGGCAAACTGCCCATAGGATGTAATCTGTTCTGTTATGGTGGTAGCCTTCTAACAGGCTAACTATGTGGATTGGTAGCTTAGTGGGCACAGTGCTTGCACAGATAGTGAAAAGCCAAAGGTTCATGTTCTGGTCAGGCCACATTATTTTTCCACATAGGAATAGACATGGCTTTCATTACCCAGATTTTGCCTGGTATGAACCTTACAGGTCAACACAAATAGTACAGAAATAAGATGTTCTTATCAGGGCTGTTCCAGCAAAACATCCCACAGGGTGTCGGAAGGCAACTTGAAATTTGTATACCCAGCCATAGATGCAAATTAGAGTCTCGAGCATCCAGGGATAGAAGTGTTTATAGCTCTGTAACAACCATGCATAGATTTTTTTTTTCTGGGCATAGATTTTTTTTTGTGGACATAGATTTTTCCCGCTTACTTTTGGTATACCAAAGGAACGATGTCACTGAAAAAGACCACCTGATACCTGATCCTGGAACCATTTTAAGTTTCCTCCTTTAGTTATACAATTGGGGGGCTTTGTGACCACCCAATGATTGGCTTGTCAAGATATGATTGAAAATAATCTTGAACAGAATGTAAAACTGAACTGAAAAATGATACATTTATTTCTGACTCTTTAAGCCTGTGATTTTGTTGCAATTATTTGCTGTTGAGTTTTGTCACTTTTAACAGAGATTTGAGCCGCCTCATGGGAAAACCAACAATCTGCATAGGCGAAAACAAAGGCGCAGATCAGCTTCGCGGTAACCGCCAAGCTGATCAGCGCCTTTGTTTTCGCTACTCAGTTAGTGCAATTCCTCTTCTTCTTAAATCCGAAATTTCAAGCTTCTAGCTCTTTTCTGTGCTTGTACAGGTCGATTTGTGTCGGACCTGTTTGGAATCCACATTGTTGGTTTTCCCACGAGGCGGCTCATTTACCAAAGTTCCTGCTATTCCCTGGGGCTGGGGTCATGGTTACAAAGGACTAGTGCATATTAATGGACTTATTCCAAATATGACTGAAAAAATTGTTGATTAATACATTAAGTCTGGAACAGAAAAAATCAGGTGTAGAGTATATGGTACAAGTTGACCAGTGTACAAGATTCTTGGGTATGACTTTTGCTGTTCTGCTACTTTCCTGACATAAAACTGTAGTTGTCGCTCATCAAGCTTTAGTCACGAGCTGATGACATGCTGAAATGTTTTTATACCCCCGGCATTTATAGCTTTCGCTTTTCCGTTCGTCCGTTCGTATGTTAGTTAGTTAGTTAGTTAGTTAGTTAGTTTCTTCGTTCGTAATTTCGGAATGTTCGTGGAATTTACATCAAAGTTTTGGTTAAAGTTTCTCTAGAGGTGTATATCTCATTATACCCCCGGCATTTATGCCGACGGGTATATAGTTTTCGCTTTTCCGTTTGTCCGTTCGTATGTTCGTTAGTTCGTTCGTTAGTTCGTTAGTTCAGTAGAATTTGCGTCAAAGTTTTGGTTAAAGTTTCTCTAGTGGTGTATATCTCATGCAGTTATAGTCAGAAACCATTCATATTTGGACCATAGGTACCCTATAGGGTTTGCCTTATTTCCATGAGTTCGGACCCCAGGGTCCATGCCCCGGGGTGGGGCTAGAGATCAAAATCTAGGTCACCTTTAATTTGCGACAAAGTTTTGGTTAAAGTTTCTCTAGTGGTGTATATCTCAAGAACCATCTATCAGAAATCATTCATATTTGGACTTTAGGTACCCTATAGGGTTAGCTTTGATTCCAAGAGTTCGGACCCCAGGGTCCATGCCTGGGGGTGGAGCTAGAGTTCAAAATCTAGGTCACCTTTAGTTTGCGTCAAAGTTTTGGATAAAGTTTCTCTAATGGTGTATATCTCATGAGCCAATTTTCAGAAATCATTCATATTTGGACTTTAGGTACCCTATAAGGTTTGCTTTGTTTCCGTGAGTTCAGACCTGAGGGTCCATGCTCGGGGGGTGGGGCTAGAGTTCAAAATCTAGGTCACCTTGAAAATGTGCTATTTACATAGTGTTTTTTTCTTCTCTAAGTTCATATATTAACAAAGACTCCCATTAGGATCATAGATACCCTTTAGGGTTGAATTAAATTCCATGGCACCAAACTCTAGGGGTGGGGCTGGAGGTCAAAATCTAGGACACATTTATAAAATACAGAATATTTACCAAGATTAATATTCTGTAGGTCTATATCTTGACAACCATTTGTCAGAAAGCATTCATACTTACAACATAGGTACCACATAAGGGTTAGACCCAGGGGTCCATGCATGGGGGTGGGGGTGGGATGGACCCAAGGGTCCATGCATGGGGTGGGGGTGGGACTTGAGGTCAAGGTCTGGGGCATTTTTTTTTTTTTTTTTTTTTTTTTTTTTAAGAGTGACACTCTATTTTCATTCCAATCTAGGACTGAGGACCTGACCCATAATGTCTGTGGATTATGTCCTAGATTGAGTATACACGTCAGCTCTGTATACTGCTCTAAAATAGATCTGTCATTCTAAAACACCACTCCCCCATGTTTGCATGCAATGTGCTTTACAGTGCTTATTTCTAAAGTGTACTTGATAAGGGTACTGTCTTTGATTGGGGTTTGAGGTTCAATGTCAGGGGTGAGCATGTGCAGGGTTGTATAGGTAGTGGGTAGGGAGGGGGCTTTGTGGCCATGCCGTACACATGTCTTATTGTTTTGGACCCCGAGATACCTTTCACTCTGCCTGAGATGAAAGGTATCTCGGGTACAGATGGTGCAAATTACTAGGTAATAAACAAATTAACTTCCCCACTGCTACTGCAGTCATTATGCAAATTTTGGTATGGTTATCTTGTGATTAATTATCTGTTGATAATTGATATATCTATATAAAAATCAGAATATTTATTTGTACATTTTAGACGAAAACAAAGTAAAAATTCATATTTATCAGAATAACATTGCATTTTAAATCCGTTTTCTACGTGAAATATTAACGATTTTGAACATTGATGAAAATAGCTTTTTATCTGACATGATCAGCAAATTACACCCCCCCTGCAGTGAGATGCAACATCATCAACACTTTATTGCCCTGTTTTATAGTTGAAACCATATGCCAACTTCATGGTTCAGGGAAGAAAAAATGCACAAAAATTTTATAAGAGATGTGTACGCTATGCTACCAGCCGGGGATATACGTGCCTCTCAAGGCACTTTTTCTAGTGAACCAATGGTCAGAAACCATTCATATTTGGACCATAGGTACCCTATAGGGTTTGCTTTGTTTCCATGAGTTCGGACCCCAGGGCCCATGCCCGGGGGTAGGGCTGGAGGTCAAAATCTAGGTCACCTTTAAAATATGCTGTTTACAATTTTAATGTTTCTTCTATAAGTCCATATCTTAACAAACAATCATGTATTCTTATTTAGTTCATAGATACCCTATGGGGTTTGCTTTCATACTCCATGCTCGGTACCATCTCCAGGGGGTGGGGCTAGAGGTCAAAATCTAGGATTTATTTATAATAGGATAAATATTATGATAAATTTTCTGTAAGTCTGTTTTCTTGACATCCACAAAGTTTTATCAGAAAGCATTCATACTTAGACCATAGGTACCATGTAAGGTTCAGACACTAGGGTCCATGTGCGGGGGTTGCGGCTAGAGGTCAAAATCTAGAACTTCTTTAAAAAAATGTATTTCTATACTTTTCTTTACCACCATGTTTAGAAATGATTCGTACTTGCACCAAAGGTACTCTGTAAGGTTTGCCTTGTTCCTAATGACATTAGACTCTAGGGTCCTTGCCCTGAGGGTGAAGCTAGAGGCCAAAATCTAGGACATCTTTTTTTTTTTTTTTTTTTTTTTTTTTTTTTTAATATTATTGAAGAATGACATTCTACTTTACATCTAGGACCGAGGACCTGACCCTCAATGTCCGCGATCAAGTCCTAGATTGAGTATACAAGTCAGCTCTGTATACTGCTCTAAAATAGATCTGTCATTCTACTACACCCCCCCCTCCCCATGGTTTTAGACAGTGTTTTTTGCAAATACAAATTTATAAGATTTACTTGTTGAGGGCGCTCTCTTTCATCAGGAATTGAGGTTTAATGTGTCACTGTCAGTGAGCATGTCTGGATTGGGGAGGTGGGCCGAGGGGTGGGGGCGTTGGAGGGAGCTACCAGCCGGGGGTATACATGCCTCTCAAGGCACTTTTTCTAGTTTTTTAGCTCACCTGAGCCGAAGGCTCACAAGGTGAGCTTATAGTATAGTAGTCGAGCCGGCGTCCGTCCGTCTGTGCGTCCGTGTATCCATGCGTGCGTCCGTCCACATTTTCAAACTTGAATATCTCAAAGACAACAAGGCAAATCGTGACCAAACTTTATCTAAAGCATCATTGAGGAGGGGGAAAAGTTGTATTAGGTTTTGGGCCAGGTCGGATCAGAACTCTGGTTTCCATGGTAACGGATAGCTCCCATAGACTTACAATGGGAAAAACATATAAAAATCTTCTTCTCTGAAACTACAAGGCCAAGAGCTTTCATATTTTTTGTGTAGCAATGTCTAGTGGTCCTCTTCATAAATCCTGCCATACGTACCCCTGGGGTCCATACGGGCCCCGCCCCGGGGGCGCCATGGGGAAAACATAAAAAATCTTCTTCTCTGAAACCACAAGGCCAGAGCTTTCATATTTTGTATGTAGCAAAGCTTAGTGGTCCTCTATATAAATCCTGCCAATCATGCCCCTGGGGTCAAAAATGGCCCCGCCCCGGGGCATAAGACATAGACATAGACATAGCCCAGGGGGCGTTATGGGACAAACTTTAAAAAATCTTCTTCTCCAAAACCACAAGGCCCAGAGCTTTCATATTTTGTGTGTAGCAATGTATAATGATGCTCTTTATAAATCCTGCCTACCGTGCCCCTGGGGTCCATACGGGCCCCGCCCTGGGGGTGTCATGGGAAAAACATAAAAAATCTTCTTCTCCAAAACCACAAGGCCCAAAGCTTTCATATTTTGTATGTAGCAATGTTTAGTGGTCCTCTATATAAATCCTGCCAATCATGCCCCTGGGGTCAAAAATGGCCCTGCCCCGGGGGTCATTAGCTCCCATAGACTTACAATGGGAAAAGGCCCAGAGCTTTCATATTTTGTCAGTAGCAATGTATAGTGGTCCTTTATATAAATCCTGCCAACGGTGCCCCTGGGGTCCTTATGGGCCACGCCCCGGGAACGTCATGGGAAAAACATAAAAAAATCTTCTCCGAAATCACAAGACCCAGAGCTTTCATATTTTGTTTGTAGCGATGTATAGTGTTCCTCTTTATAAATCGTGCCAACCGTGCCCCTGGGGTCCATACGGGCCCCGCCCCGGGGGTGTCATGGGAAAAACTTTAAAAAATCATCTTCTCCGAAACCACTAAGCCGAAAGCTTTCATATTTTGGTTTTAGTAATGTATAGTGGTCCTCTTTATAAATCCTACCAACTGTGCCCCTGGGGTCCATACGGGCCCTGCCCTGGGGGCGTCATGGGAAAAACATAAAAAAATCTCCTTCTCCGAAACCATTTGGCCCAGAGCTTTCATATGTTGTATGAACCAATGTATAATACTCTCCTGTATAAATGTATAAATGCTGCCAACTGTGCCCCTGGGGTCCATACAGGCCATGTCCCAGGCATGTCATTATCTACGATAGACTTATAATGGAAATATATGAAAAAATCTTCTCTGCAACAGCATGACACAAAGCTTGTATATTTGATATACAACATTGTCATGTGGAACTCTACATAAATCCTGCCAATCTTGCCCCTGGGGTCAAATATGGCCCCACCCCAGGGGTCATAATAGGACCCTGACCTTGTTAGATGATTTTTTCAAGTGAACCAAAATGGCAGAAAAGAGGATACACAATCCAGACAAGAGCAGCTCTTCTGCTGATGTAAGTAGGGTTTCAAGGTCACATAGCCAAGATGGCCACCATACCCATATATGGTAAAAACCCCAATTACTTTGTCCAGTGACTGTACTTGTTGACTCTCAGGTGAGCGATCGTTGCCCCTGGGCTACTTGTTTTTCTGGTGAAATACTTACCAAAGCTTCAAACCTACTTTGCAACGTCTTCACATTGAATGTGACTATCGAAGATTTTCCCTTTAACAAGAAGCACCTGTAGAAGGGTTTTTTACGCCTTGGGTACCACAGAAAGATGTAAAAGAGTAAAAAATACAACCAGGCATTGATTTTCTTTATTTTATCTTCCGACACCCCGTGGGATTTTTTGCTGGAACAGCCCTCAGGTGAATTGAAAAACACATTTATTCCTTGTTTGTTCCATTATTTAGGGTGTGGTAGAAAAAGGTAGAAGTAGGCAAAGATCAGGAATAGGCACAATCAAAAAAGATTCCCACTCCAAAAACCGAGGTGGGAAAAAACTAAATTAACAATCATATACCATGAGAACATATCGTAAGCCAATTGAGCAGCTATTTTCCCAATAGGTGGCCACTCAGTTACCTAAACTTAAAATAAGGCGCCAACAGCACAAAAAATTTTAAACACCAAGACATAAAACAAAAAGAACCACCTTGGAACGATCAGTAACACAAAATTACTGGTGGGCTTAAACCGGTTTTACATGGCCATAACCGCACCCTCAGCTTCTGCAGAGTTTAGGAAAATGAATGCCAATGTTTATGATTTCAGAGCCGCATGTAAACTACAGCTAAAACACTATGAAGACTGTGTGGAAGATTGTGATAAGGTTTGTGCTGTTTTGTTTTTTTTGTTTTTTTTTTTATTGAAGTTTGTAATTTGTGTTTTTTATCTATGTGCATTAACTTAGTGGTTAACTTTTCTGTTGTTTAGAAAACTTGTGAAAAACATGACCTGCGTTTTTGCATACATTAAATGGGTGAAGATTGGCTGCATGGTTACCATGGTAACTTTCAACTGTCGGTAACTGCAAAGCTGATAAACTTTGTTTTGTAACCTATGTGTCTTGACGTTCATAAACCTCATGTCACAAATGTGGCTAGGCATCTTAGTTTGTAGTCTACTCTTAATTTCCAGGTTGTTCAGATTTGGGCATATTTTAAATCCTCATTTCAACATGCATACTCTTCATGTGGCTGGTAAAACATACTCCTAACTTTTGGATAAAAGCTCATGTAGCTAATGTAGGTAGTTGTTGCTTGTTGTACGGAATATTGACATTAAATAAAATTCTTGTACCTTGTACTGTTTTATATTTCGGCATGTTTTCTTTTCTCCAAACAGGCTTTAGAGATAGATGAACAGAACTGCAAGGCTTTGTTTAGAAAAGGACAAGCTTTCGTTAATATGAAAGCCTGGGATAAGGCAACTGTAAGTAGGATTATTATCACAAGTTTTAGATGGACACCTCAGGGTGGACAGTGTGGATCAGAGCAGTCCAAAAAGCAGTCTGATAAGTATTGGAACTTTTTTACACTGTTAAAATTTTAATCCTGAATTTTCTCTTGATCAGCTGATGAAAGAAAAAAAAAATAGACACACTGGTTTCAACTGATTTTGCATGAGTATGGCTATTCAATGGCAGCATATTTGCTCATCTCACAACTGTGAAACAGCTTTCAGTATATATTCCATTTTGTCTTGATTGCTTGCAGGAATGTTTACAAAAAGCTGTGGCAGCAGAACCCAATGACAAAGGTAAGTCAAATGCCTGGGCCCAGTTGTTCAAAAGTAATGACATTGTTAGTTAATGATTTGTTAAAATTTCAAATGGCAATATTATAAATTTACTTTTATTTTTTGTTGAAAAAATGTGAGAATCCTTTGCAATGCAAAGGATTCTCACATTTTTTCAACAAAAAATAACAGTGTATTTGCTACACTTTTATTTTTTGTTGAAAAAATGTGAGAATCCTTTGCAATGCAACGGATTCTCACATTTTTTCAACAAAAAATAACAGTGTATTTGCTTTTGAAGTTGATATATAGTTAACAAATTGAGGGCTTAATGACAGCGTTAAGCTAACAAAGTTTTGAACAACTGAGCCCTGCTTGTGATTTGAAACGCTGACAAGCATTTGAGCCAATGCATCAGAAAACCAACCATCTACGTTTCCGACAAGGTCTGACACAAACCGGCCTGTAGAGTCACAGAAGCCGGCTAGAAGCTTGAAATTTAGGAAGAGGAGCGATTGTACTATCTGTATAGCAAAACCAAACAGTGCTGATTCCATTAATTTGCTTAATAGATTATCTCAATTTCATTTCATCATTATTTGAGCTGCCACATGGGAAAACCAACAATCTGCATAGGCAAAATCAAAGGCGCAGATCAGCTTCGCAGTAACTGCGAAGCTGATCAGCGCCTTTGTTTTCGCTACACGGATAGTATAATTCCTCTACTTTCTATATCCAAAATTTCCAGCCTCTGACCATCTTCTGTTACTTTGTACAGCCCGGTTTGTGTCGGGCCTGGTCAGAACCCAAATTGTTGGTTTTCTCACGCACAGGCTCATTTATATGTGATTTATATGCTACTATGCGGTGGCCCATAATTGGAAATATGTTTTATTCTAAACTATTCTATTCTTGTTTCTGGTGTATGTTCAAGCCCCACTGTAGTGGGTTGGCACATGTTAGTCAAGCCAAGTAGAGCTTACGTGTGTGTTAGGTGGTGTTTCTCAGGGTTCTTCCAATTTTTCTTTGCCCCACCTACTTATTGGCCTGTTTCATGAGCTGAAATAATCTTGAAAGGGATGTTTAAATAATAATAATGATAATTTCTATATGTTAGTCTTTGTTAGAGCTTCCAGTGCTTGCCTTATAATGCTGCGCACCAAGCAAGGTAGCCACTGATATCATTTTTAATGGTTTTGGTATGACACGGCTCGGGATTGAACCCACGACCTCCTGCCCCCGAAGCGGAAGCTAACGGGACCAGTGAAACTGAATAAAAAGAAAGTTCTTCATCAGCGCAGCATATATATGTGTGCATACCTGGGAATCTTAAACAGAACACATGGATCCTAAACTTTCTTAAATGATTATACAACATTTATGTACACATTTTATTTAGCACTAACTTTCAGGCCCATTTGTTTTACAGGTATACGGCGAGAGCTAGAGAAAGCTAAGAAAGGGAGAGAAGCTGATTTATTGAAGGAAAAACAGATGTATGCCAAAATGTTCTCATCATGACCTACAACTTAGACATTAGTGTTCATGTTGCAAAATGGGGGTATCAAAGAAGGATACTAGAGTGTATAAAACTCCTTTGATTTATTTTTGAAAGATAGTATGTGTTTTTCGAACACATACTTTAGGCATTTCACTTGTGAACTGTTCGGATTCTGGTTTGTTAAGTGTTTGTATTTATACAGTAGCAAGAGATCAAAAGAATGTTAAATTGTTGATGTTGAATTTTCATAACTTGAAAGATAAACTTTGAAATGCCAATAGATAAAAAAAAATCCTAGGTAAACTGAATTATATTTGTTGTCCGTTTTTCAGTTTAGTAACCACAGTTGTTTCTGTATTTTATGCCATTACTAAACATCTGCATTTGCATGGCGTACACATGTCTTATTGTTTTGGACCCCGAGATACCTTTCACACTGCCTGAGATGAAAGGTATCTCGGGTACAGTTGGTGCAAATTACAAAGTAATAAAATAATTAACTCCCCCAGTGCTACTGCGGTCATTATGCAAATTTTGCTATGGTTATCTTGTGATTAATTATCCGATGATAATTGATATATCTATATAAAATCAGAATATTTAATTCTACAGTTTAGACGAAAACAAAGTAAAAATTCATAATTATTAGAATCTTTTGAATAAAATTGCATTTTCAATCCGATTTCTACATGAAATATTAACGATTTTGCACATTAATGAAATTAGTTTTCATCTGACATGATCAGCAAATTACACACCCCCTGCAGTGAGCTGCGGCATCAGCAACACTTTATTGCCCAGTTTTATAGTTGAAACCATATGCCAACTTCATGGTTCAGGGAAGAAAAAATGCACAGAAATTTTATAAGAGATGTGTACGCTATGGTAATATTACATTTGAATTACATCCCTTGTATTGTACATGTACTTAACTTAAAGCAAGATTTTGCTACCTAAATATCATGAAATGAGCCGCCTCGTGGGAAAACCAGCAATGTGGTTTCCGAACAGGTCCGACACAAACTGGCCTGTACAAGCGCAGAAAAGAGCTAGAAGCTTGAAATTTCGGATTGAAGTAGAAGAGGAATTGTTCTATCCAAGTAGCGAAAACAAAGGCGCTGATCAGCTTCGCGGTTACCGCGAAGCTGATCTGCGTCTTTGTTTTCACATATGCAGATTGTTGGTTTTCTCATGAGGTGGCTCATATCATGAAATAAAGTGACTTATGTGGTGACCATATATCAGAAAATGTTCTACGTTCTGCAGATAAAAATACAAATAATTCGTGCAAATTTTGAATACCCCCATCATTTTATTAAATTAACAATCTAACCAAATGACCAATAAGAACAAATTGAGCATGTTACATGTACAAGGAGGACTTTGTGGATAACTGAATGCTAACTTTGTTATATGAGCCATCACATGGGAAAACCAACAATTTGCATAGGCAAAAACAAAGATGCAGATCAGCTTCGCAGTAACTGCGAAGCTGATCAGCACCTTTGTTTTTGCTACACCGATAGTACAATTCCTCTACTTTCTAAATCCAAAATTTCCAGCCTCTAGCCATCTTCGGTGACTCTACAGCTTGGTTTGTGTTAGACCTGGTCAGAAACCCAAATTGTTGGTTTTCTCATGCGAATGCTCATATATGAAAAACTTTTGCTGTAGGTTCTCTGATATAAATAAGAAGAATGACAACGAGCATTACATGCTTTATGTAGAAAGTTACGAAAAAGTTATTAGATTTTTTTTTCTGAATGGCACAGAGCATGACCCAATTTTTGGCATTTCATATACTTTACCAAAATATTCTTTGTTACATTAGATAGCAAATTTGATAGCATAGCCTAAGGATTTTTATCGCTTATAGCAGGGTGCGATATAGGAGTCCAAATCACTAACAACTTTCTATGCTCCTTTTGCTCTTGCATAATTAGCAGCCATATTTGTATCGGTAATTTAAATATTTTCTTTTTTTTAATTACTTTTTGATTCCTTGCAGTGATAAGTGAAGGAGAACTAAAATAGTGCATTTATAAATATAGATTAATAAAAAATATGATTTTGAAGCGTCAAAGAATACTTATAAATAGGAAATTCAGTACCACTTCCTGTGTTTACATGTTTTTCGACACTGAATGAATTTTAAATGAATTTTCCTGAGCCAGGTTAGACTTTTCCTGGAAAGAATGATGTCTATATTTTCATAATATATCAAAATTATTTTGAGTCACACGTTTGCTGCGAGTCATGGCATGTTTTTGGACCCTACTTTTTGTTTACATAGATGACCATATTTGGAAAGTAAATAAATTATTTTTTTTATTTTGAATAAATTTTTCTTTCAGTTTCACATTTGCAGACAGGAAATACTTAAAAAATATGTTAACAACAGAAAGAAAATAATCTTTTGGTTGTTTAATGACAAAATTTTGTGAATTTCTAACTGTCAGATTTGAATTTGCTTATAAATATTTATGTAATAACCCCTCCTTATTTATCTGAGCATGCTCAGTGATGCTGGTTTATTGGAAAATAGAGATCTAAAAATAGATTTTGGTGGGATTCCAAGACAAAGAAGGAAAAAGTTGTTTGTACAAAGTTCTGTCCCTCCGTCAACATTTATGTCGAAGTTTGGTTTTTTCGACATCAGAGATAGCTGCGAGTCTGAAACCTTGCACTTTGAAAATTTTTACGTTGAAGTTTTGTCAACATCTACGTCAAAGTTTGGTTTTCTCAACATCAGAGATAGCTGCGAGTCTGAAACCTTGCATAGTAATTGTCCTTGACATACCCTTCAAGCACGCACCTTAACCCAGTGCCCTTGACCTATATTTCAAGGTCCACTGACTTTGATAATTTTTAAGTCAAAGTTTGGTTTTCTTGACATCAGAGATAGCTGCAAGTCTGAAACCTTGCATAGTAATTGTCCCTGACATACCCTTCAAGCACGCACCTTAACCCAGTGCCCTTGACCTATACATGTATTTCATGGTCCACTGACTTTGAAAATTTTACGTCAAAGTTTGGTTTTCACGACATCAGAGATAGCTGCGAGTCTGAAACCTTGCATAGTAATTGTCCTTGACATGCCCTTCAAGCACGCACCTTGACCCGGTGCCCTTGAACTATATTTCACGCGATATCGACCTCCGTGGAGTTCTTGTGGAATCGATGTAACCCATGGGTGGGAAATCAGACAAATACATTGATTTGATATGTGCATAGTACAGTTTGGTAAAACATGTAGCCTATCATCTAACCTACAGTGACCAGTTCTGGCAATAATTCCTTATGGTTCATTATAATCAATTTCTTTTATCCACGACATTTCCTGTTGCGTCAATCCAAAATATTTTGAAACAAAACCAAGGTCAGTGAGCGTGTTTTCCGAAAATGGAAAGGTCACTAGTACAGAGCTGCGTCACACGAAAAAATGTTTGTTTGCCAATAACCGTTTTTGACTAGGCAGTTTATTAGCTCACCTGAGCCGAAGGCTCACAAGGTGAGCTTATAGGATGGCCATGATCCGGCGTCCATCTGTCCTTCGTCGTCCACAATTTCAAAGATCTTCTTCTCTGAAACCGCTTGGCCAATCTAATTGAAATTTTATGTGGAGCTTCCTTGGGTAGTGGCATTGAAATTTTGTACCTGATATCTTGGTCACATGACCAAGATGGCCGCCACGCCCATATATGGTAAAAACACTTCAAAAATCTTCTTCTCCAGAACCGGTGGGCTGATTTCCACGAAACTTGGTATGTAGCATTGGGGACTTCAACCAATCATAGTTTGATAAAATGATGACCCTTGGATGACCTTGACCTATTCAAATTTGGAAACATAGGCTTTTACATGGGAAAAAGTGAAAACTATGGATTTTTTGAAAACTATTGCAGCCTGAGGCCTGAAAAGTTGTAGATGCAAACAACTAATGGAGTAGATGAAGGTATGTGATTAATTTAGGTCAAGGTCATCTCTTGACCTTGGTCAGTCTGTTGTCCATACACACTTTTCAAAGATCTTCTCTGAAACTGCTTGGCCAATCAAAGTGAAATTTTATGTGGAGCATCCATGGTTAGGGGAAACGAAAGTTTGATTGCGAAATCCAGGTCACATGACTAAGATGGCTGCCACGCCCATATATGGTAAAAACCACTCAAAAATCTTCTCCAGAACCGGTGGGCCGATATCCACGAAACTTGGTATGTAGCATCGGGGACTTAGCCCATCATAGTTTGATAAAATGATGACCCTTGGATGACCTTGACCTATTTTAAGGCAAGGTCAAATTTGGAAACATAGGCTTTTACATGGGAAAAAGTGAAAACTATGGATTTTTTGAAAACTATTGCAGCCTGAGGCCTGAAAAGTGGTAGATGCAAACAACTTATGGAGTAGATGAAGGTATGTGATTAATTTAGGTCAAGGTCATATCTTGACCTTGGCCAGTCTGTTGTCCATACGCACTTTTCAAAGATCTTCTCTGAAACTGCTTGGCCAATCAAAGTGAAATTTTATGTGGAGCATCCATGGTTAGGGGAAACGAAAGTTTGATCACGAAATCCAGGTCACATGACCAAGATGGCTGCCACACCCATATATGGTAAAAACCACTCAAAAATCTTCTTCTCCAGAACTGGTGGGCCGATTTCCACGAAACTTGGTATGTAGCATCGGGGACTTCAGCCCATTATAGTTTGATAAAATGATGACCGTTTGATGACCTTGACCTATTTTACGGTAAGGTTAAATTTGGAAACATTGGCTTTTACATGGGAAAAAGTGAGAACTATGGATTTTTAGCTCACCTGAGCCGAAAGCTCACAAGGTGAGCTTATAGGATGGCCATGATCCGGCGTCAGTCCGTCCGTCGTCCGTCCGTCTGTCGTCGTCCACAATTTCAAAGACCTTCTTCTCTGAAACCGCTCGGTCGATCTAGTTGAAATTTTATTTGGAGCCTCCTTGGGTAGTGGCATTGTAATTTTGTTGGCTATATCTTGGTCACATGACCATATATGGTAAAAACACTTCAAAAATCTTCTTCTCCAGAACCGGTGGGCTGATTTCCACGAAACTTTGTATGTAGCATCGGGGACTTCAGCCCATCATAGTTTGATAAAATGATGACCCTTGGATGACCTTGACCTATTTTACGGCAAGGTCAAATTTGGAAACATAGGCTTTTACATGGGAAAAAGTGAAAACTATGGATTTTTTGAAAACTATTGCAGCCTGAGGCCTGAAAAGTGGCAGATGCAAATAACTAATTGAGTAGATGAAGGTATGTGATTAATTTAGGTCAAGGTCATCTCTTGACCTTGGCCTGTCTGTCGACCATACACACTTTTCAAAGATCTTCTTCTCTGAAATTGCTTGGCCAATCAAAGTGAATTTTTATGTGGAGCATCCATGGGTAGGGGAGACAAAAGTTTGATCGTGAAATCCAGGTCACATGACAAAGATTGCCGCCAAGCCCATATATGGTAAAAAACACTCAAAAATCTTCTTCTCCAGAACAGGCAGGCCGATTTTCATGAAACTTGGTATGTAGCATTTGGGACTCCAGCCCATCATAGTTTGATCAAATGATGACGCTAGGATGACCTTGACCTATTTTCGGCAATTTCAATTTTGGAAACATAGGCTTTTACATGGGAAAAGTGAAAACTTTGGATTTTTTGAAAACTGTTGCAGTCTCAGACCTGAAAAGTGGTAGATGCAAACAACTAATGGAGTAGATGAAGGTATGTGATTAATTTAGGTCAAGGTCATCTCTTGACCTTGGCCAGTCTGTCGTCCATACACACTTTTCAAAGATCGTCTTCTCTTAAACTGCTTGGCAAATCAAAATGAAATTTTATGTGGAGGGTCCATGGGTAGGGGGAACGAAAGTTTGATCGCGAAATTTGGGTCACTTGACCAAGATGGCCGCCATGCCCAACTATGGTAAAAACCACTCAAACATCTTCTTCTCCAGAACCGGCTGGCCGATTTACGTGAAACTTGGTATGTAGCGCCTGTCTGAAATTGATTGTATCATGAAGTATATATATATATAAAAATACAGTGTTTTACACTTCTACATATATTTGACTCTATGCTGATGATATTAAGTCAGGTTGTCTGTCGCCATAGATATAACTTAACGATTTCATTCTATGCATAGACACTCTTAACATGGACCAATATTTATTTGTAGCAGATCCACAGCATGAAATGAAATTTTCTTCGCTTTATCAACATCTTTGTTTTTTCTTAGGAAGTGTAATGATTCTAATAAAATAAGTCTCTAGCATGGCCTTGTTTGTGTGGAACATGTTCACAAATCGTAAGCATCAGGAATAAAGAGGTATACCTATTTTTTCTTATTTTTGCTCCAAAACAGAGAATGTGAGTACTCGTCGGAACGCCTCACCCCCGCTTCGGTGAGGTGGTTCTAACAAGTTTCCACAATCTATGTTTTGAGCAAAAATAAGAAAAACATAAAAAAAATTCTACTGAAAGTTTCAATTTTTCAGCTGTAAGAAAGCTATGTATTGCATAGACAAGTTTTCGTAATAATATAGATCCATGAGCTGAAACACACCATTTGAGCTGCCTCATGGGAAAACCAACAATCTGCATAGGCGAAAACAAAGACGCAGATCAGCTTCGCGGTAACCGCGAAGCTGATCAGCGCCTTTGTTTTGCTACTCGGATTGTACAATTCCTCTTCTACTTAAATCCGAAATTTCAAGCTTCTATCTCTTTTCTGTGACTGTACAGGTCGGTTTGTGTCAGACCTGTTCAGAAACCACGTTGGTTTTCCCACGAGGCGGCTCATTTCATGTCTCTCAATATTATTTGTTGTTTGCATATTTTTATACTTCTGTATAAAAGTTTATATCGTTTTGATACATGTTTGTTATTAGATAAATGTTGTTATTCTATGTGCTAATTTTTCTGACTATAGAAATCATTATGAAAAGCACACTTACAAATTACAATGGTATTTTAGTTTATTAGTCCTTCTGTAAATTCAACATATTTTCAAATTTAAGTGAGAGATCATCATTTTGAAGATAAATTAGATTTTCTAACTTTGTTAAACATGTCCAATATTTTAGGCTATAATGTGGTACATGTGAATGATACAATTTATAAAGTGAAAATTCTAGACAGATAAGCTGAAAGAACTTGGTATTATAATAGTTGGGCACACATTTTGATTTTGGCAAGTACCATAAAAATTCATTTGAACGCTCACTCTCTAATAAACACCCATACCCCTATTTGGATGCCAAAACTGACCATTTTATCCGCGAGTTTTGGAATTCCAGGAACCTCTAATAAACTTCCACTTAAAAAATGTTTGGAAAAATCCTATATTTTAAGCGGTGAATTTCTAATTTTGCTACTTTATCACATAACACACAAATCTATTTTCTCTAGTCCAAATGAATGGTAATACATGGGATACCCGAACAACTACTTTGAAACAAATATCCTGTCTGGGGCAGATCGAGAACCAGCAATAATTTCAATTCCTATATATGAGCCGCCTCATGGGAAAACCAACAATCTGCATAGGCGAAAACAAAGGCGCAGATCAGCTTCGTGGTAACCGCGAAGCTGATCAGCGCCTTTGTTTTCACTACTCGGATAGTACAATTCCTCTTCTACTTAAATCCGAAATTTCAAGCTTCTATCTCTTTTCTGTGCTTGTACAGGCCGGTTTGTGTCAGAAACCCAAATTGTTGGTTTTGTCACGCACAGGCTCATATATGAATTCTTGAATGTTGTCCAGTGTAGCGTCCATTATACACCCATCCCCTTCTATAGTAAAGGATACACCCATCCCCTTCTATAGTAAAGGTACTGTTTTGTATAAACACCTGGACCCAGTTGTTCAAAATTAACGACGTCGTTAGTTAACGTTTTGTTAAAATTTCAAACATTAATATTACAAATACACTGTTATTTTTTGTTGAAAAAATGTGAGAATCCTTTGCACTGCAAAGGATTCTCACATTTTTTCAACCAAAAATAACAGTGTTTTTGTTACTTTAGCTGATATTTGCTTAACAGATTTATGTCTTAACGATATCGTTAAGCTAACGATGCTTTGAACAACTGGGTCCTGAGAGTTTAATAGAATTTTTATGGTATTTGCTATGTCCAGATCTCAGTGTACTTCATCATTCCAAATAAATGAAACATACAAAAGAAAAACAAACAAACACCTTTTTGTGATTTATAGCAGCCCTCCCTCTACAGGGTGTCACAAAAAAATGCAACCGCTACTCAGCAGTGCATAACTTTTTTAATAATACAGATATAAATAAGATATTTAGCACAATAGTAGTTCTATTATATTTGATCTTTAATCTGACACTCACTTTGCTAGGCGGTTCTTCAACAGGAAGTGGCGTCATAACAAATCTGTGATGTCACTTCCTGTTGTCTGCTGCAACTAGCAGTCCTGTAAATAGACTGCAGTCAACAAAATGCAATTCCAGGTGTTTTCAAGCCTTAATACTCTCTTAAAATGGATAAAATGTGGATGAAGTTGCCAGAGATATCTGAAAATTAAAGGAGCTTGTTAAAAAGTGGACAACATTTGCTGAAAATGCAAAATTTATTCCAAAACGGGAAGAGCATGACCATCGAAGATCAAATGTCCCAAAAGAATGTAGCAGCTACAATGTCTGTTTTCTATTTACTTCATTTTCACAGATAACTAAATCAAACTCAACAGAAGTATGCTTCAAAACAATGTCTTCAGATATAATTATAAGAATTGTTATTATGTACTACACCTGTATCTGGAATTACCGATTTTTATTGCAACTGACTGTTTTCGGAGTATTGGAAATTTTACATAACACTTTTGATGGTCGCCCACTTCCTAATTTAGAATAAAATTTTCATTGAATTTAGAAAATGATGTCCATTTTTAACTAGCTATGGCAATTTTTTCAACGCTTTACCACTTTTAAGAGAGAATAAAGGCTGGCGAACGGTTGGGAATTGTATTTTATTTACTGCTTTGCATTTCTAGGAATGCAAGTTACAGCAGACAACAGGAAGTGACATCACAGATTTGCTATGATGTCACTTCCTGTTGAAGAACCGCCTATCAAAGAAGGATCAAATATAATAGAACTACTATTGTGCTAAATATCTTAATTATATCAGTGTTATTAAAAAAGTTGTGCACTGTTTTCTAGCGGTTGCGTTTTTTTGGGACACCCTGTATATACATTCTCAATAGTTACAACCCCTTTCACTCGAGTTTTCAGTTTGAGCAGTTAGGTCAATCAAGTTTGTGTGTAAATCAGGTAACTTTTTATTCTATTTTAGAACTGAAACAGTGTGCCAGGTGTTCTTAAAATCTATTCAGCATTTATCTTTAGGTAATGATATCACCTCTGTAGATTCAACAGAGCTGAAAATTATTTTACAAGCTTAAAACTTCTGTTTTAAATGTCAAAATAATCACAGGGCAAGGCCGTCGTCGCCGGTGCGGCAGGTCCGGCGAGCGCCGGACCACTTTTTTGGCCGAGCATGCCATACGCCGTACCATTTTTTTTCGACCGCAGCTTACCTTTAATCTTCTTCAATAGGATCATTATACGAGTCTCGTCTTATTGATGAAATTATTATCAACACTCGAAACTCGTGTCATCGAGGCAAAGGTGTGAAAGTAAACAGCTTAGGAATCACAAAACGTGTTAAAACAGTACTATCATTGAAATGACACCTTGTTCATTAGATTCGTCTTTGTTAAAGGATTCTGTCCAGCGAAACGACATATCATAGTCGTAATATTAAAGATTGTAGTGCCACCGCCTGATGAGATTCAAATAGGGTCAAACATTGTTTTTAAAACCTAAAATATACTCTTATTTTGTCACATACATGTAACTCAAAAATATATCCAAATCTAAAACAAAAAATGTTCCCACAAAAACATATTGTTCAAATTTAGTGGAAATTTGTTTGATTTGATGTTTTACGTCTCCCTCAACAGCTTTGATCATGACAGGATATTGCCTCCTTTTTGGGGACTTCTATCCAACATGCCTGACATCCGAAATGTGCTTTGAATATAACAACCCACGTAAACAACTAAAGTTTACATGAACACGTATGGATGGTTTGACTAGACAACGTTTCACGGGCATGCTCAGACCAACTTAGCTGTATTAGTAGTAATCATATGGTCGACCAGCTGATAACAGTCTTTGCATGGAGGCACGGCCAGCCTATCTATTTCTCATGGCCACAATGGGTGGGACCATTTTTCTGGAAACCCCAATTTATGGAAATTCATGTCAAAATTTTCAAGCTCTCGTCAATTTATTTTTCATATTATATTTGAATATCGGTCGTTTTTGTCAAAAACAACTTGTGAAATTCGAAGACAACGACGCATATAGAACGCGTTTAGAAGCACCAATAAATCAAAATTTTCTCCCCCTGTCGTGCCTTTGGCACTCGCTCTTGTTTTCGCCGGACCACTTTTTAGAACGCGGCGACGGCCCTGCAGGGTAGAAAAGGATTACAAATATGCTACATGTATAATCGTGCAATTTATTGACATAAACAATGGAAAAGAAAAGAAAAATAAATAACATTTGTTCATGGCACAAATTTTATTTTTGGTAGCCCCTTTGGCAGGTCTGTGGTCTATATTTGCACAACCCTTAGATGGCAAAACCAAACAAACATGAAAAGTTCTTTGTTCCAGTTAGTCAACTTCATTTCTTTTTACTGACTTCCTGAACCATTCACTCCAAAAACAAACATGAGCTGCTGCATATGCGCAAACAAAGGTGCAGACCAGCTTTGCGGTAACCGCAAAGCTGATCAGTGCCTTTTTTTTCGCTACACAGACACTACCAATTCTCTGCTACTAAAGTCTAAAGATTCAAGCTTCTAGCGTCCTTCTGTGACAGTATAGACCAGTCTGTGTTGGACCTGCCTAGTGTCCTTAAGCAAGACATAGCACTGGTTAATACCAAGAAAGCAGCGACTCCATCCCGATATGACTGAAAAAATTTTGACTGGGATGTTAAGCCGCAACAAAACCAAACAAAATATATTCATGTTTCTGAGTCAATGAAGGAGCTTTACATGACTGTTGTAACATCAAGATAACCTTGTGGTAGTCACCATTTACAGGTCTCTGTCATTGTCAGTCAGATAGTATAGCTGCTGCATCAAACCATGCTGCTTGTTAGACATACATGGAGCCGCGACGCGAGAAAACCGGGCTTCAGGGTTTCCGACCAGGTCTGACAAAAATTGGCCTGTGCAGCTGTAGAAGATAGCTAGAAGCTTGAAATTTCGGATTTAGGAAGAAGAGGAACTAGTATCTGAGAAGCAAAAACAAAGGCGCTGATCAGCTGTTCAGTTACTGCACAGCTGATCTGAGCCTTTGTTTTCGCATAGGCAAAAATCTGATTTTCTCATGGCACGGCTCAATTCATTAATTTTAGCTTCACTGTGGTCTTGATAAAGACATTTTTGGCTGAATGCTTTAACTTCGATTACCCTTTTACAGTTAGGCCATTCACAGATCAGCATCGTCAATTCTATCTAAACAATCATAAGTTCCACTTTGCTGAGATATTATGAACACTAGCTTGGGCCGAACAGATGGAAACTTTAACAGATTAACTGTTCTGTCAACCTGCAAACTGAGCTTTACAGCCTATAATATTTCTAAATCAAGGACAAAATACTGTAATGATATAGAGGCTGGCCTTACTTGGCCTTCTGTTTCCTTTAGAATTGGATTTGAAATGGTAAAATCTTCTTAGACCCCTCATTTTTGTTATGCTAGACCTCAGTTACAGAATTTTTTTCTGGATATGAGTATAGAAATTATTTTCTCTTTGTAGCCTAAAGCTTATTTGGTGTCCATACCAGCTCTAACACACAAGACCTGTGTTAAGTAAAAGCCTATATGGTCACAGTTAAGCTCATTTATCAGTTTTGAATCACAATTTACTGTCAGTGTGACAAGAACATGACCCAGTGTGTGTTCATGATTTGCTGAGGGGAAATCTCTCCGCTGCCACCTCAAACATCCTCTTGAATGTCTCTGGCTCCTGGGCCCCAGAAAACATCTTCTGACCATTTATGTAAAATGTTGGCACCCCTGCAATAAAATTCAGACATTCTAGACGTTACAAGCTCACCTGAGCTGAAGGCTCACAAGGTGAGCTTATAGGACAGCCATGCTCCGGCGTACATCCATTGTTGTCTGTCCACAATTTCAAAGATTTCTCCTCTGAAATCACTTGGCCAATCAAAGGAGCATCCTTAGGAAGGGGGAACGAAAGTTTATAAAATGGTCCTGGTCACATGGCCGCCATGTTAACATTTCTTTCTGGCATGCTGGTGTTAGTTGGGCCTTGAGATTCCTGGTTTGAGAACCAGAAATTATTTGAAAACTTTAATAACATCAAACATATTTTGAAAACATCAACAGCGTGGTAGCCTAGTGGTAGAAAGTCAGACTCCAAAGAGGTCTTTGGTTCAGTCACTGTCAACTCCCCATAGTACTAAGTCTTGTTTTACAGAAGAAGCTGTGGCTACGTCTTGACATGACTGAAAAATCTTTGACTGGGACGTTTAATCCCAAACAAAAAATTCTGATAGCCCCTTTGAAGGGTGATCTTAAGACCTGCCATGGGCCGTCCCCTGTATGATTTTTTTTTTTGTGTTCGTGAGTTCAAGCTGTACCTGATATGCCTTTCTCTGCCCAACTCCTGGCTTTATCATAAACCTTCTGTAGATTAGTTTGGTCATTTATATAAGTTTTAACTTGTTCTGTATCCAAACCAGATTCGTTGGCAATAGACAGCAATGTATCTTCTTGGAGAAGGTCTCCATCTGTGAAACATTTCTGTTGAAGAAAAAAAAAAAGATCAAAATTAGAAACAGTAACCCCCATTTGTCATGGTCAAATTGATGGTAATCTTATTTAAACACCACTTTACTTTAAGGCATAAGTACCACCTCTTGATACACGGTCCATTACACTACCGCGGCCCAGGACCAAGGAGTGCATGTAACGACCGCTTCTCTTCCGGTTTTAATGGAAGGTGTTCAGTTCGGAAATCGCTCTAAGTCTATTGGGGTGGCATTGTGTCCTCGAAGCAATTTATTTTACTCGTACTGCAATGCATTACATAATTACACAGTGGCATCCTGTACCAAGGGAATCTCCATTTATCTGAAATGTATGATGAAATTTTAATAGTAATTTTCAAGTTTTATTGGTTCTGGGGGGATTATTTCTTCATGTTAAAACATACGTGTACACGTTTAAGAATATATACAGGGGAAATTCTACCTTAAACAGTTTCTCAGCGACACTGTCCTGTTTTTCTTCAGCATTTTCTTTGGCATATTCCAACAGAGCATGTCCCCTGATAGTGCTGGCTGATCTTTCTCTACTCCGGAACTCCAGGCCAAGAGAACTGGCTATATTACGGACCATCTGTACCCTGAAAAATTGGTGCAAAATCATGTCTTTGGTCTGCCAATTTGAAAACTGACGCTCTACCAGGAAGGTCTTAGCTCTATGCTCCCTGAAAACAAAACGACCTTTCTCCCCAGCTCCCATAAAATGTTTTTCTTCAGCTCCCTAAAACCCCAAATGTTTTTGCTTCCGGCCCAGCCCCCTTAAAACGTTTTCTAGTGCTACGCTACCTAGGTCACTAAAATTGCATCATCTCTCCTGCTCCCCAAAATCCCTGTCAGCGCCCAAAAACTTAAAATGTTTAGAACTTATACTATGAGACTTAAGTTTAGCAATTTTCAATTAATTTCCAAATTGTAATTTGATATGAAGATGAACTGAAAGAAACTCTTTAATCAAGGCTTGCTTTAACCCATTAATATTTAAACCTTAAGGAACCACAATGTACACTTTTAGCCGGAAAGCCATCTCAGTTTTCCTGATGCAATTACGTTGCGTCAAAGTGTACAGGGGTGTAACCTCAAAATTCACATTGTTTCTCGGCATCTGAAAAGTGAAAGGTTTATTCCCAAAAAAGTCATTTAACACCTTCTTGTCCTCAAAAAAGAGTACTGTACGATGATCGTAGAGATTTGGTTTTATTTTATACCAATGTATATCAAAACTTGATAAAATTGGTATTTTCATTGATATGAAATTTCACTGATATCAAATCTCACTGATATCAAAAGTCACTAGTGACTGATATTAAGAGATTATCATATGGCAATTTTCATATCATACCCCGTATCAACCTGAGACTTCCGTATCAGCCCGAGACTCCCATATCAGCCTGAGGGCCGAAGGCCCGAGGGCTGATATGGGAGTCGAGGGCTGATACGGAAGTCGAGGGTTGATACGGGGTATGATATGAAAATTGCCATATCATGATCTCTTTATCATATATTTTTATTGAAAAAAAAAAAAAGTGTTTGATACAGTTCAATGCACAAAATGTTTCCCAACATAATTTCAAGTGGAAAAAAGAAAGAATGAAAAAAAAATTCTGGTCACAAATTTTATTCAATAACATTTAACCATTAATACAGAAAATTCAAATACAAAAATTTGATTTATAAATTGAGAACAATTTACAACGTACTATTGAATAGAACAGAGCGCTCCGAATGTGGGGGTCACGTGAGATGTGATATGAGGTTTGGGGTGTGATATGGGGGTGTGATATGAGTCCATATCTCCCTAGGTCAATCTTAGATTTTGACAAATTTTGAACTGATACAGCTTTCGAGATTTGGGGTGTCATATGGGGGTGTGATATGAGTCCATATCTCCCTAGGGAGATATGGATTTTGACAAATTTTGAACTGATACAGCTTTCGAGATATGGTGTCCCGATACGTGCATAGGACTTGCGCCTGTATCGCATATGTAAAAAGAACGTATTTTACAGTAAATATATGATAACAGCCTATATCGTCACTGTAGATTTTGGATTACTTCTGACGTTTCCATTTACTTCACGTCATTTTAAAAATGTGTCTCACTTCAGAAATTCAAACGCCTATAACTCCGTTATTTGTGAACGAAAACATAAAGTGTGGGTATTCATTTTCTTAGTTAGAACGTAAGGAACAATGTGGTACCAAAATTATTTGTGTTTTCAAAAATTTTGGTTTTTGCATTTTCATCGCCTGCCTTGTGAATTGGAAAATGCCTGTGTATTGTATAAAATAAAAAGAAATTGCTTTTTTTCGGTGAATACCAAATATATTTCATCTCGTGAGATGAAAACAAAAAAATTTTCACTCGTGTTGCGCACTCGTGAAAATTCTGATGTTTTCATGTTTTCAACTCACTCGATGAAATATATTTGGTATTCACCTCAAAAATGCAAATATCCTCTATACATTCTGAAATCCGGTAACGGCCCCGGTGTGTTCCGTTGCCTTTCTCCCGAAATGATCCCATAAGTGTTAATTTGCTGAAATGAATTATGACTTCGTTTGTTTTTTTTTTGTACGAGAAAACGTTCGCTTAGTAGGCCCGTTCATGTCTAGGCTTGCATGTTTAAAGGACCGGAAACCTATCGGCAATATTCACGGTGTTCGCACCACGCAGGTTGTTTCCAGTCAGCTGTTTCGATACAAATCCCTCTGTCATCAAGCCTGAAATTCGTAGGTGGCCTAGAAATCGATTACGTTACTATGACGTCAAATTGTCATTGCCCTATATCATGGTCGCCTTACGTTGTCTGGCGTCATGGTGTCGGTTTTTGACGCTGTCAGCTGATGGAGATCTCTAGGAGATTTATCGTACTCTCGCAAGCTTAAAAGATTCAACTGCCTTTCTTCTTCTTCATGTCTGCACCGAGCATATTGATCTTCGTGTTACATTGGTTTAACGTCAGGCCATAACGGCGTCCCCTGATGGAATTTTTCAAATGTCATTCCGGTTTATTTTTTATGACACTTTAATCAATCAAACAAGGCAAAAATTGATAACATATGATGCATGTGGAATGCTGGGCACGTGATTTGCACGATTTTTAAACGTAACGTAGCAACTGGTGGACGTAAGAAAAACAAACTCGTCTCGATACATTCATTTGACCATCACTTGACATTTTAAATGCGTATCGACAGTTTAAAAAAAAATTATTTTGAAAATAATGATGGATAAGAAAATTGCTAAACTTAAGTCCAAGTGGCACTTGTTAAGTCTTATAGTATATTATCTAAGTTTTGGATAACAAAAGAAGCTTTGAATCTTCAATGATATAAAACTGTAAAACTGTAACCCAGACTCATATCTTGGACCCAACTCGGATATATTAACCTTTCTTTTACATTCGAGAATAGTCAAAATAATGCAAAGGCTCTAAACAATTAAATACAATGATGATCAATGATGATCACTAGTTCTCGGAACTATGTCCATTGTTGGCCCGAAGTCCCAAGCGAGTATATGAGCCGCCTCATGGGAAAACCAACAATCTGCATAGGCGAAAACAAAGACGCAGATCAGCTTCGCGGTAACCGCGAAGCTGATCAGCGCCTTTGTTTTCGCTACTCGGATAGTACAATTCCTCTTCTACTTAAATCCGAAATTTCAAGCTTCTAGCTCTTTTCTGTGCTTGTACAGGCCGGTTTGTGTCGGACCTGTTCGGAAACCACATTGTTGGTTTTCCCACGGGACGGCTCAATTATGTGAGGCATGCCAAGTTCTGCTCGCGGATGTGCCAGGATCTTTTCTCGGGGGTGTTGCATTCGCGTCCCACCTACTCATAAGCTAAAATGATCCTGAAATGGATGTAAAAGTGAATAAGAAAAGGTACAAGTAGGCAATGATCAGGAAATGGCGCAACCAGAATGATATTCCTACTCCATAAACCGAGGGGTGGGAAAAAACTAAAATGACACTTAGGTACGTATACCAAGAAAACATATCGTAAGCCGAGTGAGCGTCGGCTATGTCGGCGTTTATATAGCTACTTAACATATTGAAAAGCAGCTTACCTTGGATTATTAGGGTCATTGTACTGTGCAGGCAGCGGCGTCCCCTCGGGTGGAGCGTTCGGCCGCAGTAGATACGGCTCCCAACGAACGCGGAACTCGTAAGCCGAGCTCAACGCGCTCATGGCAGCCTCCATCTTACGTTTCCCGATCCAACACCATGGTCATACAATGTCACTAACCACGTCAATAACGACTCGCTTCTTCTCAGACATCTTAATTATCCCTTTATCGTCTCCACGCCTTATTCGGTATTTTCTGTTTTCTAAATCTTGTCCTAGTTTCAGGGTGCACAATTCAGAACGCGGCCCTGACCTTGTACAACATTTATAATTGAGCCGCGACGCGAGAAAACCGGTCTTCGGGGTTTCCGACCAGGTCTGACACAAACCGACCTGTACAGTCACAGGAGCAGGCTAGAAGCTTGAAATTTCGGATTTAAGAAGAAGAGAATTTGTACTATCCGTGTAGCGAAAACAAAGGCGCTGATCAGCTTCGCGGTTACCGCGAAGCTGATCTGCGCCTTTGTTTTCGCATAGGCAAAAATCCGGTTTTCTCACGATGCGGCTCTATTATAAGAGGCATAACTGCACAGATAGCTGCTCAAATCTGAATGAAGATTGCATTCCCTTGTACAGATTACACTCTGTGGTAGAGCTGTCACTGTGACTATCTATTGTCCTCTTTGTATCGGCACTTGTTTGCATTTTGATTATTTTGGAGTCTGACTGCGTCGGTTCCTGGTCATCGCTTACTTCTTCCTATATAATAATATGAGTAGGCGGATAGAACAAAATCGCACATACACAAGACAGTTTGTTAAAATAAAACATGTTAGAATTAAAAGAAAACTCAAAAGTTTCGAGAGTCGACAATGATTACAACTTTATTTGTAGAAATTATGATAGATCTGTTACAAGTATATCTTTCAATATTTCATAATTTGTTATTAGCATGCCATTCAATGTTAAAGTTCATCTCTAAAACTATCGAAAGTCAAACCATACACTTCATGTAATCCATTAAGAACTTTGACCGGATCCTTAACAAAATGTTCTTGCAAAGTTCGAACCACATCATTCCTGGCTTTTTTGAATGTTTTGTCCCTTATTGCACGTTCATAGAACTCCACCGTGATACCCAGTACATCAAACCACGGAGTTGGTTTCCAGCCTAGTAGTCTCTTGGCTTTGTTGGTATCTAGAGGTCCTGTGGTTACGGACGGAAACAGTCGGAAAGCAGAATCACTATAATCAGCTTCTATCTGGACATCTTCAATGTCTAGTTCGTCCATTAGACTATGCAAAAATTGGACCAGAGTTGGCCTTTCATCAAGAGCAAGATTATAGACCTGATTATAAAGGTCATAATCGCTTTCAACACATGTGACAATAGCACTAGCTACATCTTCGACGTACACAAGACTCATTGGTTGGTTCCAGAATTTATGCGGGACGGATGGTCGCTTATCCAAATACCCGTGAAGTATTATCCAAAGCTGGTACAACCACCAGCGGTACGTATTGTCACGTGGTCCCACTACATCCGGGAGTCTCAGTGCCATGTATGGAACTCCATCTTTGTCACTGGACTGCGAAGCTAGCAGTTCCTCACATTCTAGTTTACGATGACCGTAGTTATCTTTTTGGCTGAAGCTGTCTCTTTCTGATTTTGAGTTTGGTCTGACAGCATCCTCTTCCCTGGTAGGATCAGTGTGGTTCTTCTGACACACTTCATACACAGAATCAGTACTTATATAGATATATTTCAAAATTTTCCCTTTGAAAAGTTGTAAAACTTCAGATATTTCAAAAACATGATATGCGCTAAAATCAATCACTGCATCAAAGTAAATAGGAGATTTGACATCCCAAATAAACATTTGCAACGCCGAACATTTCTGTAGCGACTGCATCCGATCGCACTTTAGATTTTTCACATATGGCATGACTCGCGTGTTCGAATCCCAGTACCAGTTTCCGCGGTTCACTGTCACGACAGTGTAGTTTGATTGCAGCAGCTTCTCGACGGCGCTGGCACCGATGAAACCATTTCCCCCAAACACAAGAACGGTTTTGGAAGTTCCCGGGTCAGTGGTGGGGTTGCATGACACATAAGAGCCGAATATAATCACGAACAGTGTAGAATATTCCATTGCAAATAATTATCATTGCTATCCGTAACAAAGTGTACTCGATTTTATGTTAAAACTTGCATCGCAACAGCATCTGTGTTGGAAAGACGCATGTAGGCTTATCATGCAAGTAAACATACTATCTTAACCTGTACATGTGATAAAATAATCAATACAGCGAATCTAAAAATAGACCATTCAGTGGATTTCCTATTAAAATAGATAATTGAACATGACTCATGATATGTTTACAAACATTGCATAACGCGTTGAAACGTTATGACTCACTAAAAACGTCGTCTGATCAGATTATGACTCATCGTTTGTTTACAAACATATCAAAGTGTTCAAACACTATGACTCACTGTCACATGTAGTCGGATTATGGGTTAACGACTACTTGACCATGCTCACAATAACTGCTGATTGAATAAGCATTCCATTCCACGTTCAATACTGCCAAATTAAACGCTCGTTTTATAATAAGTCGCTCTTTAGTCAAAATACTTCTTCCTTGTCGCTAAATGCGCATCGAAAACGCTTTGATAACGGATAAATGATTCTCATATCTACAATATAGTAAATTTGTCATTTCTGCCCGATGATCTGAGGAAAGTGTTAATTAGCTTTGTACGGTTTCAGGCACTATAATATAAGGGTGCGTTTACTGCCGATACTTCGTTCTGAATAACTGCTAGCTTGTTCAGATGAGTGATTTGTTTGGATGACAGTGAGCCACTGAACATATGGATTCTTACTCAAATTTTACAGAATTATTTGAATTAAAGAGCAGAAAAAAGTATCGCCTATATAGCATATAATCGACCCCGTTTGCTTAACGTGGTTATAGAGCGTCTGCTTCGGGAGCAGGGTTCCTGGATTCGATCCATGACCGAGCCTAATCCGAGATATCCTTTTATTAGTTTCGTCTGGCGGCTATTGACCCATTATGGGTTGACAGCCAGAGAAGACTCAGGTTAGGCCAAGCCATACAAAAAACGTTAAAATGGTACCGTTGGCTACCTTGCTTGGAGTTTAGCATTATAAGGCAAGCACTGGAAAACTTTCCTCTCATGTTGGTGATACAAACGGCCGCCCGTTGCAGGGGTGAACATGTTTAGAAAATTCGACACGAACCCGTCTTCCACCAAAACTTTGAAAATACTTAGTGAAAGACACCAGTGCAAGAATTTCTCTAGATAGGTTACACAATGATTCGCTTCTGTACTGCTAAATGTCCAGCTTCAATATGCGACTGCCATTTCAATGCCACATCGCTCCTGTAAGGCCCTGGAGATTAGGGATACAGGGATAATGACAAAATAATTAAAGGGGTTTGGGATACCTTTTTACAAATTTAGATGTATATGGTATACTGAAGAGGCCCTAAAGTAATATTTAATGATATTGGGAAACGCATTTTGGTGATAATTGCCAAAACCAAGGGGATATTCTTCCAATTAATTAAAGGGATATGGGATACTTAGAACCCCACTGGCCTCTCCTGTGAAAAGACTCATCCTTAACCATGATCACTAGCATCACAATCCAGTATGAAGCGAGATCCGTTTCATATCGGGATCGTAAGCGAGCTTTTCCTTTAAACATTTAAATGACTCTTCCCATTGCGTTGACCACCTCGTATATGAGATTTTAGCAACAAAGTTATTCACAAATTTCCAAAATGATGATGTAAAGCCTAGGAATTTTTGCACTATAGTGATATTTGCGTGCTGCTTTATTTTTTGCTCGTATCATATGAGCCGCCTCATGGGAAAACCAACAATCTGCATAGGCGAAAACAAAGGCGCAGATCAGCTTCGCAGTAACTGCGAAGCTGATCAGCGCCTTTGTTTTCGCTACTCGGATAGTACAATTCCTCTTCTACTTAAACCGAAATTTCAAGCTTCTAGCTCTTTCATGTAGCTGTACAGCTCGGTTTGTGTCAGACCTGTTCGGAAACCACATTGTTGGTTTTCCCACGAGGCGGCTCATATGATATGTTGTTACCTGTGATTTTGCTTCCAAGCGGAGACAAACAATATTTTTTTTTTTTTTTTTTTTTTTTTTTTTTTTTTTTTTTTTTTTGCATTACTGAAATACGTGCTCAATAAAATAAACTAACTCCAGTAAATGTAAACCGAGCGAGGAAAATGGTTAGGTTTGGTCGTGACTTAACATCCCAGTCAACAATTTTTCAGGTATGTCGGAACGGAGCCTCTGTAACCGGTAGTATTTAAAGACACTATACATGGCGGAGGTAGGTTTCGAAATCAGGACCTCACGCCCCGAAGTTCTGTTCTCTACCACAACGCAACCGCGCTCCCCAAGAGGAAAATGGCTCCAGTCCTGTCAACTAAAATGCATGTAACGATATGCCGAACCCAGCAAATCCGCCGATGCTCGAAATACCAACGTTTTAAAATAGGCTAGATCATTTATACTGTTGGCGTCAGCAGCACTTAAAATTAATTATTCTCTCGAGTGTACGGGTGGTAAAGTTTTCTTGCCGGCTATTCATGGAAAATGACAAAAATCAGGTTCTCGTGTAGGCGGGGGTGACGAGCGAAAAGTCCCTCACCGACCAAGGAAAGACTTTTTTTTTTTTTTTAATTCAGTTTAACGTTCCTTTTCAAGACTATTTCAGCTCATATGAGACGGGCCAATCAGTAGGTGGGGCGAAAAACGGGAGAACCCCGAGAAAAATCACCTGACACACCCGCAAGCAGAACTTGGCTTGTCTCACATGTGGCCAGAGCGGGGCTCGACAAGGAAAGACTGAATAGATTTTTTACTGTATATGGCTTCAGTAGGGCGACAACAACTCTTGAAATTACTTTTCAAACAGAAAACAATATGAATATAGGGGCTTCATATTATCAGTTGTATGGCCTAACAATAGATGCGACCGAAACAATGAACTTTCGAGATGACCACTTCCTTGTGTACTAGATTTTTTATTGGTCAGCACACATTGCCAAACTATAAAAAATTATATATAATTCAGGTTTATGTTGATAAGTGGATTGACACACAGACCCATGATAAATATTTTTTAACCCATTCATGGCGAATGGACTTTCCCATTGTTATCATTTGGATGAGTCCATTTTAAGTTTTAGGGGGTTTGTGTTATTTTACAATTTTATTCGATTTTTTTTTTTCGATGAAATTCCTCTAAGCAAATAGAATACATGCAGATCCATATGTCGCTTTCTGCGGCGTCACATTTGGGACTATGTTGTTTGAATATGTCCTATAAAAAGAACGTCAGGCTTAAATGAGTTTTGATGAATGTACAATAAAGTGATAAAGTCCCTGTCTTATGTCGAGTTGCTTCAAGTTGAAATATGTATATTTTCTAAGCATGCTGTATTTTAAACTGTCTGGAATAATTCCTGTTTTTCGCACAATTAAACAAACATTTACACGTTTGGTTCTTTTACAAGCCTACAGTATAGAAGGTATACCACAAAAATATTTTAGAGGACGCAAAATTTTCCTTCTAGGTCTATATAAAATCTTATTTTATCATATATACATCTTTTTAAAATTACAAGAAAACATTTTTGCACGGAACTTACTTTCTTAACGCTCTTTATAAAACTGAATTGTTATAAAAAGGTAATGGCAAACAATGATCAGGAAAAGGCGCAATCAGAAAGAAATTCCCACTCCAAAACCCTAGGTACACTCCTACATCCATCGCCAAAAAACAGCTCCAATGGAGCTGGCATGATTGGGCAATAAATCTCAGAAAATATCTTGTAACTTTCAGCTTTTATTATCATTATCAGTAAACTGTGAAAATAACAAGAGCAACAATCTCCAGATGTCTGATATCAGATTTCTACAGGTTTCAGTTTTTTTCTTCTCTCTTGGACCATTTTGTGTTAGAAATGTTATATTTCGAGCCTGTGGGCACGAATATATATGGGTACTCACAATTGTGGGTATTTAAAATTTGGGAGCACTGTTGCTATGTTTTGAAACATTTTATACTTTTTTTTCTAAAATTTTGGGCAGTTAAAATTTGTGGTCTTCAAATTTGTTGGTACTCAAAATATGTGGGTATTCAAAAGTGTGGATGATCAAATTTTGTAGGCACTCAAAATTGGTGGCAATCAGAAGATATAGATATTTTAGTTAGATGTTATTACATAAAGATGCGGCTCTCAAAATATTTATGAGTCTTCAAATTTGAGTGTATTTAAAATAAGTGGGTATTCAAAAGTGCATATAAATATTTTGGGGTATTGAAAATGTTGGAAATTATATTTTCTTGTTACACAAAGCATGGGCAAATTATGTTGGTCTTCACTATAAGAATGTTCACAAAATTCAATCACAAAATTGTGGGTATTCAAAATAAGCTGGTTCATAAAATTATGAGTCGAGACTGAAATTGTTTGTATGAAACTGGTGTGGTCTTAGGGTACTCATGGAATCATTGTGTTCATGTTATTTGTATGTACAACATGTATTCATCAATTATAGAATTTCACTTAGTATTTGTGGGTACTCAACATGTGGGTAACTAAAATGCGGAAAGTATGCACATTCATATGAACTGAAAGTCTCAGTATGGAAAATTGCCACCTTAATATTTTATAGACTCAGATCAGTGTATCATTTAGTTTGATCAGACACTGTATCCATAGTCTAATATATATATATTGAGACAAAGAGTAAATTGGAAGTTAACGGCATATTTCATCTAATTTTTTAAACAAACAGGTGGCCAGAGTCAAGAACTCATTATCTTTATCGCACTGCTGTGAACAAATTATCTTCTTATAAGAATTTATTGTGACAGCCTTAATGATTAGAAAAACCAGCAAAAACTGTAAACTGGCGATAGATGTAGGAGTGAGGTAGAACAACAATAAAAGACTATTTTGCATCAGTTCTTGTTGTTCGTTAAGAAGGGAAAGTGGTTTTTACGAATTTTGTCGTATATTTAACTTAAATTACAGGTGAACCACAATATTCCCTTGCAAACAATAAGTTGTTTATTTACATTTTTATCTATACTGACCGACAAAAGAAGCCCGACACTTACTTTGGGGGGTAAAAATCCGTAACACAAGTGCACAATGGAAATCTGGTTTATACCACATTTTAGACAAATCATTTTTCTACCATTTCATGCAAACATTTCATTTTTTCAATCAAATTAATGAGAATAACTGTCCCAGGGATGAAATCGCACGATTAGCTTAGAGATACACCACAGAGAAATGGATAGAGTCCTCAATAGCGGGTGTGGCCACCTAACGCACCAGTTACAAGATACAAGATACAAGACTTTATTTGACCAATTTACAGCTACACAACGTCGTCGCATTGACAAAACGTAACGGCGAACAGTGTTCTGAGGAATGCCTGCCCATTCCTGCCTCAGAGCAATTTCCAATAGGCGGATAGTCTGTGGTTGAACTGGCCGAGCATGGAGTGGCCACACCCGCTATTGAGGACTCTATCCATTTCTCTGTGGTGTATCTCTAAGCTAATCGTGTGATTTCATCCCTGGGACAGTTATTCTCATTAACTCTAAAGATTAGGTTTGTGAATTTTGTAAACGACCCCTACCTTTAATCTTACTTAATTACTGATAGGCGTTTGATCGAAAAAAATAAATGTTTGCATGAAATGGTAGAAAAATGATTTGTCTTAAATGTGGTATAAACTAGATTTCCAGTGTGCACTTGTTTTATGGATTTTTACCCCCCAAAGTAAGTGTCGGGTTTCTTTTGTCGGTCAGTATATTTAACGGAGATATAGATCCCGGATGATCGTAGTAGACTTAAGTCACAGATTTACAGTTATACATATGAAATAAATGAATGTATTTGACCAATAGGAGCAGGCATGTCATTTATGTTTATAACGGTAAAGCTGTGACGAAAGTCTACTATGTAAACAGTGGCCGCATTGCTTATTGTCACCTCCCCGTGACCAGCTTTGTCCCGTTTTAACTGTTCAGTTAACGGAACATGGAATATTATTGCCTATTACTGATTTCTGTTCCATCCACTTGACGTTTCGTATTTTGTATTCTGTGAATAACATTGACTAAATTGTATCTATCCATGTGTATTCTCGTTTATGTCAAGCTTCTGGGGAAAGTGGTGTATAAAATACAAAATGGAAATCTCTCGACGCAGACTTGCTTTTAATTGCGAAAAATAGTTTTAGTTTATTTCATTTATTGCTTTACGTCTCAGTCAACAGCTATGGTCATGTCGGAACGTTAGCTGTTGAAAGGGACGTAAAGCAATAAATCAAACAGACAATAATCTCTTTTCACAATAAAACGCAAGTCTGCGTTGAGGGGTTTTCGCTTAATATGTGTGACGAGTCCTTAATGTCAATCAAGTTTGCGGGGAAAGTGGTATATAATGTCATTAGATTTTATTTGATTTGCTTATTTATAAAATACAAAATGGAAAGGACTAAAACAGGCGATATTTTTATTCTTAAACACAACTAAAAATTCAATGAAACAAACTTAACCATATAGACTAAACAACTATCAGACAACAATGATTAACATAAGTGCATATGGCACCAGAAATAATTTATTGAAAGACTCATTCTTTGGTGAAAGACACGAAAATAAAGTTTTACTATAAAGCTTAATAAAATATCTTTTACATAAGCTGTAGTGATACAATGTAAAAACAATGTACATGTATGTCACGGAAGTTGAAACAAAAACATGATAGATTACAACCAATATTTCCTAGAATTATATCACCTGAGCTGCGTCATTTGAAAACCGGATTTTCCCAAATGCGAGAACAAAGACGCAGACCAGCGTCTGTTTATTCCCATTACAGGAAGTGCTAGTCCTTTTCTGACACTTTCATCTTCTATAATTCTTCTGTGATTGTACAGGCCGGCTTTCGTTGGACCTTCTCGGAAGCCAGATTCGTGGCTCATGGTTCCCGGAACGAGGTATATAGTAGGTCACAAAACATAAATATAATTTTACAGTTTTATCACATTTTGCGAAAATGAAAAACCCGTTTTCTTTCCTTTAACTTAAATATATATTTAAATGCTACATGTACCATTTACACAACCGTTGTAAATAGATTTTTATATGATGTTAAGCATCAACTGTATACAAATTACAAACCGTAGTGAAGTAAAACAATTACAAAATGAGCCGCGACGCGAGAAAACCGGTCTTCGGGGTTTCCGACAAGGTCCGACACAAACCGGACTGTACAGTCTCAGAAGCCGGCTAGAAGCTTGAAATTTCGGATATAAGAAGAAGGGGAAATATACTATCCGTGTAGCGAAAACAAAGGCGCTGATCAGCTTCGCGGTTACCGCGAAGCTGATCTGCGCCTTTGTTTTCGCATAGGCAAAAATCCGGTTTTCTCACGATGCGGCTCAAATTTGATTATTGTTTACATTAATTGGTTATACAGATGTCATATGCCAGTCTGTCAAATAAATTTAATTTTATACAGCTAAAACTTTACATGTTCAAAATATTTAATGCATATATTCAGGGATTCTATGAATGAGGTAAATGAGGTAACTTCTGAGATGGTGTAAACCCGGGGGTGTAAATAGCCACAGGGTAAATAGCCACAGGTGAACAAATACACAGCTCTACTATAATGTATATATGAAATGTAGATAAAATAAAATTGCAATATCCAATAGGTAATTTTAAAAACGTAAAAGCCAAAATGGATAGAGTAGGTGTATACTTTACATTATTCCATATGAAAACCTTAACATCACGAAAACATGTCCGTGTAATGTATACCCCCTTGAACCCCACTTTCATATAGTAAAACTGGGGTATGCAGGGGTATACCTATTTTTCTCATCTTTGCTCAAAAACATAGATTGTGGGTACTCGTTAGAACCGCCTCGCCGAGGCGGTTCTAACGTGTACACACAATCTATGTTTTGAGCAAAAAAAATAAGAAAAATAATCAAAAATTAGTACTGAAAATTTTGAATTTTTACAATTTAAAAATCAATGTATATTGCATGGACATGTTTTCGTAATGACGTCTCATTATATTGACTAGAATTATTCCATATCTTCCTCTTCTGTGTTGGCACCCGCCGTCGCTAACTCTATCACTAAGCTCCAGTGTCCATGTGATCTCGCAAGATCAAAGGCGGTATAACCGTCATAAGTCTTGGCATTTATGTTACACCGATTGCCCAGAGAAAGGAGATATTTCACTAATACGAGTTTTCCGCTCCATGCGGCTTCGTGTAAAACAGTTCTACCTGATTTTATCGCTTTGCTGTTTACATCAGCACCACTGTCAACTAGAAGTTTCACCAATTCTAAATTATCCATCGAGCTTGCTATATGGAGACACGTAAACCCTTCATAATTCTTTGATTCCAAGTTCTGAGGAACTTTCTGGAAAGAGATTTCGTAATTGTTTATCTTTTGTTCTTCATACCTCACCGGTTCCAGCAAAGCCTGTACACATTGTATATTATTTTCTCTACACGCGAGATGAATCGCCATGTTTCCATCTTTGTCACGTGACTCCAAATCAGCACCACCTATCACCAGTCTTCTCACGAGCGCTGCTTGGTTGGTTAAGACTGCCACGTGCAGTGCACTTTGGAACAGCTTATTAGGTATATTCAGCCATGAGAAATGGGGTGTCCTGTTTATAAAATAAAGCGCCAATTCTGGAGACAAGATTATAAGCGCTATATTTAGTAAAGTATCACCGTCATCGTCTTGACGGTACACTTTGTTGACATCTATACAAGGTCCGCGACAACGGACAGTACTACCGTGTGTGTCGATACTTGAGGTTGCTGTCGAATATTCAAACTCGTCAAACCGAATCCTGTTTCCTTGTACGTCATGAATGAGGTCGATGGAGTCGAATTTGTCACTAAGAAAATCTATACTTGGCATAATATGTATATCCTCATACACTATGTCTCGATTGGTATGTGCCATTTTGTCCGTATCGTCGCTGTTGATACTTTCGTAAAGACTTTGAGGAGACATGTTCATTTCTATATAGTTTCTGGAATGAAATACAAACAGATTATTTAATCACTTATAAAGTGTTAAAATATATAAAACCGTATTATGCAAGTTCTGAACATTTTAAACAAATCTATAATAATAATAATAATAATAATAATAATAATAATAATAATAATAATATTTATAAAATAAGTCAAATGGTTATTTGACCAATTTACCTTCAAGCATGCATATGAACCAGCTGATTACTCATGTAGTTATGAATGACTATACTTTAATGTTTACATTATTTATATTGGTAAACAAATTCTAAATTTAGAGATTGGGATTTTTATATTTCGAGAATTATACCTGGGTCATACATTTCCATCATGTATTTCGATTTATAGGCCAATTTTCCGAAAAGCGTAAACAAGATATTTCCGGTCATTCAGTGTTCAGCTCAGTAAGTCAGGAAATAATGAGACGGATACATTCAAGTGTTATGTTGAATGGAAAGGCTTGGAGACAACAAAATTATGTTACTTTGTCATAAGCCTATCTTTAACAATTTTCCATGACTTTCTGTACGTTTACGGCATCAGTATTGTTAAATAATTTATAAAAACTGCATTATTTGTCGCACGGCAATCAAAATAATAAGGTTTTGAAGCTTAGACAATGAGCATTTTAGCAATAGTATAGTTAATATTGTCTTCTTGCATTCAATTTCCTTTAGCTTACAATGAGGAAGATAATCAACTCCGGCAAAAGCAACGCAATAGTCGCACGTGTAACTTTTTTCAGTACAAAATATAAACATTCAACAGAGTCATGCTTTAAATCAGCAACATCCTGCATCCTCCCTGAACTCCTGTCCAGATAGAGCAGGCCCCTCATCAAAATATTTCATAATTGTCCTCTCAGAGATATTATGCATTACATTTTGTCAAGTTACATTGCAACTGCAAATAAGGTAATCACGGCACAGTGTGAACACACAAAATACTGACTGTTTGGCTGAAGCTTTGTCAGTATCCCTGGTCACTTTATAATTTCTCAGGAATCCTTATTTCAGAAATGAAAAGAAGCTTATCCAGTCTCTGATATGTTTAATTTGACATACTTGTAGCATACATTTCAATTATTTACCTGTTGCTAGATTAATTGCAATTGAAATCATTGCATCTTACCTCTGATTATTAGGATAAATTAATTGTACTGTGCAAGCAGCGGCGTCCCCTCGGGCGAAGCGTTCGGCCGCAGCAGATACGGCTCCCAACGAACGCGGAACTCGTAAGCTGAGCTCAACGCGCTCATGGCAGCCTCAATCTTTCGTTTTCCGGTCGAACACCATGGTCAGACATACAATATCACTAACCACTTCAATGACGACCCACTTCTTCTCAGACATTGTATCCCTTTATTCTCTCCGTGCCTTAATCGGGTGTTTTTATGCTAGATCTTTTCTAAAATCTTGTCCTAGTTTCAGGGTGCACAATTCAAAACAAGCAGCATCTGATGTAGGTTTATCATGCAAGTAAACATACCGGTACATGTGATAAAATAATCAATACAGCGAATCTAAAAATAGACCATTCAGTGGATTCCCAATTAAAAATAGATACTGTACATGACTCATGATATGTTTACAAACATTGCAAATCTATATCAACGCGTTCAAACGTTATGACTCACTAAAAACGTCGTCTTATCAGATTATGACTCATCGTTTGCTTGGAAACATTGTAAATATATACACGGCTAACAAACCTTTAAATGCGTAACCGCCGGTTAAGAAAGAAAATCCGATTGACGCCCTTCCGGTTTCGCATATGAAGACCAAGAAAATGTAAACAAAACATACACTACTAGGATCGATTGATGATTATATCTTAGTATAGAAATATATCAATTTTCTATGAATGCTATTTTCTCACTTATTTACTATTGTAATCAGCACCGAAATAGCTTGCCAAATAATTTGATGGTCTTTGAATTATTTATTCCCTTCTTCGAACCTGGTGTTACAACACGGCCAAAGTCGGCGAAATACAACTAAAAATTGGACAATTTGCTGGTAAATGTCAAATTTTGGTGATAGTTCCACGACAAATTTACAGATATATATTAACTAAATTGCAACTGATGTCTGTGCCAGTATTTCGTTGTGTTAGTGCCTGGCATTACCGATTTGAAGGGAATGAAAAGATGGTTGCGCATTTAATCATTAAAATATGAAGGCTATATTTCAAGATACGTTTGAAAACCTCTACTGGTTCAAGTCGTGGTATTTAATTTTCTCTGTAAAGCGTTTTGAATGACATAAAACCAGGAAAAAGCAAATTAAAGCATAAGGTGTAAAACTATCTTTATGAACAGGAATATCATGCATGTGACTTATTGTATTACATGTATTGCATAGACAGTTTGTATTATTTTATATCAAACATTTTCACTGCAAATATCACAAACACACCAATTTGAGTTAGCATCTATTAAGAGAGGACGAGAGAATGTGACAATTAAAACTTCAGCGTCAAACCATTAACAAAAACAAAAACTTTAATACATGTGTTTTATGTTGATTATATTGCTATCATTCTTATGATTAAATTCGTAACCGAAATGTTGACACAGCTTTAACCACATATGCATAGAATGCAGTGGCCAGAGGCAACGAAACTGTCAACAGACCTCACACAATGCTATAAGCATCTGCGCGCGGTATTGCTTTCCGTTAATATGGGCGTTATGAGCGGATATCTAAACATTTCCCTGCGACTTACCCACATTTTCATCGTGTACAATGCAATCCCAACATGTGTTTTGGGGGAAGGGAATAAAAATTATGATTATAAAGAAAAGTTCCTGGAAATCCTTTGGGGTCCAAATTTAGCAATGTCTAACTGATAAAATAGCATTGAGAGAATTATAATATCTGTCCTCGAATCGAAATATTTTACTCGGAAACACGAGCTGCAAAAGTTTGTTTACCTTTTGTTGGTCATCTGATGCGAAACCGGAATGACGTGAATCGGATTTCTTTTCTTAACCGCGGTTACGCATTTAAAGCTTTGTTAGCCGTGATATATCTCAAAGTGTTCATACACTTTGACTCACTGTCACCTGTAGTCGGATTATGGGTTATGGCTACTTGACCATGCTCACAATAACTGCATCATGATAAACACTGATTCAATAAACATTCCATTCCACGTACAATACTGCCAACTTAAACTCTCATTTTACAATAAGTCGCTCTTTGGTTGCTTGTCGCTAAATACGCATCGAAAACGCATTTATTATGGATACATGATTCCAGAGCTATAAATTTCATATCAACAATGTAGTCAATTTTCCATAGTCCTGTCCGATGATCTGATGAAAGTGTACGTTAACGTTATTAGCTTTGTACGGTTCCAGGCACTATAACATAAGGGTACGTTTACTGCCGATACTTTGTTCTGAATAACTGCTAGCTTGTTCAGATCAGTGATTTGTTTGAAGCCACTAAACATGGATTCTTACTCAAATTTACAGAATTAAAATTAAATTAAAGAGCAGAACAAAAATGTATCGCCTATTTAGCATATAATCGACCCCGTTTGCTTAACGTGGTTATAGAGCGTCTGCTTCGGGAGCAGGGGTCCTGGATTCGATCCATGACCGAGCCTAATCCGAGACTTTTTTGACGTAAAATATATTTTTTTATTAGTTTCGTCAGGCGGCTATCGACCAATTATCGGTTGACAGCCAGAGAAGACTTAGGTTAGGCCAATCCATACCAAAAAACGTTAAAATGGTACCGTTGGCTACCTTGCTTGGAGTTTAGCATTATAAGGCAAGCACTGGAAAACTTTCCTCTCATGTTGGTGATAATAAAGGCAAACCGCCCGTATCAGAGGCGAACATGTTTAGAAAATTCGACAAGAACCCGTCTTCCACCAATACTTTGAAAATACTTTGTGAAAGACACCAGTGCAAGCATTTCTCTGGGGTTACACAATGATTCGCTTCTGCGCTGCTAAATGTCCAGCTTCAACGGATGTTCTTTCGACTAATCGAAGGACGGCACCTCAGCCACGACCCACTACAGTTGGACCCGCTCAGAACCAACCAAAGTCTCGAGGAACGGGGCAAGAACCAAACCAGAGGCCACTACCACAGAGACGCCCAAGACAGCAAAGACCACAACGTTCTCCGCGTGTGACTGGAAACGAAACCGGAAGCGGGGAACAACAAATACCAAGACAATTAGGACCCGAACCGACGAGCACTGAGCAACAACAAAACGAAAATGCAGAACTGCTTTTTTTAGACCGAGGTCGGGGTCGGGGCAGAGGTCGGGGCAGGGGCAGGGACCGGGGCCTGAGCCGAGGCCATGGTCGGAGCCGCGGTCGCCTGTCCAACAATCAATAAATAATGAAAAATTAGATGCCATAAAAATCATAAGCTTATCTGACAGAAAACTAAGTTTACCAGAAATATCACTTTTAAATAAAGGTTTAAAATTCACCCCTACCCCACCTATTGGAAACCCTGACCAGTTAAACGAAGATGTAAAGGAGTTTAATAGAAAACTGAGACTGGTGGAATACTTTGATGGCACCGAAGATACTGACAATTCCTTGGTAAGGAACAAAAGTAATTTTATGCCACCTTCAGAAAGAATTGAGGCTTTAGATAAATACATTGAAACAGTTGAAGCTTTTCCCAAAAAGAAATCTAATCCCCAACTAAAATCTAATTTAACTAAATCTGAATCGGCTGCAATAAAACCTTTGAAAAGTGATGATTCAATTATCATAAAAGAAGCCGACAAGGGGGGCGCAACCGTGATAATGAATAAAAATCACTATCAAAACATTGTAGAATCAATAATCACGGACGCCGATTACTATGAAAATTTGACAACAGACCCACATAAAGATACCTTGAAAAACTATAACAAATTCTTAAAAAATATGAAAATCAACTGACTAAAAAAGAACATGATTACTTGCAAAACTTCGAGGTAAGACCTAGCCAATTCTATGGTTTACCCAAAATTCACAAGAGCAAATCAATTAATGAAAAATGCAAGAATTCAACGTCTTCATATGTTAAGGTAAGCAATGTAGACGATTTAAAGCTGCGACCTATCGTAGCAGGTCCATCGTGCTTAACTCACAGGTTGAGCAACCTGATTGATATCCTTTTAAGACCCTTGACCAAACACGTAAGAAGCAATTTACGTGATTCCACGGACTTTTTTAACAGCTTACCAGATCATGTACCCACAAACACCTTATTGGCCTCATTTGATACAGAAGGACTATATTCAAATATTCCCCACAAACTAGGAATCGAGGCAATTCAATATTGGTTAGATAAATATACTGGGGACCGAAAAAGTCAAAGATTTTCAAATAACTTCATCATAGAGGGCATCCAGTTTATACTTGAAAATACAATGTAACACATCATTTGGTGATAGCTTTTATAAACAAAGGAAAGGCACAGCCATGGGTACAAAATTTGCACCTGTGTACAGTACCCTCACCATAGGCTACATTAGAGAATAAAAGTTATATCAGAATATCACTGATGTTTTTGGCACTGACTTCGGGGACTATTTCATGAAAAACTGGAAACGATTCTTTGATGACTGTTTCGTCTAGCAAAGACTTAGAGACACTACATACTATCTTAAATACATTACATGAAGATATCAGATTCACGATGCAGTATATCAATAAGGAACAACCATTCCTAGATGTCCTTGTACGAAATAACGAAGGCAAAATTGAAACGGATATATTCTATAAAGACACAGATAGTAAACAGTACCTTCTGTTTTATTCCTGCCACCCAAGACATACCAAAATGAACATACCATTTAACTTAGCACGCAGACTAAGAACGATTATATCTGAAGAACCAAATCTACAGGTGCGCTTACAGGAATTAAAGTCTTTCCTCGTCGAGCAGAAATACCCTGAACCCGTGATAGACTTTGGTATTTCGAAAGCAATGGCTATAGACAAGGTCGCACTCAGAACTGTTAAGTCAAAGCCAGAAGAGTGCGTTATCCATTTTGTATCAACATTCAATCCAAAGAATCCTGAAATTTTTCCAGTCATTATCAATAATCTATCAATTTTGGAGAAAGATGAAAAGATGAATGACACTATTTCAAAATACAAATTTATAAAGAGTAAAAGACAGCCATACAACCTGAAACGTCTACTTACCAAAGCTAAATTCACTTCAAATTATGAACAAACTGTGAAAAAATGTAATAGACCTAACTGCGGCCTTTGCATTCTAGAAGGAAATTGTTTCAAATTCAACTGTGGAACGAAGTTCACGCAAATATGTCATGCGATATAAAAAAAAACGTAGTTTATGTGAGGAAATGCAGAGGCTGTGGGGAGGAATACATAGGAGAAACAGGAGATTTCCTCCGCAAAAGTGTAACAGTTCATAACCAACAAATCCTTGACCCGAAAACAAGAATGCTTAAAGTAAGTGGGCACATTGATAACTGCGCAAGGAGGTTGGAACCGAAGTACCATATTTTCCCCTTTTATAAGATGTACACTGAAAGTGTAACATTAAGGCGGCTAAAGGAAAAATTCTTCATAAACACCTTGAAGCCGAAACTTAATAGAGCATTTTAAAAGGGATGTGTGCCATCAGGGTATTCCGACACCGGAAACGTCATCCGCTGTTAACGGAAACGTTACTTGCGACGTGACGTTCGTTACTTAGCAATTCAAAATGTCTTCTTGATAATCTGTTGAAAATACAGTGAAACCGCTGTAGAAGCGTAATAAATATATACAGTGTAATTTGGCGATATCGGACTTTTTTTTTGCATCATTGAAAATTGAACGTTTAAAATTATGCATTCCATTAGACACAATAGAAAAATGGAATTGGTGAAAAATTCTAACGGCGAATGTTTTAAATGAAATCTTTGTGGAAACATGTTCATTATGTCATTCAGAATTGTTAGAAAACACAATAGCATCAAATTGTTGTTTCAGGAACGTCTGCAACAAATGTTAAAATGCGAGTAAACTTGAATGTTTGTGGGCGAATATGGGTCTTCAACTCTGCTCAAAATAGAGCAAAATTGATCTTTTGACTGTAAAATTATTCATTGTCTAAAGTGGAGAAGGGGTAATCCTGAAAACCGACATTAGTTTCTAGGGTACGTATACACGTCACATGTCGCGTTCTGGAAAATCACAATGCATTTCATTTTTTGCCAAGACCCTACCTCTGAAAAATGATAAATTTCTTGAGACGCATAACACAGAATGTACCGACCAAGATGTTGTGAGATGTGTCGATCATCCGGCAATCTTATTCAGCAGAGACAAAGTTTATTTGATAACGTTCTGGAGTATAACATTAAAAATAAACTGATGTTGCGTTATAAGTTTGGCTCAGTATATATATATATATATATATATATATATATATATATATATATATATATATATATATATATATATATATATATATATATATATATATATATATATATATATATATATATATATATAATATGAGATTTAGGTAATATACATCAAACAATCAAACCCTGTCGGTAGCACTGGATCCAATTTGGATGCTAAAATGATATGCGGTAAGTATATATGGAGATTTTATCATCAACAGTGCAAAATCCTATTTGTGCCTGAGCGCGCTTTCGCCTTTCGGCTTCTTCAGAGGCTTACTAAATACTACATAATAAGAGTGTGATATCTACATCTGCCTGTCATAGGCAGTCCAAAACTAGGAGAAAAATGTAATCTAAAAATTCTACATACTACTCATAACATTGTAAAACCTTATATAACTACATAAGAAATAAACACACCGCTACAAACTTGAAAAATGTAAATACAGCAAAATGGCTACGGAATTTTGAAAATGAAGAAATTTGGAAAATTAAATAGAAATTTAACAAAATTATGATTTTTGTGGGCTAATACATCTTGGAGAGGTTGGAAACAGTGTTAGAACTGTCAAAGTTGAAAATAAAAAGTACTAAATGGCGTAAAATCGTATAACTGAAATTGAGAGAATTTCGTGACCGTTCACCTGTAGGATTATCGGAAATCTGAAGCGTCACCTGTAAGATTATCGGATTTCTATAGCGTCAGTCGTTAACACACCGCTACAAATGTAAATTATAAGAACAGCTCATAAGTAAGGTACAGGTGAAGGCGGAGTCTCTATGTGCAAAATGAAGGAGTAAAGCCTATCAGGATATGGATAGACAATGTGTAAAGGGGGATGAAGTCCAAAACGGGACATCAAATCGGATCAAATATCCATGTTAGGCTAACTATACATGCTGGCCTGTTGCACTATGCTGTAACACTACTGTGTTTAATCACCTTTATTGATACCATGTGGCTGGATTGTGTTCAAGCGTCTGATCCAATACGTTTCACGAGCTTTTCTTGCCGAATCAGACCAGTTGATGTCATGGTCAAGACAGCATAGAGCAACGTGGCTGTTAAAGTCATGTCCAGGTAAAGTGAAGTGTTCCGCTACCGGTGCCCTTTGAAACCTCCGGTGTTTCCAATCAGAGCGGTGACCATTGATACGCTTATGGAGGGGTTGTCCAGTCTCACCTATATACTGCTTGTTGCACTTTGTGCAGGTGATCAGATAAACCACATTCTTGGATTTGCAGTTTGTCTGATGTTTGAGTTTCACTGGCGCGCCGTTGGACGACTTGGCAACCTGAGTAGGTGTCATGACCTTGCAACAAGAACATGCCCTTCCCCCACAAGGCTTCGACTCCCCAGGTGGGGTGTTGTCCATAGGGTCTTGTGGTAGTCTAGATTTGACTAGAAGGTCCCTGAGACTCTTAGGGCGTCTATATGCCATCACGGGCTTCTTAGGAAATACCTTCTTCAGGCGTTCTGAGGAATCAATGATAGACCAGTGTTTGTTGACGATTTCCTTAACTTTGGGTAGTTCAGGATGATATGTCATAACAAAAGGGGTGGCCGTATCTGTCGACTCCTCTTTGGGTCTGTAAGATAGTAGATCCCCTCGTTTGTGTGATCTGGCTTTGGCGATAGCAGTACTTATTTCCTGTAAGCTGTAACCCCGTCTTTTCAGATGGCTGGTCAATTCCTTGACCCTGTTCTCAAATGCATCCGTTGTAGAGCATATGCGTCTGATGCGCAAGGCAAGGCTGTACGGAATGTTACGGCATATGTGTTTGGGATGACAACTGGTGGGAAGGAGGTATTGGTGAGTGTCAGTGGGCTTGGTATACAAGTCCACCTGGATGCTATCACCTACCAGGGTGGAGTTGGTGTCTAGGAACACATGGTTGTCATTGGAGGTTTCGGCCGTGAACTTTATGGTTGGGTGAAAGTTGTTGGCCTCCTCCAAGAAGGTCTGGAGATTGTCCTGACCATGACCCCATTTCATGTCGATGTCGTCGATGAACCGGAGCCATGAAAAGGGTTTTAGTTGTACTGTCCGGAGAAGCTGGCCTTCTAACTTTCCCATGAATATATTTGCATAGGCTGGTGCCATTTTTGTTCCCATTGCAGTCCCTTGTACTTGAAGGTAATGTCTACCATTGAATTCGAAGTTATTACACTTCAAGATTATTGTGAGAAGCTCTACCAGTGTTTTAGTTGGAGGGTCTTTGACATGTCTCCTATCCCATGCCTCCTCACAGGCTTGAATGCCGTCTTGGTGAGGTATGTTCGTATACAGGGCTGTAACGTCAAGGGATACTAGGAGAGTTTCTTGGGAGACCGGACCCGCTTCGTCCAATTTTCTTAAATAATCTGTGGTATCTTTCAGGTGAGACGGTAGATCTAGGACATGGGGCTGCAAGTGGAGATCTACAAATTCAGAGATCTTCTCTGTAGGATGCCCATTAGCAGAGACTATAGGGCGACCAGGGTTGCCAGCTTTGTGTATTTTAGGGAGTAGATAGAATCGTCCGGCTCTTGGTCGATCAACAATGAGAAAGTCCATATTCTTCTCAGAGATATGACCATCTTCATACATGGAATGAACAGCCAAAGAGACTTTCTTGGCGAATTCATCTGTTGGGTCATGATCAAGGGGCTTGTAGTGCCTGGAGTCCGACAATTGCCTCTCTGCCTCGGAGATATAGTGCTCTCTATCCATAACAACAACAGCCGAGCCTTTGTCAGCCGGTTTAATGACAATGTCATTGTTTCTTTGTAGAGAAAAGAGAGCTTGGCGTTCGGCCTTGGTAAGGTTGTCATGTCTTGGATTATTTGGCTTGTGTGAAGTAATATCTGACTCGACACTTGAAATGAAGGTCTCAAGATCTCGACCCTGCTTGGGAGGTTGCCATGAACTTTTGAGGACAAACTTAGGGTATTTCTCCTTTGGGCGATCCGGCATGTTCATAAATGTAGTAAGCTGTGTGGCTATGCTTGCATTAGAATCATCTGGATCGTCATCAGAGACAGAGCTCATGTCATTTTCTGTGGTTTGTACCTTTGTAAAGTGTGACTTGAGCCTCATTCTGCGGCTAAATGCCACTGTGTCCTCAACCAGTTTTCCGCGATCGTAACTTTTTGGGCGCGGGCAGAAACCCAAACCCTTAGATAGAAGTGCTTCTTCAGGTTTCGAAAGTTCTCTACTAGACAAATTTAGGACAAAGTTTGAGGACTTGTTGTCTTGCTTGTCCTGAACCTTGTTGATTCGTCTGAATCGCCTACTTCTAGGCTTACGTGCATCTGGTGGCTTCTCCGGAGGTATGGAGTTTGATGTGGGTGGCACGCCTAAGACTCTCAACTTTTTCTCACGTTTGTTTGTGAGAAGTCTTTCTTGTCTTTTAGACTCTATATTGAGTCTGGAGAGCACTCTGTTCAGAGATGATTCGCCCGCAGTTTGCTTCAACTCTTGTTTGAGGTCTTCAAGGGTTGTGTTTAAGTTCCGTAAGAGTGCGGAAAATTGGCCCAGCAACAATGTCATAATATCGATAGAAGTTTTCGTGAGAATGCCTTCGACACGTTTGTGAAACCGTAATGATGGTTTTCCTGGTCCGTTGATGTGGGCATTGAACTTCAGCCCGTTCGGGATGACTTTGTGTTGTAAGCATTTGGTCAGGAATTGACACTGATGGCTGTATTTAGCTTGTTTCAGTGTATTGGAGAGCATAGTTTGCTCAAGAAGTGTGTGGTTGACCCTGTCAGGGGACTTGGTCATTGTAACGAAATTGCTGAGGTATAACACAGAAGATTGAAGCGACTTAAAAAGGTGCTGGTGAAACTAAGGATCTAAAAAAATAATTGAAGCGGTTGGATACAGAAAAAAGAAAAGGGAAAAAATTCTTACTACTGAGCTAAGCTATAAAACTACTCAACTAAATATGAAATGTGACTGGGTTTAATTGGATCGCAAGGATACAAGATGTATATAAATTAATAGTATAATATGAGATTTAGGTAATATACATCAAACAATCAAACCCTGTCGGTAGCACTGGATCCAATTTGGATGCTAAAATGATATGCGGTAAGTATATATGGAGATTTTATCATCAACAGTGCAAAATCCTATTTGTGCCTGAGCGCGCTTTCGCCTTTCGGCTTCTTCTTCTGGTCCGGTCTCCCAAGAAACTCTCCTAGTATCCCTTGACGTTACAGCCCTGTATACGAACATACCTCACCAAGACGGCATTCAAGCCTGTGAGGAGGCATGGGATAGGAGACATGTCAAAGACCCTCCAACTAAAACACTGGTAGAGCTTCTCACAATAATCTTGAAGTGTAATAACTTCGAATTCAATGGTAGACATTACCTTCAAGTACAAGGGACTGCAATGGGAACAAAAATGGCACCAGCCTATGCAAATATATTCATGGGAAAGTTAGAAGGCCAGCTTCTCCGGACAGTACAACTAAAACCCTTTTCATGGCTCCGGTTCATCGACGACATCGACATGAAATGGGGTCATGGTCAGGACAATCTCCAGACCTTCTTGGAGGAGGCCAACAACTTTCACCCAACCATAAAGTTCACGGCCGAAACCTCCAATGACAACCATGTGTTCCTAGACACCAACTCCACCCTGGTAGGTGATAGCATCCAGGTGGACTTGTATACCAAGCCCACTGACACTCACCAATACCTCCTTCCCACCAGTTGTCATCCCAAACACATATGCCGTAACATTCCGTACAGCCTTGCCTTGCGCATCAGACGCATATGCTCTACAACGGATGCATTTGAGAACAGGGTCAAGGAATTGACCAGCCATCTGAAAAGACGGGGTTACAGCTTACAGGAAATAAGTACTGCTATCGCCAAAGCCAGATCACACAAACGAGGGGATCTACTATCTTACAGACCCAAAGAGGAGTCGACAGATACGGCCACCCCTTTTGTTATGACATATCATCCTGAACTACCCAAAGTTAAGGAAATCGTCAACAAACACTGGTCTATCATTGATTCCTCAGAACGCCTGAAGAAGGTATTTCCTAAGAAGCCCGTGATGGCATATAGACGCCCTAAGAGTCTCAGGGACCTTCTAGTCAAAGCTAGACTACCACAAGACCCTATGGACAACACCCCACCTGGGGAGTCGAAGCCTTGTGGGGGAAGGGCATGTTCTTGTTGCAAGGTCATGACACCTACTCAGGTTGCCAAGTCGTCCAACGGCGCGCCAGTGAAACTCAAACATCAGACAAACTGCAAATCCAAGAATGTGGTTTATCTGATCACCTGCACAAAGTGCAACAAGCAGTATATAGGTGAGACTGGACAACCCCTCCATAAGCGTATCAATGGTCACCGCTCTGATTGGAAACACCGGAGGTTTCAAAGGGCACCGGTAGCGGAACACTTCACTTTACCTGGACATGACTTTAACAGCCACGTTGCTCTATGCTGTCTTGACCATGACATCAACTGGTCTGATTCGGCAAGAAAAGCTCGTGAAACGTATTGGATCAGACGCTTGAACACAATCCAGCCACATGGTATCAATAAAGGTGATTAAACACAGTAGTGTTACAGCATAGTGCAACAGGCCAGCATGTATAGTTAGCCTAACATGGATATTTGATCCGATTTGATGTCCCGTTTTGGACTTCATCCCCCTTTACACATTGTCTATCCATATCCTGATAGGCTTTACTCCTTCATTTTGCACATAGAGACTCCGCCTTCACCTGTACCTTACTTATGAGCTGTTCTTATAATTTACATTTGTAGCGGTGTGTTAACGACTGACGCTATAGAAATCCGATAATCTTACAGGTGACGCTTCAGATTTCCGATAATCCTACAGGTGAACGGTCACGAAATTCTCTCTATTTCAGTTATACGATTTTACGCCATTTAGTACTTTTTATTTTCAACTTTGACAGTTCTAACACTGTTTCCAACCTCTCCAAGATGTATTAGCCCACAAAAATCATAATTTTGTTAAATTTCTATTTAATTTTCCAAATTTCTTCATTTTCAAAATTCCGTAGCCATTTTGCTGTATTTACATTTTTCAAGTTTGTAGCGGTGTGTTTATTTCTTATGTAGTTATATAAGGTTTTACAATGTTATGAGTAGTATGTAGAATTTTTAGATTACATTTTTCTCCTAGTTTTGGACTGCCTATGACAGGCAGATGTAGATATCACACTCTTATTATGTAGTATTTAGTAAGCCTCTGAAGAAGCCGAAAGGCGAAAGCGCGCTCAGGCACAAATAGGATTTTGCACTGTTGATGATAAAATCTCCATATATACTTACCGCATATCATTTTAGCATCCAAATTGGATCCAGTGCTACCGACAGGGTTTGATTGTTTGATGTATATTACCTAAATCTCATATTATATATATATATATATATATATATATATATATATATATATATATATATATATATATATATATATATATATATATATATATATATATATATATATATATATATATATAGAGAGAGAGAGAGAGAGAGAGAGAGAGAGAGAGAGAGATGTAAATGGGATCCTGAAGACGCCCTGGAATAATATTTAGGGATATTATTTATATTGGGAAACGCATTTTGGTGATAATTGCCAAAATCAAGGGGATATTCTTCCAAATAATTAGAGGGATATATCCGTTATGGTATGTTGTTACTTGTGATTTTGCGTCCAAGCCGAGACAAGAAAAGTGTGATTCTTCCTACATTAAATACGTGCTCAATTAAATAAAATAACTCCAATAAATGTAAACCGAGCGAGAGGAAAAGGGTTAGGTTTGGTTGTCACTTAACGTCAACAATTTTTAGGTATTGCGGGACGGAGCCTCCGTAACCGGCAGTACTGTGGGAAGCTTAAAGTATTTAAAGACACCACTATACGTCGGAGGTAGGTAACGAAACAAAGACCTCTCGTCCCGAAGTTCTGTTCTCTACCACAACGCCACCGCTCTCCCCAAGAGAAAAAGGTTCCAGTTCTGTCAACTAAAATGCATGTAACGATATAACCAACCAAGCAAATCCGCCGATGCTCGAAATACCAATGTAAAATAGGCTAGATAATTTATACTGTTGGCGTCAGCACTTAAAATTTATTGTTCTCTCGAGAGTACGGGTGGTAAAGTTTTCTTGCTGGCTATTCATGGAAAATGACAAAAATGAAGTTCTCGTGTATGCGGGAGTGACGAGCGAAAAGTCCCACGCCAACCAACCGACACGTTACAAGGAAAGACTGTATAGATTGTTTAACTCTATATGGCGTCAATAGGGCGACAGCAACACTTGAAAGTACTTTTCAACCGGAAAACAGAATGAATGTAGAGGCTTCAGATTATCATGCTGCTCATTTACGGAAAATGGCCTAACAAGAGATACGATCGATACAATGAAATTTCGCTATGACCACTTCCTTGTGTACTAGAGTTTTTATTGGTCAACACACATCGTCAAACTTTACGAGTTATAAATCAGGAGTTGATAACTCAAAGGTATCGTAAGTTCCCCTTCTTACGACATATTTATGATCGTCTTAAAGGAGAACGCAATATTATACAACACTACGGCTTTTTAACTATAGAATAGGTCAAAGCAAACATTTTGGCGCAAATTTTGTTCAAATCCGTCAATGAATAAGTGAGATATTGACATTTGAAATTTTGGAACGAAGTGACTTTTGGCGGCTATTTTGAATATTTAATTAGAAAACTGTAAAATCCTAAACTTTGAATAAAATTCATATTTCAAAATTTATATGGTGAAATATGCCTAGAATTGATAGTAAATCGTCAGTAGTAAATATTCCAACAAAAATTAACAGAAAAATATTAATAATGCTTCATCAATATTAATTATGCATATTTAATTAGGGCCTCATGAATATCCAAGATGGCCGCCTCCTTAAACAAGCATTGATGACTCTTCAAACCATTATACCTTTCTTAATTTGCATCCGATTTATATAAAACATGTACCATATTGTTAAGAAAAGCGAGCTCTTTTATTGAAGATGCATTTTATTTCAACCTTGCCTATCCCTTTAAAATGACGACCCTTGCTACTCCAGTTACTCTACGCTGACGCAACTTTTTGAAATAACAGGTACCAGACGACGCCAAGGTGAGCTTGAGTTGACCGTAAAGTTACGTCACAGTAATTGAAGTTTTTTTTTCAGTTATTCATCATATTCCCTAAGAAAAAATATATGTTGGTCGCAAGTTGATCTTAAGCTTAAGATGGCTTTGAGTTACCAACCCCTGGTTTATACTGATAAGTGGATTGACATATAGACCTATGATAAATGGTTTTACCCATTCGTGACAAATGGACATTCCCATCGTTATCATTTGGATGAGTACACTTTAAGTTTTGGGGGGTTTGGTGTGATTTTACAATTTTATTCCAATTTTCGATGACATTCCTCTCAGCAAACAGAATGCGTGTAGCTCCATATGGGACGCCGCATTCAGCGTTTGAACATATCCCATAATTAAAGAACGCCAGGCTTAAATGAGTTTTAACGAATATGTCAATTTCTGTGTACATTATAGTGATTAAGCGACTGTTTTATGTCGTTGCTTCAAGTTGAAATATGTATATTTTCTATGCATGTTGTATTTTAAACTTTCTGGAATAATTCCCGTTAATAATTCGCACAATTGAACAAACCTTGACACATTTGGTTCTTTTACAAGCCTACAGCATAGAAAGTATACCACAAAAATGATTTTAAATAAAGTATAATTTTCCTTCTAAGGTCTATGTATCGAATAGAATATTTTCATGACATACTAGTTTTTGCATGGTAAATATTTATAGTTGTATACCTCCATTTCGCTATAAAAACCCAAACGTTAATAATGGGGCTCCAACTTTTGATGATCATTTTGTAACAAAATGTTCTTGACAATGTATTTATTTAACACTCCATTGTTTATATTAATCATATGCATCCTAATAAAATCTTAGTTTGTCATATATACATTTTTTAAAATAGCAAGAAAAACATTTTTGCACGGAACTAACTTTCTTAACGCCCTTTATATTGCTGAATTGTTATAAAAAGGTTAAAGCAAACAATGATTAGGAAATGACGCAATCAGAAAGAAATTCCCACTCCAAAAGCCTAGGTGGAACAATAATAAAAGACTGTAATTTTGCATCAATTCTTGTTGTTCGTTAAGTAGAGAAGGAGACGTTTGCGAATTTTGTCGCGTATTTTACTTTAGGTGAACCGCGATATTCTGTCGCAAGCAATTATTTCACTTCTTCAACAGAGATACAGTGGTTGCATTGTTTATTGTCACCTCCCCGTGACCAGCATTGTCTCGTTTTAACCGTTTAGTTAACAGAACATGGAATAAAAGTGATTTTTTTTACGCGACATGTTTACAAAATGGCATTGTATCGTTAAAATTGTAAATAAACAATGGATTGTTTTGTGTCAAGAAAGCCTGCGCTAGCTGTATGTGTTCCACAAGGTTCTCTGCTTCCACTTGATGTTTCGTATTTTGTATAACATAAACATAACATAACATACACTTTATTCACTCAGGTCTACATATACAGACATGTGAGGTTATATCATGAGCTCTACATGGTGGATACATAAATACAACATACAGAAGTAAATACAAGATAACAACTTAAACATCGTACAAACAGATTCTGTTGGGGTGGGGTGAGGGGAAAATAGTTTTTAATCTCAAAAGAGCTTAATAGATATGGATATGTTTAACATTGATATCAGACAATAACACACAAAAACAAAAACATTTTGTCCTAGCTGAGCATATGACAGGATACTGATGATTAATAGATATATCATTGTAACCGATACAGTGGATATCTGAACAAGACTTTTAACTTGGAAAAAACAAGAATCAAAAAATATATATTGACGGTGAATTGCTACAATTTTCAAAGTATGTGGAACAATGTTTTAACATTATCTAGTATCTAATAAAATACATAGCAGGCAAATAATTCATGAACTTTGCTTTGCTTCCGTACTTTTATCCTAAAAAAAACGAACAAAACAAACATGAACTGCATGTGCTAAGCGTGTGATCGTCATGGTGCAATCTACATTTCATGATTTTTATCAGGTGTTTTGTAAACAAGTGGATTCTTTAAAGGTAGGAAACAATTAGCGTTTTAAACATATTTTTATTTAAAAATATTCATTGATTTATCTCGGTATTTTTACGTATGCTGTAACTCAAGCTGACACAGACATGTACATTGGCTTAATCAAAAAGAACAAACATTTATATACAGGTATATATAGACAGATTATGTGTGGCATAGTGTATTTATCAGCACAAGACAGGTTGCCTCCAGCCATCAAAAGACTTACATTTAAAGGTTTCCGCCACAAATCGTTATCGGTCGGGAAACAGTTAATTCCGCTGAATGCAACTTTTACTTATGTATACTGCATAAATCAGACATGAGAGAGAGAGAGAGAGAGAGAGAGAGAGAGAGAGAGAGAGAGAGAGAGAGAGAGAGAGAGAGAGATCCATGATTATATATCAGGATACAAAGGTGTAATGAGATATTTTAACATATAAAACAGTCTATTCTGAAGGTATGTGTAGGCAGTAAAACAATAATTAACACAGTGAAATAGTATCAAAGATAAAATATAGTATTAAACGTGAAACTGCCGGATGCTAACCGCCACCCCTTATCCAACGAAATCGAAAAGGGAAGGAGGTTTCAGCTAGCAGTCCGACTCTATGACCCAGTGTATGATCCCCAGAATACGGGGCTGCCAAAAATTTATGCATCGTAATTGAAATATGATCACTTGAGTGTATTGAACAATTTACTTTGAAATTTTCAACATCATTGGACATCTTTTGTGGTATAGTGTACACATATATAATATTAATACTGGCCATTGCTTTATAGTGCCTAACTATTACCAATATTCATGTTTTTAAGTGTGTGCTAAGGGAAGTGTACTTCGATTTTAACATTCTGCAAAAATACAGATGACAATTGATTTCATATTTAATTGGTCATTTCGTGTGCCTTATGGGAAAACCTAAAATACCGGACATTGTTACAGGCAAGCAACACATGCGTATGAAATACTCCTCAGTTCATTGGTCAACAAGGCTCTGCGATATAACTACCAATTCAGAAAACTAGAACATTATACAAACTTTCGAAATATTATTTGTGCAAATTGACTTAATTTTCTCATCTGGTTTTCGTTTGTACTTCCTAGAAGATTACAGAATTTATACATACTTGGGCGTTTTATATAATAAGGCTTAACATAAGTTGCTCTCTCTGCAGCAAAGTATGGACATTTGCATATATAATGATATTCATCCCCTATATCGCGCGAAATACATTATAGAGAATAATACCCAGCGGGCACATGACGTTAAAATGACGTCATATCGACGTCGATCTGAGGCATTTTGACTTCATGTGCCTGCTGGATATTAACTAAAATTGTATCCATCTATGTGTATTTTCGTTAAGGCCTCGTCACACATAAGCGAAAATCTTTCGACGCAGACTTGCGTTTAATTGCGAAAAATAGTTTTAGTTTATTTCATTTATTGCTTTACGTCCCATTCAACAACTATGGTCATGTCGGAACGTTAGCTGTTGAAAGGGACGTAAAGCAATAAATCAAACAGACAATAATCTCTTTTCACAATAAAACGCAAGCCTGCGTTGAGGGATTTTCGCTTATGTGTGACGAGTCCTTAGTGTCAAGTTTGGGGGGAAACTGGTATATAAAAATGAAAAGGACTAAACCAGGAGATATTTTTATTCTTAAACACAACTAAAAATTCAATGAAACAAAGTAAACCATATAGACTAAACAACTATCAGACAGCAATGATTAACATAAGTGCATATGGCACCAGAAATAATTTATTGAAAGACTCATTCTTTGGTGAAAGACACGAAAATAAAGTTTTACTATAAATGTTAATTAAATATCTTATACATAAGCAGTAGTGATACAATGTAAGACGAGGTATGTCAAGGAAGTTGAAACAAAAACATGATAGAATACAAGGGATATTTCCTAGAATTATATCACCTGAGCTGCGTCATTTGAAAACCGGATTTTCCCAAATGCGAGAACAAAGACGCAGATCAGAGTCTGTGTTTTCCCATTACAGGATGTGCTAGTCCTCTTCTGTGATTGTACAGGCCGGTTTTTGTTGGACCTTCTCTGAAACACAGAAGCCAGATTTCTCATGGCCCGGCTCACGGTTCCCGGAACGAGGTAGTAGGTCACAAAACATAACTATAATTTTACAATTTATCACATTTTGCGAAAAACCCGTTTTCTTTCCTTTAACTTAAATAATTATTCTAAAGAAAATGTTATCGTCATTCTATGCTATCATTTACACAACCGTTTTACGCAGATTTTCATATGATGTCCAGCATCAAATGTATACAATTTACAAAATTTTATATTAATTGGCTATATGTCTTATGCCAGTCTGTCAAATAAATTTAATCTTATACAGCTAAAAGTTTTAAATGTTCAAAATATTTAATACATATATTCAGAGATTCTATGAATGAGGTAAATGAGGTTACTTCTGACATGGTGTAAACAGCCACCATTACGAAAACATGTCCATGTAATATACAGAGATTTTTAAAGTTGTAAAAAACGAAAATTTTCAGTAGAAAAATTTCAATATTTTTCTTATTTTTGCTCAAAACATAGATTGTGGGTACACGTTAGAACCGCCTCGCCGAGGCGGTTCTAACGAGTACCCACAATTTATGTTTTGGAGCAAAAATAAGAAAAATAGGTATATCCCTGCATACCCCAGTTTTGCTATATAATAGTGGGGTATAAGGAGGTATTCATTACATGGACTTGTTTTCGTGATGACAGAGGAACAAACACACAGCTCTTACATATTGTATATGAAAGTTAAGCATTATGTAATTGCGGAATTATAAAAATCAAAACGATAGTGTAGGCCCATAAATATTTTTTTCATATAAAAACTTAACATGTCATGGAAAATTGACTAGAATTATTCCATATCTTCTTCGTCCGCGTTGGCACCCGCCGTCGCTAATTCTATCACTAAGCTCCAATGACCACGTGATCTCGCAAGATCAAAGGCGGTATAACCGTCATAAGTCTTGGCATTTATGTTACATCGATTGCCCAGAGAAAGAAAACATTTCACCAATATGAGTTTGCCACTCCATGCGGCTTCATGTAAAACAGTTCTACCTGATTTTGTGGCCTTGCTGTTTACATCAGCACCACTGTCAACTAGAAGTTTCACCAATTCTAAATTATCCATCGAGCTTGCTATATGGAGACACGTAAACCCTTCATAATTCTTTGATTCCAAGTTCTGAGGAACTTTCTGGAAAGAGATTTCGTAATTGTTTATCTTTTGTTCTTCATACCTCACTGGCTCTAGCAAAGCCTGAACACATTGTATATTGTTTTCTCTACACGCGAGATGAATCGCCATGTTTCCATCTTTGTCACGTGACTCCAAATCAGCGCCCCCTATGACTAGTCTCCTCACGAGAGCTGCTTGGTTGGTTAAGACTGCCACGTGCAGTGCACTTTGGAACAGCTTGTTGGGTATATTCAACCATGAGAAATGCGGCGTCCTGTCTATGAAATAAAGCGCCAATTCTGGAGACAAGATTATAAGCGCTATATTTAGTAATGTATCACCGTCGTCGTCTTGACGGTACACTTTGTTGACATTTATACAAGGTCCGCGACAACGGACAGCACTACCTTGTGTGTCGACACTTGAGGCTACTGTCAAATCCTCAAACTCGTCAAATCGAATTCTGTTTCTTTGTACGTCATGAATGAGGTCGATGGAATCGAATTTGTCGCTAAGGGCAACTACATCTTGGTTTTCTGTCAAATTATTTTCTCTTGAAGCAATGGATACAATCTACCAGGGGTTGTATCTATGATTGTGTCGGTATCGTTGCTGTAGATACTTTCTTTACGACTTTGAGGAGACATGTTCATTTCAATATTGCCTGCAATAAAATATGAAAATTTATTTATTCACTTTATTATATAGCATTGATTTAAGATATGATGCAAACTTTTAATTTTGTCGAAAACAAATCTATACTTATGAATGAGTCATTTAATTAATTAACCTGTTTAGTTCAAACTTTATTTTGATTACTTGACGCATTTACCTTTTAAAGTGCACATGAACCAGCTGATTACTCATGTAATATGAATGGCTATACCTCAATATTGTATTACTTTTTATATGGGTAGACAAATTCTAAATTTAGCGACTTGGGATTGGGAATTTTATATCCAAATATAATTATAACTGGGTCATACATTTCTATCATATTTCCTAAAAGCGTAAACACGATATTTCCGGTCATTTAGTGTTCAGCTGTTCAAATTGGGAAATAGTAAGATGGATACATTATTTTAACTGAGTGAATTGTTGAATGGAAAAGTTTGGGGACAACGATATTAGACGTACTTATGTTACTTGGTACAATGTCTCTCTTTGTTCAGTGGCGTGCATATTTCATTACGAAAACACGCCCATGCAATATACAGAAAACAATTTGGTTGTGAAAATGAAAATTTTCACTGGAAAAAATTTGATATTTTTCTTACTTTTGCTCAAAACATAGATTGTGGGTACACGTTAGAACCGCCTCGGCGAGGCGGTTCTAACGAGTACCCACAATCTATGTTTTGGAGCAAAAATAAGAAGGTATACCCCTGCAAACCCCAGTTTTACTATCTAAAAGTGGGGTTTACGGGGGTATTCATTGCACGGACATGTTTTCCTGATGATTGGTTGTTAATTAGTCTATATTTTGTTTAATTCTTCTGTTCGTTTGGATATTTTCTTACTAGTTAATTTCTTTTTTCGAGTCTGTTTAGATTAGTTTTAAACCACTTTATGTACTAATTATTTCTATTAACCATTACGAGATTCATATTGTGACACTATTGAGTTATGGGTATCTAAAATTCCTCTTGTGTGAGGAAAATTCCTCTGATGACGCCGTATATTCTCAGAAAACTGTACATATGCCATATCCGGACATTCATGTATTTTGTCGCCCCTTAGAAGCACGCCATATCATTACTTTGTATGGTATTTCTGTAAACGTTCTCATATATGAACTTTCATAGATAAGAGAATATACCAGACAGAAATACTTTTCCTCGAAAAGTGTTAAAATTACACTTTCAGGTGTACATGAGCAATAAGGCGTTATTTGTCAAAAGTCACAGAAACTTGATGTTTTTTTTATGATTTTCCTATGAATTTGAAACCAGTCTGACATACTTTCAAGCGAATGTGCATGGCTCGGGAGTCAAAACTTGCTTTATATTGTTGGTAAATGTTTGAGCTTATTCTTTGAACAATAGTCCACTTTTTGGTATGTCCACTGTTCGGAAAGAAAACATAACATGATAATTTCGTAGATAAAATTTCTTGTAGTCACAAATTTGGACCGAATATTCAAACGATGGAAAATAAAATGGCATTCTGGCTCTTAAATGGGGAATACACTTGGAGTGTTCAATACAATACTTGCAAATAATACATACAAATCTTAGATATTCACAGTGATCCAACCACAACATGATAACATAACATTGAACACGTCGATGCTTTTCAAAATTTAAATAGCTAATACCATTGATATAGGAATGTTTATTATTATTAATATTATTTTTATTATTTATTATTATTATTATTAGTATTAGCTCACCTGAGCTGAGCTTATAGGATAGGCAGGTATCCGTCGTCCGTCGTCCGTCAACATTAACAAACGACTTCTCCTTTGAAGCTGTCAGACTAAAACTTTTGATATTTGGCATAAAGCATCCACAGGAGGTTTTTTTTTCAGATCGGATAAGAACTCTGGTTGCCATGACAACTTATACGTCCCATAGACTTATAATGGAAAAAGTGGAAATTGCAAATCTTTGCTTTCTCATTGAAGATATTTGAATTTTATTTTTAGAGAAATGTTTATTGAGTAGTGCTCTACGTTTCAGATGACCTTCATCCTGATCGCTTATTTTGATTGGTTGCTGGGGCCCCAAAAGGGCAAAAAGGGGAAAACATCTTTAAAAATCTTTTTCTCAGAAACTGTTTGCTTTATGAAGCTGATACTTTGCATACATGTTCCTGGCATTAGCTTTTTTTTTTTTTTTTTTTTTTTTTTTTTTTTTTTTTTTTTGTTCCAGTCAGTTAAGAACTCTGGATGCTAAGGCAACTTTCAGTTTCTATAGACTTATAATAGGAAAAGTGAAAATTTGCTATTTGGAGATATTTGAATTTTGCTATTGCAGAAATGTTTATTTAGTGGTCCTCTATGTTTCATATGACTTTTCCCGTAATACCTTATTTTGATTGGTTGCTGGGGCCCCCCAAAAGGTAATTTTTCGAAAATAATCTTACAAAATCTTCTCTTCAAAACTGTTTGGGTTATGAAGCTGATACTTTGCATACATCTTCCTAGCATTAGCCTCTACAAAACAGTTGTTTTTGTTCCAGTCAGATAAGAACTCTGGTTGCTACGGCAACTTTCAGTTTCCATAGACTTATAATGGAAAAAGTGAACATTTTATATTTCTGCAGTGGAGATATTGGATTTTTTTTTCAGAAGTCCACTATGTTGCAGATGAACTTTATCATGATTTATTTGTTTGATCTTGATGATTCATTGACTAGTTAGAGATTCACCACGAGGACCGAATAACTAACTAAATGTTATGAACCACTGCAGAAGCTGAGGGTGAGGTTAGGTACCTGTAAAACCGGTTTAAGCCCGCCAGTAACTTTGTGTTACTGATCGTTCCAAGTCGATACTTCTGTGGTGGTTCTTTTTGTTTTATGTCTTGGTGTTTAAATTTTTTGTGCTGTTTGCGCCTTATGTATGTTTTCATATTTTTATTCATTCGGCTTACGATATGTTTCATGGTATAAGTACCTGATTGTTAGTTTGGTTTTTCCCACCTCGGTTTTTGGAGTGGGAATCTTTTTCTGATTGCGCCTTTTCCTGATCTTTGCCTACTTGTACCTTTTTACATCCTAATTCCTTACTTTGATTGGTTGCTAAAAGGGCAAATTTTAGAAGAAAAAAAATATTTTCCTCAGAAACTGTTTGCTATATGAAGCTGATACTTTGCATCCATGTTCCTGGCATTAGCCTCTACAAAGAAATTGTTGTTGTTTTTGTTCCAGTCAGATAAGAACTCTGGTTGCTATGGCAACTTTCAGTTTGCAGAGACTTATAATGGGAACTGTAGAAATTTGCTATTTCTGCAGTTTCATTTCGGATATTTCAATTTTGTTTTTGCATAAATGTTTATTGAGTAGTATTCTATGTATTACATGACTCTAATTTGACTTCTAATATGGTGTTTTTGCAAAGACATTGGATGGAATTTTATCAGTTGTAAATTGTCGGGTGGCCATAAAGTTTACATTCAACGATAGCTGTTAAATCAGGTGAGCTTTGTGGCCCATGGGCCTCTGGTTATTGTTATTACTATTATTATTATTATTATTATTATTATTTCGACATGCAGAATGCATTCTCGTGAAATAGTTTACCTGCTACGTTTAAAACATTTCGGTATTCGCTTAGGGTTTTAGACAGGTTATACATGTAACATCGTTATTTCCGGATATCTGTAACTATTCCAGGAATTGTTATTTAATTACACGCCCAATATCTAAGAAATCTGTAGCGAGTTTTTGTCTATTTTGTTGTGTGTACTTTCCCTTATTTCATGATGTGTTTCACAAAATATACAAAAATATACATGTACATTGTGTCATGTATAAAAACAGTTGCAATTGTAGATGCTATTTCTCTTCGTGTATTATTTATAGGAACGACGTAACCTTTACCAGGTATATCTTAGTCAACCTATGAATTTCCCCAGGAAAATTATAATAAAATTTGTATGTTATACGCCTATGTATATGTACGGAAGATTTCAAGTTGTCAATCTGTTTTAACAAGATGTCAATTTGTTTTAACAAGTTGTCAATTTGAAATTTCAAATTCTCAATCTGTAATAACAGATTGTTAATTTGTTATTTCAAGTTGTCAATCTGTTTTAACAAGATGCCAATTTGAAATTACAAGTTCCCAAATCTGTAAAAACAGATTGTTAATCTGTAATTACAAGATCAACAACTTGCAAAAACGAAACTTAAATCGAATCTACTTGGCACTAATGCTCTTCCGTATATATGTGATCTGCACATAATTTGACTTGTTTATGAGAACTATATATAACTTGTGATGACTAATGAAACCAAATGTTTATAGGTTGCACTACTATAAATATTTACTCATTATGCAGCAAGCGCCGCCTCTTTTGGGGAGAGCATTCTGTCACACAATGAAACTTTTCTGGCTGCTGATTATTGTTATTGGTAAAAGTAAGCATTCTGTCACACAATGAAACTTTTCTGGCTGCTGATTATTGTTATTGGTAAAAGTGAGCATTCTGTCACACAATGAAACTTTTCTGGCTGCTGATTATTGTTATTGGTAAAAGTGAGCATTCTGTCACACAATGAAACTTTTCTGGCTGCTGATTATTGTTATTGGTAAAAGTGAGCATTCTGTCACACAATGAAACTTTTCTGGCTGCTGATTATTGTTATTGGTAAAAGTGAAATATTTTTGGGAAAGCTATTCAAAGTATTTAATAAAATAAATAAAATTATTTTCTAACACCATTTTCAACCTCTCCCGTGAGAAAAATATATTGCATATTGGCCACTAAAATCTCGGCTCGGAATTTACTGCGGACCAGCATTGTTTACATTGGATGACAGTTTGCTCCAAAAAATGCCGCAGAACCCCATATTTTTTGACTGCTACTGGTAAGTAATGTTCTTGTCCGCTGAATGTTACAGTTCATAATAGTGACTTTAGCCCAGACAAAATTTGACAGGTTGGTGAAATGACCTGATTTTACATTAGTAGCAATGGGATTTTTTTTTATAGTAGTACTACGTATATAGGTATACACTAGCTGTCTGTTACCTTTACAAAAAATATGACCGATATTGAACAATCTGATGGCTGTAGCTTTTCGTTGTTTAATAACGCATTCTTAGAGCACTCGGCAGCTCCTGTGTGTTTTATACCGTAACCGAGCCGTTCCTTTATTCGTGGTGCAGATACTTTTTATTCGAACCCGTGTAGTTGCTCCCGAGTAAACATTAACATAATGACTTCGCAAGAATAAACTACGCACACTTATTACCTACAATGAAGAAAGAGGAAATCCGTAATGAATATGAGCCGCGACGCAGGAAACCAGGTCTTTTCCGCGCCCGTACAACATAAACATGCCTATGCGGTCACATAATAGAAGCTTGAATTTTCGGATTTAAGAAGAGAAATTGCTATCCGTAATGCGAAAACAAAGTCACTGATCAGCTGTGCAGTTACTGCATGACGTGGCTCATATAGTGCCCCTCTCTAAACTATATACATATATAAACAAGTAATGAAAAACAAAAACCACTTTTTACGACTACGTGATTAGCGAAAATACACTTAGGAAAAGGAAATAGGTAATGATTATAGTGTCCCTCTTCAAACTGGACTGCCTGACACCTATAACCAAGTATAATATAGTGTAATGTCGAAGAAACAATCGACTTTAACTAGGAGTGTCACAATAAATATTTTCTTACAGCCCAGTCCCACTGCCCTTCAGATCGCTTAAGATCGTCTTACGACCAGTTTAGGATCACATTCCTGTGATAATCATTAGGATTACTTGGGGGGGGGGGGGGGGGGGGGGGCTTAAACCTATTTTACGGCATCAATCCTTACCCTCAGCTTCTGCATTGGTTCTCAACATTTACATGTAGTTAGTTGCTCGATCCTCATGGTGAATCTTTAAGTAGTCAAAGAATCATAACGGACATAATTATAAAAGGAAGCTTTGAAAACATTCAAAGGGATATAGTATGAGTCATATTGCGCATTTTCGGGTAATGAATCCTCATCAATGACAATTGTAATCTGACAACTAAAGCCAGACAATTACGCTGCAATTTCGAGAATTTACAATCAAAGACAAACCCATGAACGAGTTCAAATGATAAAATCATTGTTTATAATATGGTTCTAAATGTGTATTCTTTTTTAACATTGAATATTCTTACAGACCTTAAAGGACTGAGCGTGTCAAAAAATGAGGACCCACAGACATTACGAAAACATACCCATATGATATACAGTGATTTTTTCAGGTCAAAAATCAATAATTTTCATAGAAAAGTACAAGTAGGCAAAGATCAGGAAAAGGCGCAATCAGAAAAAGACTCCCACTCCAAAACCAAGGTGGGAAAAAACCAAACTAACAATCAGGTACTTATACCATGAAAACATTTCGTAAGCCGAATGAGCAGCTATTTTCCCAATAGGTGGCCACTCAGTTAATGTTTTGATATATTTCTTATTTTAGCTCAAAACATAGATTGTGGGTACACGTTAGAACCGGTTCTAACGAGTACCCACAATCTATGTTTTGGAGCAAAACTAAGCAAAATAGGTATACCCCTGCATACCCCAGTTTTACCATATAAAAGTGGGGTTTAAGGGGGTATTCATTGCACTGACATGTTTTCCTGATGGATACGCACTATTTGAGACCACTGGAAAGCCAAACAACATTACTGAAAATATGGAGCAAACGACAAATACCAGTTGAACCCCGGTGCGCCAAGCTCCGGCCATAGCCATCTAAGATGAAACGCTTTACGTCGGGACCCACCGTGCATTCTGCTTACTATTTATACTAATCATAACTAGAGGACCAATGGCCCTGATATCGCTCACCTGAGATTTTGTCTTTGATGAATGACCTTTGGCTAAGGCCATGTTAGCCAACGTAAAATGTAAACTTGACCTCAAATACTCACATAATTATCAACACTATAAACTGTCTGTAGATCTTTCTGGCAATATTTGACCTTTCTGTTTAAATTTACAGCTTAATAGGTCAAGGTCAACCAAAGGTCATGATTTATATATATAAACTATGAAGGGCCAGAGCCCCCAATGCTACATACCAAGTTTCACTGAAATCGGTCCACTGATTCCAGAGAAGTTGATTTTTAAAGGGTTTACCCCATATATGGGCATGGCGGCCATCTTTGTCATGCGACCTCGACCATTTATATAAACTTTGGTTCCCCCTTCCTAAGGATACCGCATATAAAATTTGGCTTTGATTGGTAAAGTGGTTTCTGAGAAAACTAAGTTTTGAATTTAATATGTAAATGACCTTTGGCCAATGTCAAGAGATGACCTTGACCTTGAATACTCATAGGACTTCATTAATTCAAGAAGTTGTATGTATGTACCAACTTTCAGGTCAAAGGCCACAAAACTTTCTAAAAATCCAATGTTTTGCATTTTTTCTATTGAGAAGCCTATGTGATCAATGTTGACCTTGCCATAAAATAGGTCAAGGTCAACCAAAGGTCATGATTTATACACACTATGATGGGCCAGAGTCCCTGATGCTACATACCAAGTTTTATTGAAATCGGTCGAGCAGTTCCAGAGAAGACGATTTTTTAAGGTTTTTAACATATATGGGCATGGCAGCCATCTTGGTCATGTGACATAAACCATTTATACAAATTTTGATTCCCCCTTCCTAAGGATACCACATATAAAATTGGCTTGTATTGGTGAAGTGGTTCCTGAGAAAATTAAGTTTTAAATTTAATATGTGAATGACCTTTGGCCAAGGTCAACAGATGACCTTGACCTTGAATACTCCTATGACTTAATTAAATCAATTCAGTTATATGTATCTACCAACTTTCATGTCACAGGCCACAAAACTTCCTGAAAAATCCAATATTTTCACTTTTTTTCCATTGAAAAGCCTATGTGACCAAAGTTGACTTTGCCGTAAAATAGGCCAAGGTCAACCCAAGGTTATGATTTATATAAACTATGATGGGCCAGAGCCCCTGATGCAACATACCAAGTTTCATTGAAATCGGTTTACCGGTTCCAGATGCGCGAAAGCTCCATGTATTTCCCGGCAGTACAGGAGGTTCCGTTTCTAAATTGAAATGCGACAATTTTATCTCGGTTCTGCGCGATAGAAAGCTTACATATGAGCCGCCTCGTGGGAAAACCAACAATGTGGTTTCCGAACAGGTCTGACACAAACTGGCCTGTACAAGCACAGAAAAGAGCTGGAAGATTGAAATTTTAGATTTAAGAAGAAGAGGAATTGTACTGTCCGAGAAGCGAAAACAAAGGCGCCTGATCAGCTTCGCGGTTACCGCGAAGCTGATCTGCGTCTTTGTTTTCGCCTATGCAGATTGTTGGTTTTCCCATGAGGCGGCTCATATGTAATATGCTTTCATGTAGCATTGTTTTCGACGAATCGGCTCGGCTTTTTTCTGATGTGATCGGATCACGTGGAGGAAAACTACAGGGGCGAAAATTTTGCAAAACGAACAAAGATTTCAACCAGCTGCCGACAGAATCACAGATTTGTTTAATTACCATTCTTACATCATTTTGATCTCTGATCTTTGACAGAGTATCAGATAGTAAAATATTTGTTTGTAATCTTTTATGTCTGGGTTGTAATTTTTTTTTTTTTTTTTTTTTTTTTGAAAAGGGAGACCTTGCTGCTGGAGCCCACACCTCAAGTATCGGATATCGCATACTTGCGCAATCGGCAACTTCCGATAGTCCCCTCGTTTCATTACTTAGTCAGAAATTGTGATTTGGAGTGATTCCCCTTGATAAGGATAATTATTAATGTCGCGTATATGCGTGATAATTTCGATTGCGATTTTCCGAGATGATCCAGACCTGGTCATAGTAAGTTTTGGATATTATATACTATATATGTCATGTATGTTATTATTATCATTCTGATGAGCAAACAATAGTTACAATATTTCAGATACAATAGAGATGTTTTTTTTTTTTTTTTTTTTTTTTTTTTTTTTTTTTTTTTTTTTCAAATTTACCTGTAAAAACTTAGTGTGTACAAACTATTGCGTAATTATTTTTCAAATTTCCGACTTATATATCCGTTCTTAGCAATGATGAATGGGAGCCAGAATGTCAAATATATTTCTTGCCCTGGCAGACTGGATTATTGCATTGAGCTTGCAGACGCATATGTTTCCGTTGCTTATTTGTATTCGGTCACCGACATCGGTTAACCACCCATTAAATTACGCAATATTTGCATGTTCCCTTTCTTTTAAATGTTGTGCTGCTGCCTGAACAATTCACTTTCGTATCTTTCTTTTTTTAACTAAGATGATTGTTACCTTTTTGTACTTAAGCTGAAGCAGATCAAGGACATCATCAGAATTGCAGCCATGTTACTATAATATACACATGGAAATAAGTTAGGGAACACGTGTGATAATGCGAATACCAACTTAAGACTGTTTGATGAATGCCCATTTCCTCAGCATTGCCCTCTTGTTCCTTTCGATAAATTGGACTGTAGCTAGGCCAAGTTATCAAATATATATGATAAAAATTTCAGTATCGCCAGAAAACAGGAGTTTGGATTTTATCAAACTTTTCGAACGAGCCGAAGTGTTCCCTAACTTATTGGCATGTGTATATTTTAAACAGCTGTTTAACCACAATTATTTAACAAACGAGTCAACACACCATTTAATTACTTCCTTAAGTAGGCATAATAGCATATTCAGCAAAATTTATTGGAGCCGCATCATGAGAAAACCGGATTTTTGCCTAGGCGAAAACAAAGGCGCAGATCAGCTTCGCGGTAACCGCGAAGCTGATCAGCGCCTTTGTTTTCGCTACACGGATAGTACAATTTCTCTTCTACTTAAATCCGAAATTTCAAGCTTCTAGTTCTTTTCTGAGCTTGTACAGGCCGGTTTGTGTCGGACCTGGTCGGAAACCCCGAAGACCGGTTTTCTCGCGTCGCGGCTCAATTTGAGTCATTGTCCAAACCTGAGGATCGACATACTTATGACAGAAACAATTAACGGTTCGAGCCCCGCACTGGCCACATGTGCGACAAGCCAAGTTCTGCTTGCGGGTGTGCCAGGTGGTTTTTCTCGAGGTTCTCCCGTTTTCGCCCATCTACTGATTGGCCCGTCTCATATGAGCTGAAATAATCTTGAAAGGGACGTAAAATTGATAAAAAAAAAATAAATAAATAAAAATAAAAAACAAAAAATAACGCTAACGTTGCAAGGTCCTTCGCTAGATCTTTACTGTCTGCTGTAGTGCGGTTCTGTCACATTCGGATAGCAATGTCGTGATATCTTGCATTCCGTTATACTGTCTTTCTCGCAAGGGCCCAGTTGTTCAAAACTCGTTAGCTTAACGCTGTCGTTAAGGCCTCAATTTGTTAACCATGTAACGAACAGCCGAGCCAAGCCACAGAAACCCCGTCAGTGGAAAAGCATGCCCATCCACCAAGGGTTGTTTACTGCGCTATATACCTAACACTTACTCTAATCACATACCCGCTAATATGCCGCTAATGCGTTGCACCAACGTATTCTACAAGGGAGACTATCCCGTTACATTACTTCCCCCTCCGAGAAGACTCGCCCCGAGTCTTGGCCTGGGGACTACATGGGTAAGACAACTCCGTTCTGGCAGTTGTCATCATCCCACCGCTGCCACCAAATGTAACGAACAGCCGAGCTAAGCCACAGAAACCCCGTCAGTGGAAAAGCATGCCCATCCACCAAGGGTGGTTTACTGCGCTATATACCTAACACTTACTCTAATCACATACCCGCTAATAGCCTAATATGCCGCTTATGCGTTGCACCAACGTATTCTACAAGGGAGACTATCCCGTTACAACCATATATAGACTTCAAAAGCAAATGCACTCTTGGTTTTGTTGATAAAATGTGAGAATCCTTTGCATGCAAAGGTAGATCAGCTGGCTAACCTGCACTCCGATACACTTCGTGACCTCGCTCCTCTCTCGTGGTATGGAGTGGTCTAACGGAATACCGATGGAAATATTCCGTCTAATGCAAAGGATTCTCACATTTTATCAACAAAAAATAATAGTGTATTTGTATTATTCATGTTTGAAATTTTGACGAATCGTTATCTAACGATGTCGTTAATTTTGACACAAGTTGAAATCTTTAATTTAATTGTTATACTTTACTTTCTTGACATTCTTTTCTGAAATTCTGGAGTCACACAGTTAATAAATCTTATCTGGTCGAAGCATGCTGAATAGTTTTACCCGATATGCATGAGCATGTGACCAGATTGTCATATCAATGAAAAGAGTAAGTCGATATACTGTTGCCAAATCTATGGGGTCACTCTATGAGGAGGCTTATGTGACCGAGGCTGCGGTTTGACCCATCCCTTTTCTCATAACTGAAGCATCTCAGTTTTCATTTTTATTATAGCCCCGATTGGGAAAAGTGGGGCTATACTGGATTCACCCTGTCCTTCCGTGATTCCGAATTGACAGAACCTGACCAAATTTTGTATGCACATCAACATTGACAAGATCAAGCTTGGAATTGTTGCCCGTCATTTTTCGCAAAATTTTGACAGAGTTACAGCCCTTGATTGACATCAGAATTTTGTTTCCGCTCAATATCTTGAAAACGAATTGACAGAATCTTACCAAGGTTTTAACCTGCATCAATATTAACAAGATCTAGCTTGGGATTATTACCTGCCATTGTTTTTCTCACTCTGGAAAAAAACCAGAGGACCAATGGTCCTGTAAACGCTCACCTGAGATCAGCTGCATATACCAATAAAAGTGTTTGAATATTATGGTATTTAACTCCAGTGCAGGGGCAGATAAGCCCTTGGGCCATTTTCTTTTTTCAGAATCTTCAATATTCTGTCCATTTGCCAATTTCCTGTTGGCTTTTTCCTTCAAATGACATTTTAACAGTTTTCCCAATTCAGATGCACAGGCAACCCATGCTGACCTTGCCATAAACTTGGTCAAGGTCATCACAGGGTCATGATTTATATATACATTGGAGTACTTTAGCCATCGATGCCTCACGCCAAGTTTCCTTGAAATCAGTCTATTGGTTTCAGAGAAGATGATTTTTGATGGGTTTTTACCATATATGGGCATGGCGGCCATCTTGGTCATGTGACCTAGATTATTTATATATACATTGATTCCCCCATTCTATAGATGCTTCACTTAAAATTTGGCTTTGTTTGGCCAAGCGGTTTCAGAGGAGAAGACGTTTGAATATTATGGAAATATACATGTATATTGCCCCGGGGTGGGGGCACATGAGCCCCTGGGGTCCAATCTTTTTTTCAGAATCATTAATATCTAGTCCTACTGCCCATTTCCTGCAAGACTTTCACTTTAAATGACATTTTAAAAGTTTTCCCCATTCAAATGCATTGGTGACCTATGTTGACCTTCCCGTAAAATAGGTCAAGGTCATCACAAGGTCATGATTTATATACACATTGTAGTGCTTGAGCCATCGATGCTTCGTGCCAAGTTTCGTTGAAATCAGTCAACTGGTTCTGGAGAAGAAGATTTTTGAAGGGTTTTTACCATATATGGGCATGGCGGCCATCTTTGTCATGTGACCTGGATTTTTTATATACATATTTGTTACCCCTTCCTATTGATGCTTCACATAAAATTTCGCTTTGATTGGCCAAGCGGTTTCAGAGGAGAAGATGTTTGAATATTATGGAGATATACATGTATATTGCCCCGGGGTGGGGGCGGATGAGCCCCTGGTGCCCAATTTTTTTCAGAATCATTAATATTCAGTCCTACTGCTCATTTTCTGCAAGACTTTTCCTTTAAATGACAATTTAACAATTTTTCCCATTCAAATGCATTCGCGACCTATGTTGACCTTGCCGTAAAATAGGTCAAGGTCATCATAGGGTCATGATTTATATACACATTGTAGTGCTTGAGCCATTAATGCTTCATGCCAAGTTTGGTTGAAATCGGTCCAGTGGTTCCGGAGAAGAAGATTTTTGAAGGGTTTTTACCATATATGGACATGGCGGCCATCTTGGTCATGTGACCTGGATTATTTATATACACATTGGTTCCCCCTTCCCATAGATGCTTCATGTAAAATTTGGTTTTGATTGGCCAAGCGGTTTCAGAGGAGAAGATCTTTGAAAATGGTGGACGACGGACGACGGACGGACGGACGACGGACGGACGGACGATGGAGCATGGGTATACTATAAGCTCACCTTGTGAGCCTGACGGCTCAGGTGAGCTAAAAAAACAAACTCAGAAGCGGGGCTATAGTCAGATCCTCTGACAATTCTAGTTTTCTAGCTATTTTGAAATAGTGTCGAGTGTAATATCTTTATCTTGCTTCAATTCTTGTTTTAAATACACGCCTACAAGAGCTGTCACAACCGTTCCTTATATTTTGTTCATTCATCCATTCAATCCTATTTGACATTATTGAGATGTGGTTTTATGTCCGCTAGTTGGGGATAATTTCATGACGACGGCTATTCTCAGAAAAGTGCACATGTCTCATATCCTTTCATTCATGAATGTTTGTCGCCTCTTTAAGGAAGTCCTACATAATTTCGCCACAATTTTCATATGCTTATTATGTATGTAGTTTTTTTTTTTATTTATTTATTTATTTATTTTTATAGTTAATTGTTGAAATGAATTTTTAACCTAGACACTTTGTCTATCACGTACCAGGCAGAAGTGCGATTTGCTAAAAAATGTTAAAATTGCATTTGTACATGTGTATTATTATTTATAAAGGCCCTATGCGTCTATCAGACTACGACAAAGAGTCTCACGAATCGTCACGAACTGAAGTGTCGTGAAGTTTCATAAATTTTCCTGCCTGTCCGTGATTGTTTTACGAATCTGTAACGACAGAGAAACTATACAGTTAAGAATATTCGGCGAATCTGCTGGAATCGCAAGAGTACTTGCAAGATTTCATTACGGTTTCATTACGATTCCGCGATTGTTAAATGGAAATACGACACGAAATATCGGGGAATCGATTACGAATCAGTTACGAATATGCCTATAGATATACGAATCATGTATGAATAAAACTATTTTTTAGAATTCTTGATTGTTTTTGTCAAGATAGATACACGTATAAAAGATATGTGTACCCCTGCTTGTCAGTCGCTTCCAACATGAATGTTCATCAAAAATGTTTGTAAATTTGGCATTGCAAATGGAGTATCACAGTCAGATGCTGATAGCTAGAAGGCGAATACTCCAAAGACGGAGGCAAAGAGGCCGTGGTTGATGTGTTCGTTCTTGACTGACACCGACGAGTATGGACACTACAACAAACTGATGCAGGAGCTCCGGGTGGAAGATGAATAATTCGATAATTTTGGTTTCACGCGAAATCTTCAGACGCTAACGACATAAAATCATATGCAACATTCCTTTGTTTGCAATCGTAGCTGAATCGTAGTCTTGGTTGGTTCGTATTGTGTCTTGAGGTCGTAGATAGTTCTTCTCTGTTCGGTATCAGCTTCGGCATGTACTCGCGACATTCGTAACTTCGTGCTCCGGAATTCCAGAAAGAGTTCATGATGCGACTATCTGCATGCTTAATTTTAACCCAATCATGGTTGATAGCTATGCTGCCTTCTTTAATTGTACGCCGGTGGGTCGGGCGTCAGACTCTGTTATGGCCTCTTTGGTCGTTGCTTCTTGTATGTTGCTTGGCCCACCGGGCTTCAAATGGTGTTTTTCTTATTGTTTGGCGCCCAGGGATCTCCATCGCCTGGCAGCTTACTGTGTCTGTGAGCCCTCGTTTGTGATTCATTTTGGTGGTTAAAATAATTCATTTATTTTCTTTTTTACCATCATGATTTATTGACTAGTAAGAAATTCACCACGAGGACCGAACAACCAACTAAATGTTGTAAATCAATGAGGGAGAAGAACTCAATAAGCTATAAGCTTCCGTTCTAATCATATCTTATTTGTATCTTGTTTACAATATATGTATATGTCTATAATTGTGAATAAAATATGTTTAAAATATAATCAATGAGGGTGAGGTTAGGCGCCTATAACACTAGTTTAAGCCCCCCCCCCCAGTAATTTCATATTACTGATCGTTCCAAGGCGATACTTCTGTTGTGGTTCTTATTGTTTTATGTTTTGGTGTTTAATTTTTTGCTGTTTGCACCTTTTGTCTGTAACTGCGAAGCTGATCAGCGCCTTTGTTTTCGCTACACGGATACTACAATTCCTCTTCTTTCTAAATCCTAAATTTCCAGCTTCTAGCCATCTTCTGTGCTTGTACAAGTCGGTTTGTGTCGGACCTGGTCGGAAACCACATTGTTGGTTTTGGTTTTCCCACGAGGCGGCTCAATGGTTATTACATGTATACGCAAACAGATTCCGTAAATGACTCCAGAACATCATTTGAACGGAAACTTTCAAAATGCATACGTGTAATAGAAACTTCTATTTTCCGTGTATAGGCGACACTTTAATTTATTTTGCTGTTGACAGAGGGCTTGGATTCTAAAGGCTGATGTTACTATGACAACGATCAGACAATGACGCTATCAGAATGAAACCCCCAATGCAAAGATCGAAGTGGGGAAAACTAAAATGACAATCAGGTACTATGCATAAAGAACATATCGCAAGTCGACTGAGCAGCTATTTCGCCATAGGTGGCCTCTCAGTTACCCGGACAACTAAATTATGAAAACTGGTACATAAGTGGTGGGTACGAATGCTAAATTCAAAAATTATTCCCCCACCCCACACCTGACAAAGGCTGACGTGGTGATCAGAAAACGATCGACTCTGTATAGAAAGAAAGAAAGAAAGAAAGAATCATAAGAAGTGCTAACAGCAAAAACGTTCAACACCAAAATGAAAACAGAAAATAATTAGAACTACAAAAGAAACTCGCATTGGAGCGGTCATTAATGTCAACTTACTGGGGTTAAAACGGTCTTACAGTATCCGAATCTGCAGTGGTTCACAATATTTAGATCTAGTTAGTTGCCCGAACCTCATTTTTAATCTTTCACTAGTTAATGAATCATAATGGACAAATAATAAACGGAAGCTTAAAAGGAAGATAGTATGGGTCATGTTGGGCAATTTCGGGTAATGAACCCTCATCAAGACCCTTAGAAAGCCAGACACTTACAAACAAACAAACAAACAAACACTTTTTTGTTCAAAACAAACAAACACTTTTTGTTCAAAAAATTGTTTGTTTGTTTGTATTGAGGTTTAACGTCCCAGTCAACAAGTTTTCAGCCACCGTGGGGGATCGATCCCAAGACCTTGTGGGGATCGATTCCAGGACCTCACGATTCGAGTCCGACGTCCTACCACTAGGCCACCGCGCTCCCTAGTTCGAATAATAAAACCATTGTTCAGAGTACACGTGTATGTTTTGATACAATATTCTCATCCCCGGCAACTGGAGATCCCTGGTAAACCAAACAATATCACTGAAAATTTGGAGCTAAAGCAAAACAAAACAACAACAACCAAAAAATAATTAGCCTCGTGGTGCCATCATGGAGTCTGACGCCCCACCCGCCGAGCATTCTGACAAAACGATGCTGTTTTTGAAATTACAAATTTACCTGGTTAACAAAATTGTATATACAAAATATTACGTAAATATACTTCAACTTTCCGGCTTAAACTATCCGTTCCTAGCAATGATGCATGGGAGCCAGGATGTCAAATATCTTTATATATTAAAAGCAAAGGATACATGTTGACGCATGTTCCAAACAGTCACATGATTAATTGGTCATTTAAAGAGGTGTGAGTCTTAACAATATCACGATGGAGTGACTGATACAATTATAAATCACATTTTGATGGGCCCATTGTCAAAATACTACTAAGATTTTAGATATGAACTATTTTTAAATTTTCTAATAAGCACACATTGTGAAATGATCACGTATAGTACGATTTTCAATTTACCCGAAACACGTTTACTCGTTTTCTTTTCTATTCTAGTTTAAACAGATTAACCACGATTTTGCAATATGATATTGTTTATCTTCAATATAATTCATTCGTGAAATTGCAAACTTGTGTCATAAATGCATCAAGTACATTTTGATTATTTGTACTAAATGACATTACAAGTTTACTGATGTACACAAACTTTCATTTCTGTGGGGGGTTGGTAGACATCTTAACGTCAGTCGGAATATCAGACCACAATTATTTCCCCTGATTGGTTGCACACGATATGGGTATACTTCCACACAAAAATAGTTCCCCTATGTACTGGGTGTAAAAATGACAGATCACGTTAAATTGCTGTTACACTCCTACATCCATCGCCAAAAACAGCTCCAATGGAGCTGGCATGATTGGGCAATAAATCTCGGAAAATATCTTATAGCTTTCAACTTTTATTGTCATTATCAGTAAACTGTGAAAATAACAAGAGCAACAGTCTCCAGATGTCTGATATCAGATTTCTTCTCACTTGGACCATGTTGAGTTAGAAATGTCATATTTCGAGCCTGTGGGTACGAATATATGTGGGTACTCACAATTGTGGGTATTCAAAATTTGGGAGCACTTTTGCTATGTTTTGGAACATTTTATACTTTTTTCTAAAATTCTGGGCAGTTAAAATTTGTGGTCTTCAATTTTTTTGGTACTCAAAATATGTGGGTATTCAAAGTGTGGATGATCAAATTTTGTAGGCACTCAAAATTGGTGGCAATCAGAAGATAGATATTTCAGTTAGATGTTATTCACATAAAGATGCGGCTCTCAAAATATTTATGAGTCTTCAAATTTTAGTGTATTTAAAATAAGTGGGTATTCAAAAGTGCATTTAAATATTTTGGGGTATTGAAAATGTTGGAAATTATATTTTCTTGTTACACAAAGCATGGGCAAATTATGTTGGTCTTCACTATAAGAATGTTCACAAAATTCAATCACAAAATTGTGGGTATTCAAAATAAGCTGGTTCATAAAATTATGAGTCAAGACTGAAATTGTTTGTATGAAACTGGCGTGGTCTTAGGGTACTCATGGAATCTTTGTGTTCATGTTATTTGTATGAACATGTATTCATCAATTATAGAATTTCACTCAGTATTTGTGGGTACTCAACATGTGGGTACCTAAAATAGTTTGGTAATAATGCGGAAAGTATGCACATTCATATGAACTGAAAGTCTCAGTATGGAAAATTGCCACCTTAATGTTTTATAGACTCAGATCAGTGTATCATTTAGTTTGATCAGACACTGTATCCATAGTCTAATATTGAGACAAAGAGTAAATTGGAAGTTAATGGCATATTTCATCTAATTCTTTAAACAAACAGGTGGCCAGAGTCAAGAACTCATTATCTTTATCTAACTGCTGTGAAAAAATTATCCTCTTGTAAGAATTTATTGTGACAGCCTTAATGATTAGAAAAACCAGCAAAAACTCTGAAAACTGGCGAGAGATTTATATCATTCTGGTTAGAATATTGTCTTAGCTTACAGGAAATGTTAAATTAGTGGAGATATCTTGTCATTTCAAGTATTTAAGTGTCAACCGAACCACTCCTTATGCGGTTGCTCCTGTACAGGCGGATAATTGACAAAGACACCTGTAGGTACATGTATAGAAATTGGCAGATATCTCCAAAACGAGCAGGTCAACCCATATTTTAATCTTGATTAAAAGTTCTGCCACACAGTGTAGACTTGGAGAAAAGTTTCAGAACAAAGCCACCAATGTCAGTACATAAGATGTGAGGCGAAACAAATGATTAAACTATATAGTAAAATTAATTGTGGACTGTGTCCATCCGCTTTTTAGAGATACAAAGAATATTTGTTCAGTCAGTGACACCAATCGAAACTGGCAGCCATTATGTGATTTTATTTTAAGATGAAATAGATATTTCCCTCATGTATTTGTGCTGTCGGTCTTAAAATAGCAAAGAAAACCATACACCGAACCGTGGCTTATGCACGAAAATGTATATTCACACTTCCGAGATCTCTCCTCACACACAAGAGGATTTCGTTTTCATTTGTAGATGTGGACTGTGTTCTTGTAGGCGCATGTCTTTCCTCTACATACACAGTGAAACAACTGTGTCAGTTGCCATTATACACCTCGACTAGAGTTGAATCTGTGCCTGAGACTTTGCCGGATGACAGTAGCTAGATGGTTGCTCTTGTTTGGAGACCTGAGAGTTGAAACTGATTAACCAAGTAGACCATAACATCAGGAAAACATGTCCGTGAAATGTATAACCCCTTGAACCCCATTTTTATATAGAAAAACTGAGGTATGCAGGGGTATACCTATTTTTCTTATTTTTGCTCCGAAACATAGATTGTGGGTGAGGCGGTTCTAACGAGTACCCACAATCTATGTTTCGGAGCAAAAATAAGAAAAATATCAAAAATTTTCAATTTTTAAAGCTCAAAAATATCTGTTTATTGCATGGGCAAGTTTTCGTAATGACATGCCATTTCTGGAAGTCTGACGATAGCATAACCATTTATGACCTATTAATTAATAAAGAATTCTATTGAAGTATCTGGAAAAGCTTTCTATGAAAGCAATTTTCCTGATCATTGCCTACCTTTGTTTTATCTCTGCGAACAGTGGTTCCATCTACTCTTAACAGTGAAGTAGCTGCAGACTGCAGAATCCTGTACTAAGGCTATAAATGGTTTTCAATACATCGTGAAATGATCTTATTCATTTTCTGTCCGCAGGAGTGTATGTCCCCAGGCTTGGTCTTGACTGCCTGAAAAAATACTGCAGTAGGCTGCCATTTAGATACATAGCTAGTATCATCTTGGCGTTCCTGGAGCCAGCGATGCTTTTTTCAAGAAACCTCTGAATGTCGTTCTACCTGTCTTGATATTTTGCGAGATAATTATCCTAACATAGCGGCTGAAGAATGAATCGTTGTTTTTGGAACACTAACTTGTCCTCTTACTCGAGGTTGATTGCATCTACATATAGCTGGTTGCAAATCTCATTGTAGAAAGCCAGTCTTTAGTGGTCTTGTTCTAACTTTGAGACACCCCGTCTCTTTGGAGAGTTCTTGCCTTGCGGTCTCCTCCTAGGTTAGTTTACTGACATATAGTTTTTGTCGCTGCTTGTTGTAAACACTGGATCACTGACTTTGGTTCATCACACGATACTGGACAATATTTCCTTCTCTCCTGCCAGTGTAATTTACTTTTATATCTGATCATTTGTACTATGTACTTAAGCTGAAGCAGATCTGGGGCACTATCAGTATTAATTAGGCCAATGTTACAATTTTGAACAGCTGTTTAACCACAACTATTCCATAAACGTGTCAATACCATTTTACTTCCTTGTATACGCATATATCAAAGCATATTCAGCATTCATTGAAATTCATTGCATTGTCCAAACCTGACGACCGATATATTTGAGACAGAAACAATTAAACATGAAGTCGCTAGGTCCGTCGCTAGATTTTTACTGACTGTTGCAATGCGGTTCTGTATATCGTGTCTTTATGCCTCTCTGCTGTGCAATCACATTTGTCTTTGGTTAGCGATAGCCGGATATCTATAGAACTGGGAATGAGCTCAGAGTCATCTTGTTTTCATGCTTGTTCGTAAATTTAGTTTTGATATCGTGCATTCCAATATCCTTTCTTTCTCGCTTGATGTACATGTATGAGTTGAAATTTTAAATCTAATCTATACTTATTTTTACTTTTTAGTGTTACACGATATGAGCATGTGACCAGACTGTCATATTAATGAAAATATGAGCCTCCTCGTGGGAAAATCAACAATGTGGTTTTCGAACAGGTCTGACACAAACCGGGCTGTACAGTCACAGAAGATGGTTAGAGGCTGGAAATTTTGGATTTAGAAAGTAGAGAAATTGTACTATCCGTGTAGCGAAAACAAAGGCGCTGATCAGCTTCGCAGTTACTGCGAAGCTGATCTGCGCCTTTGTTTTCGCCTATGCAGATCATTGGTTTTCCCATGCAGCGGCTCAAATATAATACGTCATTCAGGAGTTAGTCGATGTTATCTAGCTATTTTGAAATATTGACGTGTAGTATCTTTATCTTATTTCAATACACGTTTTATATAAACGCCTACAAAAAATTGTATAAGCACGGCTTGTTGAGTTGATTGAATACGCCTTTGTTTATTTGTACGTTGCTTAGTGTTTCAATGTCGATCTTAAGTACACTCATGATGGGACAGTCCCAAAACATTTTCGAGAGTCCTGGGTAATATGCCCGGATTAAATGACACACACAGAGACAAAAATACCCATTGAATTAGCTTGAATGTCTCACAATATAGCATAAGTCATTACAATTCAAACTTTGTTTCTGTATGTATGTCTTTCTCTTTCTCTTTCTTTCTCTCTCTCTCTCTCTCTCTCTCTCTCTCTCTCTCTCTCTCCTTCCGATTTGTACTTTTTTCCTATTTATTTATACAATATTTCGAGACGGTTACACTTTTAGCTGTAAGCCAGTCTACCAAGTGGCCCTCTATAAACAAATAATAAAACACAATACAACTATATACAAACTGTACATAAAACATAAAATCACTGATAAATGTTGGGATGCATTAAAACATGTAACTGCCGCAATGAGCTAAAAACCCATGAGAAGTTTTTATCTAGTTTTGGTAAAAATGTTAAAAGCTCCTCAAAAATTGAAAATATGTATTGTGCACAAACGTGTAAAATTTTTAAAATGATAATATACTCAAGCTACAGGAATATGCTGTTACGTGAGAGGTACTTAAGGAACTGTTATGTATGTATCTTGCAGTATTTATAAGTGTTTTTTAAGACCTGTCTTAAATGCTTGTAAAGAGCTTTTTGTTCTTAAAACCCGAGGAAGTGAATTTCATAATTTTGATGCGGAATAAGAAAACGAGCGATCAAAAAGAGCAGACCTGGACCTGGGTATAGACAAAAGGCCATTATTAGATGATCTCAGTGCCAGCGCATGTGATTCTGACATTGACTTTAGTAAATTTGATATAAACGAAGGAGTCAAATTATTTAGGGCTTTAAAAGTCAAAACCGCTTTATTTTACATCAATCGCTTGGGAATGGTTTGCCATCCTAATGCCTCAAACATATAGGTAGAAGAGGTCATGTAATCTGTTTGCAGAATGATTCGAGAGCTCTTTTTTGTAGCTTGGAAATGCGTTCAATATTTGCAGTCGTTGTAGCTCCCCACGTATTACACCCGTAGTCGATTAATGGTAAGATATAAGTTTGATAAAATAGTTTTTGGACATTTTGTGGCACGTATGCCGAAAATTGCTTTAGAAGCGAAATTTTAGATGATAGTAAAGAACATAGGTAATCAATATGGGCGCCCATGCAAGATTCTCATCAATAAAAATTCCGAGAAGTTTTTGTTTCGATACGTTTTTGATTTTATTATTATCTATAATCAAGTGTAGTTCAAAATCGTCTGGAATACGTTTTTTGACTCCAAGGAGCATGTATGTACTTTTATTAAAACTGATAGGAAGTTTATTTTGTTTACTCCAATGCACTATTTTTAAGAAGTCAGTGAGTATCTCATCATCTATTTCGTCTACGTCTGGGCTATTTTTGTGAAATGTTGCATCATCAGCAAAGAGGTCAGCGTAACAATATTTAACAGAAGAGGCATATCATTAATAAAAAGCAGAAATAGTGTTGGTTCCAAAATGGACCCCTGCGGTACGCCAGACATGATATTTGCATAGGAAGACATCCCTTGATCATTTTGTATAGTTTGCTGGCGTGACTCAAGGTAAGACTTAAACCAGCTCAGTGATGTGTTACATATTTTATATTTTGATAGTTTTTGTAAAAGAATTTCGTGATTGGCCAGGTCAAAAGCTTTTTTCTAAAATCTATAAACAGAGAGCCAATAACATCTCCCTGGTCGATACAGGACATCCATTTATCTATTAACTTTACTAGTGCACTAAGTCTAGCTCATATTATTTCTGGAACGGGTCTGTAATTTGTAAGTGTCTTCATATTTGAAGTATTTATTGTTTTGGTTGTGTTAAAGAATGGAAATTAAGATATAGAATTTAAAATCATATCCGAAAGACAATAAGTCAGAGAATGCTGCATTCGTGAGCCAGTGCACGACCTTTGTCGCACCGAGCGACGAAGGTTCGTATGAAACAAAACGACCTCCCTTATTTCGGAATGGTCTATCCTAAAAATACAGATCTAGAACTTTATGTTATACGGAAATCATTGTAAATTGTGCAAAAAGAAAAACTGAAGAATTTTATGGCCCATGCCCTTATGTGTCCATGATCATCTAGGTGAGGTCCTACCCGGTGGGTCTTTTTACTGCCTGCTCTCTGAAAGAATATTGTTTTCCTAATTGCCCATTTCCTCTGCTCCCTAAATCTCCAAACGTTAGTGCTTGCTCCCCAGATCCCTGAAAATAAATGACCTTCTCCCCAGATCTGCAAGACACCTGGCAGGGCCCCAGGGTGAGGATGAGGAACTTATCAGCTTTTTAAAATCATTGGCACAATAGGAGCAGAGCGTCGCGCCAAAGGTGGTGCCTTCTTTCATATTATCTTGTCTTGTCGTTTTGTATAATTACAAAAATGTAGGTTTTTGAAAAATCTAATATGCCAATCTATGGTTATAGCGACGCTCTTGCGTCGCTCTTATGGTAGAACGTGGTAAAAATGTTCTGTTCTATTCTGTTCTACTGTCTAAAAACTTGCCTCTGATAATGGTTTTTCGCAGAAATTTTTTGTATGGGGGATGACAGAAAAAATATTTTCATGCCATAATCTTGATCTTAGTTTGTCCTAATAGGACCTGCAAAAATTTTGAAAATCGGTGAACGAATAAAGTTTTTATGGCCAAAATGAATTTTGCATAGGGATTTTGCATTGGCAAGGGAGATAATCGATGATCGTGAAAATGCATTTGTTCCCGATAGATGACGACAACATGACGTCACAGTTTTGCTTAGTATGACGTCACATGGATGCGTTCGGTTAACTGCACAGTGCACGACCTTTGTCGCACCGAGCGACAAAGGTTCGTATGTAACAAAACGACCGCCCTTATTTCGGAATGGTCTATCTTAAAAATACAGATCTGGAACTTTTTGTTGTACGGAAATCATTGTAAATTGTGCAAAAAGAAAAGAATTTTATGGCCCATGCCCTTGTGTGTCCATGATCATCCGGGTAAGGCCCTACCCGGTGGGTCTTTTTACTCCTGCTCTCTGAAAGAATATTGTTTTCCTAATTGCCCATTTCCTCTGCTCCCTAAATCTCCAAACGTTAATGCTTGCTCCCCAGATCCGCAAAACACCTGACAGGGCCCCAGGGTGAGAATGAGGGACTTAGCCTATCAGCTTTTAAAATCATTGGCGCAATAGGAGCAGAGCGTCGCGCCAAAGGTGGTGCCTTATTTCATATTAGTAATTATTTTACTCAAAATCAAGTTCTTGTAAAACATGCGTTAATTCGAACTCGGGGTTATAGTAGCTATTTTACTCAAAATCAAGTTCTTGTAAAACATGCGTGAATTCCAACTCGGGTTCAACAGAACAAAATTTAGACAACACAATTAACCGTAGAAAAGGGTGTAATATTTAACAATTTTACTACATTCAAAAGAAAGTGAACACATCATTTTAAAAGTATGATTCTCTTCACACTATTGCTACGAGTTCTACAATAAAATACTTGTACTCTTCTTAAAACGTGACAAAGATGCTTTAAATCCAATTTTCTTATTACTTGTATTTGTCCTATAAAGTAACCGCCGCAAGACTATCCAACATTGTCTTGTAGAATCAGAAACATCACATGAAAATGACTCGGTGGAATTCAGTAAATTCTTAATATTACGTGTATAATAAGATATATTTGTTAGCTTTCGTTTTCACTCTACCAGCTTAATTTGCCATTGAAGAAGTCATAAACGAAATTGTTCTTCATAAAACGACGACTGTAGAAAGTCTAATAATTTTATAGCGACAGGTCATAGTGTGACCAGAATATAAATCTTAAACAGATTTCAAGTACCCGTAAATTTTATTCCATAAGATCGATCATTTGATTTCTCAGTGTACATTGTATTCGTTACCAGTTCTTGTAATTGGATTTAATTTTACCTTAATCATTTTGATATATACGGCAATTCTTTGAAATGCCATAAAGAAATTTCGTTGTCCACAAATACAGGATTCTCAAACTAATTTTAGAGAACCACAAACTGCTGTGCCACTGAAAGTAACACCAACAAGTTTGCATTCAGATATAATCCTCACTTTAAAACATTTTGGGGTCGGCAGTTATTGCACTATCAGCCTTGATCCAGTTATGATAACAGCTGTTTAACCACAACCATCTTCAAAATGGCATAATTTAAATTGCAGATTTACTTCCTTCTTCGAGCAGCTGTTCAACCACAACCTTTCGGATATGAAAATATCTCTAAGATTAAATTATCGTTACAGTACAAATGTAGAATAAAACTAAGAAAACCAATTAAGCATTTTAGAAGCCGTTCAACTTGATTTCACCATAGGTCAGGGCAAACTTATCAGAAAACCGTGTATATCACATTCCTACTTTTTCAAAAACAAAGTGAATCGACCAAGTAGGCAGTGATCAGGAAAATGAGCAATTAGAAAGTAATTCCTACTCCAAAAACCAAAGTGGGAAAAAACAAAATTGACAATAAGATACATGTACGTGTACTAAGAAAATTCATTGTAAGCCGAGTGAGCAGCTGTTTCCCAATAGGCTACCACTCAGTTACCTAAACCTTTCCCGATTTCCGGACCTTTTATTCTGACTAGAATTTAGGCATGTATATCACTTGTATAAATTTCAAATTTGTTAAGGTAACAGGCAAAATTAGAAGCCAAAATATTTACAATGCACACTGAAGAAACAACCATACGTTTGACGAACTGATAAAAATATATTTTCCCTTTATTAATGTTTGTTTTATTCCTTAAAAGAAAACTCGTTTAATTACTGTTATTGTTGTTATTGTTCCTCTAATTCATCATTTTCAGCTCCGGCTGTGGCTAATTCAATGACTACGCTCCAATGGCCACGTGATCTAGCCAGATCAAATGCTGTATAACCATCATATGTCTTGGCATTTATATCACAATATTTTCCAAGTGATATAAGATATTTGACCATTTCGAGTTTTCCACTCCAAGCAGCCTCATGCAGAATAGTTCTTCCAGATTTTTCAGCTCTCACGTTTACGTCTGCATTATTGTCGATCAGAAGTTTGACAACATCAATATGACCCAATGAATTTGCTATATGTAAACACGAAAATCCGTCGTAATTCTTAGAATTCAGACTCTGAGGTTTTTTCAGCACTGGTACGCTATAGTTATTTGCCCTCTGTTCTTCGAAACTGACAGGTCCCAGTAAGGCTCTAAGAACATTCAATAAATTATCCCGACACGCGAGGTGTATCGCCATGTTACCGCCCTTGTCACGTGATTCAGTGTCAGCACCAGCTACGACCAACCGCCTCACGAGAGAAACCTGATTGGTCAAAACTGCTAAATGTAAAGGTGTCTGTAACATTTTGTTTTGAATATCCAGCCAAGTAAAACATGGAGACCTATTTATGAAATAAAATGCAAGATCTACGGCTAGTATTATTATCGCTATATGTAATAACGTATCCCCATCTTTATCCTGTCCGTACACTTTATTGACATCTATACACGGCCCACGACAATGGACAACAGTCCCCTGCATATCTGTTGCAAATCCAGCTAGTGCTTCAAATTCATCAAATCGTATAGTATCCTTTTGCATCTGTTCAACAAGATCTATAGAATCAAGCTTGTCTCTAAGCCCTTCGAGATTCGTATAATCATCGAATGCGCAATTCGATACACTTTCGAACTCTTCATATAAGCCGTCGTTTTCTGTCACACATGCGCCAGAAAGTACTTCATTGGTATTTGTTGGTTTCTGCTTAGTCGATTCAATTATAAGACTTCGGAAATCAGCTGAAGACATTGTGTTCAGTTCGTCATTTTCTTCTGTCGATTTTCTTATCATACTGGCGTTTCTTTTACTCATCTGAAAATATTAAGATAAACATACATTGTGTTCATTGAGTGGGGTCAAAAGTATAAGACACAGAAAACACGAGTAGTTTTGGACTTTTGATGTAAGTTTTAGTTAGATTCTGAGTGACGTTCAATTCACTCTACACGTAATAGCTCAATAAATGGAATTTCCAGTGAATGATTTCATACTTAAAAGTGCATTAGTGCTATACTTTAGCAAATGACTACAAAATATTTGTCTGATTTAATAACGTATGTTTTAACCCCTACTCTATGTTTCATTAGACGTTTAGTCTGATACTTATTGGTCATTGCTTACCCTTTCAGAATAGAAATTCAACTGTGCTACAATTCAACATTCGAGTAAGAATTTAAGTGATGAGCTGGATAAAATTATATTATTATATGTAATTTAAATACGTTTTGCGTGACCTGATTTTTGTCCCAAATCACGATTTTGAATAATACACCTGACTTGTAATCGATCTGTAGCTGTTGAACATTATGCAATATACTTGATATATTGCAGTCAGATGTACTGGCAAATAAACATTTTGTCATTTTAGCATATTTCAACAGATTTTACGCCTACTCGGGGTTATTATTTCGTACGGCTCACGCCCTTATTTATTTATGCACTGCCAAGCAATAATATAATATGGTGTGATTACTAGTGAATACGTGTAATGTTTTATCGTATTTGTCCTAGACAATTATATGGCATTCCTAAGTAAGTGGCCAGATATATTCTAAAGGAGACTGTCTCTTTAAGAACAAATAAGAACAATGATTTTATCGATAACCAATATATGGTATCATTATTCGTTCTTCTTACACAAAGAGGCGAAAACAAGACGCATTATGCTTTTTCTTTAATGTGTTAAGCTGAATACAAGTAGAATATCTAAATGTATAGTCTCTCCGTCAATAAAGAGGAAAAGGTAAGCAATGTTCGGGAAATGGCCCAATCAGCAAGAAATTCCGACTCGAAACACCGAGCTGGGAAAAACTGACTGATTGACAATCATGTACAAAGAGGATATATCGAGCGACGAGTGAGCTGCTAAGAAGTTTATAAAAGCACATTTTAATTTTGATTTCTTCCCAGTAAATAATGTGTTTAGGTTAGCTGAATGTAATTTATATTTATATCTAAACGACAGTCAAACTCATCAAGACGAATGGCCTGGTATTCTTACAAAACTATGTACTATGTGACTCAAACAAATATTTTGTGCAATTGAATCTTGTGAGTATCAATTGTCCTAGAAATTAACATGTGATTGGCGCTTAGAAAATATCTTGGTGAATCTGAACACATCCCCATATAATTATTATCTGACAAAAACCTTCAAATATTAAAAATCAATTTTAATGTGTGAGAAGCACTTTTAAATTAAATGCGACCAATTTACAACTCTAAAACATGGAAAAAAATTGTCATCCATACTTGTACCAAAACTAAGAATGTGAGAAGATGGAAGAATTGCTTTGCAAATCTCGGAACGTTTCATACAATGAGATACATTCATATATGCTGGGCATAAACCGTAAATGTCGTTCAGATTAAGTGTTTCGCAACCATCCTCTTATTGTTTGTGATAAGTATGTAAATATTTTAGCTATTAGGCTATATATATTGATTCATGAAGGACTGTGTTATGTCTTATAATTATATAAAAAATATGTCAGCCATTTAACCTTGATCCGATTTTGAAAACAGCTGCTTAACCACAAACATTCGATGTAACGGCACTGAATTTACTTCCTTCTTAATCATTAATGTATTAGATCTATCTATAACCATGATAACAACATTAATGAGCCGCCTCATGAGAACCCCAACAATCTGCATATGCGAAACAAAGCCGCAGATCAGCTTCGCGCTAATCGCCTATTTGGAAATAGCTGCTCACTCAGCTTACAATATGTTTTCTATGTTCTATGTATAAGTACTTAATTGTCAATTTAGTTTTGCTCACCTCGGTTTTTGGAGTGGGAATTCTGATTGCGCCTTTTCCTGATCGTTGCCTACTTGTACCTCCCCCCCCCCTTAAATGTATATCTTAAAAGAACATTGGTATTTCCAAAAGAGAGACTTTAGAAATAAATTGCTATAGTTATTTCCCTGTGGATTATTCATTCAAGATTCTAGTGCTTGACAATTGAAGACTAGAAAAATAAAAATAAAATAAGTTTGAAGTGATAAAATGTAATTATCTACATGTAAGTTATTGTTCCTCTAATTCATCATTTTCAGCTCTAGATGTATATTAGGCAACGATTTACTGTTTTACACTTGTTACGATTAGCATAGTATAAAAATTTCGGGTACGTATTCATGCAATATATATTTTTATACAGATCACGTGACCCTATTTTATGAACATGAATATGTAGGGCAAAACCCGATAAAGGTATTATGAAATTCGTAAGTTACGCCACGTTGACATAATTTTATTTTATCTATATATTTTTATGTATTTGTCAACTACTGGTTCTATAAAATACCCTTATGAAATTGTAAAATTTAGATGTATTTCGACATACTTATTTTACGCCTACGTTGCTGGGGAAGGGCTACACTCCTTCGTGCTTTCTTTGCAATGCACAGTTGTTATACGACATATATTTACATTGTTCTAAAGCCTCCTTAGATGAACCATTAGATGTCCATCTGTATTCATACTTCCATGAACAACATTGTGTCACGCGACGTGACGTAATCCAAACTTGACGTCAAAAACATGAATCTCGCCAATCTGATTTGACGTTGTAAACGTCGACGCCGTTCCGCTGTTTGAACACCCACTGTGTGTAGATTCTTTGTTTGCTTGTAAATGTGACCGCCTTGGTGATTTTTCAACAAGCGATAAAGAGAAATGAATGTAAATATAAGCAATGAGTTTAATTTTTCTGTTGTTCATGGAGCTTTGTAACTATCTACAACTAATACCTGTTTGATTGTAATGCAACTAGTCATAAATGTGTCCTCGCGAATGTATGCGGTGCATATGGCTACTGTCGGGCTTGCGGCTATACCAGAAGTATTGAATGAGACAATTGGACAATTGGAGCTTTCAATCAATAATAAAATATAGTACTGTATACATTTTCAGAGCTAGGAAATAGTTGATAAAAGTAGTGAATCGCCAAAACATTGTTTAGTCACCAACAAGACGTATATTCCAGAAATATTATTTCGTAAGCAAGCTATGAGAGTCTATTGTATTGCAGTATTATAAAAACACAAACAATATAACAACTAAAATATTTTCTATTTGGAATATTTACATCTTTTACAAATGAGCCGCCTCATGGGAAAAACAACAATCTGCATAGGCGAAAACAAAGACGCAGATCAGCTTCGCGGTAACCGCGAAGCTGATCAGCGCCTTTGTTTTCGCTACTCGGATAGTACAATTCCTCTTCTACTTAAATCCGAAATTTCAGGCTTCTGGCTCTTTTCTGTGCTTGTACAGGCCGGTTTGTGTCGGACCTGTTCGGAAACCACATTGTTGGTTTTCCCACGAGGCGGCTCAGTCCTAATAACGTTCTAACGTATAAACTACTGGGTACAGTCAGATTGTGTTAGACCTACTATCCGCTGACCGGTAGAATGGCACATTACTGTGCATTTCCCTGTATTGAAATGCGAAACAAATGGGGTGTAGCCTACTGAATCTGGTTTATAAACCGCTACCTCACGTTTAAGCATCCAAACCACTACTATAGAGCCCGTACAAGTAGGCAACGATCAAGAAAATGCGCAATCAGAAAGAGATTCCTACTCCAAAAACCAAGGTGGGAAAAAACTAAATTAACAATCAGGTACTTATACCATGAAACACATCGTAAGCCAGTCGAATGCGCAGCTATTTTCTCAATAGGTAGCCACTCAGTTACCTAAACGTAACTAAAAACGAACAATTTAACACCAAGACATAAAACAATAAAACAATAAGAACCACCACAGAAATATCGCCTTGGAACGATCAGTAATATAAAATTACCGGCGGTCTTAAATCGATTTTAAAGGTACCTAACCTCACCCTCAGCTCATGCAGTGGTTCACATCATTTAGTTTGTTGTTCAGTCCTTGTGATTAATCTCTAACTAGTCAATGAATCATCAAGGACAAACCAATAAATCATGACAACCACCCTGATGAATCAAAAACGGGGACTCACAGATTCAGTAAGCTGCCCGACGACAGAGATCCCTGGGCGCAAAATAACTTATTAACTCTGGAGCAAAAGAAAAACACCAGTTGAACCCCGACGGGCCAAGCAACAGACAAAACGTTCCGGCCCCAACCAACTAAAATGAATAGCTTTAAGTGGGGGTCATCATAGAGTCTGACGCCCGACTCACCGGCGTGCAATTAAAGAAGGCAGCATAGTTATCAACCAGAATTGGGTTAAAAACTAAGCATGCAGACTGTCGCATAACATTTCAGTTATATCCTATATGTCTATAACTCGTAATAATTTTTTTCTGAACTGAAACCTTCATATAACTTGAAGTTTCTTAAATTTGTAAACCATGTCACCATAAATTTCTGGTTCCGAAAGACCCTCTCGTAAAAGGGTTTTTAGACCAACATTAAATTTGGAAATGAATTCATAGTGTCTGCGTTAAAATTAAGAAAATGTTTATCAAGACTTACGTCATAGGTTTACCGTTATACATGTGAATGAAATGAATGTATTTGACCAACAGGAACAGGCGTGTCATTCATATTTATAACGTTAAATCTGTGACGAAAGTCTACTACGATCGTCTGGGAACTATACAAAAAGAACGTTTATTTGAATTGTAGTTATATCTGTTTTTATCAAAAGAGAGCGCAGTAGTTGAATAAATAAGCCGCCGCATGGGAAAACCAACAATCTGCATAGGCGAAAACAAAGGCGCAGATCAGCTTCGCAGTAACTGCGAAGCTGATCAGCGCCTTTGTTTTCGCTACCCGGGTAGTACAATTCCTCTACTTTCTAAATCCATAATTTCTAGCCTCTAACCATCTTCTGTGACTGTACAGCCTGGTTTGTGTCGGACCTGGTCGGAACTCAAATTGTTGGTTTTCTCATATTACATAATCATTTTACATATTCATCTCGTGGAACTAGACCTTGGTTATGGTTATTTTCTTTCTACCCTCATTAACATAGCAAATCTAATATTATTCAAAAACTCACGGATACATTTCCGCGAACAACTTTTCAGTGAAAGTCCATCTTATAGCAAGTGATTTGACGAGAAAAACATTTGCGGTAACCAGAACGGAGAAATACTATAGACATTTTATGTTACCCCACGTTATGTTACTTTAAAGTCTTAATGGAAAACGTGTTTAAACTACCACTGTCATAATGATATACCTGAATGTATGACTTACATGTAGCGTATCTCTGTATTAATGGTCAGTAAAAATTGAGAACACACTATGTGCTCGTTTAATTAAACATACAGCTTTAATCAGTTGAGTCTCGCAAATTTCAAAGTCATGGCGCTGAAACCGTCGCGTGGAATTGATCGAAATTCAAGGTTACGTTGCATTTATTTTGACGTCATTGGCGTCAGTCTTATTCAAAAACTTCATCAAATTGTATAGCTATTTAGACAATTAGTTTTCAAAATCCGAAGCTCGCGATACATAGCTCTACATAGCTCTCAACAAAGAGTTTTTTCCCTCGGTGTCGGCATAAATCTCTACTGGATAAGATCCAAGCGTTTGACCTATTTTAATATTTTCAGAGATTATAATATTATTGTTTTGTATCTAAACTGAAAGTACGTCCTCAAAATAAGAGATTTGATTAGCTTTGCAGGTATACACGAATTTCAGTTACATTTTCGCTTTGGACATTTGAGCCGCCTCATGGGAAAACCAACAATCTGCATAGGCGAAAACAAAGACGCAGATCAGCTTCGCGGTAACCGCGATCAGCGCCTTTGTTTTCGCTACTCGGATAGTACAATTCCTCTTCTACTTAGATCCGAAATTTCAAGCTTCTAGCTCGTTTCTGTGCTTGTACAGGCCGGATTTTGTCGGATCTGTTCGGAAACCACGTTGTTGGTTTTCCCACGAGGCGGCTCATTTGAGGTTTAACGTTCCATTCCAAATTCAAGTAATGTCAGGACGTAACCATCACTCCCTGCATTACGAAAACATGCCCATCCAATATACAGAGATTTTTAAAGTTGTAAAAATGAAAATTTTCAGTAGAAAATTTTTGATATTTTTCTTATTTTTGCTCAAAACATAGATTGCAAATACTATATAAAAGTGGGGTTTAAGGGGGTATATATTGCACGGGCATGTTTTCCTGATGTGGGTAACCAGAGCAGTGGGGAGTAAATGTGTCTTGCTCGAGAACAAAGAGGGTGGATCGAACCCAGGACTTCTCTATTCGAAGTTCGATGCTCTACCACCACACTGTTTATATATAAAAATAAGATGGGTTTCTGTTGAAATAAGTTACTAGTGCATCAGCCCCGGGCGTAAATGTCCAGAGTGTCTAACATTATTTGTCGAAGACATCTCAGATCATTTTTGACCTGCATCCGGGTTTTTCCCATAAGGAAGATGAAAAAGGCAACAAACTGCATCTCTTTACAAAGTACTTTAAGATTATGTTTTTACTATACAAGCCATCATTGGTCCTTATTGTTATTCATTTTAATCGCTTTTTGTGTGACGAAAGGTTTTTTGCAAAGAAAAATTAAAATCTAAAATCTGTGGATTTTGAAATTGTATGATCCATGCAGGCCATCGTAGATAAGATGCGTTCGGATTTTATCCACTAAATATAGGCGTGTTCGGATCAAAGGCTCTGCTCAACAGAACGAGTCGTTTCGGTCCAGCGACTCTTAAGGACTCTCGCCGCAAGGACATTTGAAAAGCATTTCCTCTCAGTTGACTCTGCAAGGGTCATACTGTCTGTCTGACTGTCTGTCTGTCTGTCTGTCTGTCTGTCTCTCCAGCATCCTGTACCCTATTGCAGAACAGATATTAATCTTCGACAATTATCTTTTTTAAAGATGTTTCTTGTATAAATATATTTACATTTCTGATGCAAAGTCTTTAATGAATCTATAAGAATTGCAATGCGATTCATAGTTCCATGAACAACATCGTGTCACGCGACGTCACATGATCAAACTTGACGCCATGAAAAACATGGCTGTCAGCAATGTGATTGGGCGTTGTATACGTCATGACGTCGTCGACGCCGCTCCGCTGTTTCAACACACACAAAGTGTGTAAATTCTCTATTCGCTCATAAATGTGATTGCCTTGATAATTTTTCAACAAGCGGTAGAGAGAAATGAATGTAAATATAAGCAATGCGTTTAATTTTTCTGATGTTCATGGAGCTATGAACCACAGTGGGTCTCTAGCAAAGCTTACATGAATCCCTTCGGGGTTCATTCACTTTGCACGCGACCCACTGTGGTTCATAGCTCCATGAACATCAGAAAAATGAAATTCATTTCTTGAATGACTTCAAAGAACTATGGAGTTATACGTATATTCTCTTCTTAATAATTATATATAACTACGCGTTAGTTATTCTCCTGTTTATAGAAAATATGTAATGACTGTCCCTGCTTGTATCCATTTATTGAAATTTTATTTTCAGAGGAAAATAGTGAATACAAAATGCGTTTAACTGCCTATTCCATTTAAAACGTTTTATGTGACTAGCCTATACTTTGTGGTCAGACTGATAAGCTCTACCGGGTTTATGTAAGTTGATGTTTATGGTCAAGTGGAAAAAGTATTACCTTAGCACCAATATTACTTCCTTATGATTTACTTTCCTAATTTTCTGAAAGTGAACGTTCTATGATGCAACAATAGTTGTCTGTATTCTATTCTTGAACTCGGTTTTGTTTTTCCTGGAAGTTATCTTAGGAAACCCACATTCATTTAACAGTCACGTCCATCTACTTTTATACTGCCTTTTATACTACCTTTTATAAAAACTTGAACGTTTAGAGCCATCTTCTAAACAACGTTTCAATTATTAGACCCCATTAAGGCTTGTGCCTTTGATTTAGTCATCCCTTGTGTAAAAGTTTGAAATTGAAGTATATTCACACGTATCTGGCTATCGTCGGTCTATAAAGGGCCATTAAGATGAGGATTCAGTACCCGAAATTGCACAATATGGTCCATACTACCTCCCTTTTAACGTTTTTACTACTTCCATTCATATTTTATTCTATGGGCGCATTTTATGTATTCATTGTTGAATGTTATATGATTTGCAAATAAAGGGCTTGGTTCACAAATGGCCAAAAATGGCCCTGTACATATTTTTCTTGAAAAGCCTGCTAGTAGTAGACAATGATGGGGCACTTTCAAAATCTACAATAAAAACTGTCAAGATCATCAGCCTGCGTTGCTATGGCAACATGAAGATAAACCTATAGAAATGATGAATTTTCTGGGTTTTCATTGCAGAAAAGGTAAAATTATACATAACAAGACACTTATTTATTTGTAACATATTTGCTGGGAAAGTGAAATATATGACTTAACTTATAATAAATGATACAGTCATGATTTCATGAATGTTGCCATGGTAACTGTATTAGTTCTGTTACTCCATACAGTAAGGATACGATCATTTAAACATAAACCTTTTTTCAGATTTTGAGTTTGTGTTTTTCTATTGGTGTCTAGTTTTTTATTTAATACTATGAAATCTGAAAGAAACAAGTAATGAAAAAATGCAAATACTCATCAAAAAACTGTTTCCATGGAAACAAAAATGCTTTTAATTCAATATAATATATAACTGAGATTTATGATTTTGATTGTGTTTGAATATGCTTCTTACTTTTTTTATTTATCAAAGATTTATTTTATTTCAAGTCACTGTGCAAGTTGTTATCACAAACAGAAGACAGAATTTCCATGGCAATAAATGCACAAAAATGTAAAGTGGTTGCTAAGGCGTTGCTAAGGTAAACTTTCTATGAAGGGAATTTCCTACAACTATGAAATTTGCTATGGAGGAACAGTTTTTTAGGCTGTTTCTTAACAGCAAATTTCACAGTTGTAGGGAATCTCCTTCTTAGAAAGTTCGCCTTAGCAACCACATAGCAACCACTTAAGATGTTTTGTGAACTTTCCCCAGAATAATACCACAGAATACACAAACTAATGGTTTTGTTTCTAACAACCAAACGAAAAGACTTGTGCGTGGAACAGTAAAGCTAGCTTCTGAAACTGTACAGACATCTTTGTTAACTTGTTACACCTCTTATCATGACACGTTAACAACTGAGCCAAAGCATGACAATTACTACAATTACACATATGCACCCAGTGAAGACTCAAATTAGCATGTGCATGCGTGCAGGCTGATCAGAGACTCATCGTTGGGTGCTCAGTGTATAACATGAATGTTCCTAAGCGACCAATGAAGGCTCTGATCAGACTGTGCTGATGTGCAGGCTGATCGAAGTATTCGCTGGGTGCATGTATGTGATGTAGGAAGTGTTTCGCCTCAGCATATAAATTTTTATATCATTTTATACTATGACCGTGAGCTAATTTTGTGAACAGTTCAAACTGGCCCACAGATATTTTGTAACAGTTTGAAATTACTCTTCACATGTACAACCCTCGGAGTCTGATGAGTCTACTGTTTCTGGAACTTCAGCCGCATCATCTAGATACTGTCCCCAGTCTTTAACACCGTAATTACGCCTGTTAAACATAGACTGTCCTAGATACCAGAGTATGGCAGCAATATGTGAACATGTGCCTACTGTTCTCGCACCGGCCCTGCATTACAATACCATGCTTTAATATGATCACAGTCGTACTTGATCCAAACTAGATATGATTTGGCAGAAACGTGTCTACATTGAAGTCTTACACGCAACAGACCGTCCTCCTCCTTAAACTGCTGGATATTACACTCACCACCGACAAACTCCTGTATATAGCTGCTACTTAGTTTTAACTGGTAGGTGCCCAAAGTTAGAAGCCTTAACATGGTGTCATCAAGTTTAGGAAAGTTATCCAACTGACATTCTTCTGTGCTGACCCACCTCATGCTACGCCGCTCCAGGTGTTGTTCTTCTATATACAGTTGGAGTCCATTTGACAGTTTTAACCGGTCTAACATTCTGGAGGCAGTGAGCTGATCCTCTTCCGAATCTTTGGTGCCATTGATCGGTGGCATATACTTATTTGATATGGCACACACTATTTTCACATAATCTCCAATGTAGGGTACTTGGCTCTTTGGTAAAATTCTGTCTAATTACTTCCATCTCTTTATACGCGCATTCGCTGCCTCCACAACCCAGCGCACCTGCAAAGAAGAAAAATATTTGTTGAGACTAAGTTCACAATCTCAGCAAAGGCTCAAACAACCATGCATATCACAAAGATTTATGCAAGTAAAGATGCTATTGAATTCTATCTAAGCAGCGAACAGCAAAGACGATGAACATCCTGCGTGGATGCAGTATAATCTGCGACTTTTTGTTTGCATAGTTGTTGTTGTTTGTAACTTCCTCCAATGTCTGGAGAACTTCACGTTGGTGAATAAATGTCTGTATTCAACTGACAAAAAACTTCATAAAAGGACACAGGTAACTGCATATTATTTATAACAAGTGACATTGTTTGTAGTTGGATAATAGCCAGAGGCAAACAACTTTTCAAGTAACAATATGAATTAAACACATATGGCAATTTATCACACCTTTGGAAATAGTTTGATAACACAATCCCTATTTATAAATTTAGACATAGTATGTAAATCATAGTAAAAAAAAAGTATTGTAGCTAATGCCTAATCTAATGCTAATGCATAAGCAAAATTTGCAAAAGCAATGCATTAGCATTAGCATTGTTTTTATGCCAAAATTAATATTATCACTGGCATTAGCATTAGGTGAGAAATATCTAATGCATTGGCATTAGTTTAATGCATTTCCCAAGCCTGTTGGAGGCAGTAGCGAATTAAACAGTCCCAATGGGGCTTTACATGTATTTTCACTGACTAAACTTTTGCCGATGAGCATATTATCGAAACAAACACTATCTGTTGACCTGCTGAACTGCTGTATGGCATACGCTAACACTTTTTTGTCCTTAAAATGTTTTCCTAGAATTGTAGAAGAAGCGATTTGTACTGTTGAAAATATGTTGACGTCATTTATGTATGGCTTTCGTCCAGGCTGTGAACTATTTGACCAACATCTCTAAATCGAACATGTCATTCTAAAACAAGGCTCCTCGAAATACCACTGTATCTGTATGTGCTTGCCAGCCGCTTAAATGTGTTTCTTGAGGTCATACTGGTCTGCAAACATAACTGGTTTGCCGATCATCGCGCTTTTTCTTCTTCTAACGTCACAATTTTCACCAGGTTGAAGGTTCAATGGACAACATTCAAACATGCGCCATTTTCAAACATTGAAATGATATGTGACGTTCGGAATTCTCGGTAATGGTGTGAAAATAATATTGCTATAAGAAAATACCGGGTTTTCGTGCTAAACGCTAAACCAGAGGACCAATGGTCCTGTACACGCTCACCTGTGATCTGGGATTTGCGACCTCAGCTGATCTTGCCATAAAATAGGTCAAGGTCATCCTGGGGTTATGATTTATATAAACTTTGTAGAGCTCCACTCACTTATGCTTCAGGCAAAGTTTCAAAATCATAGGTCTTACGGTTCTGAAAAAAATTAATAAAGGTTTTTTTTCTATTTATAGCCATGGCGGCCATCTTGGTCATGTGACTTGGACCATTTATATTAACTTTCATTCCCCTTTCCTTACGATGCTCCACATAAAGATTGGCTTTGATTGGCTACACAATTTCCAAGAACAAGATGTTTGAATATTATGGTCGTATGAATGTATATAGCCCAGGGGCAGGGGCAGACAACCCCCTGGGGACATTTTTTCATAAACATAAATCCTCTGTCCATTTGCATACTCCCAGCAAGTTTCCCCCAGTTTAATTACATCATACTCATTTTCCCCATTCATCTGCATGGGTAACCTATGTTGGCCTTGCCATAGAATAGGTCATGGTCATCCCAAGGTCATGATTTATATAAAATTTGTAGAGCTGCTCTCCCTGATGCTTAATGCCAAGTTTCAAAATCACAGGCCTTCTGGTTCTGGAGAAGAAAAATTTTAAAGGTTTTTGCTATTTATAGCTATGGCGGCCATCTTTGTCATGTGACCTTAGCCATTTATATAATTTTTCATTTTCCCTTCCTAAGAATGCTCCACATGAAGTTTGGCTTTGATTGGCCAAGCGGTTTCAGATGAGAAGATCTTTGAATATTGTATAATATAATGTATACATGTATATTGCCCCGGGGTGGGGGCAGACCTGCCCCTGGGGTCCATTTGTTTTCAGAATCATAAATCTTCAGTCCATTTGCCCATTTCCATAAAGTTTTTCTCTTCAAATGACATTTTGACAATTTTCCCCAATCAAATGCATGGGGGACCAATGTTGACCTTGCCATAAAATAGGTCCAGGTCATCCCAAGTTCATGATTTATATAAACGTTGTAGAGCTCCTCTCCCTGATGCTTCATGCCAAGTTTTGAAATCGTAGGCCGGCCTTCTGGTTCTGGAGAATATGATTTTTAAAGGTTTTGGCTATCTATAGCGGTAGCGGCCATCTTGGTCATGTGACCTTGATCATTTATATAAATTTTCGTTTCTCCATCCCAAGGATACTACATTATAAAATTTGGATTTGATTGGTCAAGGGGTTACTGAGAAAATTTTTAAAATTTTACATTTAATTTGTAAATGACCTTTGGCCAAGGTCAAGAAATTACCTTGACCTTGAATACTCACAACACTTCATTAGCTCAACATGTTGTCTGTATCTACCAACTTTCAGGTCACAGGCTACAAAACTTCCTGAAAAATTCAATGTTTTCACTTTTTTCCATTGAAAAGCATATGCGTAATCAAAATTGACCTTTCCATAAAATAGGTCAAGGTCAGTCCAAGGTCATTATTTATACAAATTATAATGGGCCAGAGTCCCCGATGCTACATACCAAGTTTTGTTGAAATCGGTCCACCGGTTCCAGAGAAGAAGATTTTTTTAATGGTTTTTACCATATATGAGCATGGCGGCCATCTTGGTCATGTGACCTGGATCATTTATATAAACTTTCGTTCCCCTTGCCTAAGGATGCTCCACATGAAGTTTGGCTTTGATTGGCCAACTTGTTTCAGAGGAGAAGACTTTTGAAATTGTGGACGGACGACGGACGACGACGGACGGACGGACGGACGACGGACGGACGCCGGATCATGGCCATCCTATAACACACCGTACATACGGCTCGTCAAATTCCAAATGGTACGTCAAATTCCAGATGTTTATGTCAGCGCGTGCGTTTTGGCGGGTAAATTAATTTTGTTGTTTTTTCTTGTTATATTATACTTTAGCTAATGGTTTCAAAAGAAAATGATAATCGGCAGTCTTGTGTGGACATCCATGCATCAGTACATACAGGTGTCATGGTCAGCTTATCAGTGGATTGGCGAAAACATTGCACGAAAGTCTTAAAGTGGCACGTTTTCAGAAAACATCCATACTTTTTGCCAAATATTTCCATAACTAGAAATAATTGAAAGTCGCTTGCTCGAATATATATAGCTTAGTATCTATTTAAAAGCCTCATTTAAACTTTTATTCAAATTAATCACAACTATTGATAGCGCAGCTCATTGTTTTGCACCATGTGTGATTTTACATGATACGAACCACGACAGTCGTTTAATACTTGAAAGACCAGACGTAAAATAGCTTTTTATACGTCAAATAACAGACGTAAACACGACTTTGGATACGTGTCGCATCAGACGTATTGAGTGCGATTATTTCAAATACCCATGGCACCCTGGCATTGCTTGGCCTTCTTAAGCGGTCAACTTGGAAGTATACGTTCAAAAATGGCCACCTTTAAGACACACGACGTTGATTCACTATATCAACATTTGCACAAAATGTTGAAACCGTAGAATCAACATTAAGACACACATTGTTAAAATAATATTAAAATAATGTTGTTTCGGTCAACCTTTAAACATTGATGAATCAATTCGATTCACTGAATCAACATTGATTCTACAACATTGTTTCAAAGTTGATTGAATCAACATTGGTTCGAAATTGTTTCAACTTTGTGTGTCTCTGTTTTGTTTCCACTCAAACACAGTATAACTTTATGAGAGTGATATAGTGGTTGGGGTTTGAAACCTGATCGTCTCAGTTCTTGATTCTTGGTTAATCTTATATTAAAGGCGCTGATAGTCAACGACCATAACCACGGCCTGTTGTGCGGTCGTTTGATCTAGTGGGTAGTTAGTGCCCGTCATCCTCCAGAGGTTGTAAAGCATCAGTTCAAACAATCAACAACACATGTATTTGTTCCGTTGGTATAAAAATTAAATTCCATCAAAGAAGTAAGTAAGTAAGTAAGTATTCATTAAGTAAAGCTAGAAGCAATGCGCTATTCGTAAATAATTCCCCGTCTCATGGCGCTTATACATGTACGTGTACTGAGTCGCGTAGTGTTCTATTTAAATATTTAAAATTGATTTGCAGTAGCCATGTATCAGTTGAGTTATGTGGAATATTATCAAATGTTCACACTATCTGCTTTCTTTTTTTTTCCAAACGTCTATATAGTCAAAAGTACAATCAGCTTTTTGTTCATCGAGTGGCCATCTTGAGTAAAAAAACGGCATATAAAATCGTTCAAAGACAGTCGTTTCACTTTATTTCCTTTCCATGTAATGTTTTCTTTATGCAATTTATGGTTAGTAGCGCTGCAAATTAAACCATATACTGACTATTGCATAACAAAGAAGTGTTTTAGTAGACCCGTATCATAAAATGTTGATATACCGTCTGGGTCATTCCGTATCGGCCGTCTGTTATTTCACTTATCATATGACATTCGCCCGTCTGTACTTTGGCGTATTGTTTTTGTCGCCAAGCGACAGAATAAAAGGATAAATACACTGTAAAAGTTTATTATCAATGATCCTTCCGATGTAGATTGAAAAAATATAAGCCTCAATAAGATTATACCATGAAAAGTTTAGGTATTCTGTGTAAAATACAGCAAAATAACTTACCCGCCAAAACGCACGCGCTGACATAAACATCTGGAATTTGACGTACCAATTGGAATTTGACGAGCCGTATGTACGGTGTGTATAAGCTCACCTTGTGAGCCTTCGGCTCAGGTGAGCTAAATAGTTGAAAATGTTATTCCATTGTGCGCACAGATGATTATTGTAAGTTGCATATCTTGACTTAATAAATCGTGCATAATTTACAAGATCTACATGCAATTATACATTTTATTCAAGTTGAACTCTTTTGCTGAGTTTAAATGGCAGAAGGTATTAAAGATTAAATGCCAATAGGACGCGAAATAAAAATAATATCAGCAAAGTGCTTTATTTACTGACCCAGCCCTCGCATTGTCGGCATATAGCTATTCGTGTTGATGTACATGTAACATACATTGAAACATATTGTATGTATGCTTCCTGGTGTTTTAAACGCAACACAGTGACTAAACATCGACAAAATGGGAATTAAACCGTGGATACGCACGCACATGCATTGAACGAATTGATTATCTAAACTCAATGAACTGTTATAAACCTTGTAAAGCCATCAGGGCAAAAATGAATTTTATTTTCATCAAGTAGTTCATTTATGTATGAAAATAAAAATGAATAAAGAAATCTATCGGATTCCAAATAAAAGACTCTCAACGATTTCTAACTATCGTTTCGTTGTGATGGTGTGCTAGTGTTATTTATATCCCACTTATCTACGGCAAACTTAAGATGCGCTTGGGTAATATTTTAAGTTTTTATCATAGACTGAATGGACGAGGACACTATGCTCGAGCATTGATCTTCACATGTGTTCTAGCAGTTATACTTTTGCTATACCAAATAAATTTTGTAAGAAGCATTTCGCAATGGCTTCAGAATGGAAGAATTGATTACCAGACAATTCAACCAACTGATTACCAGACAATTCAACCAACAGCGAAAAGGTGAGTCGATAACCGTTTTATTTTCAAAATTACACATTTCCTACAGAGTATTAAGGGAAGTCGATAGTAATATAAATAAGACAACTGTAATGAGCTCGAAAAGCAAGAGTTATCGTTATTTGATACTTGTGAAATTTGGATGATGTTATGTAGTTAACATAAATTGTGATGAAAATCATATGGTAGACAAAATTTGCAAATGCCATCAATAGAAGAAGCAAGATGAATGGAATAATGAAAAAAGTTTCTAGGACAAATCTTTAAAGTGTCCTAGGACATTTTTTGAGACGTGTAAATCGGTTTCATCAACATGTCCTTAAAATGTCTTGAGCCTTAAAACTGCGTTTCATCAAAGGTGTCCTACTTTAACTATGCTCTTCTGTTGGGCCCCATAAATATCATGTGCTTGATCACGTGCGATCTTATTTTAGCTGTGTATACATCTATGGCACGGATTTGGTGCAGAAAAATTAAATGCATGTGTCTTGTAACCACCAAAAAGAACATGGCCAGTAACCGAGCTGTAACCCAGCAATATTTCCCCATCTCATTTTATCCCTGCATCCCTTTAACATACCCAACCTTGATATTAAAAACCCTGATTCGTTTATCGCAGCGTTCGAGTGGCTAGAACATTAATGGTCGGTTACTTTAGTACATACGTAGGCGTAACTCTGGACTTTGGTAAACGATCGAGAGTTGTGACTGTTTTATCGACTTGAAGGTTACAACGGTTACACCAAGACTTTAATTTGTAACATTTTTGAGAATCTGTTATAATATAATAAGAACATTACACTGTCTCATAATAAAAAGCAAAGTTCGGCACACAGCAAATACAGTACACCATCTGGTAAATGGTTAGTTACATCGGTTATTTCAGCATTATGTATCTACCGTATTTAACGAAATCGCACAACACCCTCCACATACTTTGTTTGCAGTATGCAATTGGTCCATTGGTTATCATAGATGAGTTCTAGGCACGTTGTCGCCCCGGCAAGTGGTGCACAATATTTCTGTAGCTCGTTACATAAGTTACATGTTCAAAATATATTTGTACCAACAAAATAGCGAAACCTACTATGCTCGACCCACTTTAATCATGCAACAACACTAATTATATCACGTACTAGAACAATTTAACGGACATGCTTTATGATCTTTAAAAGTTGAAATTAGGCATTATACGGTGTTACAAACGTTACTTCTATATCTATGGCGTGAAAATAGGGGTTTGGGTTCAAAAACGTTTTTGTTTTTGGCATTTCTTTCTTTATATTCCAAAAACGATAGCTTCTTTCTTATTGACCAATAGTTCAACTTGGCTATTACACAAAATCATATATTTATATTAAATATTTAATCTATTTTATTTAAATAATTTAACATTTCCTAAGGGTACCGCCGTATGCTGTAACATTTGAAAAGTAGGCGTTTCAACAAAAATATCAAAATGAATAACTGTTATATGTTTCTGTAAATTATTTAGTTCTATTTTACACACCCTATGATAAATACATGTTTAGTGTGCTAAAATACACACCCTGTGACTTGCAAGTATGCTCACGGTAACGTATGTAATACCTTAATGTTCAAACATGGGTAGATTTTATTTTGGTGATTATAAATGTATATATAGTGAGCCGCTTCATGCGAAAACCAGATTATTCCTATATGAAAACAAAGATGCAGTTACTGCACAGCTAATCAGCACACTTGTTTACTCTACACAGATAATTCAAACTTCTTCTTAAATCCGAAATTTCAAGCGTCTAAATTCTTTGACTGTGTAGAAGGAAAATTGTCGGAAGAGTGGTTTTCGCGCGCTGTGGCTCACATGAAAGTGGTCTCACATAATTATCTGCAAAGGTTTTCGCATAGAACACAGTAAGGTGTTTGGAATATGTTGACCCACTGGTGACTTGTCAGTATGCTCATGGTAACGTATGTAACACCATTTTCATATAGGGCACTGTAAGGTATATATTATGCGTTGGTGACCCATCGTTAAAGCGTCCGCTCCTGATTGCGAGGTGCCATGTTGTGTCCTTGAACAAGATTCACGATCCACGATGAATCTTTCACATGTGCGAACTTAATGACTTAGGAAGACAAAGACTTCGCAAATATCACACTGACAGTTGCATCCAACTAGATGCAGATATTATCCTCAAACTCCTGGACCCATTTATTTGATAATATATGTGGTATTTCTTACAGCTTGTGTGCGCCTTTCGAAACTATTGATTTGATGTAGTGTTTGATATAACCTGTAGAGTAAATCCATCAGATCGGATGAACGAGAAAGGACGTTATCTAGCCCTGCGACACCAGTTCCCCGGGAGTGGCAAAAATCAATGTAAAGCAGTAATAACACAAAATGTGAATTTCTTGAGTGCCCTCGGTGTGAAATCCGAACATAGAACAGGATGTGCAAACAACGTGTAAGCGTTTTTACACGAAAATGCTTTCTTGCCAGGGATGACATAACTGCATTTTAGACAATGAAGACACAGATACGAGAATTTTCATAACAACCACGATGCTTCTGATGGTACAATCATTTGAATCAGATGTCTTGGTTTTATGCTGCTGTCTATTCTAGCCGAATGATTGCAATACATTATGGTTCCACGCTGGAAAAAGCACGATACTAGCAGTCCGTCGTTTTGAGCAAGCCTTGATGTCCTGGTGAGACTCGACTATTCCTTATCTTCAAGAAAATAGAAGTTATGACTATACAAGAAGGCAGTTTAGGTGAGACTCCACACAATGACATTGGTAAAAATCTACCTTGTGCAAACAGACGATAACACTCCCCGCAGCACATAAGAAGGTGTACGAAAAACATTTTGCCGATTCTGTTCATCTGCTTGGCAATCTGGTTCAAGTGTAAATAGTGTCCGTCACTTGTTCTGTTGCCATTAGCGCTACACAAATGAAAATGTACCACCACAGCATGATCGTTTGATGACACATTTATAACGTGAAAACTTCAAAAACATGTTTTCAGCCTTAGCAGAAACGCTCAACCGTATCAGCCTAAGCAGAATCCCTCAGAAGGTTGGTCGGGTAGGAATATGGGCCCCGCTTATCGGGTCCTTAAGAAATAGATGGGTTTCTTTTGACTCCAGGCATAGCTTATACGCTACTTACTGACCATCTTATCACTGGTTAACCGCTCAGGTCTGAGCCTGACCAGGAAGATCTAAAATCAAACCATCCATACGTATAAGCCGTAGTGGCTTACTTGGGTGGTTGTATTTAAAGCATTGTTTGGATGTCATGGCATCCGATTTTCGGGCAAAAGTCCCATAAAATGGAGTCAACGTCTCAATATGACAATAGCTGTTGACTAGGCTGTTAAGCATCAACTCAAAATCAAACGAAACAACCGCATCAGGCAATGTCTGGAACATCAATGGTACTTATATTGAAGCAGTGCTCATGACCATGGACTGAACAATTTTTGTTCCGTTTAACGTCCCTTTCAATATTATTTCAGCTCACATGAGACGGGCCAACCGGTAGGTGGGGCAAAAACGGGAGAACCCCGAGAGAAAAAACAAAAACACCTGGCACACGCGCAAGCAGAACTTGGCTTGTCTCGCATGTGCCCCGAACCTAGACAAAATGAACTAGCATGCGCAGAGTTGTGCTTTTGTATGGCCAGCGAGTCATTTCAATATCCGGAAATCGGAAAACAATCTTAAGGTGAGGTTATGGCCATGTAAAACCGGTTTAAGCCCGCCAGTAACTTTGTGTTACTGATCGTTCCAAGTCGATACTTCTGTGGTGGTTCTTTTTGTTTTATGTCTTGGTGTATAAAATTTTTTTTTGTGCTGTTGGCGCCTTATGTATGTTTTCATATTTTTAGTTAAGTTAAGGTAACTGAGTGGCCACCTATTGGGAAAATAGCTGCTCATTCGGCTTACGATATGTTTCATGGTATAAGTTCCTGATTGTTAGTTTGGTTTTTTTCCCACCTCGGTTTTTGGAGTGGGAATCTTTTTCTGATTGCGCCTTTTCCTGATCTTTGCCTACTTGTACCTTTTTAAGGTGACGATTATTATATCTTATTACTATTTGTTTTCCTTAGGTTTTAACACCTAAAATTTTAAGTGAAAAATGAAATGTGTTACATACGTTACCATTAAATCGCCCGTCACCCACATTGATATTTGCTTACTAATATTGGCAAGCTTTGTGAAAGGTAACTTAAGAAATAGTGACCGACGGTGTTGATAATGTCATTTCATAACACTGGATACTAACAATGGTGCAAAACATGCTTTGGGATTTTGTGGTTTGGGTGTGTGCGCTTTAAGTTCACTGACAACCGGATTACACTCTTGAATATTTGCTATATCTTATATGATTTCTAAATTAGTGCTAAATCATAATTACATACAGCGATGAGCATTTAATCGACATTAAAATCATTAAAACTGATTTTTGATATTTAATCATTATGTGTTACATACGTTATATTTACCAATCAAAAGTACACATTTCTGGCAAAGCAGTGAGCATTCAACTTCAAGAAGGCATATATGTTATTGATCTACAACAAGATGATTGTATATATTTTCTTCTTTTCTTCAAACTTGTCTGTACATAGTTGACTTTAAACACTTTATTCTTTCACAATCTGAAGTGAGTTACTGTGGACTATATGCAATAACTTTCGACTAAGGAATGACATGATGATTAGTTTTTCAGGTTTGTAAAAGAAAAAGAATACGTGTCTTTTAGACAAGTGTATCTAAAGTATAAATGTGCAAAGACAAGTATATTAAAATAGCTTACTGTTCTGTAATTAATCTCTGAACAGTCTGTTTTGAAAATGTAACATACGTAACACCATCGATGCATATATGTAATTAAAAGTATCAACACATGTGCCAGTAACATTCTTTCATCAGGTGACATTAATATATTTAGGTTTGGAATTTATTTTAGAGATTCATAGTGCATTTTTTCAAACTTAGAGTATATTTCTGTTGTGAATGGGTAACATACGACGTGCGTAACGGCTTCTGGAGGGCAAATGCACCATACCATTGGGCGACAACGTGCTTAGAAAATCTTTATATTGATAAACAAAGCCACCCGTAGTGTATTAAAAGTGAAATTCGTAAAGAGAAGTATATTAAAATAGCTTACTGTTCTGTAATTAACATTTACACGGGCTGTTTTGAAAATGTAACATACGTAACACCATCGATGCATGAAAATGATTAAATATATCAATATATGTGCCCGTAACATTCTTTCATCAGATGATATTGATACATTTAGGTTTGGAATTTAGATTAGAGATTCAGAGTGTATTTTACAAACTTAGAGCACATTTCTGGTTTGAATGGGTAACATACGTAACGGCTTCTGGAGGACAAATGCACCATATCACAGGGCGACAACGTGCCTAGAAGCTCTTTTTATTGATCAAAGAAGCCACCCATAGTATCAAACCTAGTATGTGGAGGGTGTTGTGCGAAACGAAAAAATTCCCTACCCACCGTCTCCTCTAGTAACCCAAACGTACTCCACATTTGCCAGCGTGTCTGACTTGCATGCGACTGTGTGATTAATTGAAGATTAAGAAGCAAATTGATTGTTATACGTCCAAAATCTTCAGCGCAAGTCTTACTCGCTAATGTATGACTGCTCTTCATGTCACATACTCTGCCTATCTGTGTGTGTGTGTGTGTGTGTGTGTGTGTGTGTGTGTGTGTGTGTTACGAAAACACGCTAATGTGTGACGTACTCTGCGATCTTTTGGAGGTACGATGTCGACGTCACAAAAGATGATTGAATGTGACGTCAAGGAAAAGCACGCAACATTAATTGGATTTTTTTTCCATTCAAAACGTAGTTTTATTCAAAACGTAGTTTTATAAGAAATCTTTCTATCAAGAGCTTTAAGAATCAAATTCTATAATGTAATCCATATTTGTATGAGGACAATATCATGACACTTTAACTTAGTGTAACACACATGTTTTCAATGCTTTTTATCACTTAAGGAGAAAACACAAGAAGCAAACTGAGGACGTTCCCGGGAGGACGTTGTATAATTTGTCAATTTCGCATTTATCTAAAGTGCTCTTCATTTAAGCTTTTCAATATCCGTTTAAAAAATGTAAAAATGTTAAAATCGGAATTTCCCACTTTTAACTTCACAAGACCAAAAATGTCAGCTATTGTCACATATATATTAACAAACTGTTAATAACGTACATAAAATGTGCACAATAACGTTACAAGAAAAAATTGAAGATTTTAATTCTAATAGGGTTTAAAACGTGGTTGCTATCTTAACGTTTAAGTTGTCTAAGCGTCGACTGGATGTGTTTTCGATATTTCTGACACAGTCAACTTAGTAGAATTCTTTTTGTGAAAATTTAGCGGTGTTCAACAGGCGTTTATTCAGATTTCAAAATATCGATATATTAAAATGTTTAAGATCGACGGTCCTTCAAACTTATGAGGATCCATTGTACTTTTGTTTGTTCGTCCATTCATCTGTCTGTGTTTTCCGACGTCGTTGCCGCCTCTCAAAGATAAACTGAGCATGTACATTATCACCGGCCTCCAATTAACGTCTCTTTAAAAGCACGGCGACGGGTAGTAGACCTAACTATAATAATGTTGTGAATTTTGAGGGCTTCGTGGAAGATTGGTCATGGCGAGCGTCCCTCTCTAAACAAATACGTTAACTAGATAACATTCTGCATGTAGGACACGGGTAGGTCAGCATCTTCAGCCTCCAATACCAATTGAAAGGCAGCAGCCATTTCTAGCACACCAGTCTTTCGGATGAGTCTTTAAACCGAGCTCACGTCTCCATATGATATTAGCTTTTGAGTGGGACGAAAATCACCAAATCAACCAATTTCTAGTACATATACAAAATTTAGGACAAAAATTGTCAGATAGGACGCCAAAATAGTTGTCCTACGTTTAAGACAAAATCTGAGAACTTCCTAAATTTCTTGAGTTTGATGAAACACGACCTTTGTCTTTAAAACGTCCTGGGACATTTTCAAGGACAAAATCTTGTCTTAAACACTTTGATGAAACCTGGCCCCAGATGTATTAAATTTCTTATGACTCAGATCCAGCCAGTATTGAAAGGGAAATGATAATTTTTAGATTCAAGTTAAAGCTTTTAATGACTGTTAATGTCAAGCTGATGTTATCGAGGATTTTAATTCCACATCTAGGTACCTCGATGACCTTTTGAACATTGACAACCCTTATTTTGAAGGTATGGTCAATCAAATTTATCCACCTGAACTTCAGTTAAACAAAGCCAATATCTCAGATACCGAAGCCCCCTTTTTAGATCTACATCTTTCTGTTTCAAATGGATTTGTTTCTTCTAAAATTTATAATAAGCGCGATGACTTTCCTTTTTTGGATGGTGACGTTCCTCGTCGTGCTTCTTATGGTGTATACATCTCGCAACTTATTAGGTTTGCTAGAGTCTGCAATCATGTTACAGACTTCAACGCTCGAAATAAATGTTTAACGGCAAAACTTCTCCAACAGGGCTATCGGTATCATAAATTTCGAAAAACCTTTTCTCAATTTTATCGTAGACACTATGAATTGATTTCCAAATATAATGTTGGGTAAAAGACGCTTTTACGTTTTTGATTCATCAGGATGTTTTTTCCTGGTTTTTGATTCATCAGGATGTTTATCATGATTTATTTGTTTGTTCTTGATGATTCATTTACTAGCTAGAGATTCACCACGAGGACCGAAGAACTAACTAAATGTTATGAACCACTGCAGAAGCTGAGGGTGAGGTTACGGCCGTGTCAAATCGATTTAAACCCGCCAGTAACTTTGTGTTACTGGTCGTTCCAAGTCGATACTTCTGTGGTGGTTCTTTTTGTTTTATGTCTTGGTGTTTAAAATATTTTGTGCTGTTGGCGCCTTTTGTATGTTTGCATATTTTTAGTTAAGTTAAGGTAACTGAGTGGCCACCTATTGGGAAAATAGCTGCTCATTCGGCTTACGAAATGTTTTCATGGTATAAGTACCTGATTGTTAGTTTGGTTTTTTCCCACCTTGGTTTTTGGAGTGGGAATCTTTTTCTGATTGCGCCTTTTCCTGATCTTTGCCTACTTGTACTTTTTAAGTGAGGGCCTTTCGGAACCTGAATTTTATGGTGACTTGGTTTACAAATTTAAGAAACTTAAAGGAATTAACGATTTTTCTTTTCAGTTCAGAAAAATCATAACACGTTACAAACGTATAGGTTATAACTTGAATGTTATGCGACAGTCTGCATGCTTAGTTTTTAACCCAATCATGGTTGATAACTATGCTGCCTTCTTTAATTGCACGCCGGTGGGTCGGGCGTTAGACTCTATGATGGCCCCGACTTAAAGCTATTCATTTTAGTTGGTTGGGACCGGAGCTTCTTGTCTGTTGCTTGGCCCACCGGGGTCCAACTGGTGGTTTTCTTTTGCTCCGGAGTTAGTAGGTTATTCGGCGCCCAGGGATCTCCATCGTCGGGCAGCTTACTCAATCTGTGAGTCCTGGGTTTTGATTCATCAGGATGTTTATCATGATTTATTTGTTTGTTCTTGATTATTCATTGACTAGTTAGAGATTCACCACAAGGACCAAATAACTAACTAAATGTTATGAACCACTGCAGAAGCTGAGGGTGAGGTTAGGTACCTGTAAAACCGGTTTAAGCCCGCCAGTAACTTTGTGTTACTGATCGTTCCAAGTCGATACTTCTGTAGTGGTTCTTTTTATTTTATGTCTTGGTGTATAAAAATTTTTGTGCTGTTGGCGCCTTATGTATGTTTTCATATTTTAGTTAAGGTAACTGAGTGGCCACCAATTGGGAAAATAGCTGCTCATTCGGCTTACGATATGTTTCATGGTATAAAGTACCTGATGGTTATTTTGGTTTTTTCCCACCTCGGTTTTTGGAGTGGGAATCTTTTTCTGATTGCGCCTTTTCCTGATCTTTGCCTACTTGTACCTTTTTAAAATGTTACTATAGCTTACTAATTGTCTATATGATCGCGATGTGCGCCGCGGGAAGTTTTTTGGGACTTGTATCTCATCTAATAATTATCAAAATTTAATAACTTTGGTATCATCAGATTGGCAATTTTCTTATCTAAACATCCGTATATCAGATGCTTTAAAACTTATTTTTGAAAAAAAAAAGTTTTTATGAGGTTTGATTATACGCCGGGATATGCATCTTTGTAAGAGGTGGGTGTGGGAAAATGCTTACAGCAGCTTTAAAAGCGTGGAAAGACCTATCAATTTATTATCTTATTTGATAATCATTTTCCTTTTCAAAAATCAGTTTTTGTCATTCGTAGCATATTCTCGGAGATGTACTAATCAATTATGTTCTTAAAATTTGAAAAAAAAAAAAAAAAAAAAAAAAAAAAAAAAAAATGCAAAAATTATATTTTTGCCCTAGAATGCGTATAATCAGTTTTAACTTTCAATTTTGATATGGCAAGTAGCTTGTGGATACATGTAAGTTTGAAACACATTTTGTTGACATATTTTAGATCTATTCCGTGAAAAATGAAAATGAAAATATTTCAAAAAGTCTATTTTTCTGATTTTTGAAAATCGATAAATTTTTGAAAAGCATGGATAGTCCCACAGATTGTTTGCTTTTTTGGTAGCATTCCACCTATATTTTAAGTTGTCTTAAAATTATATGTTTATTTATCAACAAAAATTGGTATCGATCCACCTTAATGATTACAATTTTATCGCCGATGTTTTTGGTTTACATGATTGTAACATGATTGATATAAAATGCAAGCATTGATTCTAGTGATTTACTTTGAAATAATACGTTTTGTTTGCTTGTTATTTTCTTGGTAGTAAACAGGTCAGCGTATTGCTTTTTATCCTAAACAGAATAGCGATGCGTCATAGCTGACAGCAGTGTTCGATGAATATGGACATGCGCAGACAATTCCAGAGTTGCATTAAGCTATACGTAATATTAATATAATTTTATCTTGTTTTACATTAGCAGGCAATTTCGAAGCCACCATCTAACTCTTATACGAGATGAAGAAGAGTTTTGGAACTTTCTTGCTGCTCAGTTAGAACTTCACGCAGGCCATCATATAGAGAAACTACAAACTACAGAAAATGTGATCGCCATCGTACGTAAATATAAAAGGTAACAAAAATATGAGGCAAATTTTGAGGAAGGGTTGTTGTAAATTAATACTCTAAACTTGGACATTTACAGAGATTGATATGTTTTAGACTCAGACCTTCAGCTGTTGTTGACAATCTCTATGTATACACAGTACTAGCATTCCGAATGTGTGACACAGCATCAGTGCTATGCGTGTACTAACCGGGAAAATATTTTCTTTTACACATTACATTTTCAAACACGAATAAAATATAAAGGTTTGATCCTTTGGAAGCAGTAAAAACATTCAAAGGGAGACGATATGGACTATATTGCGCAATTTCGGGTAATGAACCCTCATCAGTAGCCCTGTTTAAACCGGCAACGAAAGCCAGACTATTGTACTGTAATTTCGAAAATTTACACGGGGAGTCTAAATCAAAGACACATTCCTAAACGGGGTCAAATAATTTAAACATTGCTTAGAAGTATGTTTCTAAACGTGAGTGTTTTGAACACTCTGAATATCTTTACCGATCTCAAAGGACCTAAATAAAATATAATCTGCACTATGGATGATGTACGGGGAGACTTTTTAGGGCCGCCACACGGCACAACACCAGCTGCAGTAATAGCAAATAAAATATAAAGGTTTGATCCTTTGGAAGCCGTAAAAACATTCAAAGGGAGACGATATGGACTATATTGCGCAATTTCGGGTAAATATAGTCAGTAGCCCTGTTTAAACCGGCAACGAAAGCCAGACTATTGTACTGTGATTTCGAAAATTTACACGGGGAGTCTAAATCAAAGACACATTCCTAAACGGGGTCAAATAATTTAAACATTATTCACTGTGAAAAACTAAATCCTGCTCACCCTCACTTCGCATACTGTTCATAGAGATAATAAATTTTGTCTTGTCTCCAGATGATGTTCCTTAAGAAAAGACTCTGATTTCCTGCTTTACCTTATTGTGATAATAATCCATAATTTCTGTGAAATTTACACATTCAGCTAGCGCATTTGACCGCAACACTAAGCCAATCAGAGAGCAGCTCTCCATGTTCACGCGCCAAAGTGCGCACCGTGACGTCAAGGCATCCCTGTGACGTCAATGTCGACTTCGGATGCACTCACCACGTGTTATCCATGTGTAATCCTAATTTATTCAATCGGAAATCGTTTGATCAAATAGAACGATCACGGTCCGCAACGGAATGTAATGGAGTGAGGTTGTTTCAGAGAGAATTAAAAAATGTTTTGATACCTGAGTGAAATAGTTTTCATGAAATAGTCCGGCATAAAAGAAATTTGACCTGGAATAAAGTTCCAAAGGTTTTTTCTTTACTGAATTATGTTTAGTAGACATTGCCTTTGAAGAATCTGAGTGATGCCACCTTGGCATCATTGAGCAATTTTTGTATTTTCAAGATGGCGATTAAGATGGCGGCCAGAATATAACATAATCTTTAATAGGGGTCTTTGATTGATTTTACCTGGCAAAACTGTGATTATTTCAGTGAAAACTGATGAATAGGTATCAGTTTTGTATAAGCATGTGCATTCTATCACAGTTTTTTTTTCATTTCAAGACAGGATACAAGATGGCTGTCAGCTTTCTAATAAAACACTGTATAGATGAAATAAGTTTTTCGTGTGTTTGGTTTTACTTTCAAGTTTTGATTCATACAATCAACACTTTAACTTTCAGAACTATTACTCAAGCTAGTTTGCCTTATAAAGATGCAGTGATTATCATATTCAAGATGACATTCAAGAAGGCAGCCATGATGTTTGGCGCAAAACAAATTTGACATAGAACTGAGTTTTAACGTTTTTCCCGCACTGAATACACTTAGCACTTAAAAGTCATTACTCTAGACACTTTGCCTTATGAAGATAAAGGATAAAAGAGCAATTTTGTATTTCAATATTGTGTATTTCAAGATGGTGGAAGGATGGGTTGAAAGATAGTGGATGTTGATAAAGATCTTGAACAAGGTACAAAAGTAATGAAGCAGTTTGAAAGGAAATAGCATACAAGCTTTAATGAGGAAACTTCTAAGTCATAGAAACTCAAGCAGCAGTATAAATGATCTTACAATCGGTAATAATGAAGCAATAGCTACCATTTTGATTCACACTAGAGTGATTGGACAACAGGCAAGGTCATATGACAAAGGCATAGACACGTTAGCACATGAGTTTGCACTAGTGACAACCTCGATATTTGTAGATACATGTACAGGTGATACTCAAATGGGTTGTTCCATATATATCTGGAACATTTGAGGCAAATCCATTACTATGCGTGCCGGGCCCAATTTAGATTTTTCTGGTATTTATCTCTCAAGCGCAAAAATGCCAAAAGACATGCAATTATTGTCCCCAAAAATGTTGTAGATAGAAAATCAACAGTAGCTGATTAAACTAATTAGTAAATTAGTGTAGCAGACAATCGGAAATCTAAGTTGATAGTTCACAGGAGATGACATGTACTTTCAGAAGTTTACAAGGGTGAAAGGAGTGCATGAAGAAGGGGACATCTGTATGCAAAAATGGTGTTGGATTTCAGACACTACAGATGTCACAGATGCATTTTTACTGCTATGTTTTCAGTACCTGACTCACAGGCTTAACATTGTTGTGGTAAAGTCATCACCAGTCTGCCTTGATTGATGTAGAGACACAATAGAGAATGATAAAGCTATTGCTCCCTACCTGATTTAATTTAGTGTGCATTCCCTTTCGGAATGTGAGACAGCCAGCTTTTATTATGACATTGGTAATGACAGTGTGATCAAGGTATTGAAGAATGGTTATTTACTTCCGATTCTGGGTGACACTGACGTCACATTATCTTTTATGGTTCAAGAATAAGCAATATGCTAAAACTTATGCTTCTATGTGCTACGGTTGCTGCTGAGCAGGACTTAGTTGTTCAATCTTTTGTTCTTGCCAGTTGTGTTTTAAAAATATTTACAACCGGTTTGAACATTTGAGCCGCCTCATGGGAAAACCAACAATCTGCATAGGCGAAAACAAAGACGCAGATCAGCTTCGCGGTAACCGCGAAGCTGATCAGCGCCTTTGTTTTCGCTACTGGATAGTACAATTCCTCTTCTACTTAAATCCGAAATTTCAAGCTTCTAGCTCTTTTCTGTGCTTGTTCAGCCCGGTTTGTGTCGGACCTGGCCAGAAACCACATTGTTGGTTTTCCCACGAGGTGGCTCATTTATCGTTCCTACCATTATGTTGGTCTAAATCATTATAATGGCTAGTTAACCTTTTTAGCTCACCTCAGCCGAAGGCTCACATGTGAGCTGATAGGATAGGCAGACACCCGGCGTCCGTCCGTCGTCCGTCCGTCGTCCGTCGTCATCGTCCATCATTTTCAAACGTCTTCTCCTCTGAAACCGCTTGGCCAATCAAAGCCAAATTTTATATGAAGCATCTATAGGAAGGGGGGACCAATGTGTATATCCAAATCACATGACCAGGATGGCCGCCACCCCAATTGCCCATATATGGTTAAAACCCTTCAACAATCTTCTCCGGAACTGGTCGGCCGATTTCAAAGAAACTTGGCATGAAGCATCGATGACTCAAATACTACAATGTATAAATAAATCATGACCCTGTGGTAACCTTGACCTATTTTACGGCAAGGTCAACATAGGTCGCCAATGCATTTGAATGTGGAAAACTTAAAATGTCATTTTAATTGAAAGACTTGCAGGAAATGCGCAGTAGGACTGAATAGTAATGATTCTAAAAACAATTGGTCCCCAGGAGCCCATATGCCCCCACCACGGGGCAGTATACATGTATATTTCCATAATATTCAAACATCTTTTCCTCTGAAACCACTTGGCCAATCAAAGCCAAATTTTATGTGAAGCATCTGTAGGATGAGGTCGCCAAAGTATATATAAATAATCCAGGTCACATGACCAAGATGGCCGCCATGCCCATATATGGTAAAAACTCTTCAAAAATCTTCTCCGGAACCCGTGGACCGATTTTAACGAAACTTGGCATGAAGTATTGATGACTAAATTACTACAATGTGTATATAAATCATGAACCTGCGATGACCATGCCATATTTTACGGCAAGGTCATCATAGGTCGCCAATGCATTTGAATGTGGAAAACTTTTAAAATGTCATTTAAAGTAAAAGTCTTGCAAGAAGTGCGCAATGGGACTGAATATTAATGATTCGCAAAAAAAAAAAAAAAAAAATGGTAATCAGGGGCTTATATGCCCCCACCACAGGGCAGTATACACGTGTATTCTATAATATTCAAACGTCTTCTCCTCTGAAATCACTTCGCCAATCAAAGCCAAATCTTATGCGAAGCATCTATAGGATGGGGTGACCAATGTATATGTAAATAATCCAGGTCACATGACCAAGATGACCGCCATGCGCATATATGGTAAAAACCCTTCAAAAATCTTCTCCGGAACCGATGGACCGATTTCAAAGAAACTTGGCATGAAGCATCGATGGCTTAAGTACTACAATCTATATATAAATTATGACCCTGTAGTGACCTTGTCCTATTTTACGATTAGGTCAACATAGGTCGCCTATGCCTTTGAATGGGTTATACTGTTACAATGTCAGTTGAAGGGAGAAAGGCTTGCAGGAAATTGGCAAATGGACAGGATATTGATTATTATGAAAAAAAAAAAAAAAAAAAAAATGACCCCATGGCTTCATCTGCCCCTTTTCTGGGGCTATGTTCCATAATATTCAAACATGTTTATTGGTATATACAACAGATCTCAGGTGAGCGTTTACAGCACCATAAATCCTCTGTTATTTTTTTTTCTTCATGACTGAACGACACATTGTCAAAAATTGTATTTTGTATGATACATATTTGTTTGGTTTGCTTGTATTTTGTATGATACATATTTGTTTGGTTTGCTTTTAGTTTGTTTTAACAATCCATTGAACAAACAATTAATCAGTCATGTTGAAATGGAGCTTATATTTCTTTGGTATGAACCAGTACTATTATAATCAGTACCATGAAAAGGTTACCATGTCATGCACAACTTTGTGGTGGCGGGCTCAAACACCAACCTCTTAATTCAGAGTATGACACTCTACCATAGGCTACTGTGCTGTCTCACACACCTTTGTGATTCTTGTGTAGCTCAATATATATGGTCCAAGATCTGACAATGGGGATCTGATGCCATACAAATTCAAAATTAATATATAAAAATAACAATGCGAAAGACCAAGTTTCGCTGATTATTTCCTGAAAGTTTGAAGATATTATCTCCATAAAGATATGAGAATGAAAAGGTGTATAGCCAAAATTAGAACAGGTAATTTTTTTGTGCTTCTGTTTTACCTTTGCCGCCATCTTGGATGCCATCTTAGTTTCTTAAAGCTACAAATATTATGACTTGTTATGAAATGTTATGTTTAATAACTTTTTATCTATGTCTTACACAAGGGAAAACCAATAACTTGCATCATAGATTTGTCCCATATATGTACAAATATCGATTTTTGCTATTTCTGGCTTCCATCTTGGATATATAAAAATGCTAAATGATGCCAAAGTTACATCACTTGGATTCTTCAGAGACTATGTCTGCTAAACAAAATTCAGTAAAGAAAAGCACTTTAGAACTTAATTCCATGTCCTCTTGGATGTAAAATATTGATTTTTGCTATTTCTGGCTTCCATCTTGGCTACCATCTTGAATATATCAAAATGCTCAATGACGCCAAAGTGGCATCACTTGAACTTTTCAAGGGCAATGTCTGCTAAACAAGATTCGGTAAAGAAAAAGCTTAAGAACTCAATTCCAAGTCCTCTCTGAATTCAGCTCTTTTCTACCGGACTAAAACAATTGGAACGAAGACAAAAAGAAAGTCTAAAGTAAGTAATTTTGCAAATTGCACGACAATGTTTAAACAACCACATATCAAACCATTTGAAGTCACACCAAAACATATTCATTATGAAAACTTGCCCATGCAAAATACAGTATTAAATGAAAATTTCATCAGAAGAAAATATGTTTTTATTATGTTTGCTCAAAACATATATTGTGGGCACACATTAGAACCGCCTTGCCGAGGCGGTTCTAACGAGTACCCACAATCTATGTTTTTTAGCAAATATAAGAAAACTAGGTATACCCCTGCATACCCCAGTTTTGGTATCTAAAAGTGGGGTTTGAGAGATATACTTTTTATGGACATGTTTTCCTGATACATGTGCTTGCAGTATTGTATTTGAGGACGTCACACTCTACAACTCCCAGCTAGAGAATGACACTAGCGCTAGTGCAACACGCCTGCTGAGCAGTCTGTCTCGCGTCAATACAAGCCTGATACGATTGTTCCAAGAAACATTGTACGAACTGAAGCGGATAAAGGACATCAAGAGCTTTCTGCCTTCACAACTGTCAAATGAGACAAAAATTAAACTTGGACTTCTACACACGTAAGTTAATATTTGAAACGATCACAACTTGTCAGCCACAAATGAACCGCCTCGTGGGAAAACCAACAATGTGGTTTCCGAACAGGTCCGACACAAACCGGCCTGTACAAGCACAGAAGCAGGCTAGAAGCTTGAAATTTTGGAGTTACGTAGAGGATGAATTGTACTATCCGAGTAGCGAAAACAAAGGCGCTGAACAGCTTCGCGGTTACCGCGAAGCTGATCTGCGTCTTTGTTTTCGCCTATGCAGATTGTTGGTTTTCCCATGAGGCGGCTCAAATGTACAAGACAAGTACAATGTAAACAACGTTCAGCAACTTACGCAATCATAACCGGTAAAACATGACAAATGCCACAATCACAATGAAATGATGATACAAAGAGATATGGTAAGATAGTTACAGATAATTAATTTATTTTAATTAACATTTAATGCATTGAAAAGAAAGGTTTTATGAACTTTCACCATGACACCTTAATTTCTTTTTTTTGGAGATCGACTTGTTTTTTAAGCATTTTTATCTCCTAATCACAACCGTGATACCCGTGATGCAACTTTTTTTTAGCTGCGCAGACTAATGCAACATCTCAAGTCAGGTGACGAAATGGAGTGAGCTTACTGGAAGTCAGATCGATTAGACAACAACCGACAGCGAAGAGGCCATTGTCTCAAGTAGATTTAGCCCTAATCGACCCGACTTTGAATCAGCGTGCTCCATTTCGTCACATGAACAAACATCATTCCTTGACATCTACTCGTTTTTTTACAGTAATGTTGCGGCAATGGTACAAAAACTTTCCAGTCAAATTAATCCACAGTCCATGTCAAAGAAACTAGGCAGGAAAATCCAAGAACAAATTCACTTGCTGCAGGTATTTGTTTAACTTTCCAAGCTTTAGCTTATAAGGCTTAAAGAACTCTGAATAAGACTTTATTCTTATTGTGCGCGGTGCGTTTCACTTGGCTTTGAGATAAAACTCTTCTTCAACAGTAAAATAAATAGACGACTTGTTCTGTGATAATGATATATTTAACAAGTGGCATACACGATACGTCCTCCAAGCAACAATGAATAAGAATTGCACCTACACCTCCGGTTGTTCCAAGGTCAAGAACAATTCCACGTACAATCGTATAGTTTATTTCTAAGTCTACCCAGGATCATAATGCACATTTACTACTTTAGCTACAACCAAATAAATAAACCAAGATTTTCTCACTAAACAAAACGCGCACAGCTGTTTTATAGGTAAATGCCATGCATCTGTCAGGTTGAAGGTTGTTTTCATAGAATTTAACTTACGTAAAAAAGGTGTAGTATGTGTTTTGCATACCTTAACCAATTGCAAACAAGAGGACCAATGGTCCTGTAAACGCTCACCTAAGAACTGGTATATGCAACCTAAGCTGACCTTGCCGTAAAATAGGTCAAGGCCATCCCAGGGTTATGACTTATACAAACTTTGTAGAGCTGTAGTCATTGATGCTTCAGGCCAAGTTTAAAAATCATAGATCTTCCGGTTCTGAAGATGAAGATTTATAATGTTTTTTACTGTTTATAGCCGCGGACCCCGTGGCCGAGCGGTTAAGAGCGCTGTTTCTTAATCACTCGATCATCTCACTGCTGTGACTGCTGTGGGTTCGAGCCCCGCTCTGGCCACATGTGAGACAAGCCAAGTTCTGCTTGCGGGTGTGTCAGGTGGTTTTTCTCGGGGTTCTCCCGTTTTCGCCCCACCTACTGATTGGCCCGTCTCATATGAGCTGAAATAATCTTGAAAAGGGACGTTAAACTGAGTACAATTGTTTTTCAAAACCATAAATCTTCTGTCCCAGCAAGTTTCCCCCCATTTAAGAACATTTTACTAAATTTCACAATTCCAATGCAAAGGCAACCTATGTTGACCTTGCCGTAAAATAGATCAAGGTCATCCCAAGGTCATGATTAATATAAACTTTGTAGAGCTCCATTGCCTGATGCTTTATGCCAAGTTTCAAAATCATAGGCTTTCTGGTCCTGGAGAAAAAGATTTTTAAACGTTTTTTGTTTGCTATTTATAGTCACGGCGGCCATCTTGGTAATGTGATCTTGATCATTTATATAAACTTCATTCTACCATCCTTAGAATGCTCAACATTAAGTTTGGCTTTGATTGGCCAAGCGGTTTCAGAGAAGAAGTTCTTTGAATATAATGTTAAAATACATGTATATTGCCCCGGGGTGTGGGCAGACCTGCCTCTGGGGTCCAATTCTTTTTTTGAATCATAAATCTTCAGTCCATTTGCCCATTTCCATAAAGCATTTTTCTTCAAATGACATTTTGACAATTTTCCCCATTCAAATGCATGGGCGACCTGTGTTGACCTTGCCGTAAAATAGGTCAAGGTAATCATAGGGTCATGATTTATATAAACTTTGTATAGCTCCTCCCCCTAATGCTTCAAACCAAGTTTCATACATGTTTATGGCCATGTAAAACCGGTTTAAGCCCGCCAGTAACTTTGTGTTTAATACTGATCGTTCTAAGGCGATACTTCTGTGGTGGTTCTTTTTGTTTTATGACTTGGTGTTTATTTTTTTTGTGCTGTTGGCTCCTTATGTATGTTTTCATATTTGAGTTATGTTTAGGTAACTGAGTGGCCACCTATTGGGAAAATAGCTGCTCATTCGGCTTACGATATGTTTTCATGGTATAAGTACCTGATTGTTACTTTAGTTTTTTCCCACCTCGGTTTTTGGAGTGGGAATCTTTTTCTGATTGCGACTTTTCCTGATCTTTGCCTACTTGTACTTTTTCAAAATCGTAGGCCTTCTGGTTCTGGAGAAGTAGATTTTAAAAAATGTTTGCTATTTATGGCCATGGCGGCCATCTTGGTCATGTGACGTTGACCATTTATATATATTGTTGTTTCCTTATCTCAGGGATACTACATATAAAATATGGCTTTGATTGGTCAAGTGGTTACAGTGAAAATTAAGTTTAATTTTAATTTGTAACTGACCTATGGCCAAGGCCAAGAAATGACCTTGACCTTTTATACTCACAACATTTCATCGACTCAACATGTTGTCTGTGTCTACCAACTTTCAGGTCATAGGCTTCAAAACTTCCTGAAAAATTCAAAGTTTTCACTTTTTTCCATTGAAAAGCCTATGTAACCAAAATTGACCTTGCCATAAAATAGGTCAACGTCAACCCAAGGTCATGATTTATATAAACTATGATGGGCCAGAGTCCCCGATGCTACATAACAAGTTTCGTTGAAATTGGTCCACCGGTTCCAGAGAAGAAGATTTTATGGGTTTTACCATATATGGGCATGGCGGCCATCTTGGTCATGTGACCTGAACCATTTATACAAACTTTCGTCCCCCCTTCCTAAGGATGCTCCACATGAAGTTTGGCTTTGATTGGCCCAGCGGTTTCAGAGGAGAAGATCATTGAAATTGTGGACGGACGACGGCGGACGGACGACGGAGCATGACCATCCTATGAGCTCACCTTGTGAACCTTCGGCTCAGGTGAGCTAATAAGTAAAGAGCCCAATGCTTCGGTGTGCTATTTCTTAGAATTGTATTTTTGGACTCCCAAACCAACGTTAGAAAAGTTGTCTTAACTCTAAAGATAAAAATTCAGAAAATCTAAATTTCAGTTGCACCCATGTATAGAATACAGAATTGCCACGTAACGCCGCTACATTGTCATTAGCAAGATAAATGCACTGTGTATTTAACGAAAGTCGTGTTTTGCCCTTGATTCAGCTTAGCATATAAACAAGTGGTCGTTCGGCTCAATTATGAGGAAATCCATCTTTATTACGAGCGTACTTGCTTATTAGATTGTTAGTGAGTGTAAGTGAGTTCTGTGACTGTTAACTAGGCCAGTTTCGGTTGCAAGTAGAGCAAGTAACCGTTGAAGAAAAAGGTACAAGTAGGCAAAGATCAGGAAAAGGCGCAATCAGAAAAAGATTCCCACTCCAAAAACCGAGGTGGGAAAAAAACAAAACTAACAATCAGGTACTAAAACCACGAAACATATCGTAAGCCGAATGAGCAGCTATTTTCCCAATAGGTGACCACTCAGTTACCTTAACTTAACTAAAAACATGAAAACATACATAAGGCGCCAACAGCACAAATTTTTTTTTTATACACCAAGACATAAAACAAAAAGAACCACCACAGAAGTATCGACTTGGAACGATCAGTGGTGATGGCCCATTAACTGGCTTTGCACGCTCTCTGCTTCCTTTCAGCTTCACAAGTTTTCTTTTCTTCGTAATGAGCTGCTCCTTATTTTACATATAAATACACGACATAACAAAACAATAACAGACATTACAATAACAGTCATGCGCCAAAAATATGGTACACCCACAAGGAGCTAGTGTTTATGGTTCCCAATTCACACACAAGCAAAGTCTTGCACCACAGCATATAGTGCGGCGATCCCTAAAAATTAATGAAGTTTTTTTTGTGTGTGTTTTATTTAATTAATTAATTGGAGGCTGTGGTAACAAAAATTTCGAATAGGTTTCTCATGTAAACTGGAGGAGTAGATCGGATAGAACTCGATCCCCGGTAAGGGATCATGTAAGCCGCCCCTTTGTTGACGAGGCCGATCCACTTTGATTATATCTATAGGAAGGTGGAACCAATGTATACATAATAATCCAGGTCACAAGACCAATATGGCCGCAAAGTCCATACCTTTAAAAATCTTCTCCGGAACCGATGGACCAATTTCAACAAAACTTGTAATTTTATATTACTGATAATTCCAAGGCAAGTGTGTTTTAGAGTCGAATTTATTTGCTGTTTGAGCCTTATGTACGTTTGCATATTTTTAATAGTAAAACAAGTTTTTTGGTATATTATCCCAGATCTCAGATGAGCGTTTACATGACCATTGGATAATAAATTATATTTCAATCATTTTCATGTACACCGCCATTAAACTATGACATGACAACGTCAAATCCGTCAACGTGCGTGCCGTACATTCGTATCTACACTTATGTGCCAAATTAATGTCCACAAAATAGCTGCCAAATTATTGATTTTCAGGTGATTGCTTCTTCAGTAACAGTTTTCTTCCAATTAATGCAATTAAGGGGTAGGATAATTTCACAGGGCGATAGTCTAACATAACACCTATTGATTTTTTTTATCAAGGGAAGCAACTGTTTTGTTTACATTATTGAAATTCGTCTGCTAAACAAGATGGGTAGAAGGGGTAAAGATTTGACACCATCTGTGAAAGAAACCTTATTTAAGTTATATGAACAGGGCTACAGTGGAAGAAAAATAGCAGAAGTGTTGGAAATAGATTTTTCTACTGTTTATAAGTGTCTAAAGCGATTGAAACAAGCTGAAAATTTAGAAAACATCAATGTTAACAAGCGGGTGGGGAAATGTGGAAGGAAAAAGATGACTGGTGAGAGGTCAGATAGGGTGTTGTTAAAGGTTGTAAAAAATAATAGAAGGAAGACTTTGACTGAAATTACAAGTGAATATAATAAAAGTACACCATATAAACTATCAAAAAGGACAGTTCAGAGGAGATTGCATTTTTATGGATACTATATAGTCGGACGGCAACGACGTCAAAAGTTGTGAAAGTATTTACAAAACGTCACCAAGCGCGTCAAAAAATAATCCCTTCAAAATGGCGTCATGAAAATGGCGCGAAATACTCCCTAATTTGTGGGCTTTATTTTGCGAGTAACTTGAAGTGTCAGTTCTGTCTTGATATTTGTTTACTTTTTTCTATCCTATTTACATCTATTTTTAACATTTTTAACTTTAACAGATCAAGGAACGCTATCTAAATGCAATGGGAAAAGAAGCACCTGAGTTCTTGAAAATTATTATCTTGAGAGACATGTCTTTGAAAATAATGGAACATAAAAATCCCCCAGAAGGAATAACGGAACATTTATCAAAAACTCGAAGTGTAAACTCTAGTCCGTCTTATAGCTGAGTAGCTACGCGGGAGAAGTCCAATTTATTGAGGAAATCGTCATCAAAGTTGAGCTTCCGGAATGTGTAAAAAAACAAAATCGATAACAAGTTTGACAACACCTGGGAAAGAAAGAATCCACAAAAGTGGTAAGAAATGGAATAAACACGATAAAGCCATTCAGTGTTGTTTTACAGCGTTATTCACAGAAGAGTTTAATTCGACTACTGTTCTGCACTTTCCAAAATATTTCTCAAAATCTTTGTTGGAAAGAAATGACATCGGTCAACATTGACGCGCAGCATTGCCAAGTGACAAGTCAGACATTTTTGTTCTGTTTTTTCTTTACCGTTTACTGAGTCAATCAATTTCTGACCATTATGAACCAGTCATTTGTAACCACTGCTCCCCCACCTACGGGGAAAGGCAGGGATTATGACTTTTCAGTTTCAGGTCTCTGCTCTGAGCCCCACCCAGGGGGCAAGCTGGAGGTCAAAACTTTGCTCTTTGCCCCGCCCTTCGCAGTAGAAAATCTCTCTGGGGTAAAGATCTTAATGTCAAACCCCGTTATTTCGCATGCACTGCCGGGACACTTGAAAAAGTAATTGCCCCGCACTTCAGCCCTGTTAATTTCCCCCACCCTTTCCCTAGGTGTGTGTGTGTGTGGGGGGGGGGTGCAGTGTTTACAAATGACTGGTGCATAACCTTAGGAGCTGTGGAAAATGTGACTTGCTCAAGGCCACAACTAAAAGTGCCCCAGCTGAGGATTGAGCCTGGGACCTCCAAGACGGGAATCAACCACTCTACCCCTGCGTCAGTCCGCTCCACTATATATCTTCATATACTGAGGCGATCAATTTCTGATCATCATCTCAAGTTACTCTGCGAAATGTCAATCGTAATTTTCTACACAAATAGGAACATGCCCCTCCACCCTAAACTGTGGGGAAGGGCGGGGATTATGACATTCCAGTTTTCGGTGCCCTGCAATAAGTCAACCCCATTGTCTCAGGCAAACCCATGATCTTTGCCCTGCCTCATTGGGGTAAGGATAATACTGTAAAAACCTGGCATCTTCCCTGCACTGCCGCTGCAGGGACAAAAAGTTATTGCACTTTAATCTGGATATCCCCACAGGGGCCCCACTCTACCCAGTAGTATCCATATATGTGTGTGTGTGTGTGTGTGGGGGGGGGGGGGCAGCAGGCTGGTAGGGTGGGGCTACAACTTACAATGACTCATTACATATGTCATCATATTTTAATATTATGAGAACTTGGTCATGCAATATTTATTTCTGCTGTAAAAAAAAATGAAAATTTTCAGTGAAATAAATAGACATTTTGATCAGAGTATCGATTATGGGCAATATTCCCGTCAGCATGTTTGCTCAACCCCAACCCCACCTAACACCTGATGTTCTATACACCCCTGTACCCCCCATAACCAGAATTTCTGCTATTATTACCATTTTTGCAAGCGTCATTATCATTTTTGTTTGTTTTTAAATTACAAACTTCCAGTTGTTGACTGTGATACCATGACTGTTTAATTCTGTGGTCGGATGCTATATGATTTTTATTCTGATTTTAGTGAAACAAGAGTGCATGCCGAACATCAAATGAACAGCCACCACCACCCCATTTGAACAGGAAGCTAAGATGAAGCCACCACTGCCCAATACATTAACAAACAAAACCTATGCAGGTAAGTCAGTGATGGTATCTGAATTGTTTGTATGTTTAACATGCAATTTTCTTTTAATATACATGTGTATTATACCTCAGATCTAAAATAACCTGGATACGGCACTAAAGCAAATGTCAATTTATGTTGTCTTTGCTTGATTTTAATATATTAAAGCTATTGCTTAATAAAAAAAAAATCTTGGATATTTGCTCATATAATTGAATTATCAGCTTGTCAACTTATCAATTACAGATTTGACAACCTAGCCAAGACAACATATTTCTAATAAATACCATACATTCACAGTACAGTCAAACCTGTCTTAAGCAAGCGGCCAAGGGATGCAGTTAAATCGCTTGCTTAAGACAGGTGCTTGCTTAAGACAGGGGCACTTAAGATTAAGCAGGCATTCACACTATGTAAATGAGAAATGCAATGCCACACATGCATGCAAACAGTATTTCAAATGCCAAAAAATATAAATGAAAATTGTGAAGAAGCAAATAACACTTATAACTTATGCTCTAAAGTTAGCTATTAAAATCAGCCAAAATTTATAAATGAATAATTAAGGTTTCAAAATGTTCAAGTATACAACTTTGAAAATGTACATCATACATTAAGTTTATCATTTAAAACTTTGGTCTTGTTGATTTGATAAAATTAAAGAATTTTAAGCAAAACGATGCCTTTTAAAATCAATCAAACTTTCTAGAATAAAGATACAATACAAAGATGAACTCATTCTAGTTAATTAATAATCCATAATTTGTTTACTACTGTAAGTTATGATTAGTCATTTGCCACAATGATTAACTGACTTAATCCAGACATCCTGTCTATGATTACCTTTTGTGACAATAAACAGTGGATTATGGTTTCATGAAGGTGTGAATAACACTATTTGACACCAGAAAGAGTTGAAATAATGTCAATATCATAGTTTTAAACAAGTGATAAAAATCTGGCTGCTTTAGGGCAAAATTGGAACATAATCTAGTGGTCTATGGTCAGGTGCTTGCTTAATACAGGGTCATTTGCATGTAAATTCACCTGGTGGAACATAATCTTGTGGTCTCTGGTCAGGTTAGACAGGTGCTTGCTTAATACAGGGTCATTTGCATGTAAATTCACTTGGGGGGACATGAAAGTGCTTGCTTAAGACAGGGGATTGCTTAATAGAGGTGGTCTTTTCTACAGTTGCCACTGTAGTTACATATCCAGGATTATTAGATCTGAGTTTAAGCATACAAATATCAATTCAGATTTCATTATTATGAGAAACATAAAGATACTTGAGGGTTTGCATTGTTTTTGCAAAGTTCAATTAATTTAGTTGTACTTACAAGAATCTGTTAATGCATATATTCATTGGAATACAAGAATCTGTTAATGCATATATTCATTGGAATATGTCTCTGTAATGTCATGGTGGCTGTTCAATATATGATCAGAAGCAAAAAAAAAAAAAAAAAAAAAAAAGAAAAAGACGAAAAGAAAATTTTTATTGCTGCAAGAAAAATGTGGGTATTACTCGAAAGTGTTTTCCTAATGATACTTTATTCTAACGAAGAGTGTGCATTGGTAATTTTAAATTCAGGGCTATATATGAGACAGAGCTACATGACAAATTGCATAAAAATTGTTATTCCCTGTTTATTTTTAGGCAAAGAAGACAGAGGAGGGTTAAAGTTTGTTGGTTGACATATACTTCTCACCTGCCATGGTTGTACCAAAGATGCAAATAAACCCAGGAACAAGACATAGGAGAAGATTGTGACCCAGCATACCAGAATTTATTTTCCTTGTGCATTGTAAAATAAAACTTTCACACTGTTTTCATGGTGCATATCAAGTATACTGCAAAATGATTGTTTTCAAAAGTTTCATAATATAAAATATATTTGTTGTTAACACTTTTTGCACACCTTTGTTCTTAAATAAGACATGTTGAGGATTGTATGTTGTGTCAAATTGTAAGGTATACGTCATGTAGCTGTCTTCATTCTATAAGCATTGGTTGTCTTGTACATAATTGTCATTTTCTTATTATTCTGTTGACGAAAAACAATGGGAATGCTTTGTGCATGTGCACACATTCCAATCCAAAAATTAAAATCCTCAAAAACAGATAACAGCTGCATTCTCAATAATAAGAAAAAAAGCACCAGGAACCAACAACAACAAATTTCAATTGTTTAATTGGAAGGGAGACAACTCAAATGTTATGTATTTCTAAAGCCATTCATAGTGATAAAGAAATTAATGTTATTCATACAATTTCTTCAATGTTTGCAGATTGATTCATGGCAAAATGAGAACTGAACTTAACCCTTTGGGGTAACAGTTGAACTTTTCTCACCCATCAGACAACCATATCTCATTGTATGCCCGTCTGAGCTATTTCTGTCTCAGTACTAGTACATTTCGACTGTCTTCGCTGCCAACCATGTCTGACACAATCCGGCCTATGCAATCACAGAAGAAGGCTAGAAGCTTGAAATTTTGGATTGAAGAAAAGTGGTTGTACTAGCTGCGTAACGATAACAAAGATGCTGATCAGCTGTGCAGTTACTGGACAGCTGATATGTGCCTTTCATTTTGCCTATGCATATTGATGGTGTTCTTATTTAGCAGCGCAAATTTGAAATTTCAAGCATCTATGTATTGTGCCTAAGCAGCCAGATTTTGTTGAAATTTTGTTGATTGTCCAATGTCATGTATGCGCATAATTACAACAGACATTCAAACTGGTATAAAATGATGTGTTGTTGTTTTCTTTCATTTCTTATCAACCATTTCCTTTCTCAGTTAAGCTCACCAAAGGCTCATAGGTGAGAGCTTATTAGATAGGCAGTCATCCACAATTTTAAAAGATCTTAAACCTCTTTGCCAGTCGAAGCCAAATTTTGACATGAAGTATCATATTCTTTTTATGCCCCCCCTTCCCTCCACCCCGAAAGAAGAGTGATCATATTATCTCTGGTGCTGATTCTGTTGGTGTCCGCATAGCTTCTTTCTGATGGGATGTCTTGGAACAGTGTCTGGATTTTGACAGTAAACTTTCACAGCCTATATACAGTCATGGTTGGAATATAGCTGAAAGAATTTAGATTTTGGTGACCTCGACCTAATTTTCTTTGCAAACGTCCCTTAAAACTGAAAAAAAAAAAAAAAAAAAAAAAAAAAAAAAAAAAAAAAACACTTCCGCCACAATATATTCTGAATCAGTCAATGAATGGATTTTAACAGAAACATTACTGAAAGTTCACTAGGCCATGTTTGTGCTAATTTCAACTAAATTGCACAAACTAGACTGTTTAGTTAGATTTGGTCGGTTTTCCCTCAGAACATGTTTTAATTATTGGGCATCTCCAGACTCGTTTTAGCTCACCTTAACCGTTAAGCTCACAAGGTGAGCTTATAGTGTACCCATGCTTCGGTGTCCGTTCGTCGTCCATCCGCCTATAAAAAGAAGCGCGTCTATAGGAAGGGGTAACCAATGTGTATATAAATAATCCAGGTCACGCATTTGTTGTTTCCCCTGAAATGTAAGCTAAAGTCGTGTGTAGATCTCAAGGTTTTGTTACAGATATGGGATGCTCTGTAGAAACTTAAGCAAAATTGAAGCACAAAGATGAAATAAATATCGCAAAGTTGTGTATTGTCCCGTGAATAAGTGATTAATCGCGATGTTATAGAACATAACATCGTCACCCTGGTAATTAGCTCTCTTTGAAAGATTGAACAACTAGCCGCTAACCACCCCAGAAGAACCGTTGTAAGCCCCCCGCCCCCACCTCCCCCCACACACACTGGAATTTTATCAGGATAACATGTCCGTGTATTGAATACCCCATTACACCCCATTTTTGTGTAGTAACACTAGGGTAAGCTCCAAAACATAGATTGCTGGTACTCGTTAGAACCGCCTCGCCGAGGCGGTTCTAACGTGCACCCATAATCTATGTTTGAAGGAAAAGTAAGGAAAATATCAAAACTTTTACACCTTGGTGAAGAAATAAACAATGGAATCTCATCATTGTTTTCCTCAAATTGAAAATAACACCCGGAATTGTAAAATGCCTAAGCAGTTTACTTCCATTCTTACTTTTTCTTGGAAGCGAGGCAGACTGAAAGATTGAGTCTCACGTACTCACCGGCTAAGATAATAAACTGCGTGTCGAATTTTAGCATGCTGCGTATTGATTGCTTCCCCTGGACAGCTAATTTGTTGGTCAAGATCATAATCGTTACTTGTTTTTCTTTTTTGTTTTTCATATTTTTTTCTCTCTCTTTTTTTGTATGGAGGCTTAACGTCCCAGTCAGCAATTTTTCAGTCATGTCGGGACGACTTGTACTGTAATGCCTATTGGTTGTTATTTCAGCATGGTGGTGGCATACAGAGAACATAACAGGTAGCATTCTTGAGATCGGGAAAAAAAACACACACACACTAGAATCTAACTAACAGCAGACGCTGAAGGTGAAGTTACCGGTTTCACCCCCCCCCCCCCCCACCATCCACTCTTCATTGTTTCTCTTTTTTATGGCTTATTTTTTACCTTTTGATACCGATATTGTGACAATCACGGTGTTATGATGTATTGATAGCACCTGGCGCCGGGTTTTGGTTTGCTCAAAAGAATAGAGATTGTTTGGATTGAAGGTAGGTCTACTGTGATGACTTCGTAGCCGTAACACAACGAAAACTTGCCCATGAAATATACCTGTAGAGATTTTTCTCGGCTGTAGAAATTGAAAATTTGACAAAACATCAGTTGTGTGTACACGTTCAAATCGTCTCGCCGAGTACCCACAATCTATGTTTTGGATTAGAAAAAAAATTTGAATACCCCGTATAACCCAGTTTCATTACATAAACATGGGGTTAAGGAATATAATTGTATTATACGGACATGTTTTCCTGATGATGCGCTGACTAGACATTTCATCAGATCGGGGCAAGTTGATACAATTTTCATATTTGTTCTTAAAACCCCATCAAACTTCCGGAAAAGATGGTATTAAGCAAAGGACAACTTTATTTTGTAGTTCTGATGTCTTAGATAACCTCGTTGACGATTTATTGAAACTGCATCAACCTACCCCATGCATCAACTAGCCTTGGTCACCCCTACGACTTACAACTCTGCACTGCAGGGACACACATTTCGGTAAAATCCCTGCTTAATATCCCAAGGCAACCTTCTAAGTTTTCATTCACCCCGACTCATGCTTGGGGAAAAATCGAAGGTAAAATATCTGCTCATTTCTACGGCAATGGAGTCACAAGAAATATCATTTTGCCCGGCCCAGCACCCTTCATTCAACAACTTTTTTTTCTGTTATCTACTGTTAACCATATGAGACGAATGTGTGAATGCCGGTCGATTTCCTTCTTGTCAATCATAGAGGCCCGGGGGTGGGGGTACCCACATATAAAATTGGTATATATGTGTCGCCCTAGGTTAAACAAAAAAAAGGGGGGGGGGGCTTACGGAGTTACGGAGCTGATAAAACTGAAAAAAAAATGGGTGCTTTCAGAGTTGAAAAGAAAGAACGGTAAAGTCGTACCTTTAGAGCTGATCGAAGTGGGAAAAAATGGGTGCATTCAGAAAAAGTGGGTGCTTTTAGAGCTAATAAATCTCAAAAAGGGGGGCTTTTTGCGGCACATACCCGTACTGCTTTAATATGGGAGTACACTCCGGGGATTGCTCAAGATGTTTGAAAGGGGATGGGGGTGGGGTTCAGACTCCCTTGAAAGTTCTCGGAAACTCCAAATTCATTAAATTGGCCTATCCCTCTACCATTTACACGTAAATCTAAACACCCTTCAATAGCCCCTTTAGTATTTCAATCCATTTTTTTTTAATTATCATACATATATACACAACACCTTCCACATATCATCGCCCGCGCGCCCATTAATCTGTCAATTAATTAGCAGGTGCCCGTCCACGTGAAGCGCATACCTAAATGAAACTGAGAAGGGTATAGTGATTCTTTTGAGTGATTTTTGGGGTGGACATTCGCCAAATACAATTGGATTTAGTATAATTGCTAACTTATAAGCGAATAAATACACAATCGATATCTGGGGCGCAAAACCTGTGACGTTTATTGATTACGTCAGTCAATTCCAAGAAATGAAACCAAAAACAAAACATGGAACTGTGTGGATTTAATGGTGTTTTAAACAGCAAACGTGTTGTACATTTGGATTAAAGTAAAACAAATAAGGTAACACATCATTTTAAAGTGTTTTGATTCATTGCCTTTCTGTTTGTAGGGAGGGAAATAGCTGTACTCAGGCGGGAGGCTTGTTGTGTTTTTCGCCTGACTCTCGTTGCCATTTTGAAAAGAGTTCCATTTTCTAGAGGGGTCCTTTCGTAAATACTGGAACATAAAAATCCCCCAGAGCCTAGCCCAGAACCCTTGGTATCGTTTGAAGGCAGATACCCTGAACTTTTTAATGACCTGGGTGAGCCAATAGGAGCAATTTCACACGCTGAGATATTTACAATCAAAGATAAGCTTTGTTTCGACAGCCATTTCCAGTTTTTTTAATGGTGCATTTCGATGCATTTAGGGGCTTGAATCGATGTTTTATTATGATAAATAGATGCGATGATATGTTGTAAAGTCACTTTGAATATTTTTAGCGTTGCAAAGCTATCACAACATGACTTTGAATTGTGGAAAGAAAGGTGATGGTCAGTCGATTCAAGAAAGACGACAAAAATTTCGAACGTTTCTCTTGGTTACAAATGTTTGATAATATTCTTGCGCGGCTCCGTTGCTTTCCGACTAATAGGAGAGTCGTAAAGAAGACCACTATCATTGCAAAGAGAAATAGAATAAAACGCAGGGCCTTCGCTAGATCTCATATTCACTGGAAAACGGAAGGGGATTGGTCCCGAGTCATATTTTCTGATGAAACCCAAATAGTTATCGGCAAAGATAAGCGTGTTTATGTTTGGAGAACTAATGAGGAAAAATGGAAACCGAGGTGTCTAGGGGTTTACAAAGACAAGTCTGTTACTTTGTTAAGTGTGATGTTCTGGGGATGCCTGACATACGAAGGTGTGGGTACGCTGGGACCTGTGGAGGGAAACATTAATTCGAGGAAGTATATTGAAGTGCTTGATGAACATTTATGGCCAGTAATTGCTAAGCTTCCCCCTGACAGAGCCTACATTTTCCAGGAGGATAATGCAACAGTACACACCTCCCGTGAGACGACCCAGTGGAAACAGGAAAACCAAATTCCTGGTATGACCTGGCCTCCACAGTCGCCAGACATCAACATAATTGAAAATGTATGGAAAACTTTAAAATTGAAATTACAAAGAAGAGTAACTGACATCAAAACTAGACAGGACCTTATTGACCATGTTTTGGAAATCTGGAGATCATTGAGTCCAACCTACATAAAATCACTGTATCAGCAGTTACCCAAGAGAATGAGAGCTGTCCTGGTAGCTAATGGATGGATGTATAACCAAGTACTGAAAATTTCAAGTAAGTGTCTTTTTTATTTTTTGAGTTATGGAAAATTTAGTGTCACCCAACTTGTAAAATCTCACAAAACTGGCAGCCATTTTGTGGACATTAATTTGGCACCTGACTGTAGAAGGTTCCTTCCTGAAATACCACATGAAGCGGCGTTCAATTAAGTCTGACCTTAAAAAAGTACAAGTAGGCAGAGATCAGGAAAAGGCGCAATCAGAAAAAGACTCCCACTCCAAAAACCAAGGTGGGAAAAAAACAAACTAACAATCAGGCACTTATACCATGAAAACATTTCGTAAGCCGAATGAGCAGCTATTTTCCCAATAGGTGGCCACTCAGTTACCTTAACTTAACTAAAAATATGCAAACATACATAAATATGAGAATAGTTATTGATAAGCAGCATGTATACATTTACATCTGAACAATGTTACAGCCGCTAAACACCTTACATGCGATGCAAGAGTCTTTTAACTTGAAATTTGATTAACGTCAATAAATAGAATGACTTTACAGACTTCATCGCTCGAAATAAATGTTTAACGGCAAAACTTCTCCAACAGAGCTATCGGTATCATAAACTTCGAAAAACATTTTCTAAATTTTATCGTAGACACTATGAATTGATTTCCAAATATAATGTTGGGTTAAAGACGCTTTTAAGTGAGGGCCTTTCCGAACCTGAATTTTATGGTGACTTGGTTTACAAATTTAAGAAACTTAAAGGAATTAATGATTTTTCTTTTCAGTTCAGAAAAATCATAACACGTTACAGACGTATAGGTTATAACTTGAATGTTATGCGACAGTCTGCATGCTTAGTTTTTAACCCAATCATGGTTGATAACTATGCTGCCTTCTTTAATTGCACGCCGGTGGGTCGGGCGTCAGACTCTATGATGGCCCCGACATAAAGCTATTCATTTTAGTTGGTTGGGGCCGGAGCTTCTTGTCTGTTGCTTGACCCACCGGGGTCCAACTGGTGTTTTTCTTTTGCTCCGGAGTTAGTAGGTTATTCGGCGCCCAGGGATCTCCATCGTCGGGCAGCTTACTCAGTCTGTGAGTCCTGGTTTTTGATTCATCAGGATGTTTATCATGATTTATTTGTTTGTTCTTGATGATTCATTGACTAGTTAGAGATTCACCACGAGGACCGAATAACTAACTTAATGTTATGAACCACTGCAGAAGCTGAGGGTGAGGTTATGGCCATGTAAAACCGGTTTAAGCCCGCCAGTAACTTTGTGTTACTGATCGTTCCAAGTCGATACTTCTGTGGTGGTTCTTTTTGTTTTATGTCTTGGTGTATAAAAGTTTTTTGTGCTGTTGGCGCCTTATGTATGTTTTCATATTTTTAGTTAAATTGAGGTTACTGAGTGGCCACCTATTGGGAAAATAGCTGCTCATTCGGCTTACAATATGTTTCATGGTATAAGTACCTGATTGTTAGTTTGGTTTTTTCCCACCTCGGTTTTTGGAGTGGGAATCTTTTTCTGATTGCGCCTTTTCCTGATCTTTGCCTACTTGTACCTTTTTTCGGTGTTTTATGATTTAATAAATCCCTGTAAGATTTTCCCCAGAATAAAAAATAGTAGTTAACAGCTTTAACGCTATAAAGTGAAGCAATTAAAGAAAAATATATTCAAAAAAGAAAGCCAGGAGTCTAATCAGCAATGCCCATTTGACATTGTTCGTGTTACAAAACAGGGCACAAATCTAGGTTCAACAAGCCGACGCATTACGTTATAAAAATGAGCCGCCCCATGGGAAAACCAACAATCTGCAAATGCGAAAACAAAGACGCAGATCAGCTTCGCAGTAACTGCGAAGCTGATCAGCGTCTTTGTTTTCGCTACTCGGATAGTAGATCATAGTATAATTCCTCTTCTACTTAAATCCGCAATTTCAAGCTTTTAGCTCTTTTCTGTGCTTGTACAGGCCGGTTTGTGTCGGACCTTTTCGGAAACCACATTGTTGGTTTTCCCACGAGGCGGCTCAAATATAATGTCGTTTTCGCAAATCAACTGTGACGATGCCTTATTCACAAATTCGTCTATCCGTGATTTCGCCAATCATCACGTCATGTACACGTAGATAGTCCATATACTGTATACCAGTGAAAGAGTCGGATAATTATGCTCGTTTTTCATTTCACTACACAATCACATAATCGTATACATTATTAATGTGCACTTAAATCACTATCTACACTATTAATAGAGAAATCACATGTGGTCATAAAATTAAGAAAAAAAAACATAAACATGTAAACATGTACAGGTATATAAAGAAAAATTTAAACGATCATGCACCTTGGTCGGTGACATTTCGCGCAGATTTCGCAAAATTTCGCGCAGATTTTGCGCAAAATTGATACGATTGATCACAAGACACTGTAACATCGCCTTGAGCACATGTTGGGAATAGCAGGCAAGCCACTGAAGTGGATGACTTCATATCTCAGCAGTCGTCAGCAGTCGTCATCAAACTGTAACAATAGACAGAAAACTGTCTGAGCCCATTCTGATGAATTTTAGTGCGCCTCAAGGATCTGTGCTTGGACCTAAATTCTATACTATGTACACTACACCAATCGGTGCCATCTGTAAGAAATATGGGCTTGAGTATCATTTTTATGCGGACGATTCACAGTTATACCTTTCCTTCAAACCAACGGACAATGTTTCAAGTAAGTAAGTTTATTCAATTCCAATAGCCCGAAAGGACTTTGAGGATACAACAATTATACATAAAACATGACAGACAGTACATGGTTATACAGAGCAATACATATGAAAATAGCTAATATCATGATAACATACACGTTCAAGAAATTTAAGCAAAACATGTAAATTAATCTCTAACACCATAATTAAATACACAATATTTAGTGTAATGCAGAGAGAGGAGAGAAAGAAGAAGAGTATAGAAGCAAACGAATAACAAAGAAGACGGAGAAAGCGATGTGTTCATTTGCAAGAAAATGTAGCTTTGTGACATCTATTATGATCTGAAAATTGTATTTACACAGGATATAAAATTACATAATAAAAACAGTAACTACTATATTCTATACATAATGATGATTCATTGAGTATTATTTCCAGCAAAAATGGCAGTATTTCTTACTTTGAAAGCTTTGTGCACATAAATGGCTGAATTATTGATAGTTCTTGTATTATCTGACGTTATAAGGTTTACAAATTTATACATATTTGGCCTAACCCAGTATACTTGATCTATATATTTTCGTCTAAGAGAATTATACAAACAACATTCGATAACAAAATGATATTCGTCCTTAAGACAATTACAATTATTACACAACCTTTCATTGACCGGCGTACGCGGTCGAGTCCATCTACCAGCCTCTATTTCTAGTCGATGTGATGAAACACGAAGCCTTGCTTATTTTTTTATTGAGTTTAAATATGATTTCGGTTTGAGATCAGCAATATTTATATAAAAGATTGCTCGGCTGGAGTTGCTTAATCGTTCGTGCCAGTTTTGAGTAAAATTGTCATTAAGCCTTTGTTTAAATAGATAAAGAAATGCGTTTACGTTTCCAACACCCTGATTTAACCAAACGTGGTAAAGCCCCAATCTTTTTTTACACCTAATAACTTTTTAAGGAAATGTAGATGAACTCGTTCAACCTTTTTTGCTTTAATAAACCCCCATACTTCTGAGCAATAATTCAAGATGGGAAAAATGAGTTTATCGAACAGATCAATCATATGACTAACCTTTATTGTTGTAAATTTATAAACACATTTTTCTAATAAAAATAATGCTTTACGAGCTTGTCTAGATAACGTGTTTTGAGCTTCCGCAAAGGAGCCACCAGGTGTAAACACAACGCCTAAATATGTGAATTTATTAACTATTTCTAAAACAGTATTGTCAAAAGTAAAGCTCAAATTTCTTGGTAGAATACCACCATTCCTAAATACCATTACTTTAGTTTTACTTGTATTTACATTAAATTTCCATCGTTTACAATAAGTTTTCAACTGATTTAGACCGTTTTGCAATGCTTCTGGAGAGCTTGAAAAAATAACTATATCGTCTGCGTAAAGTAAGATGAATAATTTAATTAAAAGGTACAAGTAGGCAAAGATCAGGAAAAGGCGCAATCAGAAAGAGATCCCCACTCCAAAAACCGAGGTGGGAAAAAAACAAACTAACAATCAGGCACTAATACCATGAAACATATCGTAAGCCGAATGAGCAGCTATTTTCCCAATAGGTGGCCACTCAGTTACCTTAACTTAATTAAAAATATGAAAACATACATAAGGCGCCAACAGCACAAAAATTTTTAAACACCAAGACATAAAACAAAAAGAACCACCAGAGAAGTATCGCCTTGGAACGATCAGTAACACAAAGTTACTGGCGGGCTTAAACCGGTTTTACAGGATCCTAACGATATCGATGCCTTCAATGCCATATATCAAAAATTATTCCTCTAAATCATTTAAAAACATAGAAAAATAAAAAAGGAGACAGACATTCACCCTGTCTGACACTTAACATACAAGAAAATTTTCCACTAAGTTGATTTTCAAACCTGACTCTAGATTTAACAGATTCATACATAGACTTTATAATATTTAACATATTTCCACGGATGCCTAATTTAATGAGTGTAAACCATAGCTTATCCCTCACAACATAGTCAAAGGCCTTGGTAAAATCAATAAAAGCGCAATATAACTTCTTATCTTGATTTAACATATGTGAAATTAAGCCATGTAAGATAAAAATATTATCAGCAGTACTCGTACCTTGCCTAAATCCAGCCTGAGCTTCTATAAAAACATTATATGTATCTCCCCACTCATAAAGTCTATTATTCAAAACTCGTGTAAAAAGCTTACCTACACAACTTAATAAAGTAATGCCTCTGTAGTTTTTTGCATCATTAATACTACCTTTTTTATGGAGCGGCACAACCAGGTCTTCTGACCATTGTGCGGGAAAATATCCAATTTTAAACATATTATTAAACATGATATGCAAACTATTCAACAAGCATTCATTACCGTAATACAAAAATTCATTAATAAACATATCCGTACCACCACTATGGCCTAGTTTAAGCTGACGTACTGCTTTCTGAATTTCTAGCATTGAAATTTCTAAATTTAACTCACTAAACATAATTTGTAATTCACTTTGTAAATACCTTTCATTAAAATATAAAACATCATCTGGTCTAAAAACGGATCGTCAGGATTATTTATAGCTTTAAAGTATTTTTCAAACATATCTAAGTTTAAAGTACTGGAGGATTTCACATTTGCAGACTCTTTCAGCATTTTCCAATATAATTTAGCGTTTACAAATTTGACTTGTTCAAAACGAAGCGTTTTTTGCCTATCAAATTCATACCTAGTACATCAGATTGTTCTTTTATACTCTGACCTTGCCCTTGTCATCATAATTCTCGATTCGTCGTTCTTTAAATTTCGAAATATATTAAGTCTGAATTCCACAAATATTTTCCATTTACTTTTTCAGAAGCATAACTTATTTCATCAGCATGTGTTGCATCGTACAATGGAAATTGCAAATTAAGTGATATACAACAGTGATCAGTTAAAATATTTGGTCCATCAACATCAAAAGACTGTATAAATTCAAACAAATTTTGAGACGCCAATATGTAATCAATAATTTCAAGGTCAGAGGCAATCAGGCGTGTTGAAGCTTGTCTTAAGGACATTCTCTCCTGGATGCATGGAAACACGCTAAAACAAAATGCTGACAAAACAGAGGTTATAGTGTTCACATCTGAACGCAATTCTAGGTTGGTGAGTGAAATCTCCGTGACTGTTGGTGACTCGAACATTAAGTCTTCCTCGTGTGTCAAAAATCTGGGTGCATGGCTTGATTCCAGGATGGACATGGAGCGGCATGTAAATTCGGTCTGTAAATCCTGTTTTGGGCAAATACGGCAAATAAGTCACATCAGACAGTTCTTAACAACGGATGCAACAAAATCCCTTGTGAATTCTCTTGCCACATCAAGACTAGACTATTGTAATGCATTGTTGTACGGTGTACCAAAGACCATCTTAAACAAACTACAAAATGTTCATGCTCGCGTTGTGACCAGGACATCTCGTTTCTCTCATATAACTCATATATTGAAAGAACTTCATTGGCTACCTATACAGTATAGAGTCCAATATAAAATTCTTACTCACACATACAAAGCACTTCATGACCAATCCCCAGGGTACATTAAAAAGCTGTTAAATGTGTACATGCCACGAAGGAACTTGAGGTCTCAAAATAACCATCTCATTCTTGAGGTGCCAAAAAGCCGCACTGCTACATATGGCGATTGAAGTTTCGCGATAGCTGCTCCAAAACTTTGGAACGCTCTCCCACCTGGGTTTCGGGAATGTAGTACTTTCTGTGCTTTCAAGATGTCGCTAAAGACACACTTATTTATACAAATGTATGGACAGTAATGACTGAATAGTGAAAGATGAACTTTGAAAGATGAACTTTCAGAGCATAGTGTTTCGTACGGATTACTAAGTTTTAAGAGACAAACTGTTTTTAATATTATAACCATTATACATTTGGTATATGCATTTTAAATAATATTTTTTAAATGAAACATAAGTCATTTTTTAACATTTTAACTTCTCATTTATTGTATTATTGTTTTATGCATAATGTGTGAAGCACTTTTGAACGTATGTACATATGATAAAGGTGCTATATAAATTTGGTATGATAATAATAATAATAAAATTACAGTAACTTCATTCTCTTTGGCTCCATGTTGCCAAACTAAAGGGTACAAGAGGCTTGAATAGCCGAAACCGCGGTATGGCCCATCACCTTTCTCATAAATATGTTCACTGCTCTTAAAGGATCTCAGTTTTAATTTTACTTGCTATTACTGCAGCTGGTGTTGTGCCGTGTGGCGGCCCTAAAAGTCTCCCCGTACATCATCCATAGTGCAGATCTTTGAGATCAGAGAGGGTATTTTGAGAAATCAGAAAATCATTACCGGCTTAGATTCATTTGCTAACCAACGTTAAATATATTTGGCCCCATTTTGATTATACTAGTCTTTGTATCGACTACCCTGTTGAAAGTTGCTAAATTATAATAATTCTCTTTGGCTCCACGTTGCCAAATCTAAAGGGTCACTGAAGAGGCTTGAATAACCGAAACCGCGGTATGGCCCATCACCTTTCTCATAAATATACTCCTCCTAAAAAAATCCGGTCACCCAAAGTCGTAAAAATTGAAAAATCGTTTTTGCATTCTGTTTAATTTGTTATAAACTTGTTTGGTGTGCTCATACCCTTTACTATCCTATTCCCAACCCCAAATGCGATTAAGTTTGCTTTTATGTCCTAATAACATTTTAAGTCAAATGTTATCCGAAGGGCTGTATGGGCCCTGGATCGAATCCACGACCCCTGAATACAAAAAGCGGCGAGAAGCTTAACTATTAGACATCAAAGAGGCTTCTACACTGTATTTGTATCCTGAGGAAGCTAGAATGGGCTAGTCGCTAGATCCAGATAACTCACCTTTACTACCAAATAACATCTACTTTCGCAATAGACATACACTGCATAAGAAATGGCTGTTTATACACTGGATTTTGTCAAGTATTTCAAATTTACTAGCAATAGAACACAATTTTCGTTTATTTGTTGGGTGGTTGCAACACAATTGGGTGACCGGATTTTATTTTAGGAGGAGTATATGTTCACTGCTCTTAAAGGATCTCAGTTTTAATTTTATTCGCCATGAAAAATCACAGTTAATCAGTACGAACATGTCTTAAATAGGGAATTAGCCAAAACAGCACTGTAGATGCAATTTTTTTTTCCTGCAGTATCCATCTAGTTGTTCATCTGCAAAAAAACTTCTTTGCGGTGTGTGCGGGGACCTGGTAGAATGTGGCTTTGGTTGTACACTACACTACGTCGGATTGTGTATGGTGACTGCGTACCTCAGTAACAGAACTATGGTTCTGGATTGTTCAGGGTGGAAATACACGAGCAGAGGGTGGGAGGCGGTTTTTCAACCGATCTCAAATTGTACATTAGAACATATAAAGAGCGGCTTCTTAAGCTCAATACCAGGTGTGTTGATTTTCGTCAGCTATCATCAGATATTACAAAAACACAGCAACACACACTATAAGCAATATCATCATTTATTTGCTAGTAGGACGGTCATAAAACTAACCTCAACAAAAGCATAGTCAATGCGCACAATAGCAATTGAGAAGTTTCGAGTTAAAACAGTTTAAAATTAACAAAGTCGAATGTAATTATCACAAGTATTGACGTATACTGACGGAATTGTGTGCTTGGTTAATGTATAAATGAATTTCAGAACTCACATTTATCCATTTACAAGTATATTATTGCTTTTAGAATTCCAAAGCGAGTCCAAACTACCAGAATTGTTTAACCACAAAGCAGATGAGACCATCAGGATGAGAATGCCTTTCTCGTCAAAAATAGAAGGCGCACCACCAGCTGTCCCCGAGGATTTAGTAAATAAGTACGTTATACACTGCCCAGCAGGCACCTGACGTCTGTTTGACGTCAGATATTGGTTATATTTTGGTCGCGACGTCATATAACCAATTTCCAACGTCTATCAGACGTCATTTCCTGACGTCTTTTGGACGTCTGGATTGGACGTTGTTTTGACGTCAAACTAGTTCGTCAGTTAGACGTCGTAATCAAGACGTGATTTAGACCTTGTGTTTTTCATACTTCTGACCATGTGTGGTGTGCAAATTAATGAAACTTCACTTTGGGTAAAAATCAGATCATTCGTTTCGTGTGTTTCTTTTGCTTTCTTCCTTTCTTTTTTTTCTATGTTACTTCCAGCAGACATTTGACGTCCGTTGGACGTCAGATTGACGTCAGACTCCAACGTCATAATAACGTTGGAGTAGGTTGATTTTGAAAGTTTGTTTGTTGTCAAAACTAGACGTCAATCTGACGTGCTAAAGCCAACGTCGGTTTAACGTCTGAAAGCTGACGTCAGTCTGACGTCCTAAAAACGACGTTTGAATTCATGTCATATAAATAGTTTAAGGTGTATATTTTTTCGCATTTTTGAATAACAGTGGATTCAGAAGAGCAGTGATGCACTTTTGATAGTCCCTTTCACTCCTTTGATAGAGTTTTTCGGAACATACAAAATGTTCAACCTGATGTTGGTACATCTTATTTAAGCAAAATTCTATTGCTTTATGGTGCTAAAACCAATAAGACATTAGTGTGAGAAATAAGATTATTCTGAACAATGGTGAAATAAATATTAAAATATACAAATTTTATTTTCATCTTAATTGAAAGTTTGATAATTTAGTGAAAGACTTTATTTTGATTAATAGATAATCATTTTTTTCTACATTAATTAAGCATGAGGGCGAAATATGGGATTTCCCATACGAGACTCAGATATGACTTTTAAGTGGCAAGGTTGAAATTATTATTTGAATTTGATATTATATAGAGGATCTTACACGAGTGGTCATTTCATATGAAATTTATTAAACGAGCCTTCAGCGAGTTTAATAAATTTCATATGAAATGACCACGAATGTAAGATTCGTTTTATCATATGACTTCTAAAATAGGATTTTATCGCCTTCGAAGTGGACATATTTTCAATGAAAATTTACATTGTTGTTACGGACGTGTTATTACACGTGTGGTCATACGATTTTTATGACATGACGTTATCCACTGGAAAACAGCGACGTCATATGATAATACATAATATGTGTAATAAATTATGTCAGTTTAAGGGCAGCTAACTCTGTCGACATATATGAAAAACACGTCCCCAGCAGGCATCTGACGTCAACTTGACGTCGGATATTGGTTGTATTTTGGTCACGACGTCATACAACCAATAAACAACGTCCATCTGACGTCCAGTCCTGACGTCAGTGGACGTATTGATATGACGTCGAAATGACGCCGGATTCAAACGTAAGTCTAACGTCATATGTCGACAGAGTTAGCTGCCCTTGAACTGACATAATTTCTTGCGCAAATGTCATGAATGTAACAACATCAAATTCAAATAATAATTTCAACATTGCCACTTTTAAAAAAGCCATATCTAGGTCTCGTATCGGAAATCACCATGCTTAATTAATTTAGAAAAAAAATAATTATTTGTTAATCAAAATAAAGTCTTTCACTAAATTATTAAACCTTCTATTAAGACGAAAATGAAATTTGTATATTTTAATACTTATTTCACCATTTTAAATTATTGATTGTTCACAATAGTCTTATTATTTACACTAATGTCTTATTTGTTTTAGCACCATATAACAATAAAATTTGACATGAATAAGATATACCAACTGATTTAACATCTTAAACATTTCGTATATCCCGAATAACTCTATCAAAGGAGTGAAAGAAGCCTCCGTGGTGCAGTGGTTAAGTCACTCGCCTTGTAAACCAGGGGTCGCAGGTTCGATCCCGGGCTTCTCCTAAAACTTCCTTCCGGTTGAGCCTTCGGGTGCTCCCGGAACAACAAACCCACAAAAAAAAAAAAAAAAAAAACAACCTCCTATAGTACTGGTCTCGCCCAGGAAAAAAAAAAAAAAAAAAAGGAGTGAAAGGGAATAACAATAGTGCATCACCGCACTACTGAATCCACTTCAGGATTTCAGAATGTTAACTAAACTGCGAACAAACATTCACGATATCGGTTTTAGCACGTCAGATTGACGTCTGTTTTTGACGTCAAACAAACTTTCAAAATCAACCTAACCCCAACGTCATTATGACGTCACATTTGAGACATCAAACCAACGTTGTTTTTCTGACGTCAGAATGACGTCTGTTTTTGACGTCAAACAAACTTTCAAAATCAACCTAAATCCAACGTCATTATGACGTCGGATTCTGACGTCTATCTGACGTCCAACTGACGTCAAATGTCTGCTGGGTGTATTTAGTCTTACTGCTGTATGTAATTAAGGTGTTATATGAGACATTTTTTACTAACCCGAGATGTACTCTTACTTGTAAATACACCATACATTGGCTAAAAGTCAGGGATTATCTCAAAATAATTCATTACATCGATGCACTAAGAGCACATTCATTTATCGATCTATTCAGTTTTAAATAAAATGTGTGTTCGTGCGTTCGTTTGTTCCTTTGTTCGTCTGTTTGTTTGTTGCCGGCTTTACGACAACGTTATACAGCCAAGGTCATATCGGGACTGCCAACAAAAGATTTTGCTCGGAAGACGAATAACACACACACACACACACACACACACACACACACACACACACACACACACACATTGCGATGTCGACCATGTCTGTCATTAATTATTACAATCATTAGATGCGAAAATCTGACGTCGACCGAAAATAATGACAGCTATTACAGTCCCTGTAGTCAATGTTAACTAGGGATCCCGCCCATAGGGGCCTAAATAAATAGATGGGCTGCTTGTGCCTCCAGGCAAAGACTGACCATCTGATTACTGGTTAACCGCTCAGGTCTGAGCCTGTCCAGGAAAAGTGGCTCACGTCAAACCATTCATACGTATAAGCCTTTTGTGGCTTAGTTGGATGGTCATATTTCAAGCACTTGTTGGATGTCATGACATCCTCGTTTGGGGTAAAATCCCATAAAATTGAGGCAATGTTCCAGCATGACCTTTAAAACTGTTAACTGGGACGTAAAACATCAAGTCAAACGAACAAACAAACAAACAAACGAACACAAACAAACATTTTAACTAGGATTGACAAAGGAACAGTGGGATATGCCAATTATCGATATTTGATCAATGTCGGGGTGAAATAGCTAACTCTGAGGCAATGGCCAACGCCTGAGGAACAGCGTGTGAAGGGTTGTCAGTAAATTTATGGAATATTTTATAGAGCAAGGGGATAATGTATTTGATATGATAAGTTAATGTAGTAAGATGGTCTTGCTTCCAAATGAAATTAACAAAATGTTAAATACTTTGTCTGGAACATATAAAATGCAAGAAAACATGCACGATTTTGTGGTTTTGACTGTCAAGATTGATTTAGAAGTCAACAATTCAAAGTCAAAGCTTTTCATTCTCTATTGACGCTATAATTTATAACTCATATTCGCTGTACAAATTGTTTTACTTAAAACTCATTTCTGACGAAGCGTTTAGATATTATTCGCCACCAAAGACTCCTTGTGGAAAAAAGAATGGGATGCCAACGACGGAGGAAGGTTACATATGGACACGACCAACGCCAGAGGATTATAACTTTTGCCTAGAATGCTATTTCAAAACAAAAAAAATATTTTTATTCTACTTTGTCGTTGAAGTCCTTGTCACGATCATTGATATTGATTTCTGAAATTGTTTTTTTTTTTTATAACTGTCAAGCATATTTTCATAACTGTTAACAATAGTTTATGTCAGTTCAGAGCATTAAACAGCTATAATCCCTAATTATCGTCGTAGACTTGTGGCACAGATTTACCGTTATAGATATGAATGACACGCCTGTTCCGATTGGTCAAATACATTCATTTCATTGATATACATGTAGGTAAATCTGTGACGTGAGTCTACTATGATAGTTTAGGACTGATAACCATTATTTAGGCTTAGGTAAGTATGGAGATAGTTTCAATGCCCAAGGACAGCTACGGATATGTATCATCATAGGGTCCTGCCATATTTCGAGCTGATTCCTGTTATCTGCAAAAATCATGATCTGGGCCCAGTTGTTCAAAACTAACGACGTCGTTAGCTAACGTTTCGTTAAAATTTCAAACATTAATATTACAAATACACTGTCATTTTTTGTTGAAAAAATGTGAGAATCCTTTGCACTGCAAAGGATTCTCACATTTTTTCAACAAAAAATAACAGTGTATTTGTTACTTTAGCTGATATTTGCTTAACAAATTTGTGTCTTAACGATATCGTTAAGCTAACGATGCTTTGAACAACTGGGTCCTGATCTAAATAAAGAAAATTAAATAGGGTGGTAGTAACAGTAGTTGGCAGATGCGGTATATACGGTACATCTGTATAACGATACATACGTGCACGCACATGCACGGTTATGGAAATACCGCGATGCATTTTCTTCCCGGTTTAAGCACGCACATACGTATACCCATTACCGTGTTTTAATAAAATTATTACTATTCGTAAAAAGCATGGCACGAAAATTTATAAGAAAGGACCAAATATAGAGCCTTGTGGTACAACAGATCGTATACTTTCGGCTTTAGATTGATTTTTCTCACCCATCAGACAAGCATATCCCTTTGTGTGCCTGTCCGAGATATTTCTGTGTCAGTACTAGTAGATTTTAGCTGTCTCAAAATGCCAATCATTTCTGCAGTTAGCCAATAGAAATGTACATCTTTATGTGTACTTCCATATAAGGAAATGATGAGCTAGGTGTCAACTGTCAGTGACAAAAATAACCCTGCAGGTGTTAATTTCAGGAAGTTTACAAGAGTAATTGTAGTCTGACAAACAATGTTGTCGTCGTTTGTAGGCTACACTACGTTAACACCTTAAAACAGGAGCTTGATGGTACCAGGGCTTATCTGGAGACAGATACTGATGAAATGTCTGTAGTTAATGCCCATTTAAACGATTTACCTATTAAGTTTTCTGTTTGTGTCAATGAAGGCCAAGACAAACTTCCTACGATGTACTGGTTACCTAAGCTTCACAAAAGACCATACAAAGCTAGATTTATTGCAAATTCTAGCTCTTGTACTACTACTGAACTTTCTAAATTATTATCTTCCTGTCTTACTGCTATCAAATCTCATGTTATAAGATACTGTGAGACAGTTTATGAAACTTCAAATAAAAATTGGTTTTGGTCAATAAAAAATTCTGGTGAGGTGCTCAGTAAATTGAAGTGTCGAGGGTTCCGTGCGACGAGCTTGTCCACATATGATTTTTCTACTCTTTATACAACATTACCACATAATTTAATTAAAGAAAAACTTCTGGATTTGATAGAGTGGACCTTCAAAAGGGCATTAAAAAACTATGGTTCACTTTATTTGGCATGTAATGACAGAAAGGCTTTTTTCACTTCCTCTGACCAAAGTAGATATACACTTTGGTCATGTCAGAATGTGTGCGACGCCTTATCCTATCTCCTGGATAATATTTATATTAGATTTGGGACCAAGTTATACAGACAAATTGTTGGAATTCCGATGGGTACAAATTGCGCACCTCTCGTAGCTGATTTATTTTTATACTGCTACGAGAGAGATTTCATGGATTCTCTTAACCATGATAATCAAGCTGATGTTATCGAGGCTTTTAATTCCACTTCTAGGTACCTCGATGACCTTTTGAACATTGACAACCCTTATTTTGAAGGTATGGTCAATCAAATTTATCCTCCTGAACTACAGTTGAACAAAGCCAATATATCGGATACCGAAGCCCCCTTTTTAGATCTACATCTTTCTGTTGCAAATGGATTTGTTTCTTCTAAAATTTATGATAAGCGCGATGACTTTGATTTTGATATAGTAAACTTTCCGTTTTTGGATGGTGACGTTCCTCGCCGCGCTTCTTATGGCGTATACATTTCGCAACTTATTAGGTTTGCTAGAGTCTGCAATCATGTTACAGACTTCAACGCTCGTAATAAATGTTTAACGGCCAAACTTCTTCAACAGGGCTATCGGTATCATAAACTTCGAAAAACCTTTTCTAAATTTTATCGTAGACACTATGAATTGATTTCCAAATATAATGTTGGGTTAAAGACGCTTTTAAATGAGGGCCTTTCGGAACCAGAATTTTATGGTGACTTGGTTTACAAATTCAAGAAACTTATAGGAAGTAATGATTTTTCTTTTCAGTTTAGAAAAATCATAACACGTTACAGACGTATAGGTTATAACTTGAATGTTATGCGACAGTCCGCATGCTTAGTTTTTAACCCAATCATGGTTGATAACTACGCTGCCTTCTTTAATTGCACGCCGGTGGGTCGGGCGTCAGACTCTATGATGGCCCCGACTTAAAGCTATTCATTTTAGTTGGTTGGGGCCGGAGCTTCTTGTCTGTTGCTTGGCCCACCGGGGTCCAACTGATGTTTTTCTTTTGCTCCGGAGTTAGTAAGTTATTCGGCGCCCAGGGATCTCCATCGTCGGGCAGCTTACTCAATCTGTGAGTCCTGGTTTTTGATTCATCAGGATGTTTATCATGATTTATTTGTTTGTTCTTGATGATTCATTGACTAGTTAGAGATTCACCACGAGGGCCGAAGAACTAACTAAATGTTATGAACCACTGCAGAAGCTGAGGGTGAGGTTACGGCCGTGTAAAATCGATTTAAGCCCGCCAGTAACTTTTTGTTACTGATCGTTCCAAGTCGATACTTCTGTGGTGGTTCTTTTTGTTTTATGTCTTGGTGTTTAATATTTTTGTGCTGTTGGCGCCTTATGTATGTTTTCATATTTTTAGTTAAGTTAAGGTAACTGAGTGGCCACCTATTGGGAAAATAGCTGCTCATTCGGCTTACGAAATGTTTTCATGGTATAGGTACCTGATTGTTAGTTTGGTTTTTTCCCACCTCGGGTTTTTGGAGTGGGAATCTTTTGCTGATTGCGCCTTTTCCTGATCTTTGCCTATTTGTACCTTTTGATAAAAATCTCAAAATTTAATTTTGTTGAGGATTTTCCGCACAAAACAAAATGCTGATTGAATATTTTTTGTAAGGTAAGTGCATATACAAAATTATTTTTATTTTTTTTCACTGGTTAATTTGCATATTGTTTCATGTAAAACAAAATGGCTGCCTGAACTGCATTTGAAGCCTATTCAGAGTCAAAAAGTTATAAATTGATGGGTGAGAAAAATAATCAATGATGGTGTTTAGGCCTCAAAAAGGAAATCTCAGGCTCGTTTTCAGATTATTCAAGTCTCATCCTCGGCAGAGCCTCGGATGAGACTTGAATAATCTGAAAACTTGCCTGAGATTTCCTTATCTCGGCCTCAACCCCATCATAGATTCTTTTAGTATTGACCATCACTTGTTGGTTTCTGTTGTTGAGATATGAATAGAACCAAGACAAACTTAGTTTATTGATTTTGTAATGTTTCATTTTTTGCAAAAGTAACTTGTGGTCTACCAGATCGAAAGCCTTTCGAAAATCTATCAAAACACAGCCAACAATTGTTCCGTCATTTATTGCTTGTAACCAAGTATCTTACTTACTTACTTACTTATTTACTTACTTACTTACTATATGCATAGTAATAAAAGGTTTTCTGAATCAATATGAATGACACCACCAAGTGAAACTGTGCAATCTTAATGCATGTAAAAGAAAACAGACTGTGCTGTTTTAGTGCATGTTGCATTGCATGTCTGTGGAGAATCTAAATATGACATCTTGATTAAAAGACCATCAAATCTTGTAAACGAAATCGGGCATCGTAGTTTGTCTTATCTCTTCCCTAACATTTCCTCCGGCTGCAGTCGTATCTTACTCCGGCGTTAACGCTACCCTCATTTCCTCACGAAAGAGAGTCTGTTAATTAAATGCTTGAAAATGTTCAAATAGACCAAATACAAGCGTGCGTCGGTTCTGTTAATATCAGATATACATTGTTTCTTCCATATGCTTAATTTCAACCACTATGTTTGTACACAAATACACATGTAGCTGTTTCAAGTAGGTTGTTGTATAAAGGTACATATTTTATATTTGTTTTCAATTATACGAACACCTTTGCGCCTACAATCGTTTTGAACAACAAAATCAATGTCATTGGAAGGTACAGCATTGGCAAAACTGAGTAAAGAGCATGTTTTCCATTTTATTTTGAAAGTTTTAGAAGAAAGACACTCTCTATTTTCCCCAGGCGTAGGCGTTATCCTCGGAGATGGCTATCTCACTCCGGCGTTGATCAAATATCGATATTTGGCATACAGGGTGTGACCTTATAAGTTGCTAAATGGAAGGCACAGGGAGTGCTAGAAGAAAATAGAAATAAAAATGTGTTTTCCCACCGTGTACGCACTCGTAAAAGAGCTCAGCTCGGCAGTTAACCGCGTCAATAGTAATACTTTTCTTCGATTATGCAATTTATAATAATTGAACTCCAACGCCGGGTGCATCAGCTTAATCAGTCGATTGTCTGGTTTGTATTAGATAGGTCCAAAACTGATGACCACGTTCGGCATATTTCTTACAGGCGATGATCAGGAAATAGCGCAATCAGACAGAAATTCCCATTCCAGAAACCGAGATGGGAAAAAAATCTAAATTTACAATCTTTGGCTCCATGTTGCCAAATCTAAAGGGTCACTGACGAGACTTTAATAGTCGAAACCGCGGTATGGCCCATCCTCTTTCTCAGTAATGTGTTCGTTGCTCTTAAAGGATCTCAGTTTTAATTTTTATTTTCTACTAGGAGAGCATATCGTAAGCCGAGTAAGCAACTAAATAGGCGGTCATCAGTTACCAGAACTTAACTAGAATATGAAAACGAATAAAACCATTAGAACCACAACAGAAACCGGTCTTACAGGACCGCATCCTCGTCTCAGCTACTGCAGTTGTTCATGTTTTCATGCCAAAATATTTCTACGGCTATTCGCCGTCTTTCGCTGATTCAGCTTTTTATTAGCTCGATTGCACGAAGTGCAAAGACACGCAGTCAACTCTATAGTTCGATAATGAGCGGGTGGGAAAAGAATACAACCATTTTAGAGACGGTACTTGCATTTTTACGACAAAAATGTCGTTTTAAAACTCCTTCTCCGCTATTTTTGACCCAAACGATATAGCGCATACAAACGGTTATATCACACTGCAAGTTCTGGTATAAAAATTATGTCGCAGTCATGCCTCGTGTAGCACGCAAATATGCGCCAGTATAAATCACCCCGTGGAAATTGTGGGGTCGAAATCAGACTACTTCCTTATTTTGGCAAAATTGTTTTCCTGTATTTTGCAATCACTTGTGAAGAGGTAAGTACTATTTGGACTACGTATTATTGTATACTTTAAATTAATATTTTTGTTTAAAGCTCCACACTTTTGAAAGTATGTTGATATAAATCAATTACGTCGTCTCCTTAGATGGAGGGGTTGAGTATAAGCATACTTTTACGGAGGCGGCCTTCTTGTTTCAGGAATGTTATTTTGATTTGGCTATGGGTTTTTGTCCAAGTCAACAGGTTTTTCAGTCGTGTCGGGACGAAACCACTGATTCCTGGATGCTACGCAGTTCCGTGGAGGAGATTAAAGTGCCCAGTGTATTTTTCTTGGCATACAACTTTAAGTTGGTTGTCATTTTTCAAACATCTACAATTTTCATTAAAATTATGAAAATAAAACTAAGATAAATTATATAAGAGACTACATGGTGCTATACGGCATTTCATTGACATTAATTTAGTACCATTTTCAGCACTTTATGAACATTTTTAGCCAAGGTTAAAGTGATTTTGTAGGTGCATCCCCTTATTTTTGCACAATTTTGCACTAATATTTGAAGGTTTGATTAATATTCATGGAATTAAAAATTAAACCATTTATGAAGCAGACCATTTGGCTATAATACATTGCCTTAGGCTATTATTATTTTATTTTCTGGTTCTCGGGAAAAATTTGGCTAGACATAAGGTAGCAGGAGGAAATAAAAATAAAATTAAAATGTCTCAATCCTCCAGTCGGAATAAAATTTAAAATAAAAGTCCCAAAGCTACAAACTATTTTTATTTTTTCAAATGCTGTCGACATTATTTTCAATTCACAAGTTGGCCATCTCTGAGGCCCAGAAATGTGTTTTTGTTGCAAAGTATCCCTGACTACCCCAAAAATAATGTATATTACTCACTGCAATCAGACTAAGTCATCAAATACTGAAAAAAGATAGAATAGCAGAATAATAACATATGCATAGTTTATTTATTAGCTCACCCTTGCAGACTGAAAACTATTTTTTTCCATCTATAAATAAGAGAAGGCGGGAAAAATATAAATAAAATGGAAGTAAAGTACTTTTACTTTTATACTGATTTTTGGAAAAATAGGGTCGGCTCACCTTTGAACCAGAAAATAAAAAATAATGGCCTTAGCAATCCACTTATTCCAAATCCACTACTCTATGGCAATTTGCTGCCAAAACATTATGCCATTTTCTAGGTATAATACTCTAATTCTTCCATCATTTTCCTATAATGTCTACATTTTTTCATTAATATTTGTGAAAACTGTAATCAACTGCCGAATAGTAGAAAGGTACAAGTAGGCAAAGATCAGGAAAAGGCGCAATCAGAGAAAGTTTCCCACTCCAAAAACCGAGGTGGAAAAAAACCAAACTAACAATCAGGTACTTTATACCATGAAACATATCGTAAGCCGAATGAGCAGCTATTTTCCCAATAGGTGGCCACTCAGTTACCTTAACTTAACTAAAAATATGAAAACATACATAAGGCACCAACAGCACAAAAAATTTTAAACACCAAGACATAAAACAAAAAGAACCACTACAGAAGTATCGACTTGGAACGATCAGTAACACAAAGTTACTGGCGGGCTCAAACTGGTGATACAGGATCCTAACCTCACCCTCAGCTTCTGCCGTGGTTCATAACATTTAGTTAGTTATTTGGTCCTTGTGGTGAATCTCTTACTAGTCAAGGAATCATCAAGAACAAACAAATAAATCATGATAAACATCCTGATGAATCAAAACCCAGGACTCACAGATTGAGTAAGCTGCCCGACGATGGAGATCCCTGGGCGCCGAATAACCTACTAACTCCGGAGCAAACGAAAAACCCCATAGTATATATTTGAGTATATATTTGACTACCTAAGTATATATTTGACTACCTATTGCAATGCACTACACTGGTGTCTAATTGGTACTATTTTGAGCACTCTGGCAGTAAAAATCCAGATACAAGTGACTTTGTAGGTATAAAACCTTTCATTTTCTAAGTTTTTTCTCTGAATTCCAAAGTTTGCATTAAAATTGTTCATAAATGCATGCGTATACATATGCGGCAATTGCCAAGGAGATGATGATAGGAGCAAAATATGTCAAATTGCACCACAAGTAACAAAATTTTCCAAATTTTCCACAGTGGTTCAGATCTTTATTTATTTACTTTAAGTGATTTTTCTTACATTTTTTTAGTTTTCATTAATATGCATGAATATTCAAATTTTATTAATTGCATATGTTAACAATGAATGATAGGGAAATGTCTAAGCGCTAATATAAGACCAAGTTCAGCTGTCTAGGATACGTAGCAGCTGAGATATGACCAATTTTGTTGTTACATCCCAATTTTGATGAATAACATATTGGGTTACCATAGAAACAATACAATTTACGTATCTGGATTGAGTTTATTTAGTGTATATATTTTAACTGCCATTTAGGGGTCTCAAGAGACAAATTTTCACCAGTGAGAAGTAGTATTTGGTGTTGGAGATGCACGGTAAGCCTTCTTGTCCCCAATAATTAATCGCCAATGCATTTTCAGTGGGTGGGGTAACAAAATGGCGTCTGAAAAAAATCTGCACCACTTTTGTTTCTGGCATCCACCCTAATTCAAGTTCTATATAGATATACTTTTGCTTGGTACCTAAGAAATTTTTCAACCAGGCCGGTTGAAAAAAATTTTACTCCAGCTTGCCAGCCCTCAAACTAATACAACAATTGAAAGGCACAATAAAAGGTTCACAATTTCTAGAAAACGCATCAGTGGTTACAACCCATGTGTCTTTAAAGTCTAATAATTTGAACTATTTATTTGTTTAGGGAATGAATTTGGTATCGGTATAAAGGCGAAAAGTTGCCCTTTAAGATAATTTATAATGCAACAACCCTACATATCGGCCTAAAGGGGATTCATAAATAGAAGCTTTATATAGCTACTGACCTAATAAAGGACATCTCTACTGACTAAGTAAAGACCGCGTTGCAATTTTGTTTAACACACCAATGACGTCAAATTTAGTCACGTTTTGTGACGTCAATCTCCGCCATTGTTATGCAACGATGAAAGAATGGACAAGAAAAAATATAAAGTATCAACTAAATTTGACTGCTGTGGTAGCGAATTTTGAGGAGTATCAGGGAAACATGTCCGTGAAATGTATACCCCCTTTTTCCCCACTTTTGTATAGTGAAAATGGGGTTTACAGGGGAATACCTATTTTCTTCTTATTTTTGGTCCAAAACATAGATTATAGGTACACGTTAGAACCGCCTCGCCCACGTTAGAACCGCCTCGGCGAGGCGGTTCTAACGTGTACCCACAATTATTTTTTTGAGCATAAGTATTAAAATATCAAAAAATTTCCACTGAGATTTTCATTTTTACGGCTGAAAAAAAATCGCATGGGCAAGTTTTCGTAATGGTCGTTCTGCGGAGTGATTGCTGAGCTGTTGACTAAATAAACAAAATGGCGGAAAGCAAATCTCCTAACATCGGGTGAGTTTTATTGCGAAATTTGTCGGCTCTCGTTGCATTATAAAGTGAATATCTACCCTATGATATAATACTATCCACACAACATCCGAATACACGTTTATATTTTAACTGAAAACCACCAATCTTTCTGCAAGAACAGATGCACACGAACAGACAAATAGTAATATTATAACGCCGTATGTGGAACTTTTATATTTACATGTACATGTACCATACTAAGTTCTATACCTGTGGTAGCTCCCTCATGTAAGAAAACTTTTGCGGCATTTCAGGACAAAGGTGTTGGCAGCGTTCCAAGTTAACTCCGGCCCTTGTGATGGGGCGGCGTTGGCGGCATTACAAGTATTCCTACCCTACCAGAGGAGGTATCAATGTAAGTTGTATGTAATACTGATTGTCTGACCTTATCCCCACTTTGAACTCAAAACTTTTTTGTCGCAGGTACCAGCCTGGACAGCAATGTCAACTCTACAGAAAATAGCTTTTAAGTGTTTGGATTTTATTTAATTTTATTTACTTCTTTTTTTTGTGGATCTTAAGCCTAGGTTACATTTGGCCTACGATTAGCTTGCGATGATCGTACGATGATGCCAATTTTTTTGCATTTTTTGCGCGATCTCCGCAGGGTGACCCTACGATGTCCCTACAATTCTACGGATTCCTATAATCTCCGTAGCCTCTACGATTTTGTAGTAGTCTGCAATTTTACAAATTTTCAAAAATCATAAGCCGTAGCCCGTAGACATGTCGTAGGTAGCATCGTACAGGTGCCGTACGGGCCCCGTACGGAAACCCTGTGATAATCGCGTGGTCACCGCACGGTTTATAAGATAATTTTGGGACTAAAATCGTAAGAGAATCGTACACCTTTAGGGTGATCATACGGCATCCGTACGGCTATATCGCAAGGTTATTAAAATCGTACGGCTATCGTGCGGTCATTATACGGACGTACCACGGCAACCACACGTTTATCGTGCGGCCGCCATGTGATTGCTGTGCATTTTTTATGGGGTATGGTTGCATTTCACCATTAGGTTTCAATAGGACCGCTTGCCTTTTTTCTTACGGGGGAGCCATGATGCACTTTGATGTTGTACACGTTTGGTCGTGCACGAAAGGCGGACGGACACCTAACATCGCACGGCTATCGTAGGGAGACCGCAAGGTCTCAGTCAGAAATCGTAGGGACTCCTCACGGACATCGCACGGGCTCCTTACGATTTCCACTTAAAATGTGTGGAGACCCTACGATTTCCCTACGATCTCCGTACGGTTCTGACTCGAACAATCGATAAAAGCCAGAACAAGTAATCGTATGATGCCCGCAGGAGTTGTAAACACCTACGTCGTAGCCAATTATCACCTACGATGTCTAAAATATCGTAGGGAAAATCGCAGACCGAAAAATCGTACAATGATCGGAGCAAATGTAACACTATTGGGCATGACCCCTTTCGGACATCCTACGATCGCTGTACGATTTTTGTCCCAAAACTATCATACAAAAATCGTGAGGTGACCGCACGATCATCGCAAGGTCTACTTACGGCGCCCGTATGATGACGTACGACGTGTCTACGGGCTACGGGGTTACGATTTTTAAAATTTGTAATAGTGCAGACTATAACAAAATCGTAGAGGCTACGAAGAATCGGAGATCGTAAGAAGTTGTAGAATCGTAGGGACATCGTAGGGTCGCCCTGCGGAAACCGCACGAAAATACAAAAAATGGCATCGTACGATCATCGCAAGCTAATCGTAGGCCAAATGTAACCAAGGCATCAGTCAGAATTCCAAGGGACTCCGTACGATATCCACTTTAAGTGTGCGGAGACCCTACGACTACCGTACATCCGCCTTGCGTTTTGTATCAGAACGTATAGGGACTCCGTACGGACATCGCACGGGCTTCGTACGATATCCACTTAAAATCTGCGGAGACCTATGGCTACCGTACGATCGCCTTGCGTTTTTGTACAAGAACGTCGACAAAAGGCAGATCAAGAAAACGTACGATGTCCGTAAGAATTGTAAACACATACGTATGTCGTAGCCCACGATTACCTACGATGTCTAAACAATCGTAGGGAAATCGCAGACCGAAAAATTGTACGACGATCGGGGCAAATGTAACCTAGGCTTTAATACTGGATGAAAGTTGAGATGAAGTACTGCTAAAATAACTTTCCAAAATGACAACACAGAATAAGCCTATTTTAAGGGGACCAGCGATCAATGATCCAAATTTTGATATGCATGATTGATAAATTTATGGATAAGTGAAGGCTGGTCGGATGGGAATTTTTGCGATGAATAGATGGGCTGCTTGTGCCTCCAGATAAACGATATTAGTTACTGACCAACCGATCACTCGTTCTTCTTATACCATCTTTCAAAACCGCATTTTTCAAAATGACAGTTTCACGGTAATCGATGGTGTAAACGAGAGGGTGTTGAAGATAATGCTCTTAAAGAATGGAAAAGAAGTATATTCACTATCGTGGATAAACGTACTAAGTTTTATTCACAAAATACTAATCTTTTACCTCCTAAACCCAAATCGTCATTTAGGCATTTGAAGCAGGGTATCCAAGAATTTCATAGAAAGTATGTCTTGGTTCCGGCAGACAAAGCCGCAAACAATGTTGTTGTCGTTTGTAGGCTTCACTACGTTAACACCTTAAAACAGGAGCTTGATGGTACCAGGGCTTATCTTGAGACAGATACTGATGAAATGTCTGTAGTTAATGCCCACTTAAACGATTTACCTGTTATGTTTTCTGTTTGTGTCAATGAAGGCCAAGACAAACTTCCTACGATGTATTGGTTACCTAAGCTTCACAAAAGACCGTACAAAGCTAGATTTATTGCAAATTCTAGCTCTTGTACTACCACTGAACTTTCTAAATTGTTAACTTCCTGTCTTACTGCTATCAAATCTCATGTTATAAGATACTGTGAGACAGTGTATGAAACTTCAAATAAAAATTGGTTTTGGTCAATAAAAGATTCTGGCGAGGTGCTCAGTAAATTGAAGTGTAGAGGGTACCGTGCGACAAGCTTGTCCACATATGCTTTTTCTTCTCTGTATACAACATTAAAACATAATCTATTAAAAGAAAAAACTTCTGGATTTGATAGAGTGGACCTTCAAAAGGGCATTAAAAAACTATGGTTCACTTTATTTGGCATGTAATGACAAAAAGGCTTTTTTCACTTCCCCTGACCAAAGTCGGTATACACTTTGGTCGTGTCAGAATGTGTGTGACGCCTTGTCCTATCTCCTTGATACTATTTATATTAGATTTGGGACTAAGTTATACAGACAAATTGTTGGAATTCCGATGGGTACAAATTGCGCACCTCTCGTAGCTGATTTATTTTTATACTGCTACGAAAGAGATTTCATAGATTCTCTTAACCATGATAATCAAGCTGATGTTATCGAGGCTTTCAATTCCATATCTAGGTACCTCGATGACCTTTTGAACATTGATAACCCTTATTTTGAAGGTATGGTCAATCAAATTTATCCACCTAAACTACAGTTGAACAAAGCCAATATCTCAGATACCGAAGCCCCCTTTTTAGATCTACATCTTTCTGTTGCAAATGGATTTGTTTCTTCTAAAATTTATGATAAGCGCGATGACTTTGATTTTGATATAGTAAATTTTCCTTTTTTGGATGGTGACGTTCCTCGCCGTGCTTCTTATGGTGTATACATTTCGCAACTTATTAGGTTTGCTAGAGTCTGCAATCATGTTACAGACTTCAACGCTCGAAATAAATGTTTAACGGCAAAACTTCTTCAACAGGACTATCGGTATCATAAACTTCGAAATTTCTAAATTTTATCGTAGACACTATGAATTGATTTCCAAATATAATGTTGGGTTAAAGACGCTTTTAAGTGAGGGCCTTTCAGAACCTGAATTTTATGGTGACTTGGTTTACAAATTTAAGAAACTTATGGGAATTAATGATTTTTCTTTTCAGTTCAGAAAAATCATAACACGTTACAGACGTATAGGTTATAACTTGAATGTTATGCGACAGTCTGCATGCTTAGTTTTTAACCCAGTCATGGTTGATAACTATGCTGCCTTCTTTAATTGTACGCCGAGAATGGCTGTTCACAACATTAAAAATGTGAGAAAGGGAGGTAATTATTTTCTCGGAAAATATAAAAGCTTGATCCTTTGGAATCAGTGAAAGCATTCAAAGGGAAATAGTATGGGCCATATTGCGTTATTTCGGGTACTGAACCCTCATAAGTGACCCAATATAAACCGGCGACAATAGCCAGATAAATTCAATTGCGGTACAAGTAGGCATTGTCAGGAAAAGGCACATTCAGAAAGAAATTCCCACTCCAAAAACCAAGGTGGAAAATACTAAATTTACAATTAGGTACTTATACTTAGAAAACATATCGTAAGCCGAGTGAGCAGCTATTGCTATTTCCCAAAAGGCGGCCACTCAGTTACCCGAACTTACATAAAAATATGAAAACGTACATAAGGTTCAAACAGCACTAAAATTCGACTCCAAAGCATAAAACAAATGGAAAGGTACAAATAGGCAACGATCAGGAAAAGGCGCAATCAGAAAAAGAACCACTCCAAAAACCGAGGTGGAAAAAAAACTAAATTAACAATCAGGTACTTATACCATAAAAAACATATCGTAAACCGAATGAGCAGCTATTTTCCCAATAGGTGGTCACTCAGTTACCTAAACTTAACAAAAATATGATAACATACATAAGGCGCCAACAACACACAAGAAAGTTTAAACACCAAGACATAAAACAACAAGAACCACCACAGAAGTATCGCCTTGGAACGATCAATAATATAAAATTATTGAATCGATTTTACAGGCGCATAACCTCACCCTTATCTTCTGTAGTGGTTCACTACATTTTGTTAGTTGTTTGGTCCTCGTGGTGAATCTCTTACTAGTCAATGAATCATCAAGGACAAACAAATAAATCGTGGTAACCACCCTGAAGAATCAAAAACGAGGACTCAACATATTCAGAAAGCTGCCCGACGATGGAGATCCCTGGACGCCGAATAACTTACTGAAATCCGGAGCAAAAGAAAAAACCCCGTTGCCCGGCTCCGGTGGGCCAAGCAACAGACAAGAAGCTCCGGCCCCAACCAACTAAAATGAATCGCTTTATAATGTCTGCGACATCATACAGTCTGACACCAGACCCACCGGCGTGCAATTAAAGAAGGCAACATAGTTATCAACCATGGAGGCAGTTATCAACAATATTTAATGCTCTGAATGTTTAACTCGTCTCAAAGGACCGAAAGAAATAATAAAATCTGCACTATGGATGATGTACGGGGAGACTCTAAGGGCCAGTCTAAAGCTGAAAAAATCCTTCATTGCACCATCGCAAAGCTGGCAACGCCAACGAGCCACCGCCCAATTGCTTTGACACTGGACCCTACGGCCCTGATCTGTCAGGGATCTTTTCGGGGCCCCTCTGGCTCCGCATTAGCGTAAGATAACCGTCCGTACATTTACAAATTACCTGTCAATGCCTGAGCAGTTTGCCATCACAACACCGTATTTTTCAGAAACGGGTTAAAGCTTGTTACGAGCAAGCGTAACTAGACAAAGCAAAGAAACTTTTAACCCTAAAATGATATCAAGGATTTTGGCCAACAATGTTTATAACTAAACAACTTACAATATAAGCGTCTAAATAAGTTCTTGTTCCTCAAATATCAGTTCACAGATATCCTCAATCCAATTTCGAAAAGTTCAAGTCCACCGTTTATAATAATAATATTCCACAGAGAATAATTCTTATCCAAATACTAGTGAAACAATCAAAATTATAAACTTTAAATCACTTCGATTTTCTGAATGCTAGAGACTAGATTGAAACCTGTATATATACATCCGAGGAAAATTTACTAGCTTCTAGAAATTTATAAAATAAACTGTTCTCTAGAAGAACGGAGAAGAACATAAGAAATGTTCTTCAGAAGCCTTCGGAAAGATCCTGAAAGTTCAAGGGCCGAAATCAGACCACTCAAGAATTTACCAGATTTTGCTAGTATAGAAACTATGTTAATTTCTGTAATATGGTGACAATAATAAACCACCAAGTTCGAATCACCTAGTTTAAACCAGAAGCTTCTATAATCTGCTCACAATTCCTTAATCAACCACTGCAGAAGCTGATGTTGAGGTTATGGCCGTGTAAAATCGATTCAAGCCCCCCAGTTATTTATAACTGACCGTTCCAAGGCGGGACTGCTGCTGTGGTTCATATTTATGCAAGTTATTCAAATAATGAGTTTTTGTTGTATGACTTTGTGGCCATCCGAACATCATTTTGCTGTTCACTTAGCCCTTTGCATTTCATTTGTTCTGTCCAAGCTAGCACAGTGACCAACTCACTTCAACAGCTGCCCACCCTTCTTTCCGTTATACATGCTATACGTTGGTACCTATATTTTATATCTCTTAACATGATTTCTTTATTGCTTGTTTGTATGTGTGTATATCAGAGCCACTGCAGAAGATGAGGGTGAGGTTATGGCCATGTAAAATCGACTTAATTTCGCCAGTAATTTTATATATTGTCTTGGTGTTTAAAAGTTTTGTGCTGTTGGCGCCGTATTTTTGTTTTCATATGTTTAGTTAAGTTTAGGTAACTGAGTGGCCATCTATTGGGAAAATAGCTGCTCATTCGGCTTACGATATGTTTTCATGGTATAAGTACCTGACTGTTTATTCATTTTTTCCCACCTCGGTTTTTGGGGTTGGAATCTTTTTCTGTTTGCGTCTTTTCCTGATCTTTGCCCACTTGTACCTTTAAATTATAATAATAGTTATAATCAATGACACACCTCTGTCAAATCCTAGACACTATAAATTCTAGAAAAAAAAGAATATCATGAAAATGAAATATATATTAATCAAGGTTACACCCCTTTGGTTATATATATAACAAGTAAAGGGTTAAATAAAATATATCATACATGTACGTGGGATTATCAAAAATTACGTGGACTTTTCCCATAACTTGACAACGATTCAGGCAAACATATTCAAATGTTAGCTGACGATAAACTTGCTTAAATCCACTACATTCTGAAAGTTTGGTTGATCTAAAGTGTTTAATTAGCGGTTGGTGATGGTTTTACTTACCCCACCCTCCCTATGGCGGAGCACGTCAGAAATGACGTTAAGCTTTGCACCGCAGTTTCGCATTTCATTTGCGTTTTCTTCAAAACGGTTTTGCAGATCACAGCCAAACGTACCATGTGTCTTAAAGAAGCCATAACAAAATTTATGCTTGCTCAATAATTACGGTGGACCGGTTATGCAGCTACGTTGTTTTGCTAAGGCATACATGTTTGCTTTTTCGGAACTTTTAAGCGATGTCTGAATTTCATGCAACACAGATCAACCGGCAATATCGTGCAATTCCCAGTTTGAAACAAATCCTAATTTCATATTTGCCGGTAACACTTCACGGTACTTTGATTAAGCATTACAAATGAAACCTTGCATGCACGTTTGAACAAAAAGAACCAAAATAAGTATCAAAATTCCTATCCGTCATTTAAAATGTTTTAACGTCTAAATCATTATGCTAAAAGTCAGCATCAATATGCCCGGTCCAAATTTATTCTCAAATCAAGGCAATACATTAATAATTTTATACAGATTGGTAATTTAAACCATGCTCCAATAGTGGACAAATTTTTTAAGATACATTGGGAAGTAAACCTGTAAAAATCCGTAGCCCTAAAAAGGGCTTTTTGTGGTTCAAAATCAGTGGTTTTGCGTCAACGTCACTGACGTGATCGGTGTGCTCCAGGATGGCGAAAATGGGTGTTTTCATTTCAAAATAATTTTGTAACGGATGAAGGGATTGTGATAAAATTTTGCACACTAATGCATATTACATGGGTCCATGTGGATTGAAAGTTTGAGTGGAGTCGAGTCATATAATCAGAAGTTATGGGAAAAGTCCACGTAATTTTTGATAATCCCTCGTATATATAACAAGCTAAAAACAAAATCCTCCAGTGCGCCACCGCAAAGATGGTACCGTCAACGAACCCCGCTTAGATTGCTTTGTCACAGGAGCGTATGGCCCTGATCTGTCAGGAACCCTTAGGGCCTCCTCTGGTTCCGCATTAGCTCATTCAAACAATGGACAAACTTGTTGCTCAGCACATCGCCATGATGACTCCGCCAACATAGCATTGTCACAGGGGCCTAAGGCCCTGTTCCTTCAGGGGCCCTTAGGGCCCCCTCTGGCCCCGCATTAATAGGATCACCAATACGTTTGCAAGTTACCTGTCAATGCCTGAGCAGTTTGCCACTATAACACAAGAACAAAATCCTCCAGTGCGCCACCGCAAAGGTGGCACTGACGAGCCCCTCTTAGATTGCTTTGTGACAGGGCGTATGGCCCTGATCTGTCAGGGACCCTTAGGAGCCTCTCTGGTTCCGCATTAGCTCATTCAGAAAAATGGACTTAAACTTGGTGCTCAGTACATTAAGCATTCAACCAAAATGATTATAAAAAAAACTTATGTAGAGGCTTGAAAAGCCGAAACCGCGGTATGGCAAATCACCTTTCTAATAAATATGCTCACTGCTCTTAAAGGAGCTCAGTTATATTTTTTATTATTTACACCCCTAAAGACTACTGAGCCCACCTTTAAAGTTAAGATCAAAAACACTGTCATGCAAATTCGTAGGTTTGTATACATGTGTTCTTAATAATTCTTGGTCAATAGTGAAATTTATATTCGTTTTTAATGTTGCCTATGTGTAGAGGCAACCGGTTGTACAGGGTGGATTTAAAAGTCAACATTTTCTGATTGTGCACCGTGACTGAGTAAGCGATTCGATTTTCTCGTGATGCACGTGGACAGTTTGAGCGACTGATAGAACGTGCAAATAGTTATTTGTCATTCGAGGCAGAATTTCTGATGCGATCAGATGCGAAAAAAGTATCCCTGCCACCCACCCAAAATGTATACTGTTATTTGATTTGCCTTTTTCAGATATAGGTACAGAAATGCTCAGAAATAGAACAGTACTAAGTATGTTGTCACATATGATACGTGTATTAATGTAGTTTGGATCAAGATGTAAAACCATTTTCAGTTTATTCCAGGCTGTTTTTGTTCATCGATATGGTAACAGGACGGGCTCTGGTTATGCGGAAGCGGCGATGATCACAGTGGGCGTCAAGTTCGATTTGTTGATTTGCATCTGTACGCACATGAGATCAGTAAATTGCTGCCATCATATCTAAAACAAAATATTTGTGTTGTTGTCTTTGAGAATGTTAAGTGTTTCCCTTTGCCTGGTTTGAGTCCTTCGTATGAGCAAAGTAGCTGTTGGTGTTTAGCGGATGGAGTGCATAGGGGCGTGGGTTTGCATAGAGGTGCTGCGGCGTTGTAGGTGCATTCATGTATACCCCAATGGCGCAGCGGCGTTGGTGGCATTTTAGAAAGTTTCAGCCCTAGAGGCACAACGGTGTTGGAGCTTTTTCTGAAAACCTACACATGTAGATGCGCTGTTGCATTGGCAGCGTTCTATGTGTCAAGTTTTCAGAAGTAGCATCAATACTTTTGCGCCACTAGGGTTGAAGCTTTCTCAAATACCACCAACGTTGTTGTGCCTTTGGGAGTGTATGTGCCTGCAATGCCGCCAACGCTGCAGCGCCTCTACTTTTAGAAGTACCGCCAACGCCGTCGCGCACCTAGAGCTGAAACCTTATCAAATGCCGCCAACAATGCTGCGCCATTGGCGATGTCTGTAGCGACAGAGCCGCTGCGCAAGTAGCGTATGTTTTAATTACTTTGTTGCTTTCTGAATCCCACCCACCAACCAACTTTTTGTGATGTACTTACATGAGGGATGGGTTTGACAGGAAGGTCCAAAACTACACACATGAGATGAAACTGGTATGGTCAGCTTTCATGTGTTGCATGCTGATACTTGTATTCGATTCAGAATTCTCCTGTTTAACGATGATCCTTCGTCGTGGTGGTGGGGACATTTCAAACTATGGGCAATGCGGTTGAAGGACGAAGTGGCTCGAGATATCGAAGAGCACCTGCAAACCCATAACATTACAAAACCAGTTGTTGGGTAAGAATTTTCGATTAATAATATAGAACTGAAGATGAAGAACTTATACCTAAGAGCGTCGCGTCCCTGTAGCGTTCGATATACAAGTATGTTTGACGGATCCTTTATTGTCAGTGAAGGCAAATACCCATTTGCACTTTGTACCGTCAGGAAAACATGTCCGTGACATGTAATCCCCATTGAATACCATTTTTATATAGCACGTAAAAACTGGGCCCAGTTGTTCAAAACTAACGACGTCGTTAGTTAACGATTCGTTAAAATTTCAAACATTAATATTACAAATACACTGTTATTTTTTGTTGAAAAAATGTGAGAATCCTTTGCACTGCAAAGGATTCTCACATTTTTTCAACAAAAAATAACAGTAGTGCAAAGGATTCTCACATTTTTTCAACAAAAAATAACAGTGTATTTGTTACTTTAGCTGATATTTGCTTAACAAATTTATGTCTTAACGATATCGTTAAGCTAACGATGCTTTGAACAACTTGGTCCTGGTGTATACATGGGTATACCTATGTTTTCTTAATGTTATTACAAGACACCGAGGCGGTTCTAACGTGTACCCATATTCAATGTTTTGAGCATAAGTATTAAAAATATCAAAGTTAGTCCAATGAAAATTTCAATTGTTATAGCTGACAAAATCTTTGCATATTGCATGGGTAAGATTTCGTTATGGTAGTTAAAAACATGTTATGTGTTTAAAAATAACCATAAATTTTTCGTTTGATTTGTTGCTAAACGTCTCAGCCAACAGCTTTGATCGTTTTGAGTCGTTGCCTCCGTTATGCGATTTTCACACAAAATTGGGATGTCATGCGAATAAGTAAACAGCCAGACCTAATATGACCACTTTTTCTAGATATTTATATTTTGATTTAGAGTGCACATTCGTCGCTCGGACAAGAACACTGAGAACAATAACACTTATCATTTTCTTGATGAATACATGGTATATGTTGCTGAATGGTATGACGCTTACGAAATCATGCATCCAAACGTCCAGAGAAAAGTTTACCTTGCTACGGATGAGCCGGCTATAATTGAAGAGGCAACTACGAGGTGAGTATAAAATTGAACAAGATAACAGTATAATAACAAATTCTGATATACCCATTGTATAAAATGTTAATTTATTTACATTATGATTTGATTTACAGTTAAATACTAAGAAATAACAGAAATAACGTGGAAAGGACTTCGCGGAAAACCATTATTCGGAAAGGATACGTAAACATATTTTACTACGCTGACATTATAGCTCTTATACCATACTTTTGTTTTAGGTATCCAACATACGAGTTTTTATATGACCAAAAGATCGTATCCTCTGCTGCAATGTCAAGTCGTTACAACGAGCAGTCACTTCTGGGAACATTGAAAGACATTCACACTTTACTTCGCTGTGATTACGTTGTTTGTACTATCTCGTCCACGGTAGGTCATTTGAGCCGCGTCATGAGAAAACAAACATTTTGTTTATGCGAAAACAAAGACGCAGATCACCGCAGTACAATTCCTCTACTTTCTAAATCTAAACTTTCAACCTTCTAGCCATCTACTATGACTGTACAGACCAGTTTGTGTCAGCTGAATTCAGGGGCCAGTTGTTCAAAACTTCGTCAGTTTAACGCTGTCGTTAAGCCCTCAATTTGCTAAGTATATACCGACTACAAAAGCAAATACACTGTCATTTTTGTTGAAAACATGAGCATCCTTTGCAGTGCAATGCAAAGGCTTCTAACATTTTTTCAACAAAAATAACAGTGTATTTGTAATATTGTACGATAGCCTGGTGGTGACTTCACACTTCACAGTTCACAGTTCATACTTCATATTTCATACTTCACACTTCACAGTTTTGTAAATCAGCATTCTACCCTTGGAAGACAACGGAAGGTGACATTTCAAACTTCACAGTTCATACTTCTCACTTCATAGTTCACTCTTCACAGTTCACACCTCATACTTCACAATTCACACTTCACAGTTTTATAAAACAGCATTCTAACCTTGAAAGACAACGGTGACATTTCAAACTTCACAGTTCATACTTCACACTTCATAGTTTCACACTTCACAGCTCACACTTCATACTTCACACTTCACACTTCTAAGTTTTATAAAACAGCATTCTACCCTTGGAAGACAACGGAAGGTGACATTTCAAACTTCACAGTTCATACTTCACACTTCATTGTTCACACTTCACAGTTCACACTTCATACTTCACACTTCACAGTTTTATAAAACAACACGTTTCGTCACCAGCGAAGTCACGCGATATAACGTAACAATCACGTGTGACGTCAGCTGACGTCGGGTGTGACGCCATAGTTGACATATCGCGGTATGACGTGAACAAATCATTTGCGACGTCAGATCACGTCTCAGGGTCTGATTCAGTGTGACGTCACAAGTGACGTCAACTTATCAAGTGTAACGTCATGAATGTCTGGCGATATGACGTCAGTAAATTACGTGGAACGTCAACTGACGTCGCGTTCGACGTCAGTTGACGTCACATGGCCTTATTCAGCGTGACGTCACCAGCGACGCCAGGTGACGCTGAATTAGACCATGAACAATTATATGACGTCACATCACATCACAGAACGTCAGGTCAGGCATTGTCACTCGTCAACTGACGTATAATATGGTGACGTCACCTCACGCCACGCATCGTCTAATTTGCGATATGACGTCTGTTCAGGTCGCGTATGAATTGTGAAGTGTGAAGTATGAACTGTGAAGTATTAAGTGTGAACTGTGAAGTGTGAAGTATGAAGTGCGAAGTGTGAACTATGAAGTGTGAAGTATGAACTGTGAATTGAGAAGTGTGAAGTATGAACTGTGAAGTGTGAAGTATAAATAGTCAATTGTGAACTATGAAGTATGAAGTGTGAAGTGTGAACTGTGAACTATACAATATGAAGTGTGAAGTGTGAAGTATGAAGTGTGAAGTATGAACTGTAAAGTGTGAAGTGTTAAGTCTGAACTGTGAATGTGAAGTATGAAGTATAAAGTGTAAAGTGTGAAGTGTGAAGTATGAAGTGCGAAGTATGAACTATGAAGTGTGAAGTATGAACTTTGTAGTGAGAAGTATGAACTGTGAAGTGTGAAGTGTGAAGTATGAATTGTGAACTATGAATAATGAAGTGTGAAGTATGAACTATGAAGTGTGAAGTGTGAAGTTTGAAGTGTGAACTGTGAAGTGTTAAGTATGAAGTATGAAGTATGAAGTGAGAAGTATGAACTGTGAAGTGTGAAGTATGAAGTATGAACTGTGAACTGTGAAGTACGAACTGTGAACTGTGAACTGTGAACTGTGAAATATGAACTGTGAAGTATGAACTATGATGTCTGAACTGTTAATTATGAAGTGTAAAGAATGAAGTGCGAAGTATGAAGTATGATGTGTGAAGTAAGAATTGTGAAGTGTGAAGTCTGAACGTTGAACTGTGAAGTGTAAACTGTGAAGTGTGAAGTTTGAACTGTAAATTATGAACTGTGAAGTATGAACTGTGAAGTATGAACTGTGAAGTATGAACTGTGAAGTGTAAAGTGTTAACTGTGAAGTATGAACTGTGAAGTTTGAAATGTCACCTTCCGTTGTCTTCTTAAGGTACAATGTTGTTTTATAAAACTGTGAAGTGTAAAGTATGAAGTGTGAAGTGTGAACTGTGAACTGTGAACTGTGAAGTTTGATATGTCACCCTCCGTTGTCTTCCAAGGGTGAAGTTTGATATGTCACCCTCCGTTGTCTTCCAAGGGTAGAATGTTGTTTTATAAAACTGTTAAGTGTGAAGTATGGGTTGTGAACTGTGAAGTGTGAACTATGAAGTGTGAAGTATGAACTGTGAAGTTTTAAATGTCACCTTCCGTTGTCTTCCAAGGGTAGAATGCTGTTTTATAAAGCTGTGAAGTGTGAAGTATGAAGTGTAAACTGTGAAGTGTGAAGTGTGAAGTATGAACTTTGAAGTTTGAAATGTCCCCTCCCGTTGTCTTTCAAGGGTAGAATGCTGTTTTATAAAGCTGTGAAGTGTAAAGTATGAAGTGTAAACTGTGAAGTGTGAAGTGTGAAGTGTGAAGTATGAAGAGTGAACTGTGAAGTGTGAACTATGAAGTGTAAAGTATAAACTGTGAAGTTTGAAATGTCACCTATTGTTGTCTTCGAAAGGTAGAATGCTGTTTTACAAAACTGTGAAGTGTGAAGTATAAAGTATGAACTGTGAAATGTGAAGTGTGAAGTCACCACCGGTCTTTCGTATGTGGCGGCCGTCAAACATCTCCCCGCACATCATCCATATTGCAGATTATATTATTTCTTTCGGTCCATTGAGATCAGTAAGAATATTTAGAGTATTAAAAGTTGTACGTTTAGAGCCATCTTCTAAACAATGCTTTTATTTATTTGAACCTGTTTAGGTATGTGTCTTTGATTTAGACTTCCCTTGTTTAATAATTCTAAACTGGAGTATATTTGTCTGGCGCCGGTTTATAAAGGGTCACTGATGAGGGTTCAATGCCCAAAATTACGCAATATTGCCCATACTACCTCCCTTTAAACGTTTTTACTGCTTTCAAAGGTTCATTTTTCTATATTTTTATTTGCTATTACTACAGCTGGCGTTGTGCCGTGTGGCGGCCGTAAAAAGTCTCCCCGTACATCATCCATAGTGCAGATTACATTATTTATTTCGGTCTTTTGAGATCAGTAAGAATATTTAGAGTATTAAAATGTGTACGGTTAGAGCCATCTTCTAAACAGTGCCTTTATTAATTTAAATCTGTTTAGGCTTGTGTCTTTGATTTAGACTTGCCTTGTGTAATCATTCTAAATAGAAGTATAGGCATGTTTATCTGGCTATCGCGGCCGGTTTATAAAGGGTCACTGATGAGGGTTCAGTACCCGAAATTGAGCAATATGGCCTATACAACCTCCCTCTAAACGTTTTTACTGCTTTCAAAGGATCAAACTTTAATATTTTATTTATTAGGTACTCAGTTCATGTCATGTGACCAATGAGCCACTGACGATTGTTCATAAACATGAAAAGTTGTCAATTTATTTCGAAATACTGCAGGGGTATATGCAGCTGTATTCTCAAGTTGTAGCTTGGCGTCTTGTGATCTACCGCTGCCAAAGAACACAGTGTATCTGTACTCACTTGTGAAACTGTGTTTTTAGCTTCATTGTTATTAATAAAAAAACTAGTAGAATGGATGCAAAGCGTACCGTACGAGCAACATGAAATTTATATTTGAATCACTTCAAGGAAGGTGGAGTTTAGCCGTTTTCAATGAGTGTTTAGAATATTCTATAAATGCTAAAGAAAGCCACGAAGAAATGTTATATTTCGGATTGTGCGAAGGCGATGCTTTTGTTGTGGTTTTTATTGTTTTATGCTATTTGCACCTTATGTACGTTTTCACACATTTAGTTAAGTTCGGGTAACTGATAGGTCGCCTATTCTCGGCTTACGATATGTTTTCTTAGTATAAGTACCTGATTGTTAATTTAGTTTTTTTCAAACCTCGAACTTTGGAGTGGGAATTGCTTTTTGATTGAACCATTTATTTAACATTTCCTACCTGTAGCTTTTTAAGCATTATCTTTTTTATTTCAATTACAGAGGCAGCTCATGGAACTTAAGAATGTTAAAGTACTCTTAATTATTCTAAATTTGGATGTAAGGTTTATTTTCATTAACGGTTGTATTATAATGATTTCAGATGTGTCGCTTAGTTTACGAGCTTGCCCAGGCCGAATATGGAGGGTCCCACACATTCAAGTCACTAGATTTTACTTACTTTGTATTCGAAGGGAGACCTTTGTTTGGATTTGTGAGGCACAATTATAGTGCATCGCGAAAAAACGAGGTCGATGTCAACAAAGGACAAGCTGTTATAATTCTTGAAAACCACTGGGATGGATACCTTAACATTCAAAACCTCAACAGAACAATGGCAGGCCTTGTGCCTGCATTTACAATCGAACGATTATTTGATGTGTATAATTATTCTAGTAATTTAAAAGTAAACAAATGATTAAAGGCGTACTATCGCAGTCATGGCTTGGTCAGGTGCTGGTTGGTATTAAGCCTACGTCGTTTTGGTACCGATTGTTCACATGATTGCTTTCATGACTATGCCTTGATATCCGGTCCCTTTTATCATGAGCAGACCGTCTAGCACATCTGTATGCACCATAGATGCAAATTCTATATATTTAATTACTTTGGTAAATCAAAATTACACATACACATATGCAATTTTGGACCGTGTTGACACATTTTGGCCATCAGATTGGAGAGACAATAAAGCAAGATTTTATCTCAAAATATTAGACCATGGCAATTATTAGTGTCATTCTTTATTTCTAAAGCCTAAATTTTCAGTCATACAAAACGCAAATAAGAAGATATGGTATCCGAAAAAAAAATGATGAATTTTAGTTTTTTCGACGCTCTTACCTCCGTGTGTTTAAGTGAACTCCAGCAGAATATAAACATTTAAGTCCGAAATATGGACCTATCAAATATATTCGATTATCCACTATTTAACACCACTTTGATTGAAACTATGTTACTTGTCGTTGTCTCAGCATTGTGCCAACAAATTACATGTCATTTTTTCTCCATTTTATCTCCATTAAATATACTCGAAGACAAAAGTAACTTTAACTATTTTTGTAGGTAGATTTTTCGGGTATAGGTGTATAATATTTATAAAGTGTTTGATACGTATTGAAGTCCGGTCAATTTCGCATGAGGTAAGCGAACGCTTTTCCAAATCACATCACTTTTGAAGTGTTACTGTACTGTTATGAATTAGCAATTTTAAAGTTTCAAGACCAAGTCTTTAAGAGATGATATTGTATTGCTTATTTAAGTTCAAATAAACTCAATTATTTTTGCTCGAACAACACACCGAAGGGATGTTTAGGTCCATGGTCCTTTTTGCAACATTAACAACGGTTTCAATGGAAATGCCCATTACAAATTGATTGTCATTTGAGCCTGTGCATGAGAAAACCAACAATTTGGGTTTTGAACCGGTCCGACACAAACCGACCTGTGCAAGCACAGAGAAGAGCTAGAAGCTTGAAATTTCGGATTTAAGTAGAAGAGGAATTGTACTATCCGTGTAGCGAAAACAAAGGCGCTGATCAGCTTCGCGGTTACCGCGAAGCTGATCTGCGCCTTTGTTTTCGCCTATGCAGATTGTTGGTTTTCCCACGGGGTGGCTCATTTTTCATTTGAACCGACGGGACTTTTTTCACCAGCCAGTGTTGCCGTACATTTCAATTGGGGCTCAAACGATTCGCAATGAAAAACGTTCGATACAATTAACGGAAAAGCTTTCAGAAATGGTTAAAGTTTGCTATTGGTTTATTTCAAAGGGAGGTTATTTCGATGCAAAGCAACTTTAACAGCCTCCAAAAACTTAATCAAATGTCGGAGCGAAAATGTCGGGCAGTAATTTGACGGACAATAAGTGGTCCTTGACACATCATGTTCAAATCTTTTGTCTACCTTTGATTTGGTGAAAAAAATGCCAATTTTGTGCTTTTAATGAAAGCACAGATAACTCGCAAGTGAATAGTCTATATATGTATTTGATCTTATACCAATTGAATTGAATTGAATTGAATTAAGTTAAATCGACCGTTTTACATGCATTATGCTCGGACACGTGTTGGAGACACAATCCAATAGATGTTTTGCTACAATTTAAAACGAATGAAGATTTAAAAGTGTAAAGTTACTTTTGGTGTTAAGTATATTTTGGTTATATTTGTCGTATATGTATGTGAAATTGCCCTAGACAAGGGGTATATTGTAGTAGGTTTCATTCAGGTGATTTATTATTTCAAAAAAGATTCTATTTGTTATTTGTCTTACTGTAGGTATATGCTGGTGTGCATAGAGAAACTTCATTTCACTACTAACAACATCTAAAAAATGTATTATGAAATGGTGGTGATGGTCATGAAACTGTACTTTGTAGATTTACGGCTACTGACTTACTATTATGAGCAATGTGTCACTGGTGTGTGTGTGTGTGTGTGTGCGTGCGTGCGTGCGTGCGTGCGTGCGTGTGTGTGTGTGTGTGTGTGTGTGAAAATTTTGATACGCTGAGGTCTGAGGATTATTGTGGGCAGTGGCGGATCCAGGATTTGGAAGGGAGGGGGAGGTTTATACCCACCAGAAATATTGAAATGGTTCCAGATGGTGGTGGGTGGGGGGCGGGGTTCAAGCGAGGGCGGGGTTCAAGCGAACCCCTCTAAATTCACAATTGATGGTCAGGCTGCGTATGTTGACATACAAATGGCGTTCTTGTGGCGTATCACGACGCACACGTATGTACATGGCATGTGTGTAACGTATGATGATTACCTGTACTAACCACTGCGTAAGCACTATGCAGCAGTCATTTGTATCCCTGACTCCCCTAGTGCCGGGGAATAGCGGGGCTTTTAACTTTTCAATTTTTAAAGCCCGGCTAAAAGCCCGGCACTGCGGGACCAAACTTGTGGTAAAATCCCTGGTAAAAGCCCCGGCTCCCCGGAGGCTGACAGTAATGTGGAACAACAGCTGGGAGTTGTTATTATGAATTTGAAACATGAGAGAGGGGCTTCAATTTATGCATATAAATGTTTAGAGGCGTTTGCAAATTAAATAAGTACCATAAAAGTAATTAAATATTAAAAATACCATTAATTTCTAATTTGAATTAATGTGACCGTGCATTTGCTGAAAATGAAAACCCTGACAAATCCCCTGCACTACCTGGACTCATGAGAAGTTAAAGCCTGGCCCTTTAGCCCGCTGTGACCCTAAGGGGCCGAGAATACAAATGACTGGTGCACTAGGGTCCATTACTTAACGTCTATGGTTTTTTTGTCACCTTGACGTTTTAATACCGATGAGTACATTTAGCGACAGTGTTCACTTGGTTGATGTTATCCATAAATAAAATCATGAGGTCGAGGACAGAGCGAGGCTGGGAAACACCATCTGCCAACTCAGAGTTGTTTGCGTCGGAGTTTAGGATGTTTAAGTAAAGGGTGACTTACTAACGTTTGACCACAGGCGCTCGACGACTGGACCCATTTTTTCATCCGATTGGAGACCCTAATATTTTAATGTTGGGTTAAAGACGCTTTTAAGTGAGGGCCTTTCGGAGCCTGAATTTTATGGTTACTTTGTTTACAAATTTAAGAAACTTATAGGAAGTAATGATTTTTCTTTTCAGTTCAGAAAAACCATAACACATTACAGACGTATAGGTTATAACTTGAATATTATGCGACAGTCTGCATGCTTAGTTTTTAACCCAATCATGGTCGATAACTACGCTGCCTTCTTTAATTGCACGCCGGTGGGTCGGGCGTCAGACTCTATGATGGCCCCGACCTAAAGCTATTCGTTTTAGTTGGTTGGGGCCGGAGCTTCTTGTCTGTTGCTTGGCCCACCGGGGTCCAACTGGTGTTTTTCTTTGGCTCCGGAGTTAGTAGGTTATTCGGCGCCCAGAGATCTCCATCGTCGGGCAGCTTACTCAATCTGTGAGTCCTGGTGTTTGATTCATCAAGATGTTTATCATGATTTGTTTGTTTGTTCTTGATGATTCATTGACTAGTTAGAGATTCACCACGAGGACCGAAGAACTTACTAAATGTTATGAACCACTGCAGAAGCTGAGGGTGAGGTTAGGATCCTGTAAACCCGGTTTAAGATTCACCACGAGGACCGAAGAACTAATTAAATGTTATGAACCTCTGCAGAAGCTGAGGGTGAGGCTATGGCCATGTAAAACCGGTTCTTGTCTGTTGCTTGGCCCACCGGGGTTCAACTGGTGTTTTCCTTTGCTCCGGAGTTAGTAGGTTATTCGGCGCCAAGGGATCTCCATCGTCGGGCAGCTTACTCAATCTGTGAGTCCTTGTTTTTGATTCATCAGGATGTTTATCATGATTTATTTGTTTGTTCTTGATGATTCATTGACTAGTTAGAGATTCACCACGAGGATCGAAGAACTTACTAAATGTTATGAACCACTGCAGAAGCTGAGGGTGAGGTTAGGATCCTGTAAAACCGGTTTAAGCCCGCCAGTAACTTTGTGTTACTGATCGTTCCAAGTCGATAGTTCTGTGGTGGTTCTTTTTGTTTTATGTCTTGGTGTTTAAAAAAAAATTTTGTGCTGTTGGCGCCTTAATAATATGTATGTTTTCATATTTTTAATTAAGTTAAGGTAACTGAGTGGCCACCTATTGGGAAAATAGCTGCTCATTCGGCTTACGATATGTTTCATGGTATAAGTGCCTGATTGTTAGTTTGGTTTTTTCCCACCTCGGTTTTTGGAGTGGGAATCTCTTTCTGATTATGCATTTTCCTGATCTTTGCCTACTTGTACCTTTTTAAGCCCGCCAGTAACTTTGTGTTACTGATTGTTCCAAGGCGATACTTCTGTGGTGGTTCTTTTTGTTTTATGTCTTGGTGATTAAATTTTTTGTGCTGTTGGCGCCTTATGTATGTTTTCATATTTTTAGTTAAGTTTAGGTAACTGAGTGACCATCTATTGGTAAAATAGCTGCTTATCCGCTTACGATATGTTTTCATGGTATAAGTACCTGATAGTCAATGTTGAATGGGCCAAAAAAGTCGTCCCGTGGGAATTTCATGACGATTTATGACGACCTACCTTAAATCAAACTTTGGGGCATATGCAACAATATAAACCAGTTCGTCGCCCTGAGACCCGCGTATTGGCTGAACTATGACGTCATCAAATGGCAACCAGGGCACTCATAATATGCATTTTGAACAACCATTTTCATACTATGCTTGATAGACAAAAAATTATTTCCAGCTTCTCGCTGTTTTTAAATGGACGGATTTTGCCAATTGCATTATAAAAGCTATTTTAGCACAAAATATCTCTCACAAGGAGCATAGCACTGACAATATGAGTCACGCCACGAAAAAAATCTGCATACAAAGTGCTAAACTGCACCAGTAGCTAATTTGACCTATCTTGCATCCCCCAAGACAAATTTTCACTGGTACCAATTCATTTAATGGGCCCTAGAAATGTAAATAATTTTGTCCCCAAAGATAAACTCAATTGCACTATGAAAAAATGCACGGTTTCCATGGCAACCGTTAACGTGATTCTTGAGAATGGGGTTGTACATACGAAATTGACCATATCTCCACTGTTACTTATCCTAGACTATAGCACATGTTGCCATTTTAAAGCTTAGACATAGCCCTGTTTACCTATGGTAGGTAATGAGAATTATCTAATAAGCATATTCATTAATTTTCATGAAAACGTAAAAATGGCAGAAAAATCTTTAAGAATCCATAAATAAACTAATTACAGACCAAAACTGTAGTTGTGACACTTTGTTATTGGGCAAGTAATATCACATGACGTATTTATTGATGACCTGGTCCTAAATGAAAATTATCTCATTTGCATATTCATGAATATTTAAAAAAACTGTCAAAAAGTGATGAAAAACGAGGGAAAAACTATAACCATTGCAAGGTATTGGTTAGGTTATAAGATCTAATCAATCTTGCATCCCTTGGACAAATTCTCAAGACTGCCAGTGTTGTCAGAGAGACCACCTTAATGCCATAACATATTGTGCTCAGCAATGAAAAAACTTTTGCTTGATGTAAAATTACATCACCACTCCTCATGCGATTCTAAAGAATAGGATGTACTTACAAAAATACTTATATACCACCAATAGAATGCTCTAGAAAATTATAATTGGACTGATAGTGATACACGAATCTAACAATATTTAACCTTAATACCTAATATAAAATAACTAACTTTACTTATTCATGGAAATATTAAAACAAACATAAATAATTGCAGAAAAATGTGAAAAAATAGAGTGTACAAAATCGCTTGTACAAGAGCTGTTAATCAACCCATGATGCTGAAAGAGGTACATGTATCAAATAAATGTTATGACATTGTAATATGACCCTGAAGTATGGCATAAGAATAATCTGATTTCCCATTTCATGAATTTTAATGAAAACTTAAACAATTTGAGAGAGAGAAAAAAACAACAACAAATAAATAAGTAAACCTACGACAGGACTTGTATCTCAGCAATCAAAAGTCATATTGTGCTGAAAATGACATCAAATCGTGTCTAGGGCATTATTATACCACATTTACTATAATTTATGGGTCATTTGTGTTAAGAATTAAGAATATTTACATTTATGTTAGATTTGGGACCAAGTTATACAGACAAATTGTTGGAATTCCGATGGGTACAAATTGCGCACCTCTCGTAGCTGATTTATTTTTATACTGCTATGAAAGAGATTTTATGGATTCTCTTAACCATGATAATCAAGCTGATGTTATCGAGGCTTTTAATTCCACTTCTAGGTACCTCGATGACCTTTTGAACATTGACAACCCTTATTTTGAAGGTATGGTCAATCAAATTTATCCATCTGAACTACAATTGAACAAAGCCAATATCTCGGATACCGAAGCCCCCTTTTTAGATCTACATCTTTCTGTTGCAAATGGATTTGTTTCTTCTAAAATTTATGATAAGCGCGATGATTTTGATTTTGATATAGTAAATTTTCTGTTTTTTGGATGGTGACGTTCCTCGTCGTGCTTCTTATGGTGTATACATTTCGCAACCTATTAGGTTTGCTAGAGTCTGCAATCATGTTACAGACTTCAACGCTCGAAATAAATCTTTAACGGCCAAATTTCTCCAACAGGGCTATCGGTATAATAAACTTCGAAAAACCTTTTCTAAATTTTATCGTAGACACTATGAATTGATTTCCAAATATAATGTTGGGTTAAAGACGCTTTTAAGTGAGGGTCTTTCGGAACCAGAATTTTATGGTGACTTGGTTTACAAATTTAAGAAACTTATAGGAAGTAATGATTTTTCTTTTCAGTTTAGAAAAATCATAACACGTTACAGACGTATAGGTTATAACTTGAATGTTAAGCGACAGTCTGCATGCTTAGTTTTTAACCCAATCACGGTTGATAACTATGCTGCCTTCTTTAATTGCACCCCGGTGGGTCGAGCGTCAGACTCTATGATGGCCCCGACTAAAAGCTATTCATTTTAGTTGGTTGGGGCCGGAGCTTCTTGTCTGTTGCTTGGCCCACCGGGGTCCAACTGATGTTTTTCTTTAGCTCCGGAGTAAGTAAGTTATTTGGCGCCCAGGGATCTCCATCGTCGGGCAGCTTACTGAATCTGTGAGTCCTGGTTTTTGATTCATCAGGATGTTTATCATGATTTATTTGTTTGTTCTTGATGATTCAATTACTAGTAAGAGATTCACCACGAGGACCGAAGAACTAACTAAATGTTATGAACCACTGCAGAAGCTGAGGGTGAGGTTACGGCTGTGTAAAATCGATTTAAACCCGCCAGTAACTTTGTGTTACTGATCGTTCCAAGTCGATACTTCTGTGGTGGTTCTTTTTGTTTTATGTCTTGGTGTTTAAAATATTTTTGTGCTGTTGGCGCCTTATGTATGTTTGCATATTTTTAGTTAAGTTAAGGTAACTGAGTGGCCACCTATTGGGAAAATAGCTGTTCATTCGGCTTACGAAATGTTTTCATGGTATAAGTACCTGATTGTTAGTTTGGTTTTTTCCCACCTTGGTTTTTGGAGTGGGAGTCTTTTTCTGATTGCGCCTTTTCCTGATCTTTGCCTACTTGTACTTTTTTACAAAACCTTTGAATTTAGAGAAAACAATACGGAAATAATAAGTGGCATTCGTAGAAAAAACGCACATATCTTGGCGACTGAAAGACCTAGGGAGCTATAATTGTTAATGAATGATTGCTAGGACAACGTTCTGTAAACATATAATCGGATATATTAAGTAAAAAATAGTAAAACTGAGCAGTGAACATATGTATGAGAAAGTATGTGGGTCATGCCGCAGTTTCGGCTACTCAAATTCAGCTATTTTTGTTGTATGGATATTGATGAGATTTTAATAAATAAGAGCACAATCAATGAAAAATGAAGGGGTCCACCAACAAAATCGCTTATATCTTAGTTGACAATAGCCGAAGAGAACTAAAAAAATGGATCAATTTATTGCTAGGACAATGATTTATTGTCATGTGCTCAGATATATAAATCATGCTTTCTGGCAAGCAAGATTTATTAAATTTTGGTGGAGCACATCTTTCAATTTTCTGTTATTTTCACAACTATTCGAAACTATATGTAACGCTCAGAAAATTTAATACCATGTGGTTAAGCTATCGGACTACATGGCAGTAGTGCATTCTCCTATCATTCTATTGGCACTCTAAGGATATTGGCAGCTGAGATATGAACGATTTTGATTGATGTACCCGTTCATTTTTCGTTTAGTTTTCTCTTATTTATGAAGATCTCAGTAATATCCATACAACAAAAATAGCTGATTACCGGGGTCCAACTGGTGTTTTTCTTTTGCTCCGGAGTTAGTAGGTTATTCGGCGCACAGGGATCTCCATCGTCGGGCAGCTTACTCAATCTGTGAGTCCTGGTTTTTGATTCATCAGGATGTTTATCATGATTTATTTGTTTGTTCTTGATGATTCATTGACTAGTTAGAGATTCACCACGAGGACCGAAGAACTAACTAAATGTTGTGAACCACTGCAGAAGCTGAGGGTGAGGTTAGGTACCTGTAAAACCGGTTTAAGCCCGCCAGTAACTTTGTGTTACTGATCGTTCCAAGTCGATACTTCTGTAGTGGTTCTTTTTGTTTTATGTCTTGGTGTTTAACATTTTTTGTGCTGTTGGCGCCTTATGTATGTTTTCATATTTTTAGTTAAGTTAAGGTAACTGAGTGGCCACCTATTGGGAAAATAGCTGCTCATTCGGCTTACGATATGTTTCATGGTATAAGTACCTGATTGTTAGTTTGGTTTTTTCCCACCTCGGTTTTTGGAGTGGGAATCTTTTTCTGATTGCGCCTTTTCCTGATCTTTGCCTACTTGTACCTTTACATGGTTACAGAACACTGTTGACCTGATATCTTGATGCCAATTATAGCTCTGTAGGTCTTTCAATAGCCAAGATACATGCGTTTTTCTACGTATACCCCTTAATTGTTCCTTATTTTTTCTCTGAATGAAGAAGGTTTTGTTAATATTCTTAGAACTAAATACCAAATGACTCCTAAAGTGTAGTACAGGATGGTATAATATTTCCCTGGACACCATTTGGTGCCCTTTTAAGCACTATTGGACTTTTGATTTCCGAGATACAAGTCATTTTGTAGGTTTACTCAATAAATTTTCACATTTTCTTTTCTCTAAAATTTCTTTGGTTTTCATTAAAATTCATGAAATTAAAAATCAGATTATTCTTATATCATACCTCAGGACTATAGTACATTGCCATAGCATTCGTTTGATACCTCATTCAGCATCTTGGGTTGATTAACAGCTCTGTTTTTGTATGTATACCCCCCCTACTTTTTTCCAGAATTCTTCTCCATTTATTATGTATTTTTATTAATTTTCATGAATAGTTAATTCCATGATTTAAATATTAGGTATCAGGGTTAAATTGTGAAGAACATGCATTACGCGAAGACCAATTAGAGTATTCTAGCGCATTTTATTGGTAAGATATAAGGTTTTTGTAAGTAAAGCCTTTTCTTTAGAATCGCACGAGGAGTGGTGTGGAACTATGTAATTTTACATCATGCAAATGTTTTTTTCATTGCTGAGGACAATATTATATGGCATTAAGAAGGTCCCTCTTACAACACTTACAACCTTGAGACTTTGTCCCAGGGATGCAATATATAGGTCTTATGACATATGCAATACCTTGTAATTGATATAGGTTTTCCCTCATTTTTCTTAACTTTTTGTCATTTTTATTAATTTTCATGAATATGCAAATGAGATAATTTTCATATAGGACCAGGTCATCAATGGATTTGTCATATGATATTACCGGATTATGTATTTTTTTAAGATTTTTTGCCGTTTTTTTTTTTCATTAAAATTAATGATTATGCAAATAAGATAATTTGTTGGAAACTAATCCATTTGCAATAGAAAGATGTAAGTCCAAAAAGGGTGCTTCGATATATGTGGTGTTTGCTTTATTCAACTGTAGTTCAGGGGGGATAAATTGGTTTAACCATGCCTTCAAAATAATGATTGTCAATGATTAAAAGGTCATCGAGGTACCTAGAAGTCGAATTAAACGCCGCGATAACATCAGCTTGATTGTCATGGTTACGAGAATCCATATAATCTCTTTCGTAGCAGTATAAAAATAAATCAACTACGAGAGGAGGGCAATTTGTACCCATCTGGATTCCAACGATTTGTCTGTATAACTTGGTTCCAAATCTAATACAAGTATTAGACAGAAAATAGGGTAAAGCGTCGCAAACATTCTGACATGACCAAAGTGTATATCGACTTTGGTCAGAGGAAGTAAAAAAAAATCTGTAATTACAGGACAAATAAAGTGAACCATAGTTTGTTATGCTCTTCTGAATGTCCTCTCTTATCAAATCGAGTAATGTTTCTTTAATCAGATTATGTTGTAATGTGGTATACAGAGTAGAAATATCGTATGTGGGCAAGCTCGTTGCACGGTACCCTCTACGCTTCAATTTACTGAGCACCTCTCCAGAATTTTTAATTAACCAAAACAAAGTTTTATTTGAAGTTTCATACACCGTTTTACAGTATCGTATGACCTGAGATTTGATAGCAGTAAGACAGGAAGTTAATAATTTAGAAAGTTCAGTGGTAGAACAAGAAATAGAATTTGCAATAAACCTAGCTTTGTACGGTCTTTTGTGAAGCTTAGGTAACCAATACATCGTAGGAAGTCTGTCTTGGTATTCATTGACACAAACAGAAAACTTAACAGGTAATTCGTTTAAATGAGCATTAACTACTGACATTTCATCACTATCTGTCTCCTGATAAGCCCTGGTACCATCAAGCTCCTGTTTTAAGGTGTTAATATAGTGAAGTCTACAAACAACAACAACATTGTTTGCGGCCAGGTCTGCTGGAACTGAGACATACTTTTTATGGAATTCTTTGATACCCTGCTTCAAATGTTTAAAGACAGGGTTTCTGTGCCGGGGGTCAAAATACAGGTAAAACACAGGTAATCAATAATTGATTTTTTGGTGACAGGAATAAGTCAATCACATTACTGTATTTAGGACTATATACCATCTATTGGCTAGAATTTGATGTGAATGGTCTGGAGTCTAGTGAGAAAATAACAACTGAATGTTAATCCCCTTTGTATAGTCCAGCCCTGTCTTTAAATGGCGATTTGGGTTTAGGCGGTAAAAGATTAGTATTTTGTGAATAAAACTGTATACGTTTATCCACAACAGTGAAGATACTTCTTTTCATGCTTTAAGAGCACCATCCTCAACACTCTCTCGTTTACACCATCGATTACCGAAATTATTCAGTGCAGGTGCAATCTCCTCTCTACATTTGTCGAAAATGATGTTCAAAGGGAATGTATATTTCGGAACTTTTAGAAACAATTTTGCGAATTCTAGAATCCGAAATTATTTTAAAATTTCCAATTACCATATGTCCGGCGCGTTGATAAAGATATTTTGAATCTCAACAATCTCAAGACTTAGGAGAATTAGTCTTACAGCTTTCCAATCCCATGTTATAAGATACTGTGAGACAGTGTATGAGGCTTCAAATAAAACTTGTTTTGGTCAACAAAAAATTCTGGCGAGGTGCTCAGTAAATTGAAGTGTAGAGGATTCCGTGCGACGAGCTTGTCCACATATGATATTTCTATTCTGTATACAACATTATCACATAATCTAATTAAAGAAAAACTTCTGGATTTGACAGAGTGGACCTTCAAAAGGGCATTAAAAACTATGGATCACTTTATCGCATGTAATGGCAGAAAGGCTTTTCTCACTTCCTCTGACCAAAGTCGGTATACACTTTGGTCATCTTTTTGTTGCAAATGGATTTGTTTCTTCTAAAATTTATGATAAGCGCGATGACTTGGATTTTGATATAGTAAATTTTCCGTTTTTGGATGGTGACCTTCCTCGTCGTGCGTCTTATGGTGTATACATTTCGCAACTTATTAGGTTTGCTAGAGTCTGCAATCATGTTACAGACTTCAACGCTCGAAATAAATGTTTAACAGCTAAACTTTTCCAACAGGGCTATCGGTATCATTAACTTCGAAAAACCTTTTCTAAATTTTATCGTAGACACTATGAATTGATTTCCAAATATAATGTTGGGTTAAAGACGCTTTTAAATGAGGGCGTTTCGGAACCAGAATTTTACGATGACTTGGTTTACAAATTTAAGAAACTTATAGGAAGAAATGATTTTTCTTTTCAGTTCAGAAAAATTATAACACGTTACAGACGTATAGGTTATAACTTGAATATTATGCGACCGTCTGCATGCTTAGGTTTTTACCCAATTATGGTTGATAACTATGCTACCTTCTTTAATTGCACGCCGGTGGGTCGGGCGTCAGACTCTATGATGACCCCGACTTTAAGCTATCTATTTTAGTTGGTTGGGGTCCGGAGTAAGTAGGTTATTCGGCGCCCAGGGATCTCCATCGTCGGGCAGCTTACTCAATCTGTATGTCCTGGTTTTTGATTCCTCAGGATGTTTAACGTGATTTATTTGTTTGTTCTTGATATTTCATTGACTTGTATGAGATTCACCACGAGGACCGAAGAACTAACTAAATGTTATGAACCACTGCAGAAGCTGAGGATAAGGTTATGGCCATGTTAAACCGGTTTAAGCCCGCCAGTAACTTTGTGCTACTGAGCGTTCCAAGAAGATACTTCTGAGGTGGTTATTTTTGTTTTATGTCTTGGTGTGTTTTCATGTTTTTAGTTAAATTAAGGTAACTGATTGGCCACCTATTGGGAAAATAGCTGCTCATTCGGCTTACGAAATGTTTTCATGGTATAAGTACCTGATTGTTGGTTTGGTTTTTCCCACCTCAGGTTTTGGAGTGGGAATCTCTTTCTTATTGCGACTTCCTGATCTTTGCCTACTTGTACCTTTTAACGATATGTTTTCTTGGTATAAGTACCTGATCGTTAGTTTGTTTTTTCCCACCTCGGTTTTTGGAGTGGGAATCTTTTTCTGATTGCGCCTTTTCCTGCTCTTTGCCTACTTGTACCTCTTTTTTGCATGAATATCAAGATCAGAAACAAGTTTATTGAAATTAAAGATATTATTACTCATTGGTTTATTAGCTCACCTGAGCCGAAGGCTCACAAGGTGAGCTTATAGTACAGTAGTCGAGCCGGCGTCCGTCCGTGCGTCCGTCCGTCCACATTTTCAAACTTGAATATCTCGAAGACAACAAGGCCAATCGTAATCAAATTTTATCTAAAGCATCATTGAGGAGGGGGAAAGGTAAAATTAGGTTTTGGGCCAGGTCGGATCAGAACTCTGGTTTCCATGGCAACAGATAGCTCCCATAGACTTACAATGGGAAAACCATATAAAAAATCTTCTTCTCCGAAACCACAAGGCCAAGAGATTTCATATTTCGTGTGTAGCAATGTCTTGTGCTCCTCTTCATAAATCTTGCCAATCATGCCTCTGGGGTCCATACGGGCCCCGCCCCGGGGGTGTCATGGGGGAAAATATAAAAAAAATCTTCTTCTCTGAAACCAAAAGGCCCAGAGCTTTCATATTTTGTATGTAGCAATGTTGAATGGTCCTCTATATAAATCCTGCCAATCATGCCCCTGGGGTCAAAAATGGCCCCGCCCCGGGGTTCATTAGCTCCCATAGACTTACAATGGGGAAAACATAAAAAAATCTTCTTCTCCAAAACCACAAGGCCCAGAGCTTTCATATTTTGTCAGTAGCAATGTATAGCGGTCCTCTTTATAAATCCTGCGAACCGTGCCCCTGGGGTCCATACGGGCCCCACCCCGGGGGCGTCGTGGGAAAAACTTTAAAGAATCTTCTTCTCCGAAACCACAAGACCCAAAGCTTTCATATTTTGTGTGTAGCAATGTATAGTGGTCCTCTTTATAAATCCTGCCAACCGTGCCCCTGGGGTCCATACGGGCCCCGCCCTAGGGGGTCATGTGTAAAACATAAAAAAATCTTTTTCTCCGAAACCACAAGGCCCAGAGCTTTCATATTTTGTTTGTAGCAATATATAGTGTTCCTATTTATAAATCCTGCAAACCGTGCCCCTGGGGTCCATACGGGCCCCGCCCCGGGGGCGTCATGGGAAAAACATAAAAAAAATCTTCTTCCCCAAAACCACAAGACCCAAAGCTTTCATATTTTGTATGTAGCAATGTTTAGTGGTCCTCTATATGAATCCTGCCAATTATGCCCCTGGGGTCAAAAATGGCCCCGCCCCGAGGGTCATTAGCTCCCATAGACTAACAATGGGAAAAACATAAAAAAAAATCTTCTTCTCCGAAACCACAAAGCCCAGAGTTTTCATATTTTGTCAGTTGCAATGTATAGTGGTCCTCTTTATAAATCCTGCCAACCGTGCCCCTGGGGTCCATACGGGCCCCGTCCCGGGGGCGTCATGGGAAAACATTAAAAACTCTTCTCCGAAACCACAAGATCCAAAGCTTTCATATTTTGTATGTAGCAATGTATAGTGATCCTCTTTATAAATCCTGTCAACCGTGCCCCTGGGGTCCATACGGGCCCCGCCCAGGGGGGTCATGGGTAAAACATAAAAAAATCTTCTTCTCCGCAACCACAAGGCCCAGAGCTTTCATATTTTGTTTGTAGCAATATATAGTGTTCCTCTTAATAAATCCTGTCAACCGTGCCTCTGGGGTCCATACGAGCCCCGGCCCGGGGGTGTCATGGGAAAAACATACAAAAATCTTCTTCTCCAAAACCACAAGGCCCAAAGCTTTCATATTTTGTATGTAGCAATGTTTAGTGGTCCTCTATATAAATCCTGCCAACTGTGCCCCTGGGGTCCATACAGGCCCTGCCCCGGGGGCGTCATGGGAAAAACATAAAAAAATCTTCTTCTCCGAAACCATATGGCCCAGAGCTTTCATATGTTGTGTGGACCAATGTATAATACTCTCCTTAATAAATGCTGCCAACGGTGCCTCTGTGGTCCATACAGGCCACGCCCCAGGCATGTCATTATCTACCATAGACTTATAATGTAAATATATGAAAAAATCTTCTCTGCAACAGCATGACACAAAGCTTGTTTATTTGATATACAACTCTGTCATATGGAGTTCTACATAAAGCCTGCCAATCTTGCCCCTGGGATCAAATATGGCCCCACCCCGGGGATCATTATAGGTCCCTGACCTTGTTAGATGATTTTTTCAAATGAACCAAAATGGCAGAAAAGAGGATACACAATCCAGATAAGAGCTCTTCTGCTGATGTAAGTAGGGTTTCAAGGTCACATGAACAAGATGGCCACCATACCCATATATGGTAAAAACCCCAATTACTTTGTCCAGTGACTGTACTTGTTGACTTTCAGGTGAGCGATCGTTGCCCCTGGGCTACTTGTTATATTTGTAACAAATTATAGGAGGTTCTGAATTTTTGAAGTACGTAGGTATAGACTGTGACACTGACACTGATTTATCCTGGAAATAGTTCGTAAATCAATAAAGTCAATTCCTTTATTTATGAAAGGAATTTTAATGAAATGCCTTATATGATTCGGAATCGATAAATGGACGAATAGTATGTTGAGTATAACATTTTGACAGCAGTGCAAAATCGTATATTTGATGATTTCTATCTTAAAATCTGTTAGCATCTGTGTCCAAGAAACGTAATACAGCAATAGGTAGAGAACTAAGATAACAAAGCTTAGAATGTTAACCGCGTTCCCTTAGTTTAACCGCTAAATCATTAAGGGAAGTATTCAAGTTCACTGCAGAACACTGTTTACGCTTGTCATTGCCTTTTTCCTTATACCATGAGATCTAGATTTACGTTTAGTTCTAGACTCTAAAAATGTAAGAACATCGAAATCGGGCATTTTGGAAATATTGCCTTCATGGTAAATGTTGTCGTTAAATCCCAGTGGAAAGGGTGCTTGCAATAATTTTATCCATTTTAAGTTCGGTTTCAAATCGTTTGATGTTTTTTAATCTAGAGAGTCAGTCATCCATTTTACAGCATTTTGGGTGGATGAATAGATGCTTGATGAATGTCTGATATCATTAGGTATGCTCAAGTAGCACAAGCTCTTGGTATGCTGTGTAGACAAGTGGATCTGAATAAAAGTTAACTTTGACTTTTGAATCACAAAGTTCTGGTTCAGAAAGGTATATGCCTTAATACTGTAGATTCGGAAATTTTACGTGACTTTTGTTTTGCGAATCGTCTATTTTTGTATTATTCGCGAGGTTTTGAATTCGCAAACAAGTGTTCCGGTAGTCTTGTTGGCTTATAGAGATTCATTCAAAATGACCCATACTATCACCCTTTGAACGTTTTTACTGCGTCCAGTAAGCGAGAACCTTGAATTTGCAAATATTCGCGAAAATTAAGTTTTTGCGAACATTTCCGAACTTACAATACATATAATGATGAGTAAATTATGTTTTTTTTTTTCATTCTTTTTTTTTTTCTGTATTTCGCCTGTTTACATGTACATATGTGTAATGAAAAAAGCTTCAACACTCGTGTTAAGTACCATAAACGATCCCTTAATGTTAATTTATCATGTATCATAAAATAGACATTAGCATAATACAACAATTTTTGAAACAAAATGCGCGTCATAAAGTTTAAACTTGTTGCGTTATACTGGACATAGGACTTCATTGCAAAATTTCAAATGCAGTTAGTTCTTAAAGTTAAAATGTCTATGATTGTTACGTAGATACTTGTCCGGCAGGCACGGGCATGACAGGCATGGCACGGCCACAGTTTTCACACCTGACCAAAACCGAGCTACGCGAATACAAAAAAATAGAATAATCAATGCTATGTAAATAGAATAAATAATGCTGAATTAATAAAGAATAATTAATGCAACGTAGCAATCTGTTTCAAGAATCGGGTGATGTTAATGCGTGGAGTAAATAAAACACAATTTATTTATGGCATCACGCATTCATTGAACACCCACACTGTTGTTACGGATTGGAAACGACAGGGGGAGGGAGCAATCTATCCTGTTTCGTCAGACTGATTGTTACAATGTAAGCACATGCTTTTGGTTTATAACTGCATGTATAGTGTTTAAAAATATGTCACCTCTGTGCAACAATTAATGAAAACGCAGCTTCTAGCTCTACTACATGTACTAGCTATCATTGCTAACACTTTTCATATGAAAACTCTTAATTGATTTACACGTTTTCATTCAAGCCATATAAATTATGCAGTTTCGTCTTCTAATGTGGATATAAAACGTAATGCACGATTGTGTAATTCCAAATCTTACAATGCGAATGAGGGGTTAAGACACCCAATAAAATGAACTATAAGGTCACCACGCTCTCCGTTTACAAACACGTATCAAGTCTCTGGAAAGTACCATAAACTAGGTGGTAGACCAACATCAATAAGAAAGTTAGTATATAATGGGTATCTAACTACATTGAGTAATGTATAATTCAGGCTGTTCAGTCCATCTTTCGTGTGATATCTGCGATTCTTGTTCATAATTATCCATCTGAAATAAAGACCAGAGGACCAATGGTCCTGTAGACGCTCACCTGATCTGGACAGCTTTACTTGCATAAGAACAAAGAGTCAATGGGGTAGTTTGAAGTCTATGGAGACTATGACCAAATTTGACCTCAAGAGCATGAATGTCACAATTTATGTAAAGGAGCATTAGCCATTGCTACATAGCAAAAACCAAAGCTGTCGCTTATGTGGTTTCAGAGTAGAAGATTTTTCCCCATTAAAATGTATATGTTGCCATGGCAAACAGAGTTAGCAAGCCAGTCAGATCTGCCAAAAAAAAAGCTTTCGTACTGAACAGAGATGCTGTGTGTTTAATTTGAACAAGATCCGCCTACTGGCTTTGGAGATATTGATGTGTGAAGGTTTTCCTATAGTATGTGACCATCGGGGCGTGGCCAAATTTTACCCCAGGCGCATAATTGGCATACTTGATGTACTGGACCATTAGCAACAGCCACATACTACATCAAAGCTGTGAGACCTGTGGTTTCACAGAAGAAGATTCTTTTTTTGTTCAATTCAATCGCATATGTTGCCATGGCAAACAGAGTTCCAGTCAGATCTGCCCAAAAGCAATATTTAACCTTTCCTACTGCCCAGCCATGCTGTGAGTGTATTTTGATTTAGACCCGTCTGCTGGCTTTGGGGATATTGGTGTTTGAACGTTTTCCTATAGTATGTCTATGGAGACTATCGACTCCCGGGGCATGAATTTATGTAGAGGACCATTAGCCATTACAACACAGCGAATGCCAAAAAAAGGTACAAGTAGGCAAAGATCAGGAAAAGGCGCAATCAGAAAAAGATTCCCACTCCAAAAACCGAGGTGGGAAAAAACCAAACTAACAATCAGGTACTTATATCATGAAACATATCGTAATCCGAATGAGCAGCTATTTTCCCAATAGGTGGCCACTCAGTTACCTTAACTTAACTAAAAATATGAAAACATACATAAGGCGCCAACAGCACAAATTTTTTTTTACACACAAAGACATAAAACAAAAAGAACCACCACAGAAGTATCGACTTGGAACGATCAGTAACACAAAGTTACTGGCGGGCTTAAACCGGTTTTACATGGCCATAACCTCACCCTCAGCTTCTGCAGTGGTTCATAACATTTAGTTAGTAAAGCTGTGTTCCATGTGGTTTCATAGTAGATTGGTTATACTACCGATCTGTCCAAAACAATATGTAACCTTTCCTACAGCCCTTTCCTACGGAGATATTGATGTTGGAAGGTTTTTCTGTAGTAAGTCTATGGAGACTATCGACCCCCGGGGCGTAGCCAAATTTGACCCTAGGGGCATGTTTGGCACAATTTATAATGTGGACTACCAAACATTGCTACATACAAAATATATAAGCTCTGGGCCTTATGGTTTTAGAGAAGAAAACTTTTTTTTATTTTTTTTTTCTGGTTGTAAGTTTAAAGAATATATCTGTTGCCATGGAAACCACAATGTTGATACAATCTGCTCCAAAACCTAACGCAGTCAATCCCCAAACCCAATAATGATTCACAGCAAATTTGATCAAGATCGGCCAACTTGCTTCAGAAATATTCTGCTATGAAACTGTGAATGGTCGATGACGACGGACGACGACGGACGCCAGAGCCTGCCTATCCTACGGTGACGTGCGAAATGAATGTCAACAACGTCAGAATCTCCATATACTTCAATGTATTTTCACGTTTACAAGAAAAGTATCCTGCCTATTTTCACGATTTTGGTGTCATTTGAATGGTAAATAATGGTAAATAATAAAATATCATAGTTTTATCGAAGCGTAAAACATTCAAAGGGATTAAGTATGGACTATATTACGCACTTTCGGGTAATGATCCCTCATCAGTAGCCCTTTTTGAACCGGCAACGAAAGCCAGAAAGGCACAAAGGTAAAGCAATAAACAAGATATTTTATTCAATTTTATACAAGCGTTTCAAGGCTGCAATTGTTTAAAAAAATGTAGGAATATTTTTTACAGTTTTGGGCAACGCCACCAATGACGTTAATGGGAAAATGAATTTATCAAAATTTCTTACAGTTTTAAATTGCTATATATGAAAAATGCAGAGTCAGAAAATTTCACCAAAAATATTGTTATAAATATTTGTTATAAACTTTATTTATTTTACTTCAATTACACAGAAAGCTCGTTGAACTTATATACGCGTTCTTGAAGGCGCGGATGTTGGCGTTATGTGGTCAAACGTGGTGGAGGAAACCGGAGAACCCGGGGAAAACCACCGAACCTGGACGGGCGACCACTACCCTGCCACATGCCTTGACCCGGATTCGAACCCGGATCGCCGTGGTGACAAGCGAGTGCGTTATCCACTACGCTATCCAGGCCCCCTTTAGTTCAAAAATATTATCTTTTGCTTTTTGTTTCATTTACCTTTTAAATGAGATGAAAATGACCATGAGAGACAGGTGATTTTTCTTGTAAACGTGGAACGTATTTATGGAAATCTATGGCGTTTGCGACGTTGTGGACATTAATTTGGAACGTCACTTTATAAGCTCATCTGTGAGCCTTCGGCCCAGGTGAGCTAAAAGCGTACTTTGCCATTCATCCCATCTAGAAGAATGAAGTTCATTCTTCTTTATTATCAAGGTGAGTATTTCTTTAATTTCAGGGGTTTCAGGTTTGCTTCTTGTTTTTTATTTCATTTTTCGATTACATTCCTTTAAGTAAGCAGAATAGCCTCAGAAGGGATGCCACATCCTTGGGTCCTTATTGTTTGGCTATGTCCCAAAGAGTTTGTCATGTTTATATGAGTAAATTGCAAAATGTGAGCCAGTAGAACTGGAAAACGATTCTGAGATTAACCCTTACCTAAATTAAGCTATGTTAATTTCATCTATGAATGTTCCATGTAATTGATTTGCCATTTCTCGCCTTGCTTATTGCTACTCTGACATATAGTACTATTATTCACTGTAGGAAAAGTGCATTCTGTTGTAGTAACTTAAGTTGTTATATGTTTTGGAGTCGAATTCTTGTACTATTTGAACTGTATGTACTTTTTCATATTTTAGTTCAGTTCGGGTAACTGAGTGGCCGCTTTTGGGGAAATAGCTGCTCGCTCGGCTTACGTATGTTTTCTTAGTATAGGTACCTAATTGTCAGTTTAGTTTGTTACCACCTCGGTTTTTGGAGTGGAAAATTCTTTCTGATAGCGCCATTTCCTGATCATTGCCTAGTCGTACCTTCTTAAATTAATAACAGAGTCTTTAAAATATTACCTTCGTTTGGCGTACGATTGTATGAATAGGGCTCGGCGTTTCTTGTTAGGGGACCTTTCAATAGTAAGATCTGATATGTCCCGTCTTGTTTGTAGTTTGTAAGCTCTTTTGCATTTGATTCATTGTTAACAATTTTGAAATAAAATTTCATGCATGAAATTATAGATGCATGAAATTATAGAAAACAGAACGGTCAATAGCTCCTTATGAATTTTACTTCATGTACATTGATACCTGTATTTGTTCTTGGTTGCCTTCGTATGTTTAACCATTTCGTATCTTGCTATGTTATAGGGCGGTCGATCAATTCTAAAACCGTTCTTGAATAATCTGCAATAAAAATGGTGACAATTATGGAAGTTGCTAGATGCGTGGATAACGTCATACCAATTCAGTTAATTCGACATTAAAATAAGCGAAATCAATGAAATAAGCATTTCATAAGCAAAATACTCTGCAAAAATCGTTACAGAGCCATAAACCTTTTATTCGGTTCGCATCAAGTAAAGCGTAAAAAGAAGCCTCGAGAGGATATTATTAAAATAGTTAAAATCAAATCATAATCTATGCAAATTTTATTGGAGCTCATGATTAGAATTTTACGTTAAATTAGTTATATATGTATATATAGATACATTTCAATGTGACATCTAACATGACTTGCACGGAAAATGATGTCATTTATGTAATTGAGTGCCGGGGATGCAGAAAATATTATATCGGGGAAACAAGTAATTTGAGAAACAGAGTCACACTACACATCAGGCGTAAAAACTTACGTATGATCCCGGTAAGTGGACACATCGCTTCCTGTTCAAAGTTCGACCCCAAATATTTAATATTCCCTTTTTATAAGATGAAAAATAGCAGCATAATTGACAGGAAAGAAAAGGAAAAGCAGTTCATAAAAATCATAAAAAAATTATGCCAGAATTAAATTCTTTATAAAAGCATTATTATGTAGAGACGCCAGAAGAAATCCTGTGATAGTAATAACCAAATACCGGGTATACCGGACTTTATATATTGTAACGTCAGAGTTAACTTCGTTTCGACGTTATGTTATAACCTAGGAAACGTTATTACGTTACTTGTTACTTGATAGTGTAAATTGCAAATTAAGGCTTTGAAAATTCTTTTAAAACATGAAACCGGTCAGCCGAAAATAAAAAATTGTGGCGATATCCAGTATAATTCTTATATATATATATATATATATATATATATATATATATATATATATATATATATATATATATATATATATATATATATATATAAAGTAGAGAAATAAAGATGTACTAAATTGGCGAAGGTAGGTTTCGAACCCGCAGACTTCGGCTTCGGCGCCTAGCTATACAGGGCCATCCCCTCTACCGACTGCGCTACTACGCTCCTTAAAAAAGGAGTTATCATAGCTCAGGTTTAGAGGAGATTTCCCTGCATAACCCGTCTGATAGGTTACTAGTTTTCGTTGTGCAAGCACACTCGTCTATATACATGGAATAACTGGATCCTATGGGATGCCAAAGCTTGGAAATAATATTTTCATATCAAAGATATACAAACTTCAACAGCTATTCCTACCAAGATCATTTCTGATACAAGTACATCGGAAAAATTATAAAGTAGAGAAATAAAGATGTACTAAATTGGCGAAGGTAGGTTTCGAACCCGCAGACTATATATATATATATAACTGAAATTTTTCAATTTTAACAGGATGAGACAATTATTTATTATTTATATTGCATGGGCATCTTTTCGTAATAGACATTTTTCACTTTTGAACGTAAATGCTGCTGGCACTTGCGGTTATGACTTTCCGTGTGATGGGGGACGACTCGTGAGGGCATATTTGAGACGAAGACGAGGGACGATATGAATAATTACTTAGTCAAAACTACCAATAGCCCGACGAAGACGAATTAAATGAGAGAGTCAAAAAAGTGAAATAGTCTAGAACGTGTACCTGTGTAGCTCAGTAGGTAGCGTTCTTGGAGTTGAAAGCGAAAGGTCCTGGGTTCGAGTCCCGGACGGATCACTTTTTTCTTTTCTTTATTTGTCTCTGTTGTGACAAAAAAGCTTTGGAAATAAAACATATATTATCAGCTGATTATATTTTTTGGCAAATACAAGAAACATGAAATGCCCTACTACATTAAATTCTTAAATCGTAAAGGAATTGAAGTTTGAGACGGCAGCCTACATGTATGTTTTCTCTTGTATTGGGAGCTCGACCGTATTTTTGGTATAAGAGCTGATCTATCCTCATGTCAATATTTCTTTCTGGGTGACATGAAAATATGAATATACTGAAGGCTTGTACAGGCATAATGTGGCTAGGATAAGTTAGCCACCCTGAACGACTTAAACTGAATGTTTTCCGCGGACGTAGGCACTAACTCAAATAGTACACTGTATAGTGTACATGTAAAGATATATGTATATTTATTAGGTGTAAGACCTACAGTTCCACGTGCTGTCTCGTGAGAGAACATAATTTATTTTTGCATGTTTATACATGTATTTCAAACAGATACTCGAAATCTTGATGTTATTTATTTGGTTGGTCCATTAGACGATGAGTGCGATATCCTAGCTACATTTTGCATAGCCATACAAATAAGTTGAGGTTTTGTAGACCTTCCACAGTATTTCAGCATTTTGAATGCGATAATTACGATTTTTGGGATGTTTCTTTCTTTCTGATCCTCATTTATTCTCTTGAATTATGCGTGATGTTTATCTGGTTGAATTCAAATAAATATAATTAAACTTCAAACTAAAACAATATCATTTTCAAGAAAATGAATGCTTATAGACTAAGAAACATACAGTCCGTTTTTTCATAACGTGCCGCGTACCTTGCTTAACCCTAAACAGGATGACAATATTCTTTACGCACGCAAGTTCCGTAGATTACTTCATGTCGCAGTGGTTCAGTCAGTCGCTTCGTAAAATCACATGTCGAGAATAAATACGTACATGTAGCTGATATAAGACTGGTACAAACTTATTTTTAGGGAGCGCGGTGGCGTAGTGGTAGGGCGTCTGACTCCGAATCGAGAGGTCCTGGGTTCGATCCCCATAGGCGCCACCGTGTTGTGTCCTTGAGCAAGACACATTCACTCCTTACTAACTGGTTAAACCCAGGAAGCGTTGGCTCCGTCCCGACATGACTTAAAAAATGTTGACTGGGACATAAAGCCTTAATAAAAAATGATTTTGATAAGAGCATCTGACTCGTTAGCTCAGGAGGTTGAGCGCGAGTAGGAAACGCTTATTTTTATTGGAATTATTATTTTTATTATTCGCAGAAAAAAAAAGATAAAAACTTAAAACCTATATGCATTGGTAAAATGCAAAAATAAAGAAATCCAGACAGCAATTAAACATATAAATCGTAAACAATGTTATCATATGCAATGGTAACAATGATTATTGTTGTCTCCCCGTTTAACTGTCTGATTGTAATGGAACAATGAACCAGAAGTGGCCTTTGACACGACATGTTTACAAAATCGCATCATCAACCGTCATGTTTGCCATTAAAGAAGACACTCGTGTGTATAACTAGGGATCGCTAGTTCAATTCTGAGCTGCCCATGGCTTTATGGTGACACTATAAACCGAGATCCCGTCTGCAAATGACGATAAATGTTGGTGGGAAAACAACTATCAACTATTTGTTATCGCCATGTGACTTTTAACATACTGGTGCATGTATATACGTACATTGGTTCTGTTAAGCTACATTTCACGTGTTTTTCGTGAACACACAGAAACTTTTTTACTTGTAAACATGGCAAAATTTACGATTTGAAACATTTAGTTGATCTTTAATTTTATGTGCAGTTCTTTTATTCTATGCCTTACAACGTTATGACACATTTCAAGTAATATCGAGCATAGTCTGTTATCCTCATCAGGATAACATGTCAGTGACATGACAACGCTTTTATAAAGCAAAACTTGAGTATGCAGGGGTATACCTAGTTTTAGCTCACATGAGCCCTTCGGCTCAAAAGGTGAGCTTATAGAATGGCCATGCCCCTGTCAACAATTTCCATGATCTTCTTCTCTGAAACAGCTTGGCCAATCAAAGTTAAAACTGTTTGCGGAGCATTCTTAGGAAGGGGAAACGAAATTTGCATAAATGGACCAGGTTACGTGACCAAGATGGCCGCCTTGGTTATAAATAGCTAAAACCGTTAAAATGTTTCTTCTCCAGAACCAGAAGGCCTATGATTTTGTAACTTGGCATGAAGCATCAAACAATATTAAACGCGCTACAAAGATCGGTAAGATCAACTAACATGTAGGTCGCCCATGCATTTAAATGGGGAAATAAGTTAAATGTAATTAAATGGGTGGAAACTTGCTATGATAATACAAATGGACAGATTTATTTTTATGAAAACATTAAGACCCAGGTGGTTGTCTGCTCCTGCCTGGGGGATATATACTAGTACATGACTATAATATATAAACATCTTCTCTGCAACCGCATGGCCGATCAAAGCCAAACTTCGTGGAAGGGGAACGAAAAGGTACAAGGAGGCAAAGAGCAGGAAAAGGCGCAACCAGAAAGAGACTCCCACTCCAAAAACCGAGGTGGGAAAAAACCAAACTAACAATCAGGCACTTATACCATGAAACATATCGTAAGCCGAATGAGCAGCTATTTTCCCAATAGGTGGCCACTCAGTTACCTTAACTTAATTAAAAATATGAAAACATACATAAGGCGCCAACAGCACAAAAAATTTTAAACACCAAGACATAAAACAAAAAGAACCACCACAGAAGTATCGCCTTGAAAGTTTGTATAAATGGTCAAGGTAAGTTGACCAAAATGGCCGCCATGGCTATGAATTGAAAAAACCTTTAAAAGTGTTCTTCTTCAGAACCAGTAGGCCTATGATTTTGAAACTTGGCATGAAGCAACTACAAAGTCTATATATGACCCAGGGATGACATTAACCTATTATAGGACAAGGTCAACTTAGGTTGCCTATGCTTCTGAAAACATAGATTGTGAGTATTCGTTCTATCATGTGTCCACAGTCTATGTTTTGAACAAATAAGAAAATATCAAAACTGTTGAACTGAAAATTTTCATTTTTTTTTTCAACTTAAAAACACACTGTATTTTGCTTGTTAAGGTTTTGTAATGATATCGTCATGATACAGGGTACCGTTTTAGTGCACATGTATTACACATGCTGACGACAGATCTACAACATTTGATCATTCTTAACCTTACTCATTAGGGCCCATCTTTGCGTCCGGAATCGGGCAAGCATGTAAGCACATAAGCTTCTAACTCAATCTGAATTGAAATAAATAATAAATTGAATCGGTTTGTTGATTTGGGCGTTAATCCAACAGCAAAGGTCATATGGAAACGAGACCTCAGTTTATAGTCTCATCCGACAGACGCAAGAAGACCCGGATCAAACCTGCGATCTCTGGTTTATAAGGCACGTGAAATAACCACTGCACCATGGAGGCTTGCTTAATAGGTTCAGTATAAACTTTATCATGATAGAAATCGTACTTTTAAACTTTAAAAAAGGACAAAAGAACGCATGCCCTTAACATCAACTGCGTTCGGCTTGCCAAGCAGCAATGTGGTTTGATAACTGATCCGGCTTGATATGATCTTTGTTTTGTCGATGGGCCCTAGGACAAAATGTTCCCCTGTTACATGTACATGTATATATATTAGAATCATGAATGGCGGTTCGTTTGTTTACATATAAAAGGTCGGTAAATGGACACGTGAAATGTCTGCGTGGTATACTGTACATGTATATGTATATGTGTATTCGGGTATTGTCTATCAGTGTCAGCACCATCGTATATGCTTGCGATACAATCAAAGTCCTTACAACAAAGATTGATGCAACATCACACAACATGTGATAAAATGGATTAAAACAACCTTCAGCGCAGCAATATCGCTTTGGCAACTACCAACACCAAGACAATGAACTCTTCGCCGTAGCCTTGCTGCCCAATTGATCAGTCTTACAATCACGGGTGACACAAACCAAGTTCTGCTTGTGGGTGTGCAAGTTCGTTTTCTCAGGGTTCTCCCCTTTCTCCCCTGTTACTGATTTACCCGTCTCATATGAACTAAAATAATCTTGAACGGGCCGAAACTTGTATAAAAACGCATCATTATGATCAGAAATGAGCACAATCAGGCCCTTATCTGTAATCAAGTAACAATAGAATGACCAAGAATCTATACAATTAAATTTCCCATCCTAACAGACAACAGGCGGGAGAGACATGGCGGTCCCACACATCACAAGCAATTTAACAACACGCATAAAAACAAAATTACTAGCTCTTTCCAAACAAGACCAGCGTCTAGTCTGTTAAAAGGGACAATAGGCGGCCCCCGTGGCCGAGTGGTTAAGGTCGCTGACTTCAGTGCTCTTGATCACTCGATCATCTCACCGCCTCGCACGGGGCAGAATTCACATGTGGGACGAGCCAAGCTCTGCTTGCGGGTGTGTCAGGTGGTTTTTTCCCGGTTACTCCGGTTTTCGCCCCACTTTCTGATTGATTCGTCTCGATATGAGTGAAAAGGCCTGAAAGGGACGTAAAACTGAATCAAAAAAAAAAAAAGGACAATACACGAGGCAATAATCTTAAGAAAACACATGTGTCAATGTGAAGACAGTATACACCATTATTTGTGAAACAAATTAATAATTTGTGCACTTTGACAGAATATGTAGTGTCCAAAATTGCTTCTACGTGTATGTGAAAATGGCGAACATCAAAAGTAAACTGCGGCGAAGTGACGCGCGACCCGCTTTACGCTATGCGTCCTCTACAGAAACACTTTAGAAACTCATGAAAATAATATTATATACTGACCGACAAAAGAAACCCGACACTTTTTAATGTTATATAAAAAGTTTATCCCTTGTGAGGGGTGGATTATTTTTGGTATGTATGCATCTCTTACTATTGTCTAATGATTCCGAATCCGTTTTTGGCGGCAATCATTTGGTAAATTCTGTAAACATGTAAACTGTAATTTAAGCAATATTTGCTCGTGCAACGTTATGGTTGAATGGTTACATGTGAAAGTCTACACATGTTGAGTCTAATGTTAGCCAGACATTTCCCCATCGTTATTTCTTTGGAATTTTTTCTGTCACCATTTTTATCGATCAATGAAGTCGGGCTGTTTGAACCTTTTTAGCCGGTCTTTCAGTCTAATGTTATTCGACGTTATTTTCAGTCAGTGTGGCCTCGATACGAAGCCGTAATTGTTGGTTTAGGTGATCAGACCCGCTTTGAATAATTTTACCACTTCCGCTTTAGACGATTAGCTGGTATCACGTGTTTACCCATTTCGGGGCGATTTTTTTATTTTCGCATGTTTTTCCATGTAACATGCCCTTTTTAGCAGTCGTTAGAAGAAATTCAGCATGCGGTCGCAATGGCCAATGCATAACAACTGTTTTATTTCAGCTTAAATTTACCTCGTAATGGTTACGACTTAGATTTGTGATTTTTGAAATGACCCCCTTGCTTTAATCTTTGTGCATTACAGAAAGGGATTTTGTCGAAAACGTGATGTTTTGTAACCAAATGATGTGGAAATGATGTGCCTTTCACGCCGTATACATCTCGTTTTATTGTACCTCTGCTTTTTCCGATTATGCCTCCAAATGTAAGTGTCGGGTTTCTTTTGTCGGTCAGTATATATTGTGTTAGTTTGATTTTAATTTATTTATTTGAATTCAACCAGGTGAAACAGCACGCATACTATCACACAGAATAAATGAGGATCAGAACGAAAGCTTATGTCTTGCCAAATTAATTTCCTACATCGTAACCATCGCACTCGATATGGCAGAAATACTGTTGAAAGTCTACAATAAACAAAAACAGTTGTGTGGCTAGGCATATTGTAGCTACATGTAGGGTATAGCCTCCTTCGCTCTTCCTACTGTCGAATGGACTCAAAACGACACATCGAAAAAATAAACATTGTTCGCTCACGAGATAGCACGTGAAACTGTAGTTTTACATCTATACACATATATATGAACATGTACACTATACTGTTTGATTTGGTGTCTTTTGTTTTTGTTAAAATTCAGTTTTACGTCCCTTTCAAGATTATTTCAGCTCATATGAAAAGCACCAAACAGTAGGTGGGGCGAAAACGGGAGTACCCCGATAAAACACCGCCTGGCACACCCGTAAGCAAAACTTGGCCTGTCTCACATGTGGCCATTGTGGGTCTCGAACTCACACCAGACACAACGGTGAGATGATTTAGTGATTATGAAACAGCGCTCTTAACTGCTCGGCCACGGGAGACGCTTGCGTAATTTTTTTAGTCATTAGAGGCGGTCAGCTTATCCTATCCACATTAGCTGTACCAGGCAGTCAGGAAATAAATGTTGACGTTAGGATCGGTCGCTGATCCGTTCTTCTGCCGAAAATGACGATCGAGTTCTCGGCTTCAATGGGTGAAAAATCAAGACCTATAAAAAACCTATACATGCGGTCTGCCTTCTCACTAGACAGTTTAATCCAGAAACTTACGATTTAGTATTAAATGCAGCAGTGAATTTTGTGATTCTTGCATTTGCAAATAGATAAAATATTATTTTCTTTTTTCCTTTTCTTCATTTCTCTTTAATTTTCTAAGCTTTATTGTCACAGGTGCGAAAAAAGGAAGAAACAAAGAAAAGGAAACATAATTTTTGTCCTACCGGACTCGAACCCAGGACCTTTCGATTCAATGTCTTACACTCTACCTACTGAACTATTCAGCTAGGCGTCCTGGACAATTTGTTTTGCGTGTCTCATTTAATACACCTCCGGTGGGCTGTTGGTAGTTTTGACTAAGTAATTCTTCATATCGCCCCTCGCCTTCGTCTCAAATATGCCCTCACGAGTCGTCGCCCATCACACACAAAGTCGTAACCGCAAGCGCCAGCAAACTTTACGTTCAAAAGTGAAAAATGTCTAATAGTAACATACATGTATAGTTCCATATACCTCATCGTCATGTCCTCATCCTCTCCTCCCCAGCCCCAGTAGCTGTTTGAATAGCCGTTAACCTGTCTAAAATGTCGTGTCTGTATAGCAAATACCCCTCCTACCAAGTCTTTTAATACGTCTGGTAACCTGCGATGAATTAAAATAAAAATGATAGAAGGAAATGTATATGAATGGTAAAATCGATTTAAATCCTCAACTAATGTTTACTGGGCTGTTAAATGCGACTATGCAGTAATGTATGTTGACTTCGGCTCTTAGTCTGTTTACTTGGCTGTTAGAACAGCATTTCGTTTTAAGTCGAATTTATCTGTGTGACCTATTTGCTGGCTATCTTGCTAGCATCTTACCCTTCATACATATTGCTATATGGTTATATGAGAAAACAAACACTCAGCATATGCGAAAACAACGATGCTGATCAGCTGTGCAGTGACTGTGAAGCTGACCAGCCCAGCGCCCTTGTTTTTGTTACGTGGATAGTACGATTCCTCTTGTTTCTAAATCTAAAATTTCCAGCCCTAAGCCATCTTCTGTGCTTGTATAGCTCGGTTTGTGTCAGACCTGGTCGGTTTTCTTATGACGCGGCTCATATTCTTTTACTTTCTAGTATTGTCATTTTCCTTACCCGTCTGTTGTCAGGCTCGGCACTTGGCATTTAATCGTATCAGTTCGCGGACTTTCCTTCTTCATCTTTTGTTATATTTTTGCAAGTATCTACAACTACAATCTTATTCAGCACCAGTACCTGTTTGTCTGTTTGTTTGTGTTTCCACGCCGGTATTTAGAACGGGGCCTTGGTTCTAAGTGCACCAATTCGAGGTCGTTGCTTACTTTTACTTATCAAACTATCAAACTGATGTGACATGTAATAGATCTGTGAGTAAATGAATGTGTCGTCGCGTACGCTGGTGGGGAATTTTCGTATATGGCAACTGAAATTTTAAGACCTAGTCCCACTAAATCGAATGATTGCAGAAACGCAAGATTCGGGGGTATTAACACCAATCTTTAGAAATTTTAATGATCTCAAGGCCGATCCTCTTTTTTTCGTTGAGTATACTTTAGAGTGGTAGTGTTTTTGTGTCGCGCTTACAATATTGACTTTTGCTATTGTTTTCAAGGGACAGTTGAAATATTCAATCTGGAACTGTTGGAATTAATTTAGCTAGTGAGTTGAGTTTCATATTTTTTTATCAAAAGACAAAATAACTGATTAGCTATATTGTCATCAGTTTTCGCGGTCCACGTCTTCAGGGAAGGGTCATGCTCGAAATCACAAAAAAAAAAAAAAAAAAAAAAAAAAAAAAAAAAAAAAAAAAAAAAAAAAAACTATACTGATACAAAAAGTTAAGGCGACATGAAAATTGCTAAGCTGACATGAAGACACAGTTGGACTGTAAAATCTGCTGATAATTAAGGATTTGTGAACTAATAACTGACTGGTTGTGACTCATTAGAAAGTATCAAGAAATACCATCATTTCACAATGGACGTAGATAGTAATGCAAAGGAAGATAATAAGAACAGCGGCGGGGTGAGACAAGTGCTAGTGATGCTGATGCTAGTATGATAGACGATAGTAATGTGAGTAAAGATGTAGTCAGGGAAGAGCTGACGATACGGGTTTTAAAGATAAAAAAATGAAAGATAATACGATGAAAGAAGATTCTGAAAAAGGCAAGATAAAGTATCCTTAAAATGTCAACAAGGGCAACAGTCAGCCGCAAAGTCGGAGGAAAAAACAACCAAGGCGAAGTATGATAAAGAACAGAAAGAAGATGAAGGTGAATGGGAAGACCTAAGTTTTAAAGAGATGGTTACGTTACAGCTGAAAGATTTTTGTGCTAGCCTAGCGAACGTTGTCAGAAAAAAAAGAAATTGAGCCAATGTTCTCTGCATTTTTTGAGAAGAAGTAAGATAAACTAATGTTCAAAATGAAAGAAGAAGTCATGAGATCAGTAAATCACAGAATAGAAGTACTAAGGGGAGAGTTACATGACTATAAGTATCAAAATAATAAGTTTGGAAGGCGAATTGAGACTCTTGAAAATGAGCTGAAAAGAAGTCTGAAGATATTCAATGTCAAACACAAGAAATTGAAAAGATCCAAACTGCTATTGAAACATATACAAAGCTTTCTACGGGTGCACTAATGAATTAGAGCAGTACAGCTGAAGAAATTTTGTAAGAATTTGGGGGCTGCCAGAAAAAACTGACTCTGACACTTCTTAAAACAGTGTGATCTGTTCCTAAACGTCCAAATTACACAAACATTTATCGATGGGCATCAATTACTTGGTATCTTAGGAACAAGAAAGTTCATCAAACTTTGGTCACGTTATTATTTATAAACAGTTTAGAATGCACTGCACTCAATACACTATCACCAGTCTACATTATATAGGTTAAGTGACACATATAAATCGGAAGGGTCATGGAAAAACAACATTTAAACAACATTTAAAACCTTATGCCTAAAGATCTACGGCGGCCAGTAAATTTCACGGCTAGAAAAAAGTTTGTCTGATCCTGCAAGTCGAAGTCTAAACAATTACTTCATTCCAAAGAGGAATAAGCATTATTGTCGTTATATGTTTCTGAAAATGAGACCACTAGAAGAAGAAACCACAGTAGAATATGCAACAAGACTAAGAGAAAAGGCAGATGACTGTGACTTTAACGACAATGAAGATGACAGAATATTAGAAGATTTAATTCAGGCAAATAGAAATGAAAAATTGATTCAAAAATGCATATCCAAAGCATGGACATTAGACGAATTTCTAATAGAAGCTGGTCAGATAGAAGCTATTTCTGAGCAAGTCTACAGCATGAAAGCAGATCTATCACTGGAGGAACGAGATGAATAAAGAAGCCGCAAGAAGCAAAAGCTGGCGATCAAGAAATTTAGATATCGGCGTGAGAGCCCCAGCAGCAGAACCCTGCAGTTATTGCGGATTACGTGGTGTGCATCCTAGAGGAATGAACTGTCCTGCATATGGAGTGCAGTGTGAAACATGCAAGATATTTGATCACTTTTCGTCTGTTTGCCGAGAAAAGTAAGCCAGACAGAAACAAGATATGCACATTCAAAGATGGATGACCATTACAAAAATCAGAGGATATTGAAAACTGAAGAGCCTTACATGTATGATAGCTAAGCCAGTTCAGATGATGGATTTTTGACACAGTCTGTGGGTCATTTGAGAGTAAAGACGGTAACAACTGCAAATTATTTGAATGAAACTGAGGAAACGCAGATAAGCATAGAGGAGCGTGTAACGCAACTTGAAAGTGAACTCAAAGCAGCTACAACATTAATACAACAATTAGTTGCTCAGTAGCAAAGCAACCAATATCATGAAATGATGCAGACTGCCAGGAATGCTCAACCGGACAAAGATGTCTGTGCACTACAGAACCAGTCCAAGACACCTGAGAAGAAAGTAATACACATACGAGTAATAAAAATGAACACAGAGATGACTGGGGAAATGGGACCAGTAGATACAAAGCTGGACATGCATTCAGACACAAATGTTTCAGAAAATGAGAGCCAATATCATGAACAATTCAAAATGCGAAGCAATGACAAGCACATCACTGGAAATAAGATATGGCGAAAGAAAAGAAGAACGAGGAAGAGAAACTAGTTTACAAAACAACGTATTTGTGTCTTTTCCGCTCTTAATTATAAACTGTCCGTTTGGTTTATTTAAGACGTTTGAAACATGCAATTTAAGATTTCAAGTGAAGCAAAATTGAACACATCAGATATTATTCTCTCTTTTGAAAATAAGGGAGAAATGTAGTATCCTTAAGTTTTTGTACTGTGATGTCAGCGACGTCACGTCACGACGTCGGTTGCTGTTGTTACGTTGCATAAATCCATTATTGTTACATGTACCACATTAAACATAATCACCTAAAAAGTCTGGTTATTACATACACCGTATAGGGGCATATGATAAAGACACTGCAAATCAAAATCCTCGTCCAATCATTGCCAAATTCGAAAAGTTTAGGATAGAGAGTATGTAGATCGAAAGCCAAAGACGCGCTGCAAGGTAAACCGTATGGGATTCGAGAACAATTCCCGAAGGTCATAGACAAAAAGCGGAAGTTACTTTACGCAATTGCGGAAGAGGCCAGAAAAAATCAAAATACACGCACTGGATGAATTGTATGTCAAACCCTTATTCTCTCCATGTTCTCAAACTTGACTGGATCGTGTTACATTATTAGTAAATTGTATTGTTGTCCCCATTTTGATATTGTATTTGTTATTTCATGTTTTGTTTTGTTGCGTGCGGTTAGTGGAAACAGTCTAGCTGACTGCAAACATAGGGCTGAGAGATTTATTGGAGGTTTTCGGCAGCAACGACCTAGGTAGGGAAACCACCCAGCCAGACAGTTTGCTAACGCATGCCATCGATGTGTCCTTCAGCACTATTTATTTGTTTCTTTCATGCAACGGGGCAGCTTTTTATGCTTATGGGCACCCGGTATCTTTCCGTAAATCAATTAGCAAGTAAACCTAAATTTGGCCCCTGTCTGTCGACCAGGAGTCAATAAATAGAATGGTTATAGTGAAAAAAAGTTTTAGTTATATAATTTCACTGGCCATACACTTATAAAGATAATAAAATTTTCAAATTCTGTATGGATCAAAAGTCATTTGTTCTCTCACGATGAATAACATTTACCTCAAATCTGTTATCATAAATATACATGAGTGTCCTTAAGTTGTATTTTCATTTTAATTCTATGCCTCATTTAAAAGCAATGATTGTACATATTTTTGATAGGTTTCACAGACATATGATTTTGTAAATATGTATATAACTATGTTAATATATGTTTCACTCTTAAGAGGACCATAATGTGCGATTAGTTTATATACTAAATATGTTATCCTCTTTAAATAAAGACGTTGTTATTATTATTATAATTCTTCTTCTTCTTCTTCTTCTTATTATTATTATGGTAGTTTGACTTATGACTTCGTAAATGAGGATGAAATCTTCGCGGAGGAGACAGGCCAGCCTCGTTTTGATAGTGAGACGCGAAGGCAGGACACACGTTCGAAAATACGTCAAAATGAACAAAACACGAATTCTTAAAGATCATATGAGGGAGAGCGTGTATTTTACCGTAGCAAAGGTGCGAGATACCAATATTATGGCACACGAGTATCGGATGAAACGAAGTCAGTAAACTTCTCAGTGCCGGTTTCAAATCGAGTCGGCCCACTGGCATGGAAGTATAACACCCGATGCAACAAATGGGCGGCGCTAGTGCCAGTATAAAACATCCAACGTCGTCACCCCTGGATGGCAATTATACGACGAAAAAACACAAAGAAGGCCATGATTCAGACACAAGTGTTCACGATACGGAAACGGTGTCTCCGCCACGACCCGGGGCGGCGACACAAAGTGTACAGAACTGTTCGGCGACTGAAATAACGTTTAACGTTTAACCGTGTCAGAGTTGGGACATACCGACACAAATATAACTGACTCCAGTGTTAATTAGCCACAGAATGTAGCTGGTGTTAAGTCTACACCGGCAGATACAAACAAATTACCCCATTGTCAAGACGCAAAATGTTAAAATGTTGTAATAACATTTTAACATTTTGCGTAGATCAGTCACAACGCAATATGTTAAAAATGTTGTAATAACGTTTTTCATTTTGCGTAGATCAGTCACAACGCAATTTGTTAAAAATGTTAAAACTGCATCCTCGATATAGTGAGACAAAGCTCGACCATACAGAAATAATGAAACCTCTCTGAACCATTTCCTGGTTTTCAGATACCTGAGATAATAAAAAATTTAACTTTTTGGCATTCCGAGACCCTAATTCTACCTTTTGAAGCCGTTTGTGCCTTATTTCAGCATTCACGCAGACTTTCAGTATTCCGGTGCCAATGTACATAAACTCTGTTTTTACCTTTAAATACCCTCAAAAGACCTTTTTGATCGTTCTGCAATACTATCTGACCATTCACAGACTTACAGAATAAGTATAGGATTTTTAACATTTTTATAGTATTTTGCGTTGATCGCTGGCAACGCAAAATGTTAAAATGTTCAAACATTTTTTTTTCAGAATTCTTGCAGATTTTCAGGATTCCGGTGCCAATATACATAAACTCTGTTTTTACCTTTTAAAAACCTCAAAAGGTCTTTTGGATCGTTCTACAATACTTTCTGACCATTCTCAGACTTCAAGTATGTTTAGGAGTTTTTAACATTATGTAACATTTTGCGTTGATCGCTGGCAACGCAAAATGTTAAAATGTTAAAACTTATTATTTTTGCCTAGCTGGATTTTTATGGCTATCTGAATACCTGAGATAATAAAATTTTAACTTTTTGGCATTCTGAGACCCTAATTCTATCTTTTGGAGCCGTCTGTGACTTATATTAGCATTCTGACAGACTTTCAGGATTCCGGTGCCAGAGTACGTAAACCATGTTTTCACCTCTTGATATTCTCAACAGTATTTTCGAATCGATCTACAACGCTTTCTGATCATTCTCAGACTTCCAGAATAAGTGTTAGAGTTTTTAACATTTTTATACCATTTTGCGTTGATCCCTGGCAACGCAAAATGTTTTTTTTTTTTTTTTTTTTTTTTTTTTGCCTAGCTGGACATTTATGACTATCTGGATACCTGAGATAATAAAATTTTGACTTTTTGGCTTTCTGATACCCTAATTCTACCTTTTGGTATCGTCTATGACTTATTTTAGCATTCTCGCAGACTTTCAGGATTCCGGTGCCACTGTACGTAAACCATGTTTTCACCTCTTGATATTCTCAAAACTATTTTTGAATCGATCGTCGACACTTTCTGATCATTCTCAGACTTCTGGACAGAATAAGTTTAGGAGTTTTTAACATTTTGCGTTGCCAGCGATCAACGCAAAATGTTAAAAATGATAAAACATTTTTTCGCCTAGCTTGATCTAAATTTATGACTATCAGGATACCTCAGATAATAAAAAGTTTAACTTTTTGGCATTCTGAGACCAAATTTCTGCCTTTTGAACCGTCTGTGACTTATTTCAGCATTCTCTCAGACTTTCAGGATTCCGGTGCCAATGTACAATAACTCTGCTTTTACCTTTTAATACTGTCAAAAGACCTTTTGGATCGATCTGCAATACTTTCTGACCATTCTCAGACTTCCAGAATAAGTTTATGAATTTTAAACATTTTTATAACATTTTGCGTTGATCAATGGCAACGCAATGAAAAAAATGTTAAAACATTTCTCGCCTAGCTATATCTAAATTTATGACTATCAGGATACCTCAGATAATAAAATTTTAACTTTTTGGCATTCCGAGACCCTAATTCTACCTTTTGATTCCGTTTGTGCCTTATTTCAGAATTCTTGCATACTTTAAGGATTCCGGTGCCAATATACATAAACTCTGTTTTTACCTTTTAATAACCTCAAAAGGTCTTTTGGATCGATCTATAATACTTTCTGACCATTCTCAGACTTCCAGAATAAGTTTAGGAGTTTTTAACATTTTTATAACATTATGCGTTGATCGCTGCCAACGCAAAATGTTAAAAATGTTAAAACATTTTTTCGGCTAGCTTGATCTAAATTTATGACTATCAGGATACCTGAGATAATAAAATTTTAACTTTTTGGCATTCTGAGACCCTAATTCTACCTTTTGGAGCTGCATGTGACTTACATTTTAGTGATCTCGCAGACTTTCAGGATTCCGGTGCCAATCTACATAAACTCTGTTTTTACCTTTTAATACCCTCAAAAGACCATATAGATCGATTTGCAATACTTTCTGACCATTCTCAAACTTCCAGAACAAGTTTAGGAGTTTTTAACATTTTTATAACATTTTGCGTTGATCGCTGGCAACCCAAAATGTTAAAATGTTAAAAACAAAATATTCCTGTCAGGATACACGAGAAAATGAAATTTTATTATCTCAGGTATCCTGATAGTCATAAATTTAGATCAAGCTATAGAAAACTAATATAAAGCATAATAAATAGTAAAACGGCTTGCCATAGTATCGAGTTCCTGAAGATGAACGTAAATGGCAAATAAAAGACTTGCTATGCTCTCGCATATATAGCTTGCAAGTACACAGCAATGCATTTTGTTACGAAAACCAATGGACTTGTAAATTATTGTCATGTTCCTTGCTTTCTTGGCCTGTGCCAAGAAGAGTCTGGAATAATCTGACAAACACAAGACATGCATGCTGTTGATTTTTTGAACGAGGGTTCGATTCCCTCCCCGGAATGAAATTAATGCTGGTGCAAAGTGGGCATATATCCGGTGGCCCCGCAAGAAATTCAGTAGGCATGCAATGTTTTAGCAGTTGTTGTAATTTTGTAATACTATATATACCCGATATGGATTTTGTCCAAAAATAAAATTTAAAAAATGGGCCTCATTTGATTGTGAAGGATAAAAAACCTGCCTGTCTCATCTGTTTTTTGCAAAAAGTTGTCTGAGAAGCAAATATATTTTTTTTTGCCTTAACTCTTAAAAGAAGGCATCCTTGTTTTGATTTATGAGTAATTAACACTTTTGTCAAGGGACTCACTACCAAAATACGGTTAATACCCTGAATGAACAGTGAATGAGAAAGGAAGTGAATAAGTTTACAAGTAAGTAAGAACGTAGGTAAGAAAGTTAGTGGTGAATTAAAGTGTCACATACATGTCTATAATAAATAATATGAGCCGCCACATCAGAAAACCAACAATCTGCATTTGTGAAAACAAAGGTTGGTGATAACCGCGAAGATGATCAGCCCCTTTGATTTCGCTGCAAGGATAGTGCAATCCCTCTTCTTTGTACATACAAAATTTCATGCTTGTATCTGTCTTTAAAGGCTGTACAGCCCTTATGTACAGTCGGTTTGTGACGGACCTGGTTGAAAACCACAATATTGGTTTTCTCATGAGACGGCTCATAAAACACTACAAATCAATACAATTAAGACACACAGCTGGTTTTATCCATAACACTACTATTGCTGTCATAATGAGCCACGACCTCAGAAAACCGATTTTCGGGAAAAGGGAGCGTCGGTTGTCGACATGTTCCAACACAAACCAGGCTGTGCAGCGACAGAAAAAAGCTAGAGATTCTGAATTTCATATTTAGCAAGTAGAGGAATTGTACTATCCATGTAGCTAAAACAAAAGTGCTGATCAGCTTGGGCCTTCGCGTTACCACAAAGCGTATCTGCGCCTTTGTTTTCGCCTATGCAAAAATCCAGTTTTCTCATGTTGCCGCACATATAAAATCAGAACTTTAGGTCATTATTATTTTATTGTCCTTGTGGTGGAAGCCCGGCATGACGAAAAACTGCCACTTTCTACTACTACTACTACATTATTATTTTATTTACTGGTTCTGGGGGGGGGGGGCAAATTGGCTAGACATATGGCAAGAGGAGGAAATAAAATTAAAATGTCTCCAATCCTCCAAAAGGAACAAAAATAGAAATCTCAAAACTACCAAATATTTTCATATTTTCAAATGCTGTCGACACTCGACATTACTTTCAATTCACATGTTGGCCATCCCTGAGGATGATATCCTAGGTTTGATGATTTAACTTGTGATATCACTGTCACAGATTCGAGGATACCGTTTTCTTCAAAACATATAACACACTGTTCTGATTTCATATTTTAATGACATCATCAATCATATCAGTTATAGACACGTCTGCAGGTTTGCAACATTGCCCCTTTATCAGGATCAGACACATAGTCATACGGCAATATGGGACACACAGTCCTGTACACACAGCCCTGCAGCAATGCTCTTTTCTTGGTGAGCCTCAGTAGGCGGCCACCTGCAACCAAATGTAATTTCACTCAATTTCTGTACATTAAAAACCTGGACAATATTCCGCGAGTACAATATAATCACTGAAATTTTGCATTTTTACAAATTACAACTATGCGTACAGTTTACCACAACTAGGCGTACAGTACAACTAACATCAACATACCGTACAGTTTGGGCACAATAAATGTACAATAACAATATACATGTGAAACTGGTACACCCATATTAAAAATGCACGAAACCTCTATATTCCACTTGCACTTTTGCTTTTAATAGATAAAGTATTGGGGTTTAAAAGTGACCTAACTTGAATTGCAAAACTTTATGTACACATCTGACTTCTCAATTAAGTTCTAGGCACTATTATAACCCTTATACAGTTACATAAAGAGCAATTTTCTTTGCAATATGAAAATGATGTCTTTTCACACAGGAGGCATTTGTATAATGCTTATATACAATGAATTAAAATAAGCTGCTACTTACAGAAAGATATTCCTTCAAATTCTCTCTAAAACACAGCACAAGCTCACAATTCACACAACTTCACTGCTTTTTAGGTAAAAGTAAACTATTATTTAATATTGACTGATTTTACAGGTATACCATAATTACTGACCACTGTATTGAAAAACCTGTCACTTAAGGTAGTTTACCACATTCAGTCTAAATATCAAATACAAACATGTCACTATGTGACAATCACAAGTTAAATTTGTTAAACCTGGTTTTTCAAACTTTTCATTATTTCTTATTTAGGCTGCAAGCCCAAAACCAAATGCCCACTATATTAAAGTCTGATCAACCAGGTATTTCTCTAAGGTCACATGATTTTGATATCGCAAGTTTCTTGATATTTCATTGGGCGACTAGTTAAACCTGGTTGGTGGTATATCAAAACATTTGACAGAAAAATCTTGTTTCTCAATTTGATAGGTCATCACCAATGAACCAATGAAATTCCGAGAAACTTGGGATATCAAAAAACTTTTGTTATACCAGGTTTACGAGGCGAACCAATGAAACAACGAGAAACAACGAGAAACTTGGGATATCAAAACACGTGACAGAAAAAACAGGTTTCTCTTGATTTGATTGGTCGGCGACAATGAACGACAATAAGGGTATTTTAAACCAATGAAATTCCGAGAAACTTGGGATATCAAAAAACTTTTGTTATACCAGGTTTACGAGGCGAACCAATGAAACAACGAGAAACAACGAGAAACTTGGGATATCAAAACACGTGACAGAAAAAACAGGTTTTTCTTGATTTGATTGGTCGGCGACAATGAACGACAATAAGGGTATTTTAAAGTAAAGACAGAGTTTATGTACATTGTCACCGGAATCCTGAAAGTCTTCGAGAATGCTAAAATAAGTCACATGCAGCTCCAAACGGTAGAATTAGGATCTCAGAATGTCAAAAAGTTAAAATTTTATTATCTCATGTATCCAGATAGTCATAAAGATCCAGCTAGGCAAAAAAAAAGTTTTAACATTTTTACATTTTGCGTTGCCAGCGATCAACGCAAAATGTTATAAAAAATGTTAAAAACTCCTAAACTTATTCTGGAAGCCTGCGAATGGTCAGATAGTATTGCAGAAGGATCCAAAAGGTCTTTTGAGGGTATTTAAAGGTAAAAACAGAGTTTATGTACATTGGCACCGGAATTCTGAAAGTCTGTGTGAATGCTGAAATAAGGCACAAACGGCTTCAAAAGGTAAAAATAGGGTCTCGGAATGCCAAAAGGTTAAATTTATATTATCTCAGGTATCAGAAAACCAGGAAATGGTTCAGAGAGGTGTAGGTCGAGCTTTGTCTCACTATAGTCAAAGATCGTGGATGAAGTTTTAACATTTTTAACACATTGCGTTGTGACTGATCTACGCAAAATGTAAAAAATGTTATTACAACATTTTTAACATATTGCGTTGTGACTGATCTACGCAAAATGTTAAAATGTTATTATAACATTTTAACATTTTGCGTCTTGACAGCCCATGACAGCCAAAATGAAAGCACTCTGAAAGCCAAAAGGGTGATGAGAATTCTGACACTGCCTAGCGGGGCGCCGAGGGTAACTCGAACAATAACGAACAGCATTTTAGTTTATATATAAACCAAGCTGAAACATTGAACGGTGTACAGTTTAGGCAGACTCAATTCATATCTATAAATGTTTGTGGGTTAAAATCTAAACTTCAGTGCCCTGAATTTGTCAGTTTTGTTAAGTTAAACGACATAATTGGTGTCCAAGAGACCAAGCTAGTTGACAAAGTGTATGTAGAGGGGTATCAAGTGTTCTCGAACAATCGTACTGCTATCTCGAGATACCGGTCAGGTGGCTTTACCCTAATGGTTAAAAATGAACTATCACCCTTTATCATTGTTCACAAATTTGAAAGAAAATTAACTCTCTGTTTTTTTTTTTATTTCTAAACAAATAATGATAAATGGCGAAGACCTTCATTGTGGCATAGTTTTTTATCCCACCCTATAAATCAAAGTACATGCATCTTGACCCGTATAAAGAGTTGCAGAACGATCTCGGAAAATACATTGTACATGACAAGAAGTAAAAACGTCTTGCTATTTGGAGATTTTAATTCACGTACTGGTATTAAGAATGACTATGTAAACTGTGACAAATTAAAAAGTCAACTTAAGGGGGAATGAAGAGCTGTACAGTGAAAATCTAGATATACTGGACTATTTTGATGAATGTGGTATTCCTTTACAAAGAAACAATGCTGATGAAAATTCCAATTATTACGGCCCACAACTTTTGGAAATGTGCAAGTACAATAATTTGTTCATTTTAAATGATAGATAAGGTACAGATAACACGTTGCCAAAAACAACATGTAAGAATAAGAGTACTGTATATTATTTCATTTCATCAGCCTACATTTTTCCTTTTATAAATTCATTCCAGGTATTTGACTTTGAAAGTTTGTTTTCTGATGCACACTGTGCAGTTTTGCTCTCAATCAATCAATTCAATTATGTCAATTGATGGAAAACGTGACTTGTTTCTTAAAAATATAAAGGCAAATGGAGTGCAAAGTATTATGACTAGTCTTGAAAATTAAAAACCAAATAACGTAAGCCAGACAAGCATTAACAATGTTGTGGAAAAAATTGAAACTGTATTTACCACCACTGCCAAACAAAGTTTAGACACAAAAAACATACTCAGCAACAAAAATAACGATTACAAACAACGGTTCGATTAAAAATACCGCGAGACACGAACTACATATCGCAATGTCAGAAAACTATATAATAAACACAAGAAAACATATTTCAAATCACTTTTGAAAACAGTCAGTAAAGAATATAAAAATAAAATTTCAAAAAGTATCAGAAAATTTTAAAATCAGAGGGTAAACAAGTTAAGAACACTAAAAACATCAAACCCAAAAGAAGATTGGAAAAATATAAATTCTCTTGACAAACACAGTTCCAATGCACCACCATTATCTGAGCTACATACGTTTTTCAAAGATTTAAATACTTGTAATGACAGCGATGACGATTCCAACGAGAATGATGGCCACGAACTTGAAACAATGCGTGAAATAAACGAGGAAATAAATCAGCCAATCTGAAACGGAGAAATACCTCTTGCTATTAATAAAATAAAAAAAAATAATAAAAGCCCGAGATCAGATAATACACTAAATAAACACGTCAAATGTACAATGGGCATTCTTCTACCAATTTATACAAAGGTAAAAGTAGGCAAAGATCAGGAAAAGGTGCAATCAGAAAAAGATTCCCACTTCAAAAACCGAGGTGGGTAAAACCAAACCAACAATCAGGCACTGATACCAAGAAAACATTTCGCAAGCCGAATGAGCAGCTATTTTCCCAATAGGTGGCCACTCAGTTACCTTAATTAAAAATATGAAAACACACACAAGGCGCCAACAGCACAAAAATTTCAAACACCAAGACATAAAACAAAAATAACCACCACAGAAGTATCGACTTGGAACGATCAGTAACACACAGTTACTGGCGGGCTTAAATCGATTTTACATGGCCATAACCTCACCCTCAGCTTCTGCAGTGGGTCATAACATTTAGCTAGTTCTTCGGTCCTCGTGGTAAATCTCTAACTAGTCAAAGAATCATCAACAACAAACAAATAAATCAAGATAAACATACTGATGAATCGAAAACCAGGACCTGTTTTATCTTATATTAGATACAGGAATCGTACCAGAAAGCTGGGCGCTTGGGGACATCCTTCCAATTTACAAAAACAAAGATAGTGTGCACCTGCCCGAAAATTATCACCCCATCACATTATTAGATTGTTTAGGAAAACGTTTTACTTCCGTAATGAATAACAGGCAAATCAAATTTGTCGAACATTATGAACTAATTTCTAATTCTCAAGCAGGATTCCGTAAAGGTCTCTCAACTACTGATGATTTGTACGTCCTTCAAATATTAATTGAAATTTCGAAATCATGTAAAAATGTCTTGTAGTGCGCGCTTACATTACGAAAACTTGTCCATACAATAGACAGAGATTTTTTAGCTTTAAAAATTTAAAATTTTCAGCTGAATTTTTTTTTTTATTTTTCTTATGGTTGCTCAAAACATAGATTGTGGGTACACGTTAGAGTCGCCTCGCTATGTTTTGGAGCAAAAATAAGAGAAGGTACAAGTAGGCAAAGATCAGGAAAAGGCGCAATCAGAAAAAGATTCCCACTCCAAAAACCAAGGTGGGAAAAAACCAAACTAACAATCAGGTACTTATACCATGAAACATATCGTAAGCCGAATGAGCAGCTATTTTCCCAATAGGTGGCCACTCAGTTACCTTAACTTAACTAAAAATATGAAAACATACATAGGTATACCCCTGCATACCCCAGTTTTGCAATATAAAAGTGGGGTTCACGGAGGTATACTTTTCACGGACATGTTTTCCTGATGTATTGACTTTACACAAGCTTTTGTTAACGTCTGGCGAAAAGGTTTATGGCAAAAATTACAGGAATACAACATAAATGGGAAATGTTTAAACGTAATTAAAAGTATGTACAATAATATTGAATCAAAAGTAAGCATTCCAGAGGGGAACTCAGCATTTGTCCCTTGCGAAAAATGAGTACGTCAAGTTGAAAATTTCTCACCAATTTTATGTTCGCTTTAATTGAATGACATTGAGCATTGTTTAAGGTCAAATGGTGACTTAGGTATAGATAGCGAAGCAAATACCGACGAAATTTACTCGTATATTAAATAACTTACTCTCCTTTTTGCAGATGACACGGTCCTATTTAGTAATAATAAAACTGACTTGCAACAGATGCTAAACTTATTTGAACATTATTGTGACCAGTGAAAGTTGAGGTAAATATTTCAAAAACAAAAATCTTACTTTTTAATGCCGATAAATATGCAAAAAAAAAATCGATTTCTTCTTTACAGGCGTACAAATCGAAAAAGTAACGGAATATAAATACTGTACCTCGGATTTTTTTCTATCTAAAAGCCGTTCATAAGAAAATTGTAAAAAAAACATATTGCGGAACAAGCTAGCAACGCTATGTTTTCCCTTTTAAGAAAGATAAGTGTCCTGAATTTACCGATTGATATGCAAATAGAATTACTTGATAAACTTATTAAACCAATTTCATACTACGGATGTGAAATTTGGGGCTTTGGAAATCTAAATATTATTGAAAGAGTACAGCTTTTTTTTTTTTTTTTTTTTTTTTTTTTTTTTTTTTTTTTTTTTAAATGATACTCGATTTAAAAAACGTCAACCCCATCGTATATGGTGTATGGCGAGTTGGGTGCTTACCCAATAAAGGTTGATATAAACAATGATAGTTTCGTTTTGGATAAAGTTTTTGGACTTCAACACAGAAAGATTATCAAGCATGATGTATAATATGATATATTTGCTGCATGAACAAGGAAAGTGCAAGTCAAAGTTGTTAGAAAATGTCAAAAGTCTCGTAACGAATAACGACTATGCCAACATTTGGCTAAACCAATCTTGTATCAATAAAACGTGGTTTCGCAAGTCATTCAAGCAAAGAATATCTGACCAGTTCTTTCAGCAATGGGATGTTCCTGTTAAATCTTCATGTGGATTAACATATAGAATTTTTCAAATACCAATTTGAAACTAACAATTTTTGCTACTCTAAATAACAAACACTGCCGCATTCTAACGGCTTTCCAAACTCGGAATCACAGGCCCCCGATAGAGTTGGGAAGATTGGGCAATACAAAGATTGCTGAAAGAACATGTTGTTTATGTAATGTTGAACTAGGGGATGATTATTAGTATTCATTTTCTTGCAAATCATTTAATCAAGAAAGAACTAGTATAATATCTTAAACCATATCATAGATCATGAATCATCAAGAACAAATAAATAAATCATGATAAACATCCAGATGAATCAAAAACCAGGACTCACAGATTGAGTAAGCTGCCCGACGATGGAGATCCCTGGGCGCCGAATAACCTACTAACTCCGGAGCAAAAAAAAAAAAAAAAAAACACCAGTTGGACCCCGGTGGGCCAAGCAACAGACAAGAAGCTCCGGCCCCAACCAACTAAAATGAATAGCTTTAAGTCGGGGCCATCATAGAGTCTGACGTCCGACCCACCGGCGTGCAGTTAAAGAAGACAGCATAGTCATCAACCATGATTGGGTTAAAAACTAAGCATGCAGACTGTCGCATAACATTCAAGTTATAACCTATACGTCTCTGACGTGTTATGATTTTTCTGAACTGAAAAGAAAAATCATTTATTCCTATAAGTTTCTTAAATTTGTCAACCAAGTCACCATAAAATTCAGGTTCCGAAAGGCCCTCACTTAAAAGCGTCTTTAACCCAACATTATATACTGACGGACAAAAGAAACGCTACAGATGTTTCTTTAAGGTATTCGTGTAATCTATCTTAATTATTTCAAAACAAATTTAATTAAATTGACAAAAGATAATCTTGCAATTCACAACATGAATTTGAAGTTGACATCACTTTCAGATTTTGTACAATGGCGTTAGACGTCAAGCAACCCGTAAAACGCATTTCACAATAATCCAAATAGTGGCAAAACACCCTTTTATCAATCGCCACCACACTTCGACGATACATTTATGGGTTTTAGACGGTTAATTGACGAATGTGGAATAGGCAAATGCGCTACGAATATTCCTTTAAGGCAGTTCGCAGGTAATTCAGCGTCTGCGGCCTCTGTTGACGTTTACGGACTATTCTATCCAAAAATCCCATAAGAGCTCCATGATTGAAGATTTGGCGATAGGTATTGTTAGGGTTCACCGGGAGTAACACATTTGTTGTTTCGCCTGAGAAAGTCCGTATTGTATGCGTTGACGTAAGTGACGTTGCGTCAGAAAAGGAGCACGATTTGGTATACGTGGACGTGAACCAACTGCTGCAAGTCGACGTAAAATGTTTCTCGAACTAATCCAACGGCAACAGGGGCGATCTGCTGCAATCGTTACATCATTTCCATAGCCAATGCGTAAATAACGTAATCAAATGTAGTGATCACGCACTTGTGACGTAACACATGGACTCTGAGATCTTTGTTGGTCGTTTGTGGTCAAGGCTGTTGTAAAAATGCTTGTAAGTTGATTTGTTGCGGTTTGGTGTATACCGAAGTGTATGCCATCATAACCTAGGGGAATACCACCGCCGAGCACACCAATGGCTTGCTAACTGCTGACGTTATTGAGACGTGACGTTTCAGCAATATTCAAAAAGTCAAATGTATGGTGTTTTTCTGAACACTGATAATGTGTAGATTGCACAGGTGTTGCAAAATTTGAAGTTTATCGTTATCGTGCCAATTAAACCACGAAAAACATGTTTTCGTAAAAGCGCCTTTAGCATTCCTTGGTTGGGGTGTACATTATCGACACGCCTGTGTTGACCTACTCTATAAAGTGGGGTTTTATGGGGTCAAGAGAAAACACGCTATTTTTCTACCTTTTACAAAATATCACAATTTTCAGGGTGTAGCGTTTCTTTTGTCAGTCCGTATATTTAGAAATCAATTCATAGTGTCTACGATTAAATTTAGAAAAGGTTTTTCGAAGTTTATGATACCGATAGCCCTGTTGGAGAAGTTTTGCCGTTAAAAATTCATTTCGAGCGTTGAAGTCTGTAACATGATTGCAGACTCTAGCAAACCTAATAAGTTGCGAAATGTAAACACCATAAGAAGCACGATGAGGAACGTCATCATCCGAAAAAGGAAAATTTACTATATCAAAATCAAAGTCATCGCGCTTATCATAAATTTTAGAAGAAACAAATCCATTTGCAATAGAAAGATGTAGATCTAAAAAGGGGGCTTCGGTATCTGAGATATTGGCTTTGTTCAACTGAAGTTCAGGTGGATAAATTTGATTGACCATACCTTCAAAATAAGGGTTGTCAATGTTCAAAAGGGAATCGAGGTACCTAGATGTGGAATTAAAAGCCTCGATAACATCAGCTTGATTATCATGCTTAAGAGAATCCATGAAATCTCTTTCGTAGCAGTATAAAAATAAATCAGCTACGAGAGGTGCGCAATTTGTACCCATCGGAATTCCAACAATTTGTCTGTATAACTTGGTCCCAAATCTAATATAAATATTATCAAGAAGATAGAACAAGGCGTCGCACACATCCTGACCTGACCAAAGTGTATACCGACTTTGGTCAGAGGAAGTGAAAAAAGCGTTTCTGTCATTACATGCCAAATAATGACAAGTCTAATATTCATTATTTTGAGATTACCCTCCTCGCATTTAAAATAAGAACGAAAATCGGTGTATGCACTCTGGCAAAATTACATGCGATTTTTTAACCTTTTTAATGGAAATGTTAGGTTATATTCACAGTTTAATGACTGGTAATTTAAACCCAAACTATCTAGGGGTATTGAAGCTGTAGCGATTTAAACAATCACAATGGAATTCTACATGTATTTTCACTGACTAAACATTTACCGGTGATAAGCATACAATGTATGCTTAAATATATATTGATGATAATGCACATAGCCTAAAATAATTTGTCTGAGCTTTTCAAGTAAATGCGCTGATGAACAGAGCCGCAATTCAAATTTTTGCAAGTCTTAAAATATGTCCCACGGCGCAAAATTCACGCCGACGTCGGAGTAAATTAATTATAACGTAACGCCCGAAAGACGTTTTGACGTTACGAATATTTCCCCAATATCGTGCGATTTACCATATACGTACTTACCGGTACCCAAATTCATTGACCGAAGCCGACATATGTCTTGGTTGCCATGGACATGTGTACATATTTCTGACGTTTTCGGGTAGCAAATCAACATCATGAAACACAAAGCAGCTCCACATATCCTCCTTGAGTGCCTCTTTGAAAGCAGCATTCATAAGAATACCCTTGTTGAACGTGTAACGTCCTACCTACAAAAAAATAACAATAAGAGGACCAGCCAGTCAATACGTATACTCAGAGGAATAAGTTTAATCAGTAGCTTTGACAAGCCCGATTACTATCATATCCTGTTACTTGCCTGAGATGTCACCCTTAAAGTAAATTTGCAATGTAAGCTTCTTTCTTATTTTGAAAAGAAACTTCACCAGTTGTCCATTTCAACAGAGTTATTGGCCTTTTTCGTTAAGACGTCATTTTTGTAATTATCCGATTAATGAAAAAATCAGCGCATTGATAAATAGCACTTTCTGATGGAAATTGTTACCAATGACAAAAATTGGAAAAATCTTTTCTAAAATTCATTCACAGTCTTGAGAAATAACAAGTCTTATATTCATTATTTTGAGATTACCCCCCTTTCATTTAAAATAAGAAACGAAAATCGGTGTATGCACTCTGGCAAAATCACATGCGATGATCTGCGATATTATAATGTGTTTTGATGGAAATGTTAGGTTATATTCACAGTTTAATGACAGGTAATTTATACCCCAAACTATCTAGGGGTGTTGACGCTGTAGCGATTTAAACAGTCACAATGGGAATTTACATGTATTTTCACCGACTAAACTTTTGGCATATACTGTTATCTTGAACATGAACTTGATCTAATCCAATCCCAGAAACATTTGAGCCGCCTCGTGGGAAAACCAACAATGTGGTTTCCGAACAGGTCCGACACAAACCGGTCTGTACAAGCGAAGAAAAGAGCTACTGTCTAAAAGCTTGCCTCTGATAATGGTTTTTCGCAGAAAATTTTTGTATGGGGGACGACAGAAAAAATATTTTCATGTCAAAATCTTGATCTTAGTTTGTCCTAATAGGACCTACAAAAATTTTGAAAATCGGTGATCAAATAAAGTTTTTTTGGCCAAAATGAATTTTGCATAGTGATTTTGCATTGGCAAGGGAGATAATCGATGATCGTGGAAATGCATAGTTTTCAAGATTTTTTACCTGGTCATCAAGATTTTGTCTCAGGTATGTCATTTGTGTCAATTTATAATAATTTTGAGCAATCATGATTAAATAGTTAGAATTTTAAATTTTTGCGGGAAAATATTTACCTCCCTTTCATGAGATTTTTGTACAGGAAATCCCTATTCAAAAATGTTTTTGACCATAACTTTTTTATTTGTTAACCGATTTTCAAAATTTTTGCTGCACATGTTGCGACAAACTAGATGCTTAATTGTGCCAAGAAAATATTTCTTCTACATTTGAACAGTTGTAAAATATCTGCGGAAAACCATTATCACACACTACGAAACAGACTTTAGAAGCTTGAAATTTTGGATTTAAGTAGAAGAGGAATTGTACTATCCGAGTAGAGAAAACAAAGGCGCTGATCAGCTTCGCGGTTACCGCGAAGCTGATCTGCGCCTTTGTTTTCGCATATGCAGATTGTTGGTTTTCCCATGAGGCGGCTCATTTTGAAAGGCAATGTCACACCATAATAACTTTCAAACTTGTTTTATCTTCGGCCGCTGTTTCAGGAAAAGATCACAATGATATTCATGTATGCGATATTGCCTGCATATGCACCATATCATATATAGATATATAGACCCGGAGACATTGACAAGCTTAATCTAATAATTAAAACTTAAACTTAATTTGTACCATTCATACATAACAGCAAAGCAGTACAAATAGATGGGAAAACAAACCTTCTACTAATGGGATCCAGACAAAAGTCGAGAGACTTATTTGAATCTGTATTCCAAAATATGCTATGGATAAGTGTATGTTATTTTACAATATTTACAAAACAGTTAATTGTCACAATTTTTACAAGATAGTTTATTTGATTGAGAAAAGACAAAACAGATATATGATTTCACCTGCTCTGTAACGTAAATTTTAAAATAAACATTTTGTTGTTGTAGCATAGGAACCAATCGACCGAGCAGCTGTATAAGATGGAGGTATCTGTCACGGTATGGTATGATAATGGCGACCCTGTGGTTTGTGGTACAGTCAGGTGGCGCCCAGGAACCACCAAACGCCATATCAGGGAAAAAGGCTTCCAGATCAGACATGGACAGACTGCGGTACACTGACTTTGGGATCGCTGAAGAAAAAGACATAGTATATAAGAAAACATGATAATACATACAGTACAGTTGTCGCGATGCTTTGAGCGATCAAGCATTTGCGCGTTGCACGTGGTTGCGCGTAGGGGATTATCTTTACTCGAGAGTGACTCGCGAGTCACTCGCAAAAATCACTCGCAAACGTCGCGCAATCACGTGCGATCATCGCGCAAACGCGCAAAACCATTTGTCAAACACGCGCGACGTGAATCAGATTGCGAGACGACTCGCGAGATGTGCGGTTTATACAATTTGAGATCAATATACAAGTTCGTCTATTTATTCACAAGTATGTATATATTTTTCTCTGGTTTAGAAACATTGTTTACTTTGTTAATGTTAGACAGTTATCCAAAATTACTAATCCGTTATTGTCCTGTAGCTCGTTTCACGAAGCTCTCTTAGGACATATCTGATCTTATCTTATGATCAAGACTAATCTAAGGAGTGACTTATGATCTATCTTAACGTTAAAAGCTATCTTATGTTTGAAGTTGTGACTTGCTCATAAGATTTATCTCATTTCAAGGCCAAACACACCAAACAGTTAGTTTCAAGTATGTTAAATCATAGAACTGATTTAATATTGGTGATAGCTCAGTGGATTTATGCAAGTAATTGAATTAGTATTTTTGCCATAATATTAACCAGGCGGTCCGAGATCAAATCCATTTTTCTCTTTAATTTCTTTTCCCTTTTTTTTCTTTCTGTTTCAATATAAATACATGAACCTTAATCTACCAACTGTTTTATTGTAATGCTTTAGACTATTTCGTCTGCAAATCGAAACCAAATCTCTTTAACACCAGTGTTTGCCTAAAACACTATATGACAAACCTGATGCATCGGGCGGCCGATCTGTTTATCAAAGCCCTGTTCCGATTTGGGGAAATATAGTCAGTTTGCCATATTGAACTTAGGTCTAGTTATACTCGCAATTATATATACAGCCCATGATGTTAGCAGATAAAATAAATATTTGACCCATTGGGGTCCTGAGAAATAATAGATGGGCCGGTTTTACCGCTCCAAGCAAAGCTTATGATAAATCGCACGATGTTGGGGAAATATTCGTAACGTCAAAACGTCATTCGGGCGTTGAGTTATAATTAATTTACACTGACGTCGGCGCTAAATTTTGCGTCGTGGGACATTTTGTAAGACGTGCGGAAATTTGAATTGCGGCTCTGTACAGCAGCGCATTTACTGGAAAATTTCAGGCAAAGTATTTTAGGCTATGTGCATTACCATAAATGTAATATTTTTTTGTATATTTCCATCATGTTTATGATAAATATAGAGTAAACATTGGCCTATCTGTTTTAGGACATTTTGGGACATTCTGTCTTGGGACATTTTGTAAGACTTGCGATTTCGAATTTTGAATTTGCATTTGAAATGGCATTTGATTATCGTTTTGTGTTTTGAAATCCATAGACAATGTGCATGCGCGCCTTATAAAAATAATATCCTAGTTGCTTTGATTTTGGAATAATGGCTTAACAAAAAACATCTTCCGTGAAATTTGGCGTAATTTTACGAAAAGTTAACACGCTTTCCTATATTCGTGATGGTCCGTAATGCGCTTATTTAAGCTGGGAAAACAAAATAAGTGACATGGTGTGAAACTGTTGCAATTCCTGTTAACCATAAGATGTATATTGCACTTTTCGGCTTCGAAATAATTGAGATATCGCCATTTTCTTAAGATCTACTTGTATTTTTGTTACAAGTTAACAGGCGATTTTTCATTAAAAATCGGCATTTTCTTAAAATATATTGCCTAAAATGCGATCAAAATATGGCATTTTTATATCACAACTAATGTCAAAGTCTAGCCAAAGATATTCCAAAATTCTTTGTTTAAAAACAAGCAAACCGCCTTTGTCTTGAAAATTTTTAGAGGACATATACATAAATTCCCCAACAGCGTGCGCTGTGACATACGGCACTGACTTGCCATTTGATTAGGCTACTGATTAACCGCTCAGGTCTGAGCCTGCCTAGAAAACGTGGTAAAGTCAAACCATCCATACACATAAGCCTAACTTTGGTACTTTATACTGAGCCAAACACAACGCATCACGATTATGGCATGTTTTCGAATTTCAATGAAATGTAAGACAGTCAACCATATATATGCTGGTAAGAAACCGCCTATGAATTAATAGGGTACAAAAGTGTCAGAGTATGGACCATTGGGCTCGAATGAGATTGGCCAAAGCGGTTATTTTGGTGGCATGCGCCTCCTGAGAGATTCTGGAAGTCAGTTTTAATACAAATTGCGTCCTCTTGGATCGTGAAAAATGATTAATTTCTTGAGACGCATAATACAGAATGTAACAACCAGATGTTGTTAGATGTGTCAAACGCCCGGCAATCTAATCCAGTGGAAATAAAGTTTATTTGTATGACATAACAAATAAACCGATGTTGCGCTATAAGTTTGGCTGTGTATATTTGAAGCACGTTTTAGATGCCATGGCATCCTAATTTTATATGAACGTCCCATAAAATGTAGGCAACGTCTCTGCATGAACATAGTTGTTGACTGGGGCGTTAAGCATTTCATGGCATATAATGACAGAAACGCTTTTTTCACTTCCTCTGACCAAAGAAGGTATACACTTTGGTCATGTCAGAATGTGTGCGACGCCTTATCATATTTCCTTGATAATATTTATATTAGCTTTGGGACCAAGTTATACAGACAAATTGTTGGAATTCCGATGGGTACAAATTGCGCACCTCTCGTAGCTGATTTATTTTTATACTGCTACGAAAGAGATTTCATGTATTCTCTTTACCATGATAATCAAGCTGATGTTATCGTGGCTTTCAATTCCACATCTAGGTACCTCGATGACCTTTTGAACATTGACAACCCTTATTTTGAAGGTATGGTCAATCAAATTTATCCTCCTGAACTTTAGTTGAACAAAGCTAATATCTCAGATACCGAAGCCTAGATCTACATCTTTCTGTTGCAAATGGATTTTGTTTCTTCTAAAATTTATGATAAGCGCGATGACTTTGATTTTGATATAGTAAATTTTCCTTTTTTTGGATGGTGACGTTCCTCGTCGTGCTTCTTATGGTGTATACATTTCGCAACTTATTAGGTTTGCTAGAGTCTACAATCATGTTACAGACTTTTTAATAACTAACTAAATGTTATGAACCACTACAGAAGCTGAGGGTGAGGTTATGGCCATGTAAAACCGGTTTAAGCCCGCCAGTAACTTTGTGTTACTGATCGTTCCAAGTCGATACTTCTGTGGTGGTTCTTTTTGTTTTATGTCTTGGTGTATAAAATTTTTTTGTGCTGTTGGCGCCTTATGTATTTTTTCATATTTTTAGTTAAGTTAAGGTAACTGAGTGGCCACCTATTGGGAAAATAGCTGCTCATTCGGCTTACGATATGTTTCATGGTATAAGTACCTGATTGTTAGTTTGGTTTTTTCCCACCTCGGTTTTTGGAGTGGGAATCTTTTTCTGATTGCGCCTTTTCCTGATCTTTGCCTACTTGTACCTTTTCAAAGCTCGAAATAAATGTTTAACGGCAAAACTTCTCCAACAGGGCTATCGGTATCATAAACTTCGAAAAACCTTTTCTAAATTTTATCGTAGACACTATGAATTGATTTCCAAATAAAATGTTGGGTTAAAGACGCTTTTAAGTGAGGGCCTTTCGGAACCTGAATTTTGCCTACTTGTACTTTTTTATGGTGACTTGGTTTACAAATTTAAGAAACTTAAAGGAATAAATGATTTTTCTTTTCAGTTCAGAAAAATCATAACACGTTACAGACATATAGGTTATAACTTGAATGTTATGCGACAGTCTGCATGCTTAGTTTTTAACCCAATCATTGTTGATAACTATGCTGCCTTCTTTAATTGCACGCCGGTGGGTCGGGCGTCAGACTCTATGGTGGCCCCGACTTAAAGCTATTCATTTTAGTTGGTTGGGGCCGGAGCTTCTTGTCTGTTGCTTGGCCCACCGGGGTCCAACTGGTGTTTTTCTTTTGCTCCGGAGTTAGTAGATTATTCGGCGCCCAGGGATCTCCATCGTCGGGCACCTTACTCAATCTGTGAGTCCTGGTTTTTGATTCATCAAGATGTTTATCATGATATATTTGTTTGTTCTTGATGATTCATTGACTAGTTAGAGATTCACCACGAGGACCGAAGAACTAACTAAATGTTATGAACCACTGCAGAAGCTGAGGGTGAGGTTAGGTACCTGTAAAACCGGTTTAAGCCCGCCAGTAACTTTGTGTTACTGATCGTTCCAAGTCGATAGTTCTGTGGTGGTTCTTTTTGTTTTATGTCTTGGTGTTTAAAAATTTTTGTGCTGTTGGCGCCATATGTATGTTTTCATATTTTTAGTTAAGTTAAGGTAGCTGAGTGGACACTTATTGGGAAAATAGCTGCTCATTCGGCTTACGATATGTTTCAGGTTATAAGTACCTGATTGTTAGTTTGGTTTTTCCCCACCTGGCTTTTTGAAGTGGGAATCTTTTTCTGATTGCGCCTTTTCCTGATCTTTGCCTACTTGTGCCATTTTACGATATGTTTTCATGGTATAAGTACCTGATTGTTAGTTTAGTTTTTTCCCACCTCGGTTTTTGGAGTGGGAATCATTTTCTGATTGCGCCTTTTCCTGATCTTTGCCTACTTGTACCTTTCCAAAGACAATCATGTTAATGATCTTTGTGACTAGTGGCAGACGCTCCGGTAAACAGGATTTTAACAACCATGTCGGTATGGGATCCAGCTCACAAGCCTTATCAAGGAATCTTCTAATTACTTTCTATACCTCTCCTTCTGAAACTGGGGTGAATTCCGTGAGAAAACTTTGTGTTGCATAATTCAAAAAGTCCGGGATCAGATCCCGCATGTGAAGTTATGTCATTTCTATTGCCCCGTACCTTATCTATGAAGAAGTCACTGAAACTTTGGGCCAGTTCATTGGATGATTTTCCTGTGGGTAATGCAGCTTCAGTGGAGCGGTGTAGCAGATGCTTAGATATTTTGTGTAAAGCTTTTCTGGTCCTTGCCACAAGATGATACCTGTCAATCTTTGCTTGTTTTTACATTTTATTTAATTTTTGCCCTCTAACTTCTGTAGATTTGATAGTCAATAGTTCAATAGTTCAATAATGAGACTTGATTGGCGACATAAATTTACGTTCCGATTTACGTCTCAAATGTTTTCTGCCTATACGTACATACCATGTTTATCTCTGGATGTGCACTGACATCTGTTTATCTTGATAAACAAGCTAGTTTGTATCTTATTTGACAGTATTGACGAAGATTTATCTTAGTAGATGAAAATAAAATTGGTATCTGTCTACGAGTATGTGAAACAGCTGTACCAGAAAATATGATAGGGCTCAACTGAGCCGCGACGCAAGAAAGCCAGTCCTCTGTGATTTTAACCTGGTCTAAACCAAACTGGAAAATGGATAGAAGCTTGAAAGTTTTGAATAAAGGAGTGGGTGACTTGTACCATCCGTGTAATGAAAACAAGGTTACTGCAGACATACAGACAGAAAGACAGACAAATGATTTATTAACGTCTCATTTTCATACATACACGAGTATAATAAACTAAAAATACATCGTGGTTAAAAGTATAAAACCACTCAGATTGAGTAAGAGACAAGTTGTAAAACTTTAAGAAGTGCAAATATACTTACAATTGTAAAACCTTAAGAAGTACAAATATACTTAACATATTAAAACATAGATAGATAGATAGATAGATAGATAGATAGATAGATAGATAGATAGACAGACAGACAGACAGACAGACAGACAGACAGACAGACAGATAGATAGATAGATAGATAGATAGATAGATAGATAGATAGATAGATAGATAGATAGATAGATAGATAGATAGATAGATAGATAGATAGATAGATACGGATGGACGGACGGACGGATGGATGGATGGGTGGATGGGTGGATGGATAATTTTTCCCCAAATAAACAAAATGTAGCAGTGGTAAACTACATGTCCATGCCCATAGTTTAAAAGAAACCAGTATTTTAATGCACATGCGAACAGAGCATGGCGTCTAACTGAACAACGACAAAATTTGTAGTCATCAGCAACGTATTTACAACTTGCATGTCATTTACGGTGTTAGTTGGCCATGCTTGACGTTTGTCGGTACTTGCAATTGACGTTTTGATGAACCACAAGACGATACGAAATAATGTACATGCATAATCTGTCAAAAAGAGTTGACAATTGGTAAATATCTACATGTATACATGTTCATGTATCAACTGACTGCGGATGCAGACCGTGCACGATGAATGTAGGCTAATGTACAAACGATATATTTACGAGCTTCGAGATGAGCCTCAAACATTTTTCATTTGATAAAGATGACTTGTTACGCTTCAAACAATTTTGATGATTAACTGACACCAACTCACTGGCATACAGTAGCCTGACTAATTGGCTAGCATGTACGTCACAGTGAACAAGTTTATTGTTTTTTATGTCCGAAATAGCCCCAAACAAAAAGGACAAAACAATGGATTCATAGCCAAACGTACATGTAGTTGTAATTAAACTGTTATGCTGTAACATCCGATTATAATACAGTACCATTTTCCCTTTTTTTAATTTGCTTAAACTGCCTTAAATAAAACCTAAAATTATATGAATTTTGTTTTTCAGACCCTTTAAAGGACTTTGCAAGAGACCATGTCGGAAAAGTAACGCATAGGTGTCCATAGCATAAAGAGAGAGAGAGAGAGAGAGAGAGAGAGAGAGAGAGAGAGAGACCCGTCACAGACCATAGCTATCCCAAGTACACGCATGGAAAGGAATTTTTCTATTAAACCAAGCATTCTTTTTCTCAGTCTTGGTAATTAAAACGATACAAGTAGGCAACGATCAGGAAAAGCTGCAATCAGAATGAAATTCCCACCCCAAAAACCGATGGGAAAAAAACCAAAATGACAATTAGGTACATATACTAAGAGAACATATCGTAAGCCGAGTGAGCAGCTACTTCCTAATTTTCACTTTTGAACGTAAATGCTGCTGGTGCTGGCGGTTACGACTTTCTGTGTGATGGGGGAAGATTCGTGTGGGCATATGTGAGAATAAGACGAGGGGCAATATGAAGAATTACACAGTAAAAACTACCAACAGCCCAACGGAGACGAATTAAATAAGACATGCAATAAATGTTATAGTGTAGGACGTCTAGCTCTGTAGCTCAGTTGCTAGCGTGCTAGGATTCAAATCGAAAGGTTCTGGGTTCGAGTCCTGGTCGGACCGCTTTTTTTTTTCTTTTCTTTATTTGACTCCACTGTGGCAATAAAGCTAAGGAAATAAAAAAAATGTATTATCAGCTGATAATATTTATTGGCGAATGCAAGAATCAGGAAATGCCCTTGTGCATAAAATAATTAAATCGTAAAGGAACTGAAGTGCGAGACGGCACCTCACATTAATGTTTCTCTCTTGTTGACTTTTAACCTATTGAAATCGACAGCTCGATCGTATTTTGGTAGAAGAGCTGATCTTCGAGCGATCCTCACGTCAATATTTCTTTTTTTGGGACATAAAATGTTCATATTCTTAAGGCGTGTACAGGAATATTGTGGCTAGGATAAGTTAGCCACCCTGAATGACTTTAAATGTTTTCCGCGGACGTAAGGCACTAACTCAAATAGTATCGTGTACCTGTACAGACATATGTATATTTATAAGGTGTAAAAACTACAGTTTCACGTGCTGTCTCGTGAGCGGACATAATTCATTTGGCATGTTTATACATGTATTTCAAACATATTTGGTTGATGTTTCGTTTTGATCCCATTCAACAGCCATCTGCATGTCATAAGTGCGATATCCTAACTACATTATGCATAGCCATACTAATAATTTGAGGTTTTGTAGACCTTCAACAGTATTTCAGCCATATCGAGTGCGATAATTACGAATTTTAGATGATTTTGCAAGCCACAGGCTTTCTGTATGATCCTCATTTATTATCTTGTAGTATGCGTGCTGTTTGTCTGGTTCACTTCAAATAAATATAATTAATCTTCAAACTAACACAATGTTATTTTCAAGTAAATAAATGATATACATGTATAACTGAGAAACATCTGGGTTTTTTTAGCTCACCTAAGCCGAAGGCTCACAAGGAGAGCTTATAGGATAGCCATGATCCGTCGTCCGTCGTCCGTCTTCGTCGTCGTCCATAATTTCAAAGATCTTCTCTGAAACCACTTGGCCAATCAAGTTGAAATTTTATGTGGAGCCTCCTTGTGTAGCGGCATTTCAAGTTCGATCGCGAAATCTATGTCACATGACCAAGATGGCCGCCACGCCCATATATGGTAAAAACCACTCAAAAAACTTCTTCTCCAGAACCGGCTGGCCGATTTCCACGAAACTTGGTATTTACCATCAGTGACTCCAGTCCATCAAAGTTTGACAAAATAATGACTCTGGGATGACCTTGACCTATTTTACGACAAGGTCAATTTTAGAAACATAGGCTTTTGTAACGAACAGCCGAGCCAAAGCCACAGAAACCCCGTCGGTGGAAAAGCATGCTCATCCACCAAGGGTGGTTCACTGCGCTATATACTCAACACTTACTCGATTCACAAAGTTTCGAGTTTGAAATTTGCATATTTCCAAGGGAGACTATCCCGTCACATTACTTCCCCCTCCGAGAAGACTCGCCTCGAGTCTTGGCCTGGGGACTACATGGGTAAGGCAACTCCGTTCTGGCAGTTGTCATCATCCCACCGCTGCCACCAAATGTAACGAACAGCCGAGCCAAAGCCACAGAAACCCCGTCGGTGGAAAAGCATGCTCATCCACCAAGGGTGGTTCACTGCGCTATATACTCAACACTTACTCGATTCACAAAGTTTCGAGTTTGAAAGGCCTACGGGATTTAAGGCCTGATTTCGGCCTCATGTGTTGATAAAAACTGAATTTAGGAATTTTGAGGAGAAACGTATTGCAAATAGCAGGTATAGGTCCCTACTTATATATTCTAGCACAACCATCACATTCAAATTACACATGTTGCCATGGCAACGCTCCGAAAAGCATAGAAATATCACTTTTTGCAATTTTGGGTCTATTTTTCACCATTCAACACCATTTTCAACTACCGGCCCACACGACGAACAATTTCTTATTGTGAAATAATTATGAAGTATCAACCAGAGATATTGTATGATAAGTATAATTTTGTTCGGAGTGTGGGCTGGTACTTAAAAATTAAAAAATATGTTCAGAAATGGTCAAAAATAGACCAAAATGTGCAGAATGTGCTTTATCTATGGTTCTTCTGGGCGTTGCCATGGCAACGCTTGTAGGATAAATGAAATACTTGCTCTTGTTTTTAATAGAGGAGACATATGGTTGTTTCAAGGAATACTTTTCTCACCTAAATTCCAAACTTTATTTTTTAGCAAAATCTGAGGCCAAAATCAGGCGTTAAATGTCCTAGTCCTTTGCTTATTTCCAATGGAGACTATCCCGTCACACTTTAACATGGGAAAAAGTGAAAACTATGGCCTTTTTGAAAACGATTGCAGCCAGAGACCTGAAAAGATGAAAATGCAGACAACTAATGGAGTAAATGAAGGCATGTAATTTAATTAGGTCAAGGTCATCTCTTGACCTTTTCCAGTCTGTTTTCCATACACACTTTTCAAACATCTTCATCTCGGAAACCGCTTGACCAATCAAGTTGAAATTTTATGTGGAGCATCCATGGGTAGGTGGAACGAAAGTTTGATCATGAAATCTGAGTCACATGACAAAGATGGCCACCATGCCCATATATGGTATAAACCACTCATATTTTCTTCTCCAGAACCGGCAGGCCGATTTCCACGAAACTTGGTATGTAAGCATCAGTGACTCCGGCCCATTTTAGTTTGATAAAATGATCACCCTGGGATGACCTTGACCTGTTATACGGCAAGGTCAATTTTGGAAATATGCTGTTACATGTACATGGGAAAAAGTGAAAACTATGGATTTTTCGTAAACGATTGCAGCCTGAGACCAGAAAAAGGCAGATGCAGACAAATAATGGAGTAGATGTAAGTATGTAATTAATTTAGGTCAAGGTCATCTCTTGACCTTGGCCAGTCTGTTGTTTATGCACACTTTTCAAACATCTTCATGGCGGCCCCCGTGGTCGAGCGGTTGAGAGCGCTGTTTCTTAATCACTCGATCATCTCACCGATGTGTCTGATGAAGGATCGCGCTCCGCACTGGCCACATGTGAGACAAGCCAAATTCTGCTTGCGGGTGTGCCAGGTGGTTTTTCTCGAGGTTCTCCCGTTTTCGCCCCACCTACTGATTGGCCCGTTTCATATGAGCTGAAATAATCTTGAAAGGGACGTTAAACTGAATATAAAAAAATCTTCATCTCTAAAACCGCTTGGCCAATCAAAGTGAAATTTTATGTGGAGTATCTATGGGTAGGGGAAATGAAAGTTTGTTTGCGAAATCAGGGTTACATGACCAAGATGGCCGTCACGCCCATATATGGCTAAAACCACTCAAACATCTTCTTCACCAGAGCCGGCAGGCCGATTTTCACTAAAATCGGTATGTAGCATCGATGACTCCAGTTTATCATAATTTGATAAAATGATGACCCTTGGATGACCTTCATGCGCGGATCCAGACATTTTTACGAGAGGGGGTCCAACCAAACTGGTAAAATATTGTCGCAGACGAGGGGGGGGGGTCCAATCCCCCAAATATCCCAAAATTATCTTTTTAGGTAAAATTTTCAGATTCCGGGGGGGGGGGGGGAGGGTTCCGGACCCCCGGTCCTTCCCTCTGAATCCGCGTATGACCTTGACCCGTTTTACGGCAAGGTTAATTTTGGAAACAGAGGCTTTTACATGGGAAAAAGTGAAAACTATGGATTTTTAAAAAAAATGATTGCAGCCTGAGACCTGAAAAGTGGTAGATGCAGATAACTAATGGAGTTGATGAAGGAATGTGATTAATTAAGGTCAAGGTCATCTCGTGACCTTCGCCAGTCTGTTGTCCATAGCATCTTCATCTCTGAAACCGCTGGACCAATCACAGAGAAATTTTCATGTGGAGCATCCATGGGTAGGGGGAACGAAAATTCCGTATATGGTAAAAAACACTCAAAAATCTTCTCCAGAACCGGTAGGCTGATTTTCACGAAACTTGGTATGTAGCATCGATGACTTCAGCCCATCATAGTTTGATAAAATGATGACCCTGGGATGACCTTGACCTATTTAGCGGCAAGGTCAAGTTTGGAAACTTAGGCTTTTACATGGGGAAAAAGTGACGACTAGGTCTCCGGCGAGCGTTTACAGGACCATTGGTCCGCTGGTTTTCATTACGTGCTGCTAGACGGGATATTTCCATCGGTATTCTGTTAGATCTCTCCATACACAGAAAAGGAGCGAGGTCACGAAGTGTATCGGAGTGCAGGTTAGCCAGCTGATCAAACGTGCTGCGAACCTTGCATAACCCTAAAACAGGACAACAATATCCTGAATTTTAAGCGCGCATACACACTCTTACTCACAAACACACACTCACGCAAACACGTTCCGTAGAGGACTTTGTCTCGCAGTGGCTCAGTCAGTCGCCACTTAAAATCACATGGCGAGAATAAATACGTAGTTGATAAAGACAGGTACAAAATGAGTTTAATAAGAACATTTGACTCGTTTCGCAGGCTGAGCGCGAGAACGAAACGCCTAAAAATGAAAACTGTTGTCTTTCCGTTAAATTGTCTAATTCTGATGGAACAAAGCACCAGACGTGACCTTTGACACGAAATATTTTCTGAAATCGCATCATATATATACCACTTATCATGTTTGCCATTAAAGATGCGTTACCCGTTCAATGCGAGTCGGTTTTACAAATGCTTGGCGCAAATAAAATGCCTCCATTTTAACAGCTTCCAATGCAGAATTCGATTATTTTAGACACTCGTGTGTATAACTAGGCGTCGCTCATTCGATAAACCGAGGTCCCGTCTTCATATGACCATAACTGTTGGTGGGAAAAACCAGTATCAACTATTTGTTATCGCCATGTGACATTTTACATACTGGCTTATGTATATATACGTACATTGGTTCTGCTAAGCTACATTTTCACGTGATTTTCGTGAACGCACAGAAAACTTTATACATGTATACATGGCATGATTTACGATTTGAAACATAAGTTGATCTTTAATTTTATGTGCAGTTTTTTTTTATTCTACGCCTTACAACGTTTTGGTATATTTCAAGTCATCTCGAGCATGGTCGGTTATCCATATCAGGATAATATGTCCGTGAATGCCCCATGAACCACACTTTTATACAGCAAAACTTTGGTATGCATGGGTATACCTATTTTAAGCTCACGTGAGCCCTTCGGCACAAAAAGCGAGCTTATAGGATGACCATGCCTCGTCGTCCGTCCGGCGTCGTCCGTCAACAATTTCCATGATATTCTCCTCTGAAACCAAATGGCAAACCAAAGTTAAACTGCTTGCTGAGCAGTCTTATGAAGGGGAAACGAAAGTTTGAATAAATGACCCAGGTCACATGACTAAGATGGCCGCCATAGATATAAATAGCAAAAGCCTTTAAAACAATTTCTTCCCAGAACCAGAAGTCCTATTATTTTGAAACTAAGTTTGAAGCATCAGGCAATAGAGTTCTACAAAGTTGGTACACATCATAATGATGGGATGACCTTGACCTATTTTATGGCAAGGTCAACTTAGGTCGCCCATGCATTTAAATGGGGAAAATAAGTTAAATGTAATTAAATGGATGGAAACTCGCGATGAGCATGCAAAGGTACTGAAGATTTATCTTCATGAAAACATTTAGTCCCCAGGGGTTTGTCTGCTCCTGCCCGGGGGCTTATACATGCATATGACCAATATATATAAACATTTCTGCAACCGCATGGTCGATCAAAACCACACTTCATGGAAAGGGAACGAAAGATTGTATAAATGGCCGCCATGGCTATATATATATAAAATGTCTGCGTGATATACTGTACATGAATATATATATTCCGGAATTGTCTATCAGTGTTAGCACCATCGTAAATGCCTGCGATACAACAAAAGTCCTTACAGCAAAGATTGATGCAACATCACACTACATGTGATAAAATGGAGTAATTGAAAAAAGCAATATCGCAACAACCATCACCAAGACAATGAACACTTCGTCATAGGTTGCTGCCCAATTGATCAGTCTTACAATCACAGGCGACACAAACCAAATTCTGCTTGTGGGTGTGCCAAGTCGTTTTCTCAGGGTTCTCCCCAAGTCGTTTTCTCAGGGTTCTCCCCCCCCCCCTCTTGTTACGGATTTATCCGCCTCAAATGAACTAAAATAATTTTGAACGGGGCAAAAATTGAATAAAAAAGAAATTATGATCACAAATGAGCACAATCAGACCCTTATCTGTAATCAAGTAACAAAAGAAGGACCTGGAATCGATACAATTAAATTTCACATCCTCACTAAGGAGGATGTAGCCCTGATTAGATTTTAACAGATAGCAAAACTTCTCTGATGTTACTCGCGCCCATAAGAAAAAAAATGCATTTATTTTCCATCATGCATGCATGCTTAATGTAAACCATATAAGGAGGAATATTAGGGGTCTCGCGTGCAAATAACAACTATTTACCTACTGGATCTTGGTCTGCCCGAAAGACGGAGTTACGCGTTGGATTGAACGCGCGGCCCGTTTTACGAGGCGACTGACTGAACCACTACGACATGGAGTCTTTTATGGAAACATTTTAGCAACTCCTAAAAATAATATTGTGTTAGTTTGATTTTAATCATATACTTATGGAATAAAGAAACACAACAAACACTGTGGGGTATTGTAGACTGGATTTGTTATGCAAGCATGTTGTGTATCCGATCTTATTACACGAAAGCAATATCTAAACGTCAAAATACAGCAGGTTTAGTCACTATTTTTGTTACGTATTGTTGATGGCGTGCGTATAATCACACTGACCAACCGAGACACAGGCTAGAAAAATGATGAGTTAAAGTCAACTTTGAACCAAACACAATTTTGTTGATTCCAAAACTGTTAAAAGTGATTGCAGATGTATTCATTGACCCGTTGGTAGCATAAGATTATGTTTGGGACGTTTAACGTCACCAACGTCAATTACAAAACAAACGCAAGGAGTCCAAATTCTACAGTACATGTGACGTCATAGTTGCTTGAAAAGCATGTCGTGTCGTGTCTAGGTTCGATGAATACCATATAAGCACAAAAGACCCACATTTAAGAATCCAAATGGCGTTAATTGCTCATTATTCTTAAAGCAACATGGGATTGCATTCAAGTAAGCAATGACGCCAATCTTTATTGCAGACGATCAAGTCGACGTCAGATTACCAAACATGCACAGTATTTGGCATATTCACCTTCTCCTCAACGTCTACGTCATAATTTGCATTTTTCATGGTTTTTGACGTTTTGACGTCAATTTTGTCGATAAAATGACGTTTTCACATTTTATCCTATGCCACAAGTAGTCTGCAAGACAAATCTAATAGATTTTATTACAACGTCAAATACGTACGTGACATCTGAAATTTTATGTGTTGCGTATTTTAATTCCTTAAGTATATTTATTTGAATTCAACCAGGTAAACAACACGCACACCAATCAGTAGGTGGGGTGAAAACGTGAGTACCCTAAGAAAAATCTCCTGGCACTCCCGCAAGTTGAACTTGGCTTGTATCATATGTGGCCAGTTTGGGGCTCGAACACACACAAGACACAGCGGTGAGATGAACGAGTGATTAAGAAACAGCGCTCTTACATTTGTAACCGCTCGGCCACGGAGGCCGCTAAGTCATTAGAGGCGGTCAACTTTTCCTAGCCGCATTATCTGTACCAGCCTTCAGAAAATAAATGTTGACGTGAGGATCGGTCGCGGGTCCGCTCTTCTGCCGATTATTACGATCAAGCTACCGGCTTAAATCGGTGAAAAACAACAAGACTTAGTGAAAAACCTATACGTGCGGACTGCCTTTTCACTACACACTTTAATCCACAAATTTACGATTTTAGTATTAAATGCAGCAGTGCATTTTGTGATTCTTGCATTTTTTCTTTTCTTTTCTTTTTCATTTTCTAAGCTATATTGTCACAGGGGCTAAAAAGGAAGGCAATGAATAATAGAATTTTTTTTGTCCTAGCCGGACTCGAACCCTACAAATTTCCACTTTTTTGTCAGCTAGTTTTTCTTCTCCCAATCTTATTAAATGTATTTCAGTTATTTTCACTAAATATGCATATAAAGTCAGCTTCTGCTTTCAAAAACTACAGTCATGGTACGGTATTCACAAGAAAACTGCCAATTGGTACAGCTCGTTATAAGACCATAAGGGGTAATATTATTTTTGTTTACAGCTGCGTAGTAGTAGGTGCATTTACGACTTTTCTAACTGGGTTGGGATTCTCCTCCTGATATCAGGAGATGTGCATCCAAACCCCGGACAACCTTCTACGTCATCCCACTCTAGTTCCTCAAGCACAACAAACGAGTCCTTCTCTTTTCTTAATACTCTAAATCTGTCAAACCATATATCTTTTGTTCACTATAATGTGATGAGTATTGCACATAAACTTGACATTCTCTTTGCTGAATTATCTGGCTTTGACATTTTAGCCTTCACAGAAACATGGCTTCGCCCAGACATAACGACAGACCTGACAATACCAAATTTCAAACCTCCAGAACGTAACGACAGGACAGAGGACCGCCAAGGTGGTGGTGTAATGATATATGTTAAAGATCGCTTGTATTACAAACGACGTCAAGATTTGGAACCGCGCAACGTAGAATGCATATGGATTGAGATCCAGTTAAATCACACACGTGTTTTATTTGGCCTTTTCTATCGCCCGCCGGAATCTGACGCAGCATGCCTCTCTAGCATTGAAGATTATATATCACTAGCAATGGACACACAAATTAACAACATCATCATCACAGGTGACTTTAATCTAGATGTGTTCAGTAGACAAACATCTCGTAAGGTATCTGAACTTTGTGAACAATTTTCTTTATAGCAAACTGTTACAGAACCAACTCATTTTACTGAAAACTCTTTTTCTCTTATTGATATAATTCTTACAAACGACAAGAGTAATCTCATTTACAGCGGTGTATCAGAACCCTTTCTAAATCAGAACGTTCGTTACCACTGTCCTATTTATGGTGTCTTTAAATATACAAAAGCTTCAAGAAAATCCTATTCCCGTCGAATCTGGAGTTACGATAGAGGAGACTATGCCTCTTTTAGAACCAAAGTAGCCAATACAGACTGGGACTCACTATACGACGATGACGTCAACACCCATGCTTGTAACATTACTAACAAATTAAACGATCTAACAGAAGAATGTATTCCAAATAAAACTGTCAGGATAAGGCCCTCAGACCCACCATGGATAACTACAGCTATTCGCAAACTCATTCGTAAACGAAAACAGGCATACCAAAAGGTTAAGCATAATGATACTCCTAGAATGTGGAATAAATTTAAAAAATTAAGAAATAAGGTTATAACACAAATACGGTTGTCAAAACAACAATATCTTGATCAACTCTCAAATAAGCTAAAGACGAAGCCATTATCTTCTAAGGACTGGTGGTCTACACTCAAGACCTTCATATCACTATCGTCCAAAACATCTGTTCCGACACTTGAAAAAGATGGACGAGTTTACAATGACGACACTGATAAAGCAAATCTGCTGAACAATTTCTTTCGAGACCAAACTCTTTTAGACGACACAAATGCTCAAGTACCCATATTGACTGTAATGTTGATAATTTGCTCTCAAATCTAGTCATTACACCCACTGAAGTAGAATCCGTTTTAAAGAACCTTCCACTTGGCGAAGCCGTCGGTTCGGACGATATTAATAATCGTACTCTCAAAGAATTAGCACATGAATTGTCCTTCCCAGTATGTTCTCTTCTTAATCACTCTTTAAGTGTTGGTATTTTTCCAGACATTTGGAAAGATGCGCTAGTCTGTCCTATCCCCAAAGGTGGAAGTGCAGCCTCTGTTTCTAACTATCGTCCTATCTCTCTTCTCAGCTGTTTAGAAAAGGTCCCGGAACGCGTAGTCTTCAAACATCTTTACAATCATTTTCGAGATAACGATATACTTTCTCCTCTTCAGTCCGGTTTCATACCTGGAGATTCAACTACTAACCAACTCACTTTCCTCTATAACACTTTCTGTAAAGCTTTAGATGCTCGAAAAGAAGTACGTGTCGTCTTCTGTGATGTCAGCAAGCCATTTGACCGCGTCTGGCACAAAGGTCTTCTTTGTAAGTTAAAGGCTGCGGGGGTATCTGGCAATATTCTGTCTTGGTTCAGTAGCTATCTTTCTGAAAGGGGACAAAAAGTTATTCTCCCAGGCACAGAATCTGACTGGAACTATATGAACCTCAACGTGACAAAATGTACCTTCGGACATTCTGACATTACTAGTAGAAAGCAGCAAAAAGCGGGAAAATGATGTGATAAACGTTTTAGAAATAACACTGTATTTGTAATCTTTGAACACTGGGCTACCAAATGAATGAGTTTTAAAACATCTTGTTGTTCAATATTTGGAGTTATCTGCCCTTGTTTTAGCCCATAATACACATAATTTCCCTATATCTATCGTTAAACGGTAACCATAGAAACCGCATCATCATAAAATAGACAAAATAATTTTGGCATATTGCATGTAAGGAAGGTGTACTTATATCTTAACAATAGGCTCTGGACCAGTGCTTAAACAGTTTTAAGAAAATGCATCGAGTTTTGTAAGCTCTACTAACATGCAGAAATGCATTACGCAACTTTGACGTCATTTTTCAGGACAATGACGCCTGTAGGGTTTATATAGTAAATTGGTCATAACTCACAAAATAACTGAAATAATCTGGTCAAATAAAGACTAACAGACTCTAGAAACATCATACATTCAAAGTGACTTTGCTTTTCTTATACTCACAAAATTGTCCGAAGGTACATTTTCTCACGTTGTGGCCCATATACATGCAGGAGTCCCACAAGGCTCTATTCTTGGTCCGCTCTTATTCTTACTGTATATAAATGACATTGTAAATGATATTGGATCAAACATAAGACTTTTTGCCGATGACACTAGTTTATTTCTTGTTGTACGAGGTATGGCAGGAAAGTTCGTAGACACTTCAGCTATCAGAAAAAGTAACGCGTTGTTGAAGAAGCGTTTTGCATAATTTCAAGCAGCAATATCTTATGGGTATATTTTAGAAATTTTGTGCAATTTGAAGTAATAACACGCTTGGTATGGCCACTTTTCTGCTTGAGGGTAGGGCCGTGCGGGGCAGGTGTCAAAACGTGATAAAATGTGACGATTTTCATATTCTGTTTTTGCTTGTGAAACGGTACGGAAGTGTGCTGTAACGTTAAAATATTTTGATTTTGAAAGAATGTTCAATTAACAACGGTTTCTGAATGTTTGGGCCTTGACGGCAGTACAGTTTGATATCTGTGAATAAAATTTCAGATGCAGTCCGAAAAAAACGCTTGAAAAATTGGCGTAATTTTGACGTCGGAGAACAGCCGATAACCATAAAATCGTGTTTTTTTGTTAGAGAAATCGCCAACAAATAGGATGGAAATTATATAAACAACAACATAAAAGCTATCAGCTTGTCGGTCACTAGTTTACAAGTGGCAGAGTTGATTTTTGGATGCTCGATAGATCATCTAAGATGATAAATGGCGGCGGAAGGGCACTCGTCTTACATTCTCAGTGAATGAAAATGGTTTCATATGTTCAACCGATCATCAGAGAACTTGAGGACAGTTGGCACAGATCTGCATTTGACAGCTGGATACACATGATAAAATTGTACCGATATCCAAAGACCCTATGTGGAATAACTCTGAAACATTGGTTAAACTTGTACAAATATATGAAGCACTGACAGCAATAAACTTCAAGTAACGTCACTGAGACGCTGACCCTTGCCCCGCTCCCGGTTAGGGGGGTGCACATAAAAGGCTGTAGAAGATGTCGTGTTGGCCAGATTTTCATAAAATTTCGTCTATTTGCTCATGAAATATTTTGGCAAACCCAGATATATTCATTTTGACTGAATGTCCTTTCCTGTTGAAAATACTAATGGTGTCTACGAACTTTCCTGCCATACCTCGTAGATAACCCTGATACTGCTGCTCAAACTTTAAACTCTGACCTAGAAAAAATTTCAAAAATGGGTAAAAACTTGGCTTGTTAAGTTCAATCCTGCAAAAACAGAATCTATTCTAATAAGTAGAAAAGTAATACAACCATTACATCCTCCGCTCTACATGCTAAATCAGCAAATTCAAGAAGTTGAAAATCATAAACACCTCGGTATCTACCTTAGCAATGACGGAATCTGGCACACACATATTAATTACATTAAGGAAAAAGCCTGGAATAGAATTAAGGTAATGCGTAAACTTAAGTTTCAATTAGATAGAAAATCTCTAGAAATAATTTATACTTCTTTCATTCGGCCTATTTTAGAATATTGTAACGAAATTTGGGATAACTGTGCAGATTATGAAAAAGAAGACCTCGAAAATATCCAGAAAGATGCAGCGCGAATCGCAACAGGAACTACTAAATTGGTATCAATTGAAAATCGTAACAGTGAAATTGGTTGGGAAACTTTGGAAGTTAGAAGAAATAAACAAAAGCTTACTCTCTTTTACAAAATGGTACATAACTTAACTCCATCTTACTTAACGTCACTCATACCTCCAACTGTCAATGAAACATCTAACTATAATCTCAGAAACTCCAATGATATTAGGACAACAAATGCTAGTTCAGTTCAGTACTATTCGTCTTTTCTACCGTCAGCTATCAGAGGATGGATTTCTCTCCCTGAAGAACTTAGAAACTCGGCAACTGTCATCTCTTTCAAAAATCGGCTTAATCAACACACCTCTATTACACCGAAGTACTATTACACCGGAGATCGACACACACAAATTTTGCACACTCGTTTAAGAACAAAGTGTAGTTCTCTAAATTATGACATTTTTATTAGGAATTTAAATGACTCACCCTTCTGCAGATGCGGCAATATTGAAAACGCGGAACATTTTCTCTTACAGTGTCGTTTTTACCGCCTTCAACGACTTGAAATGCTTAATTCCGTCTCACAGCTGTGTCATGTTACTCACGATGTACTCCTATTTGGTGATAGTTCGCTCTCCCTCGAAACAAACAGCCAAATTTTTTTACTTGTGCATAAATTCATCAAAGATTCCAAACGTTTTTGATCTTAAAACAAGTGTTTTAACTCCTAATTTTAAGTCTAATCATCAATAAACCTTTATTTTAATATATCTACAAAACACAATTGTAAAACACAATTGCGTGTACTTGTACATGTCTTCAGTGTAAAGTACGTTGTATCAGTACTATGACCCGTTTGTTAAACTAATGTTGGGTGGGAAGAATCTCGCTGAACAAAAGCTACAGCCCCCCCCCCTAAACGCCCACGATCTGTTCCTCCACGACACCCAATACTTTCTCTTTTTTTTCTCTCCATTTACGCTTTCTTTTATAAGAATGTGTTGATGTCTTTTTTCTGCTTTGTATTTTCCTTTTTAGTAATTTGTAATAATATCTACCATTTATACTATTACTATTAGCTCATACATATTCGACAAATTGTAATATAGATACCTAATCCAGTAAGTTACGACCTGCCAATTCTATGCACTAAATATTTAAATTTATCATGGGAAAGGGACTTTATAAGCTGAAAGCTTTCGTTCTAATCCTATACTTTGTTATTGTATGTACATATGTTTCGCATGTCAAACTTATATTAAGAATAAATATGTTTAAACTAACCCAGGACCTTTTGGTTTTATTCCTTACATGCTTCCTACTGAGCTACAGAGTAAGACGTCGTAGACTATTTCTTTTTTGCCTGTCTTGTTTAATTGTTCCGTTAGGCTATTGGTAGTTTTGACCATGTAATTCTTCATATCGCCCCTCGTCATCGTCTCAAATATGCCCTCAGGAGTCGTCCCCCATCACACCGAAAATCGTAAACGCACGCGCCAGCAACATTTACGTTCAAAAGTGAAAAATGTCTAATAGGCGGACACTAAGTTACCCGAACTCAACATCACGAAAACATTTCAGTGTACCAAAACTTAGAGTGTGGAGGCGGTTCTAACGAGTACCCACATTTTATGTTTTGAGCAAAAATAAGAAAAGTATGAAAAAATCTACTGAAAATTTTCAATTTTTACAACTTAAGAAAAATCAGTATTACTTGAGCATGTTTTCGTAATGACTATAAAAACGTGCATAAATTAGTTACATTGTAGCTCTTCGGTCCTTGTGGTGAATCTCTAAACACCATTGATTTTAAACACACAAATATGTACAGTATGTCATGTATGTATATTTATATGCAGCTGTAAAACCAACTTGTTACAACATAAACCTGTGTTATTTTGATTTGTGGTTTTACGTCCCGATCAACAATTTCAGTGACACGAAAAAATGGCTATAAAAAGCAGGAAACATAAATAAAACTCCAGCAAGGTCATATGCGAATACTAGTTTGGGAAATATTGTATTTTGAGGGAACCTATGTGGTTTCGTCGTAAATAGAGAAGGAAAAGTGGAACCCTTAGTCCTAAATCATATTTCAATATCGCAACTTCATATCCTATATTAATATACATCAGCCTGGGCCAAAACGTTCAGTTTTTTTATGTTAAAAAAGTTGAGGTCGATGCGTGTTTAGCGTCGTCGTTTTTACAATCTTTGTCCTTTCTGCGCAATCGCACAAAGGGTAAAACATGACGCCTGTTCGTTTGCTTAAGGTCGCTTTGGGGAAGTAAAAGAAGGTCGTTTCGGTCCAGACAATGTAACACCACCGGCGAATACCCCTTATTCCGTTATTGTTTCCACATTTCTAGCCAAGGCATTATAACACTAGAAAAAGAATGGTGTCCACATTTTCGTCTCTATATAGGGAGGTTTCCACATTTTTTAGATATACGACAATTCATGGGAAAGCCCAGAAATGTGGATACTTTACTATATAGGGAGGTTTCCACATTTTTAGATATTCGACAATTCATGGAAAAGCCCAGAAATGTGGATACTTTACTATATAGGGAGGTTTCCACACTTTTGGATATACGACAATTCATGGAAAAGCCCAGAAATGTGGATACTTTACTGATGGGAAACCCTCAGTATGTGGATTCCTGACTATATAGGAAGGGATCCACTTTTTTAAGTATAATGCATTACATGAGAAACCCTAAAATGTGGATTCCTGTCTATATAGCAAGGGATCCGCATTTTCCAGCTTTAAGGCATTTTATTGGAACCCTTGAATATGTTGATTCCTGTCTATATATGGAGGGATTCACATTTTTATACATACAACCTTTTGACATTCACAGAATAAGGACAATCCTTGATCAGTTGTACTTGATCGAAACGACACGATCTCAAATGACCAGATCACCCTTAATGAAGAACCAGACAAGGTTCATGTTTTACCCGAGAAAAACCCGGAAACAGTTCTACAAAATGGCTGCTAAAGAACGCTTCATGGAGACATGCTGAATAAAAAAGGCCGACAGGAGGTTAATTTTGACTGTTTTCCGATCTCAATATCTCTATACCAAGTTGAGATATTGATATATAATTTTGGACTAAGGTATCCACATTTCCTTCTCTATATACGAGGAATCCGAGGGTTCCCTTATAATTGAATATACCCCTAGTTGAACTTTTTGCGCGCATGCAATTTAACGAGGTGGGGTGTGGTTTGATTAACGTAGATGATGGTAAAAATAAGATGAGTAAGATGAGCCTCAATCATTTTTCATTTGATAAAGATGACTTGTTATGCTTCAAACAATTTTGATGATTAACTGACAGTGTCATACAGTAGCCTGACTAATTGGCTAGCATGTACTTCACAGTGAACAGTTAATTGTTTTTTTTTTATGTCCGAAATAGCCCCAAACAAAAAGAACAAAACAATGGATTCATAGCCATACGTACATGTAGTTGTAGTTAAATTGAGCGTCATTTAAAAAAAAAAAAAAAAAGCGTTGAAACTAAGCAAAAACAAGTAGTCATTTACAAATACTTTTTATAAATACACGTTCTTGAACGTTATAGTGCGACGCGAGTTACTCGCGAGTGACGCGTGAGTCACTCGCAAAATGTTTTTAGAAGGAATTATTTTTTTTGCGCGTTGCGCGATCGCTAAAAGTCTCGCGACACCTGTACTGTATGTGTGTCAAAATTATACACCTGTATGCACTTTATATTGTTTTTTGAGTCGAACCTTGGAATTAAAGACGAGTCTTGCATCTGTCAATAGAAAATCTACCGAATTTCAGCTATTGACAAGTTATTGAAAAAGCAACTCTTTTCAAATATAAGACAAATGGTTACTTTAGCAAATACAAACACGCCTTATTTTGCACAGTCGTTTATCAAAAAGAAAAAGGCGAAAGGAGAAACATTTGTTGTCATGTAAAACCTCGATTTTACTAACCTTTGACATATCTTAAGCCCACACATGGAGATCCAAATGAATGTCTTTCTTCTGTTTTAGTTTTACGCAAGGGTGAGTCATTGTCATATTCCATTGTCGATTTTCCTATCATTCGTCTAATTCTGCCTAGATATAGTTCTGTGTCAAACACTTTCTCCTCCAATAGATTATCGTTGAGAGTATGTAAAACAATATCCCTTGGCCTAATGAAATGAATTATTGTACAAACACTAAATATAACCACGAACAAACCAACGATTCTATAAATGAAGTATGTTGTGTCCATTTTATAGCAGTTACGTTTTAAGAGAACGTGTACAAATGTTAAAAACGTGGTCCCAATTCATTTATTGGCTCTGAATGACATATCTGGAAGAATTCCGTAAATGCATATTGACTTGTTTATTTACGGGGCGCGAATATGTTACATAGTAGTGACATAATTCAATGCACAGGAATGAAACTTATTATGGACGCGTTATACAAAAATGTGGCTAACTCTTCACGAACTATGTAGAGTACAGCTTCTTAGTGTAAATGAGCATGCCATGTAGCTGGCTGGTAATACTGGTAGGAGAATCAGTTTGCTGAGCATACTCTAATAATTCCAACTTTACTAATTTCCTACAGAATATTCTGATTCACCACGAGGACCGAACAAGTAACTAAATGCTGTGATCCACTGCAGAAGATAAGGGTGAGGTTAGGGCGCTGTAGTTTTATATTATTGGATCGTTCTGGTTTAATGTTGTAGAATCGAATTTTTGTGCTGTTTGAACCTTATGTACGTTTTCATAGTTTTAGTTAAGTTCAAGTAACTGAGTTGCCGCCTACTGGGAAATACCTGCTTACTCGGCTTACGATATGTTCTCTATTATGTGTATATGTACCTAATTGTCAATTTGTTTTTTTCCCACCTCGGTTTTTGGAGTGAGAATAACTTTCTGATTGCGCCTTTTCCTGATCATTTCCTACTTGTACCTTTCTATAAAAGCAATGCGTAAGAACACATAGTTTTCATCTTGCGCGACCTTACTTGATTACGTGAGGTTTCCTCGAAGAAACGTTGACGTAACTAAATCTAAACGCCATAAAAACAATGGATTTGGAAGCATCGAATTGAAATATTTAGTATTTTCATTAACACGAACGCTTTTTATCGCACCTTCTTATAGCAGGGTGCGATATAGGAGTCCAAATTTCCGTCCGTCCGTCCGTCCGTGCGCCCGTGCATCCATGCGTTCGTCCGTCCGTGCGTCAATCCGTCCGTCAACATTTATGCCGAAGTTTGACATTTACGTCGAGGTTTGGTTTTCTCTGCATCAGTGATAGCTACGAGTGTGAAACCTTGCATAGTAATTGTCCTTGACATACCCTTCAGGCATGCCTTGACTCGGTGCCCTTGACCTATATTTCTCGGTCCATTGACTTTGTTAAACTTTATGTCGAAGTTACGTCAAAGTTTGGTTTTTCTCTGCATCAGTTATAGCCGCGAGTGTGAAACCTTGCATAGTAATTGTCAATGACATACCTTTAAAGCACCCAGTGTCCTTGACCTATATTTCACGGTCTAATGACTTTGTTAATTTCACGTCAAAGTTTGGTTTTCTTTGCATCAGTGATAGTCGCGAGTGCGAAACCTTGCATAGTAATTATCCTTGACATACCTTTTAAGCACGCACCTTGGCCCAGTGCTCTTACCCTATATTTCAGGGTCCATTGACTTTGTTAATTTTTATGTCGACATTTGGTTTTCTCTGCACCTGTGGTAAGTGCTTGTGTGAAACCTTGCATAATAATTATCCGTGAGGTACCTTTCAAGCACACACCTTGACCCCTTGCCCTTGACCTATATTTCATGGTCCATTGACTGTATTAATTTTACGCCAAACTTTAATTTTCTTTGCACCTAATGTAATTGCAAAGGTGAGACCTTGCATAGTAATTGTCCTTGACACTCCTTTTAAGCGCACACCTCGACCTGGTGCCCTCGACCTTTATTTCAGGTGTTTAATAATTTGCCTGATGCAGGTGCAATATCGAACTCCGAGGCGTTCTTGCTTCTTTTAACGGTACATCGTACGGTTAGTGTTTTAACCTTTTAATTGTGTGTTGATTTGACGTTTGAATTTCTAATTTTCCGAGCCTCAGTTCAAAATCGACATGTCTTTCTATTAGTCAAGACGGCGATCTGTTTTCCCAAAGGAACAATTTTAAATAAAGGGGAGGTGTTTTAAAGCTCTCGCTTTTACAGCCGGCCTATAGCAAGTCAGTTATAGCTTCTATTAATTGCGAGAAGTAAGTTCTAAGCTTTGGAAATTTTCAAGATGGCTTCCTCATGAAGCTCTGTTTTGCTCTATTTTCCTTCCGCTGGCTATAAAAATAAAGCAACGTCGACAAAAGCAGAGTAATGGGATAAAGTTGGAATTATAAGGAAAGAATTATTATTTTTTGTTGCTTTTATCGATGTGTAAACTTAGGCGAATCAGTCACAATTTTTTTCATAAAGCCCTTCGGGCTTTATTCTGTTTGTGAGTCATTCGCCTGAGTTTACATATCGATAAAATCAACAAAAATAAAATTCAGTCCTATAATGAAGAACCGACTGAGGTGCAAAGCAAAACTGAGGATACGAACAGTCTCGTCTGGGCCATGTCGCTTATTCTAACCACCTTTACGACCACAAGACAAAGACAAGATTTCTTCGTAAATGATTTTCGTTTGGTCCGCTCTAAGAGTGACTTCATGCTGGTTAGAACTCTGACAAACCGGTGTTCAAACTGACTGAGCCGGGTCTTTACAAACAAGTCGATGCAGCGCTTCTTATGCGAAAAAGGTCGGTTTCTGTTTGCACACTAGAATACATAGATTACCAAGATCTGTTATTCAATTATTAATACAGCCAATACACATCTCAGTCATTGACTAAACTGAGATCATTAGAGAAAGATTTATACATGCATGATAAAAAAAAAAAAAAAACAGATGACTGTTACATGCCAGACATAGGAAGCTAAACTACCAAAAGTTACATAAATCAAATTGAAAGTATTGCAAGATTAGCTTCCCTAATATTATGTTAGGCAATGAAATTGAATGGATGTTTCATGTGTTTTCCCGATGATTCAGTGCCAGTTAGTCTTTCATTTGCATACTTTGTTTTTGTCTATATGCTCGTATGTTACATATGTAACCTTGAGTTGAATAATGTTGATTTGAGTTGATATCATTTAAGTTAAAGGGAACTAAGCAGTTTAATAACTTTTAATTACTTTCATTCCGTGTTATTATATTATACCAAGCAGTGGATGTAGATAAAGTCCAGGACCAGATACAAAAACTAATGATATAAGTTATTCTGCATCTGCTGCATTTTTGAGTGGTGCATTATAATGTCCAAAATATAGTTAATAAACTTGATATAATTGAGCCAGAATTCTCAAACTTTAATTTTAATTGCTTTTACGGAAACATGGTTGAATGACTCTGTTAAAAATCAAGATCTTGCGTTCAATGACTATCTGCTTCCATTTAGACGAGACCACGTAGTTGATAGCCAAGGGGGTATTTTTGTTTATGTTAAACATGGTTTTCCACGCAGACGGAAAAATGATCTTGAATAAGTAAATATCGAATGTTTATGGGTTGAAATTAAAGTAATAAAAAGCTATTGGTTGGGACGTTTTATCGACCACCGGACTCGAATGTGTAAGTATTTACCGATATTGCAAATTCTACAGGAAATGCTGTTGAAACAGGCATCTCTGATATTGTTATCCTGGGTGATTTTAATCATTTCGGAAACTTTTCCATGATTACTTTGGAATTTCTTTTAATTACATATTAAAAATCTATTTATGAACTAAATTCTAATTTTACAAATATTTACCTTGCCTATCATAAAAAAGATCTCAGTTTTTATTTTTATTTGCTATTACTGCAGCTGGTCTCCCCGTACATCATCTATAGTGAAAGTTATATTTTCGTTTTGGTCCTTTGCAAAAATCAGCAATTCTCTTTGGCTCCATGTTGCCAAATCTAAACGGTCACTGACGAGACTTTAACAGTCGAAACCGCGGTATGGCCCATCCTCTTCCTCATTAATGTGCTCACTGCGCTCTTAGAGGATCTCAGTTTTTATTATTGTTTGCTATTACTGCACCTGGTGTTGTGCCGAGTGGCGGCCCTAAAAAGTCTCACCATACATCATCCATAGTGCAGGTTACATTTTCTTTTTGGTCCTTTGAGATCAGCGAGGATATTCTGAGAAATAAGAAATTTATTATCGGTTAAGATTCATTTTCTTACTAATGTTTAATATATTTGGTCCCATTTAGATACTACTAGTCTTTGTATCGACTACCCTGTTGAAAGTTGCAAAAAAAAAAAAAAAAAAAAAAAAAAAAAAAAACAACAATAATTCTCTTTTGCTCCTGTTGCCAAATCTAAAGGGTCACTGACGAGATTTTAATAGTCGAAACCGCGGTATGGCCCATCCCCTTCCTCATTAATGTGCTCACTGCTCTTAAAGGATCTCAGTTTTTTATTTTTGTTTATGTGAATTTTGTTAGAATTTAGCATTTTGAATTTCAAATTACATTACTGCATCAATTATTGATACTTTTCTTGACCCCATCAAACCTCAATTTTATTATAAGTATAGTGAAGGTGTTAAGTTCCACATTGAGATGTTTCCGTGATGATTTAAATACTTTTAATGAACAATCGGCCAAGAAAATTATAAAAAATGTGTCAATAATACAATCTCTCTTAATTGATACTATACTATACTGAGGTGTCATCGTCTATTATAGATCATATAATGGTCATAGTAAATTCTGCTGACTTATCTGGTGTCGGTGAAACATTTTGTTACAGTTGTTACAGAACATAAGGTTTCATTGTCACGTTTTTTTGCGAATAAATTATTACTATTACTCAATATAATGCAAACACAATTTACCGATAAAATTTGACATCTAGACAACAACCTGCCGTTGCCTAGCAGCGAAGGAATTTAATAAACCATTCCATGGTCACGTAGGAAATATGTACCTAAAATTCGTTGCCATGGCAATTGGTGGCAAAAATTCCACCAAAGATAATCTGTAGCTGGATAATTATGACACCGAGGAATTATAAAAGATAAAGGAGACAAGATTAGTTTGTTACTTAGATTTTAAGAAAATGGGGATGGGCCATACCGCGGTTCCGGCTACTTAAGCCTCTTTAAGCCTATAGATTTTGCAACATCGAGCCAAAGAGAAAATTCTATAATTTTGCAGCTTTTAACAGTATAGTCGATACACAGACTATCATAATCAAAAAGGGGCCAAATATATTAAACGTTGGTTAGAAAATAAATCTTAGCCGATAATAATTTTCTGATTTCTCAGAATACACTCACTGATCTAAAAGGACCAAAAAAAAAAAATAATCTGCACTATGGATGATGTACGAGGAGACTTCTTAGGGCCGCCACACGGCACAACACCAGCTGCAGTAATAGCAAGTAAAACTAAAACATAGATCCTTTAAAAGCAGTAAGCATATTAAAGTGAAGGGGGATGTGTCATACCGCGGTTTCGGCTACTTAAGCCTCTTAAGTGACCTATAGATTTGGCACTATTGAGCCAAAGAGAATAACTATAATTTTGTACTTTTTATTAGTATAGTCGATACACAGCCTATCATACTCATGAAGGGGCCAAATATATTAAACGTTGGTTAGAAAATGATTCTAAGCCGACAATAATTTTCTGATTTCTCAGAATACCCTCGCTGATCTCAAAAGACCAAAAGAAAAATATAATCGGCACTATGGTACGGGAAAATTTTTATGGCAGGCACACGGCACAACACCAGCTGCAGTAATAGCAAATAATAATAAAACATAGCTCCGTTAAGAGCAGTAAGCATATTAAAGAGACGTGGGACGGGTCATACCGCGGTTTCGGCTACTTAAGCCTCCTTAGTGACCCTGTAGATTTGGAGACATGGAGCCAAAGAGAATTACTGTAATGTTGCAGCTTTCAATAGAATATATACACAGACTATTATATTAAAAAAGGGGCCAAATATATTAAACGTTGGTTAACAAATGAATCTAAGCCTGTAATATTTTTTCTCATTTCTCAGAATACCCTCGCTGATCTTTAAGGCCCAAAATGAAAATATATTTTGCACTATGGATGATGTACGGGAAGACATTTTAGGGCCGCCACACGGCACAAAACCAGATACAGTAATAGCAAAAAAAACCCACAAAAAACAGAGATCCTTTAAGAGAAGGGGATGGGTCATGCCACGGTTTCGGCTACTTAAGCCTCTTCATTGACCCTATAGATTTGGCAACATGGAGCCAAAGAGAATTACTGTAATTTTGCAGCTCTCAACAGTATAGTCGATACACATACTTTCATAATAAAAAAGGGGCCATATATATTAAATGTTGGTTAGAAAATGAAACTAAGCCGATAATAACTTTCTAAATTCTCTGAATACCTTTCCTGATCTCAAAGGATAAGAAGGAAAATATAATCTGCACTATGGGTGATGTACGGGGAAACGTTTTATGGCCGCCACACGGCTCAACACCAGCTGCAGTAAAAGCTAATAAAAATAAAAGAAAGACCCTTTAAAAGCAGTAAGCATGTTAAGGAGATGGGGGTTGGGTCATACCGCGGTCTCGGCTGTTTAACCTTCTTCAGTGACCCTATAGCTTTGGCAACACGTGGCCAAAGGGAATTACTGCAGTTTTGTAGCTTTCAGCAGCATAGTCGATATCATAATTAAACAAGGGATAAATTTATAAAACGTTAGTAAGTGAATGAATCTTAGCCGATAATAATTTTCTGATTTTTCAGAAAACCTTCGCTGATCTCAAAGGACCAAAATGAAAATATAATCTGCACTATGGATGATGTACGGGAAGATTTTTTAGGGCCGCCACGCGGCACAACAACAGCCGCGGTAATAGAAAATTAAAATACAACAGAGATCCTTTAAGAGCAATAAGCAAATTAAAGAGAAGGGGGATGAGTAATACCGCGGTTTCGGCTACTTAAGCCTCTTCAGTGACCCAATAGATTTGGCAACATGGAGCCAAAGAGAATTACTGTAACTTTGCAGCTTTCAACAGTATAGTCGATACACAGACTTTCATAATCAAAAAGGGGCCAGATATATTAAACGTTGGTTAGAAATCGAATCTAACCCGATAATAATTTTCTGATTTCTCTGAATACCTTTTCTGATCTCAAAGGTTAAAAAGGAAAATATAATCGACACTATAAATGATGTACGGGGAGACTTTTTAGGGCTGCCACACTGCACAACACCAGCTGCAGTAAAAGCAAATGAAAATAAAACAGAGATCCTTTAAGAGGTGTTAGCATATTAAAGAGAAGGGGAACGGGTCATACCGCGGTTTCGGCAACTTAAGCCTCTTCAGTGACTTTATAGTTTTGGCAACATTGAGCCAAAGAGAATTACTATAATTTTGCAGCTTTTAACAGTAAAGTCGATACACAGATTATTATCATCAAAAAGGGTCCAAATATATTACACGTTGGTAAGAAAATGAATCAAAGCCGATAATAATTTTCTGATTCCTCGGAATACCCTTGAAAGGGCCAAAAGGAAAATAAAAAGCTATTGGTTGGGACGTTTTATCGACCACCGGACTCGAATGTGCTATAACCCGAAATTTTGCTATAGATATATAGCAGCACCATCACCGTGCAAACATTTCATCTTTTTTTTCGCGTTGCCTGCGAGCCCTTCTCGCAGACTTGCAGAACAATGGAAACCCCCTGAAATTTAAGTTGTCACCGTTGCCTACCCTATCCAGTTCTGTCATTCATCCCCTCTTACTGGTTCATTCAACTGCAAAACTGTTTTGATAATCGAAATGTCGATACTTTTGTGTCTAAAATGCACTTTCGGAAAATTTGAGACATCTGTGATTTTGGGTCAAATTCTATTATAACAATTTTACCAGACATTCTAAATTCCAATCAAAGATTTTAGTGCTTATGCGCGAGAACTTGCATCGGGATACTAAAGTGCATGTTCCGTCCCTCGCGCACGCGGGCTAGATGACTATGTCGACTGCAATGCGGAAACCTTCTTCACTTCCCTGTATTCATTATTAGCCTTCTTAAGTGTACATCTACTATCACTGAAAGCCCTCAAGTTTGCTAAAATCCCAGTATTTGTGTAAACAAAGCAAAGCAACGCAACGTAACGCAAAGTAAAGTAAAGCAAAGTAAAGTAAAGTAAGTTCTTTATTTAAAGAGGGTAGCTCGGTTGGCATAGCAAACCTTTCCCGAGGCCCTTTAAACATGTAAGGCCATCAATGAAGGTCCAATCGAATGATGTGCAATGATTGATTTTCGAAAAGTTGTCGACTAGGTTGATCATCATTTACTTTTAAAGAAATAGCGTCATAATTTTAAGATATCTCTCAGTCTGACTGTGGCAAATATGATGGTCAGGAAGGTATGTCAAGCTGAGTGCTTGTGCCTCCTCTATTCGCAAAAGCTCTAAGGTCATAGGCCGTTTTGAGGCATTTTCAGATCAGCATCTTCTTGGCTTTTTGCTAACATGATTAGTATTTTACAAACACATATTTCTAGTTAACTGTACTTGTTCATGCGAAAATTGGCAGTGCTTCATTATCATGTATTTTAAATATATTATATAAATTTAATGCAATTTTTCATTGATCTGATCACTAGACACCATGTGCTTGATTATTCAGCTTTGCAAAATCTTTAAAGAGTGTAATGCATTTATGCATTTTTCTTTTCACGAGTGTACGTTTTGTTCATTCTGCTTGATAGCGTTTGAAAAGATTATGATAAATATGAATGGATCTAATAAAGAAAAGCTCAGTGATGTTACCCTTTAGATCATCGTTTCATCCAAAAGATTTAATTATATGCGAACAGTGTCATCAGCAGGTCAAACTAAATATATAATATTCAATCTCGAAATATTCATTCGTTTCCAAAGTACGCATATCAATGTTACGAAAACCAAAATAAATAGAGGTGTTTGAACTTGGCACAAATTTACGACTTTTACCTGCATTTCATTAAAATGCACTTTTGTATTGTATTGATTAACGTCAAAGTCATCAGTTTTTCAGTCATGTCGGAACGCTTCAGCCATCGCTTCCTGGGTATTTACCAGTACCCTGGAGAGTGAATGTGTCGTGCTCAAGGTTGCCAGTGGGCATAGCACCCATAGCTCCCCCTGACAAAACATGCATTTATCATATATTGACTGGAATTAATTAGAAACTAGTTTTCAGCGATATTTCTCTTTCTTTTTCCAGGTTTATTTTAGATATAAAAATTGGCATTTATGGCTGGGGCAGTGTGTCACTGTATCTGATTCACCTCCATGGTATAATAAGACAAGTAAAATACATGATGTGCAACGGATATATACGGTGGTATCTTTAGGACAAGCAATATTATTTTTAAGAAAAAAATATATGTCGTGCAAACGGAATATCAATTCGTTCAAAAGGGATATTAATCCGTGCAAACGAGATATAAATTTCTACAAACGACATATTAATTCGAGCAAACGGGATATGAATTCGTGCAAATGGTATATTAATCCGTGCAAACGATATATGAATTCAAGCAAACGCGATATTAATTCGTGCATACAATATATTAATTCGTGCAAACGACATATTAATTCGAGCCAACGGGATATAAATTCGTGCTAACGGTATACTAATTCATTCATCAAACGAGACAGTAATTCATTCAAACGGGATATAAATTCAGGCAAATGAGATATTAATTCGATCAAAGGAGATAGTAATTCGTGCAAACGGGTTATTAGTCCGTGCAAACGAGCTATTGATCCGTGATATCAATTCGTTTGAACGAGATATTAATTCGTTTGGACGAGTTATTAATTCGTTAGGACGAGATAATAATTCGTTTGTACGAGATATTAATTCGTTTGGACGATTTATTATCTCGTCCAAACGAACTTATAACTAATCCAAACGAATTAATAACTTGTCCAAAGGAATTATTATCTCGTCCAAACGAATTATTATCTCGTCCAAACAAATTATTATCTCATTCAAACGAATCAATAAATCGTCCAAACGAATTAATATCTCGTAAAAACGAATTATTATCTCGTCCAAACGAATTAAAATCTCGTTCAAACGAATTAATATCTCGTCCAAACGAAAATTATCTCATTCAAACGAATTTATAAATCATACAAACGAATTACTATCTCGTCCAAACGAATTAATATCTCGTTCAAACGAATTAATATCTCGTTTTCACGGATTAATAACTCGTTTGAACGGATTAATAACTCGTTTGCACGGAATAATAACCCATTTGCACGAATTATTATCTCGCTTGATCGAATTAATATCTCGTTTTCACGTATTAATAACTCGTTTGCACGGATTAATAACTCGTTTGCACAAATTACCATCTCGTTTGAACGAATTAATATCTCAGTTGCACGAATTACTATTTCGTTTGAACGAATTAATATACCGTTTGCACGAATTCATAATGTTTGCTCGAATTTATATGTTGTTTGCACGGATTAATATACCGCTTGCATGAATTCATATCCCGTTTGCTCGAATTAATATATCGTTTGCACGGATTAAAATACCGTTTGCACGAATTCATATCCCGTTTGCTCGAATTAATATGTCATTTGTACGAATTAATATCTCGTTTGCACGGATTAATATCCCGTTTGAACGAATTGATATCCCGTTTGCACGATATATATTTATGCCCCCAACTTTGAAAAAGTTGGAAGGGCATATTGCTTTCGGCTTGTCTGTCTGTGTGTGTGTGTGTGTGTGTGTGTGTGTGTGCGTGTGTGTACGTCTGTTAACTTTTAAATGGTGAATGTTAGGGATTTGAAATTTCATGTGTGTATTCCTCATGAAAAAATAGTTGACCCGTATTTTTTTTCATGTCCGAGTTATGCCCCCTTTTCTGAGTTATTTCCCTTTGAAAACACAATTTGAAAATTTTGTGTGCAAGATATCTCAAAAAGTATTTAAGCTAGAGCCTTCATATTTAATATACTGGTTGGGGCTGAGGAGTAAATGACCTGATCAACTTTTGAGAACTGTCCGTCAAATTTTGACAAAAATACGGAATTTTGAAATTTTGATTGATTTTTCCACTTTTTGGTGAAATTTGAAACTTTTGAACGGTGAATGCTAGGGTTTTGAAATTTCATATACAGATTCCTCATGAAAAAATAGTTGACCCATATTTTTTCAAGTCCAAGTTATGCCCCTTTTCTGAGTTATGTCCCTTTGAAAACAAAATTTGAAAATATTGTGTGCAAGATTTCTCAAAAAATATTTGAGCTAGAGCCTTCATATTTGGTATACTGGTTGGGGCTGATAAGTAGATGATCTGATTAACTTTTGAGAACTTTCTGTCAAATTTTGACAAAAATACGGAATTTTTAAATTTTGATTAATTTTTCCACTTTTCGGTGAAATTTGAATCTTTGGTAAGGTGAATGTTAGGGTTTTGAAATTTCATATACAAATTCCTCATGAAAAAATAGTTGACCCGTATTTTTTGTCATGTTCAAGTTATGCGCCTTTTTGGAGTTATGCCCATTTTAGAACAAAATTTGAAAATCTTGTGTGCAAGATATCTGGAAAAGTATTTAAGCTAGAGCCTTAATATTTGGTATACTGGTTGGGGCTGAGAAGAAGATCACCTGATTAACTTTTGAGGACTTTCCGTCAAATTTTGACAAAATAACTTCATTTTGAATTTTTTACTCCATTTCTAACTTGTCTGCAAAAAGCTTACATTCTGTTTCTGGATCGAGGTCAAAAACAGAAGCAACCGAACAGCTTCTTTAGGAAATTAAATTTCACTTCAATCAAATGAAATAAATGAATCATACAAGCTGCCAGTTTAGGGACAAGCATACAGTTTGGGGCATAGTGTTTTACAAACACGCATTTCTAGTTTTCTTTAAAAAATATTGCGTGTCCTAAAGATACCACCGTAGGACACATTGTTTAAATATTTAGTGCAAAGCATCAAAGCAAATGTAAGTGGCTGAACCGTATATTTTTTTACAGGTACATGAATTTTTGGCAATGCCGGTTATGTATGTATTTTTCTTTATTTTTTAAGTATACATCTTTATGTTGTCGTCATTTGCCTTCATCATTTTTTTATTCAATGAGAAATCGAGGTATAAAAGAAGATGTGCCAAACAAATACATGTTTCTGCAGTTCATAGCATGTGTGTCGATTGCTTTTTCGGTAGTTTTGTAAGTGACGAGTTTGCTAATACGATTGTTGTGCAGCGAGGGGAGATTCATATTATTCCCTTTTTAAGGGTGGTTGCTGTTTCACTGGTTCTGCATCAGTGTTGTATGTAGTCCATTACGACATCAGGACATCCCAAACTTTGGCGCTGTCCTATACAGCAGTGAAAACGTACCGACATAACCGTGTCTGTGTACTAGGACGTAAATAACAGCAAATTTGCATCGTGTGACAGTGAGTTTCGCAGTCTTATCGTTTTATATTTGTTTCCAGTTCGAATATTTAAACATGTTATTTCTGTCTGGAGTTCAAATTTCAAAAGCGGATTGTTTCTTTGGCTCGTTGTAATCTAACAAGGTCGAATAAACATATTTAAGATTAACGACATTATATACATGTGTATCGACTGAGTCACGATCAGGATTGCTATTTGTGCATCAGGGTTGCTATTTGTGTTGCACTTGAGACAAACAAAAATCAACATATTTGTATTTTCATTTTTCTTGTTTTATAATAAGACCCATCAAGTTTATATTTCAGTGAAAATTCTTTTAAAAACATGTGTTTTCGCATTTCACCATCGTGGGTAATGGGAAGAGTTCAGTACAGGAGCTTCAAAACAGTGTTTTGGACTGCTTAAATGAGATCATATGCAGCCTAGATAAGTCATTGGTCCATGCTGCAGTTAATTTATTAAAATGTAACATGTGTGGTTGCATATAAAAACCAGAGAACCAGTGGTCCTGTAAACGCTCACCCGAGATCTGCTACATTTACCAATAAACATGTTTGAATATTATAGTATTTAGCCCAATGTATGGGCAGATGAAGCCCTTGAGCCATTTGTTATCAGAATAATCAATATTTTGTCCATTAGCCAATTTCCCTTCAAATGACATGTTAACAGTTTTCCCTAGATTCTAATGCATTGGGCCCCATGTTGACCTTGCTTTGAAATAGGTCAAGGTCATCACACGGTCATGATTTATATACACACTGTATGTAGTACTTGACTCATCGGTGCTTCATGTCAAGTTTTTTTAAAACCAGTTCCAGAGTAGAAGATTTTTGAAGGGTTTAACCATATACATGACATCTATCTTGGTCACGTGACGGTCACGTGACCTGGATTATTTACATATACATTGGTTCCCCTTTCCTTTGGATGCTTCATATAAAATTTTTCTTTGATTGATCAAGCGGTTTCAGAGAAGACGATGTTTGAATATTATGGAAATATACATGTATACTGACCCGGGGTGGGTGCATATGAGCATCTGGGGACCAATGTATTTTTTCAGAATCATTAATATTCAGTTCTTCTCTGCGCATTTCCTGCATGACTTTCACTTTAAATGACATTTTAAAAGTTTTCTCCATTCAAATGCATTGGCGACCGATGCTGACCTTGCCGAAAAATAGGTCAAGGTCATCACAGGGTCATGATTTATATATTCATTGTATTACTTGAGTCATTGATACGTGTACCTTTTCATGCCAAGTTTCGATGAAATCGGTCCACCGGTTTTGGAGAAGAAGATTTTTGAAGGGTTTTACCATATATGGGCATGGCGGTCAACTTGGTCATAAGACCTGGATTATTTATATACACATTGGTTACCCAATCCTACAGATGTTTTACATAAAATTTGGCTTTGATTGGCCAAGTGGCTTCAGGGAAGAAGATGCTTGAATATTATGGAGATATACATGTATATTGCCCCGGGGTGGGGGCATATGAGCCCCTGAGGTCCATTTTATTTTCAGAATCATTAACATTAAGTCCTACTGCGCATTTCTTGCAAGACTTTCACTTTAAATGACATTTTAAAAGTTTTCCCCATTTAAATGCATTGGCGACCTATGTTGACCTTGCCGTAAAATAGACAAAGTTCATCACAGGGTCATGATTTATATATCCTTTGTAGTACTTGAGTCATCCATACTTCATGCCAAGTTTCGGTGAAATCAGTTCACCGGTTCTGGAGAAAAATATTTTAGAAAGTTTTTACCAAATATGGGCGTGGCGGCCATCTTGGTCATGTGACCTGGATTATTTATACATACATTGGTTCCCCCTTCCTATAAATGTTTCACATAAAATTTGGCTTTAGTTGGCGAAGCAGTTGTAGAGGAGAAGATGTTTGAATATTATGGAAATATACATGTATACTGCCCCGGGGTGGGGGCATATGAGCTTCTGGGGACCATTTTTTCAGAATTATTAATATTCAGTCATACTGAACATTTCCTGCAAAATCTTCACTTTATATGACATTTTAAAAGTTTTTTTTCCCATTCAAATTTATTGGCGACCCATGTTGACCTTGCCGTAAAATAGGACAAGGTCATCACAGTGTCGTGATTTATATACACATTGTAGTACTTCAGCCATCAATACTTCATGCAAAGTTTCGTTGAAATCGATCCACCGGTTCCGGAGAAGAAGATTTTTGAATGTTTTTTACGATATATGGACATAACGGCCATCTTGGTCATATGACATAGATTATCTATATAAACATTGGTGACACCATTTTATAGATGCTTTACATAAAATTTAAAATTTGGCTTTGATTGGCCAAGTGGTTTCAGAGGAGAAGATGTTTGAATATTATGTAGATATACATGTTTATTACCCAACCCACTATATAAAGAGTAATTGCATCTTTTTTGCTATATCATGAATTGGTCTCTGACGGGTCCATAATTTTGGATATAACATGGGACTATACCATAGCCTGGTACCCAGCTCAAAACATATCAGCACTATAACAGTGTTTTGCTATGTCATGAGTTTGACACCGACAACGCATGCTGGGATCAGTCCATAGTTTTGGATATAACATGGGACTATACCATGGCCTTGTACCCAGCTCAAAAATAGAATATCTATGGCCTGTTACCCAGCTCTGAAGATGTCAGAGTTATAGCAATGTTTCACTATGTCACAAGTTGGCCTCTACTGCGCATGCCTGGACCGGTCCATAGTTTTGGATATAACATAGGACTATACCATGGTCTGGTACCTAGCTCACAAAATAATAAGGAATAAGCTGCTAGATGTAATAGAAGAACCAAATCAGAGAATAGATAGGTGGTAATTGAAAACACAAATGCAGTCGACGAATATGGATCTAGATACACAAATACACTGAACAGTGTTTCTGATAGCAAATAATTATTGTGAACTTCCTCATTAATGGCAGTGTATCTTTTAAAGATGCTAGAAAACCAATTTGATTTTCAACTGTTATGGAGAGTCAGACGAATTGAATCTTCGTGGTATCTAGTATATAGTTTATTGTTGGATAATAAAACGGTTATTTCATGGCTGTTTGGCGAATAGTCAAAACCATTACCCCTCGGTGCCTCGGATGACCCGATGGACTATTGCCCTCGGCCTTCGGCCTTGGGTAATAGTCCACCATGGTCATCCTCGTCACGTCGGGGCAATAATTTTGTCTATTCACCAAACCACCATGAAATAACTGTTTAATATTTTCCCAGGTGGGGGTATATGAGCCCCTGAGGTCCATTTTATTTTCAGAATCATTAATATTCAGTCCTATTGCCCATTTCCTGCAAGACTTTCACTTTAAATGACATTTTGAAAGTTTTCCCCATTCAAATGCATTGGTGACCAATGTTAACCTTGCCTTAATATAGGCCAAGGTCATCACAGGGTCATGATTTATATATTCATTGTAGTACTTGAGCCATCCATACTTCATTGAAATCGGTTGACCGGTTCTTGAGAAGAAGATTTTTAAAGGTTTTTACCATATATGGGCGTGGCGGCCATCTTGGTCATGTGACCTGGATTATTTACACTCCCGGTAAAGAAAACAATAACATACATGTATTTCGCGTTTCTACGCAACCAAGGCAAACGCGTTTTTGTTTTTATTTCTTGGAGAAACATCTCAAAATAAGCCAGAAAGACGAAATCGTCTGCGCAAAATTTCTCGTTGTTTCTCGGTGAAATTTCTCGGTGTTTCTCCGAGAAAGGTAATTACCTTAATTTGTCGACCAAGGTCTTTTTCGCGGAGGAATCTTTAAAAAAGTACATGTATGATTTTTGTTTGTATAAATATAAAACACTTAAAATTTAATTATTCACAAGTACATGTATGTAACTTATATATAAAGATTTTCCATGGAGTAGGAATTTCAAAAGCTGATGGTTTCTTTGGTTCGTTGTAATCTAACATGGTCGACTGGTTTTCTTATAATAAGACAAACAACCGCTACCACTACCAGGATTCCTACATTCGGTGTCCGGTGCTCTACCATTACGAAAAATTATTTATGCAATATACAGAGAGCGTTACCGCATTTTTTACAGCTGTTAAATGATAAATTTTATAGAAAAAAATGATATTTTTAACATCTTTGCCTTAAACATTGATTGAGGATACACGTTAGAACCGCCTCTGTGAGGAGGTTCTAACAAATACCAACAATTTATGTTTAGAGCAAAACAAAAACAGAAAAAAATATGCATATGCCGTGGAAATAAGGACATTTTACTTTCACATCCATGCGTTAACGCCATTTATTTGTTGTAACGTAAATCTCGACAGATAACGTACGTAACGTATAAAATACGTGGTTTCTATGGTGAAGTTATGTACGTTATCGTTATAATCGTTAGGGACATTACTTTGTTTAAAAAAAAGTTTCAAGTTCAGTAGCTCATAATCGGAGTTCGTATTATCTTATTTTCCATCATCGGGAATATCGTAAAAACATCTGGTAGCAGAGTGAGGTTTAAGTATCGAATAAAGGGAGAGAAATGGCAGCATCGGAGGATAGGATCGACATCGAGAATAATCGAAGATATGACGTTGACGCAGCCCTATTAGACATTTTTCACTTTTGAACGTAAATGCTGCTGGCGCTTGCGGTTACGACTTTGTGTGTGATGGGCGACGACTCGTGAGGGCATATTTGAGACGAAGGCGAGGGGCGATATGAAGAATTACTTAGTCAAAACTACCAACAGCCCACCGGAGGTGTATTAAATGAGACACGCAAAAACGAAATTGTCCAAGACGCCTAGCTGAATAGTTCAGTAGGTAGAGAGTAAGACATAGATTCGAAAGGTCCTGGTTTCGAGTCCGGGTAGGACAAAAATTATTTTTCCTTTTCTTTGTTTCTTCCTTTTTTCGCACCTGTGACATTAAAGCTTAAAAAATTAAAAAGAAATAAAAAAAACGAAAAAAAAGAAAATAAAATTTTATCTATTGGCAAATGCAAGAATCACAAAATGCAATGCTGCATTTAATACTAAAATCGTAAGTTTCTGGATTAAACTGTCTAGTGAGAAGGCAGACCGCATGTATAGGTTTTTTATAGGTCTTGTTGGAAGCCGAGATATTGATCGTCATTAGAAGAACGGATCAGCGACCGATCCTAACGTCAACATTTATTTCCTGACTGGCTGGTACAGATAATGTGGATAGGATAAGCTGACCGCCTCTAATGACTAAAAAAAATACGCAAGCGTCCCCCGTGGCCGAGCAGTTCAGAGCGCTGTTTCATAATCACTTAATCATCTCACCGTTGTGTCTGGTGTGAGTTCGAGACCCACAATGGCCACATGTGAGACAGGCCAAGTTCTGTTTGCGGGTGTGCCAGGCGGTTTTTCTCGGGGTACTCCCGTTTTCGCCCCACCTACTGTTTGGCGCTTTTCATATGAGCTGAAATAATCTTGAAAGGGACGTAAAACTGAATTTTAACAAGTACACAAGACACCAAATCAAAAAGTATAGTCACGGTACATGTTCAGATATATGTGTATTACGTATTAGATGTAAAACTACAGTTTCACGTGCTATCTCGTGAGCGAACGATGTTTATTTTGTCGATGTCTCGTTTTGAGTCCATTCGACAGTAGGAAGAGCGATGGGGGCAATACCCTACATGTAGCTACAATATGCCTAGCCACACAACTGATTTTGTTAATTGTAGACTTTCAACAGTATTTCTGCCATATCGAGTGCGATGGTTACGATGTAGAAAATTAATTTGGCAAGACATAAGCTTTCGTTCTGATCCTCATTTATTCTGTGTGATAGTATGCGTGTTGTTTCACCTGGTTGAATTCAAATAAATAAATTAAAATCAAACTAACACAATTATATTATTTTCATGAGTTTCTTAAGTGTTTCCGTAGAGGACGCATAGTGTTTCAGTCGCCCCATAGTTTACTTTTGATGTTCGTCATTTTCACATACACGTAGAAGCAATTTTGGACACTACACATTCTGTCAAAGTGCACAAATTATTCATTTGTTTCACAAATAATGGTGTATACAGTCTTCACATTGACACGTGTTTTCTTAAGATTATTCCCTTTTAACAGAATGGACGCTGGTCTTGTTTGGAAAGAGCTAGTAATTTTGTTTTTTATGCCTGTTGTTAAATTGCTTGTGATGTGTTGCACCGCCATGTCTCTCCCGCCTGGTGTCTATGTTAGGATGGGAAATTTAATTGTATAGATTCTTGGTCATTCTATTGTTACTTGATTACAGATAAGGGTCTCATTGTGCTCATTTCTGATCATAATGATGCGTTTTTATACACTTTTCGGCCCGTTCAAGATTATTTTAGTTCATATGAGACGGGTAAATCAGTAACAGGAGGAAAAGAGGAGAACCCTGAGAAAACGAACTTGCACACCCACAAGCAGAACTTGGTTTTGTGTCACCCTTGATTGTAAGACTGATCAATTGGGCAGCAACCTAAGGCGAAGAGTTCATTGTCTTGGTGTTGGTAGTTGCCAAAGCGATATTGCTGCGCTGAAGGTTGTTTTAATCCATTTTATCACATGTTGTGTGATATTGCATCAATCTTTGTTGTAAGGACTTTGATTGTATCGCAAGCATATACGATGGTGCTGACACTGATAGACAATACCCGAATACACATATTCATGTACAGTATACCACGCAGACATTTCACGTGTCCATTTACCGACCTTTTATACAAACGTACCGCCATTCATGATTCTAATATATATACATGTAACAGGGGAAATTTAATTGTGTTGTGTTTGGCTATTGAAATTTGTCCTAGGGCCCATCGACAAAACAAAGATCATATCAAGCCGGATCAGTTATCAAACCACATTGCAGCTTGGAAAGCCGAACGCAGTTGGTGTTAAGGGCATGCGTTCTTTTGTCCTTTTTTAACATTTAAAAGTACGATTTCTATCATGATAAAGTTTATTCTGAACCTTTTAAGCAAGCCTCTATGGTGCAGTGGTTATTTCACGTGCCTTATAAACCAGAGATGGCAGGTTTGATCCGGGTCTTCTTGAGTCTGTCGGATGAGACTATAAACTGAGGTCTCGTTTCCATATGACCTTTGCTGTTGGATTAACGCTCAAATCAACAAACCGATTCAATTTATTATTTATTTAAATTCAGATTGAGTAAGAAGCTTATGTGCTTATATGCTTGCCCGATTCCGGACGCAAAGATGGGTCCGAATGAGTAAGGTTGAAAATGATCAAATGTTGTAGATCTGGCGTCAGCATGTGTAATACATGTGCACTAAAACGGTACCCTATATCATGACGATATCATTACAAAACCTTATCAAGCAAAATACAGTGTTTTTTTTTTAAGTTGAAAAAAAAAATGAAAATTTTCAATTCAACAGTTTTGATATTTTCTTATTTGTTCGAAACATAGATTGTGGACACAAGATAGAACGAATACTCACAATCTATGTTTTCAGAAGCATAGACAACCTAAGTTGACCTTGTCTTATAATAGGTTAATGTAATCCCTAGGTCATATATAGACTTTGTAGATGCTTCATGCCAAGTTTCAATATCATAGGCCTTTTGGTTCTGAAGAAGAACAATTTTAAAGGTTTTTCAATTTATAGCCATGGCGGCCATTTCGGTCAAGTTACCTTGACCATTAATACAAACTTTCGTTCCCCTTCCACGAAGTTTGGCTTTGATCGGCCATGCAGTTGCAGAGAAGATGTTTAAATATTATAGTCATATACATGTATATATCCCCCCAGGCAGGAGCTGACAACCACCCGGGTCTTAATGTTTTCATAAAAATAAATCTGCCCATTTGTATTACCATAGCAAGTTTCCACCCATTTAATTACATTTAACTAATTTCCCCATTTAAATGCATGGGCGACCTACATGTAAGTTGATCTTACCGTAAAATAGGTCAAGGTCATCCCAGCGAAATGATTTATACAAACTTTGTAGTGCTTTTAATATTGTTTGATGCTTCATGCCAAGTTACAAAATCATAGGCCTTCTGGTTCTGGAGAAGAAACATTTTAACGGTTTTTGCTATTTATAGCCAAGGCGGCCATCTTGGTCATGTGACCTGGTCCATTTATGCAAATTTCGTTCCCCCTTCCTAAGAATGCTCCGCAAACAGTTTTAACTTTGATTGGCCAAGCTGTTTCAGAGAACAAGATCATGGTAATTGTTGACAGACGACGACGGACGGACGACGGGGCATGGCCATCCTATAAGCTCACCGGGCTCATGTGAGCTAAAACTAGATATACCCCTGCATACTCAAGTTTTGCTTTATAAAAGCGTTGTTCAATGGGGTAAACATGTCACGGACATGTTATCCTGATGAGGATAACAGACCATGCTCGATATTACTTAAAATGTGTCAAGACGTTGTAAGGCGTAGAATAAAAAAAAACTGCACATAAAATTAAAGATCAACTAAATGTTTCAAATCGTAAATCTTGCCATGTTTACATGTAAAAGGAATGCTGTGTGTTCACGAAAAACATGTGAAATGTAGCTAAACAGAACCAATGTACGTATATACATGCACCAGTATGTTGAAAGTCACATGGCGATAACAAATAGTTGATAGTTGTTTTCCCACCAACAGTTATCGTCATATGCAGACGGGATCTCAGTTTATAGTGTCACCATAAAGCCATGGGCAGCTCAGAATTGAACAAGCGATCCCTAGTTATACACACGAGTGTCAAAAAATAATATTCTGCACTGGAAGCTGTTTTATTCGCGCCAAGCATTTGTAAGGCCGACTCGCGTTGAACGCGTAATGTATCTTTAATGGCAATCATGACAGTTGATGATGCGATTTTGTAAACTTGTCGTGTCAAAGGCCACTTCTGGTTCATTGTTCAATTAGAATCAGACAGTTAAACGGGAAGACAACAATAATCATTGTTACCATTGCATATGATAACATTGTTTACGATCTATATGTTTAATTGCTGTCTGGATTTCTTTATTTTTGCATTTTACCAATGCATATAGGTCTTAAGTTTTTATTTTATTTTTGTTTTGTTTTGTCCCAGTCAACATTTTTTTCAGTCATGTCGGGACGGAGCCAACGCTTCCTGGGTTTAACCAGTAAGGAGTTAATGTGTTTTGCTCAAGGACACAAGACGGCTGGCGCCTGTGGGGATCGAACCCAGGACCTCTCAGGAGTCAGACGCCCTACCACTACGCCACCGCGCTCCCTAATAATTTTGTACCAGTCTTATATCAACTACATGTACGTATTTATTCTCGACATGTGATTTTACGAAGCGACTGACTGAACCACTGCGACATGAAGTCATCTACGGAACTTGTGTGTGTGTGTGTGTGTGTGTGTGTGTGTGTGTGTGTGCTCGCATAAAGAATATTGTCGTCCTGTTTTAGGGTAAGCAAGATACGTTATGAAAAAACGAACTGTATGTTTCTCACTCTATAAACATTCATTTTCTTGAAAATGATACTGTTTTAGTTTGAAGTTTAATTATATTCGTATTTATTTGAATTCACCCAGATAAACATCACGCATAGTTCAAGAGAATAAAGGAGGATCAGAAAGAAAGCCTTTGACTTGGAAAAAAACATCCCAAAAATCGCAATTATCGCATTCAAAATGCTGAAATACTGTGGAAGGTCTACAAAACCTCAACTTATTTCTATGTCTATGCAAAATGTAGCTAGGATATCGCACTTATGACTTGCAGATGATTGTCTAATGGACTCAAAACGAAACATCAACCGTATAAATAACATCAAGATTTCGAGTATCTGTTTGAAGTACATGTATAAACATGCCAAAATAAATTATGTTCTCTCACGAGACAGCACGTGGAACTGTAGGTCTTACACCTAATAAATATACATATATCTTTACATGTACACTATACAGTGTACTGTTTGAATTAGTGCCTACGTCCGCGGAAAACATTTTTAAGTCGTTCAGGGTGGCTATCCTTATCCTAGCCACATTATGCCTGTACAAGCCTTCAGTATATTCATTTTTTCATGTCTCCCAGAAAGAAATATTGACGCGAGGATAGATCAGCTCTTATACCAAAAATACGATCGAGCTCCCAATACAAGAGAAAACATACATGTGGGCTGCCGTCTCAAACTTCAATTCCTTTACGATTTAAGAATTTAATGTAGTAGAGCATTTCATGATTCTTGCATTTGCCAAAAATATAATCAGTTGATAATATATGTTTTATTTCCAAAGCTTTTTTGTCACAAGAGAGACAAATCAAGAAAAGAAAAAGAAAAAGTGATGCGTCCGGGACTCGAACCCAGCACCTTTCGCTTTCAATTCCAAGCACGCTAGCTACTGAGCTACAGAGCTAGACGTCCTACGCTATAGCATTTATTGCATGTCTTATTTAATTCGTCTTCGTCGGGCTATTGGTAGTTTTGACTAAGTAATTCTTCATATCGTCCCTCGTCTTCGTCTCAAATATGCCCTCACGAGTCGTTCCCCATCACACGGAAAGTCATAACCGCAAGCGCCAGCAGCAGTTACGTTCAAAAGTGAAAAATGTCTATTAGAGAATGGGTTTAAAAAGGACAAATGCCGAGCCAAAAAGAATTTTACACGCTCAAAGAACACACTTTTGTCGCTGATAGAACACGAGAAAACGACAAGCCGGCGTGAAATACAGGATGCTTGCAGAAACATGGACAGTTGCATGGACATTATTATAGAAATATTATCTCGTTTCTCTGATTTCTATCTTGACAACAATGAACTACGGAAAAGTAAAAAAATGATGACGAAATGGAAAAGATTGACGAAGAGTTTCATGCAGCCCACGAAGCAAAACGCGAATATTTGGAGATACAAAGGGACGAGGAATCAAGCATATCCTCGGGTATTCTCTTCATTGACCTCCTACAAAGAATGAACATTTTGGACGATCAATCAGAGACAGATAGAAAGGAAGCCAGTCTAATATCGGCATTGCAGACCAACATTGAGGTATCTCCTTCCACGCAAATGAATGATACATGTAAGCAGTCCGTGATACCACAGGCGCTCCGAAAAGAAAAAGAATCAATGCCTCGTTACAGTCCTGCATTTACTACACGCCGGCAAAGACCGTCGCAGTCTGGCGAGATACCGAATCCCGGATCACACCACGTGTCCAACGATTTGCCGGGCGGCGAAAGCCAGCATGCGGAATACATGAACTCTACCTTGAAACAATATGTTAAACCATCCAGTTTAAATGCGGCCGCTGCCTCATTTCAGTCAGATCAAGAAACTAGATCGACAGCACCTGCGGTTTTTAATCATGAGTTGCCTTCTGTAGGACAGGACCTTTGGCGGCAACTCAAACGTGTTCAAATACCTGTTTTCTCTGGCGACAAGAGAACCTATCCGAATTGGAAGGCCGCCTTTTACGCATGTATAGACAGCGCGCCCACCACACCAGAATACAAGATCCTACAACTGAGACAGTACCTCATGGGTGAGGCTCTTAAATCGATCGAAAATCTGGGACACTCGGCGGTGGCGTATGAACCAGCCGAGGAACGGTTGGAGTGAAAATTTGGTGGAAAACGCCGTCAGATCGCTATATACCTGGACGAACTAGAACGCTTTCAACAAATACGGCTCGGAAATGCCAGCGATCTTGAACAGTTCGCCGATTTGTTGGACGTAGCAATGATAAATCTTCAAGAGGCAGGCCAGTATCACGAACTTGGAGCTGGCTCATTATATACAAAATTGCAAAGGAAACTCCCAGAATGCGTGCTGGCCCGCTATCATCGCTGGATATTCGAGAATGGCCAACAGGAATCAGTCTTTACGCTAAGAACATGGATCATCCAAGAATCGGAGTTCCAAGCAATTGCAGCTGATACAGTTCGCGGATTTACTGGTGACGCCCGACCTGCACAAACAACTCGACCAAAACCAAGATACCGAAACCAACGTACACTGTTTGGCGAGACTGGCACATACCATAGTCGGACTACTCCAGCCTGTCAGGTATGTGATAAACAGCACAAAATTTGGTCTTGTTATGATTTTATGCAGAAGACTGTACCTAAACTTTGGAATATTTCTAAACTTTTCCAGTTGTGTTACCATTGCCTAGGTGACTCGCATTATGGTAAACTTTGCCTACGAAGTCGTCAGTGTGGGGTCAATGCTTGTCGACAACTACATCATAAATTGCTCCATCAAGATGATCGCAGGTCTGGAACTTCTGAAGCAATGTTACTGAGCAATACCGCACCGAACGTTGCTGAATCGGCCGAACCGAATCAAGGACAAAATTCTTTACAGGGGGATTCACATACTTCCGGCATGGAGGGGAAAAGTAGGGAAAATGAAACAACTCTGATGGTACAAGAAGATCAAGAGTACAACAGGTTCCTATGGAGGGGAAACAACAACCAAGCTAACAAACAAAGGTTTCTAAAACGTTACTGGAACGTTTTAGTTTGGTTTTGAAAACGTTTGGTAGTTTGGGTTTTTTAGGGATTTTGTGGAATTTCCAAAAAGTATTTCTAAACGTTTTGGTAAAACGTTTTTTGTAAACTTTCCCACGACCTAAAGGTAACGTATAGTAGCCGGTTAGAATAGTTTTTGAACCTCTGCGCCACCCCTTCAACTCTAGTTCGTCATGAGCAGGGTGACAAACCTACGTCACAGTCACGTGGGTAATTGATTCGGAACACACGAAAATATAGAAAAACACCCTTCGAGAGAGAGAAGTAAACAGGTAAATATTTTAGGTCACAGCTTGTTGGCAAAGTATTCCGATGATCCAGCTACCCCAGAAACGGTTCCGAAACAACCACTGATTTTCCTAGCAGATGACATCAGCCCGTTCTAGAGCTTGCTTCGAAAAACCAGATTTTTTTCTGTGGATGGGAGCACACCATTTTCCGAAACAACATAGACATCTTACATTTGTGACGTTTCTCTGAGGTTTTAATGTACTTTGACAAGCACGGTTGTCTCAAATGGCATTTATTATTTAGTCCCATGTAAAAATACCCTGTTTTTCGACAGACCGATTTATATTGTAAAGCCAGTGCAAAAATAAGCAAAAAAATTCCAGATAAGGAACACACCGAATTTACATCCATCAGTGTGGAATTAATAAAAGTTTTGTTACCCTTTGTCTGTCAAGCACTGTTTACATTTGGAATGGTTATACGTGTTTCTTTATGATTCAATCCTAATTTGAGGTTTGACTGACCAATCAAGAATGTTAGGGTAATTATTGCCCAGTGATAACAAAAGTGTTTTGAATCCTGGGTGGCGTGTACAGCGCTTTTTTTTTAAATTTCAAATCCTAGACCTAAGTACAAGTATATTTTTCGTTTGTTTTTGCATGATTCATTACCGTAAACTTTTCTTTGTTCCAGCAATGGATCCTGGCGTATGCAAGTACTGTGGACGCGTATGTTCGAGCCCATCCACTCTCCGACAACACGAACAAAGACATAAAAAATCCGGACCATACTCGTGCTGTGATAAGATCTTCTTCTCAAAAGCCAATCTGACAAGGCATGAATGCCATGTGCATGAAAAGACCAAATCATTCTTATGTACGCAGTGTGGGGCTGCCTTTGCCGTTAATTGTGATCTTAACAGACACATGCGCCGCCATACAAAAAACCTCAAATACTCTTGTGATATTTGCCAGACAAAATTCGAGACACGAGCGTCACTCAAGGATCACATTAGCATGCACGAGGACGACTATAAACATACGTGCAGCGAATGCGGAAAGAAGTTCCGCTACAAGACAAATCTTTCACGCCATGTGAGGACCCATCATAAGCAGCGGGATTGAGGCAGATGTACCTTCTTGTACCTTTTAGTGGTATTGCTGAAAAAATCCACGGAGACCTTTGATGAATAATCAAGCAATTTGTTGTGTTTCTAGTCAAGTTCAATGAACCACCTCTTGTTTCTTTTTGTTTTATAAACTAGTAGTTTTCTTTTATTTTATAACTTGTTCTACTGAGCAGGAAGCTCTCACATTTGATTAAAAATAATTGACATTCAGTTGTTCATTTCACTTTTTCTCCTCCTCCTCCTCCTCCTTATTATTATTATTATTATTAGTAGTAGTAGTAGTAGTAGTAGTAGTAGTAGTAGTAGTAGAAGTTGTAGTTTTTATAGTCATTTCAAGACTCTTTCACTCACTTGAGTTTTAGGGTGGGAATTCGGTTCTGATTGCGGTAGTTCTTGGTCATTGTTTACCTTTAACTTTTCACTCATATCGAGACAAACCTATGAGTAGGGTGGCTGAGAACGGGAGTAACCCTGCACACTGCCGATATTTTGACGGCCATGATTTCTCTTCCAGCGCTGTTATCAGTAAAATGCACAGTAAGGAGTGGTCATTTTCTTCCGACACTAAGAGACACGGTATTGCTAAGATATGAGCCTTCGATTGAGAAAACCAACACTTACCAGGCCCGACACAAGCCAGGCTGTGCGGCGATAGAAGATAGCTAGCTAGAAATTTGTATTTAGGAATTAGAGTGATTGTTCTACCCATGAAACGAACACAAAATCACTGATACCGCACTTTTGTGTTCCCATATTCAAAACAATAATCAATGCAATGATCGTTCTGAAATGGCCTCAGCCGTTACCAAGGATGAAAAGCACCACATACAGCACCCAAAACTTTTTTTAAATCGCGTCATGAGAAACGCTGTGATTTTGCACACGTGAAATTTCAAGCCTCTAGACATATTCAGTACCTGTACAGTCCAATTAGTCTCCAGTCCTGGTCAGCAATTCTTAAAGTATTTTGTTGCCGCGGGTCATTTGTATATTGGATAGTTTCTCACATTGGCTTTTATTTGTGGTGCTACTTTGGATCTGAGTCTGTTACTTCCTGGTCATTATGAGGATAACATGTCCGTGTAATGTGTACACCCAGTAAATCCCACTTTTATATATATTAAAACTAGAGAACACAGGGAGATACCTATTTTATTATTTTTGCTATAATACATAAAGTGTGGGTACTCGTTAGAACCGCGTAGCAGAGGCGGGTCTAACATGTACCCATAATCTATGTTTGCAAAGTGAATTGCAAAGGCGTGTTTTCGAAATGTTGTTTATGGTCTTTCTGCTAGCGCTAAGATTGACCAAATGCCCTAGAGAGTTTGGAATGGAATCAAAAGCCAACACAATATGTATGTACGTATGCACCATTGTAAGAGTTAGCACAGGCTACACACATGTATATCCATGTGAAAAAGCTATAGAAAGTTGATAAATGAGCCGCCTCTTGAGAAAACCAACAATCTGCATATGAGAAAACAAAGACGCAGATCAGCTTCGCGGTGACCCCGAAGCTGATCAGCGCCTTTGTTTTCGCTACACGGATAGTACACTTCTTTTTAAATCTGAAATTTCAAGCCTCTAGCTCTTGACTGTGACCGTACAGGTTGGTTTGTGACGGTCCTGTTCGGAAACCACATTGTTGGTTTTCCCACGAGGCGGCTCAAATGCAATTTTACCAAATTAAATTGTATTTGAGTTCACGGAGTAGAACTCGTACTGAGTAAAATATGCTGGTGAAATTTACTTTTAAAATTGCCATTCGATACCGTCAAGTCCACTTATAAAAATGGCACTGTATGCTTTTATGGTCCGGCATATATTTCTGTAAATCTTTGAACAGTCATGGACCATTTAAACAACGCACAAATCCCTCATCATCAACATTAAGTCCCATTCTATCTGTCGGAAGTAACTTTGATTCATTTCGTCTTGCTTTCTCATATCGAACCCCAAGAGTACCCCTCTCAACAGCATTTCTCTCGAAAGACATAACTGCCTCCTTCTTCTTTCCTTTCAACCGTTTTCTCTCTTGATGGTCGAAGAAGTGGTCTCTGCAATAGTAATTGTGTATTAAAACATGTCGTGAAAACATACCCAGACTCGTGCGTTTTAGAAACATTATAAATGTACTTGCCAATTTCACTTCTATAACCATGTCTTTTCTGTTATAATTGCGAGATTTGAGCAAAACAAATAGTTCTCTACTACAAAAAAAATCTCTAAAGGGCCAGAAACATTACTTTTTTATTTAGATGCAAAGCCACAATTGCAAATGGTATAGATTGTATTCTATTGAAACCGTTTCGATGTCCCATCATCCTTAACATCTCATAACTTACTTAGTGTCGATCCCTCTGATGATCCTTTCACCATTTGCCAACTTCGGAACCGATGGCTGGTGTGGAACGTCTGTGTAGAATGATGGAATATTCTCCGGCTCTACAAGCTTATAGACAGTGCTTCTTGCTGTCCTGTAGGAGAACGTCCTGGAATTAAAATGAAAACTCCATGTACGGTTAATGTTTGTCAGTCAATGCTTAAAACAAATGTACCTGCCTCTCTAGGCTAGACTGACTGTACTATATGAGCCACCTCATGGGAAAACCAACGATGTGGTTTCCGAACAGGTCTGACACAAACTGGGCTGTACAAGCACAGAAGATGGCTAGAGGCTGGAAATTTTGGATTTAGAAAGTAGAGAAATTGTACTATCCATGTAGCGAAAACAAAGGCGCTGATCAGCTTCGCAGTTACTGCGAAGCTGATCTGCGCCTTTGGGTTTCACATAGGCAGATTGTTGGTTTTCCCATGATGCGGCTCATATAATAAGCATTATAAAATAAAGAAAAGAAAGCACAGGAATGGACATGATTAAATTCAAAATTCCAACCCAGACGCAAAATGTGAAACAAAACTAAACAAAACAAGACGGACAAAACAATATGACAATACATAATAATGAAGAGTAAGATGACTAGCTCTTTTCTAGACAGGTAGCCATCAGGCTAACTACAACTAAAACAAAATTTGCGTATACATGTACAACAAAGACGTAGACAAACTAAACATTCAAAGTAAAGAACCGCCTCTGTATGGTCAGCAAAGAATTTCTGGAGGATTTAATGTCTAAAATCATTGCATTATAAACAAGATAAACAAACTAACATTACTTGTAGGATTAAGCAATAAAATGAAAACTGAGATCCTTTAAGAGCAATGAGCGTATTGATGAGATAAGGGATGGGCCATACATGCAGTTACTGCATTTCTGACAAAATCAGGTTTAGAATAGGGCCCAACGATCAATGTCTGAAATCGGGGATATGGCGTTTGCCATCACCCTTAACCTTAACAATATTGTAATTAAAAAAGTGTATGGAATTATGCGTGTGTGGACAGTAAAGATTTTTTTTTTACTTCTTAAAGATAAGGAACACACAAACCTTAAAGATAGGGAACACAGCAGATGTGTCTATACAGAGTTAGTATTCATACAAAATAAATAAATAAATTGGTAAAAGAAGTATCTCTACGTTGTGTAAGAACATTTGTTAATCATGCTTACCTGTTAGGGTCCAGGCGTGTGTAAAGTTTCTCAGTGGCTGTGCCTATGAACCGTCCAAATTCCATGGTTGTGACAGTACCATGTCCCTGTTTGTCATACTGTGTTAATTCGGAGAAGAACGTCTCTCCCATCATAGAGCTGAAGGCTCTGACATTGTAAGTTCCTGTTTCACATAATGCGTACAAGAGAGACTTGGCATCTATATTGGCTATCAGAGCCTCCCATAATTGTAGCGGCCACCCACGAATGTTCGTCGTTGGTGGAGGGAACACACTAAAGTCTATTTCATCAAGTAGCCGTTTTCTCAACCGTTTTCGCATCGCTATTCTGTCTTTGGCTGGAATTCCTGGATCGTCTTCACTCTTCCACCATTCACGTATATCTCGACATAGGTCTGCGGCATCCACGTCACCGTTCTGTCTCATTTTTCTTTCCACAGGTTCGCTGAAATGGGTGACCGCCATGGAAACTGACATAGGTTCTGTGATTTCCTCTATCATTACTGGCGAAAGGAAAGTGGTTTTCGACTTTGCAACTGTCAGCCATGGCGTGTTTGGAAGACCATGTAAGCCTCCCTTACAACATTTTCTGCGGGCACGAGTCAACAAATGCGTTGAGTCGATGCAACGCACTTCAAGTTGATGTCGAGTCTCACTGAACTCTGGTGTATAGAACCAAAGATTTGGATACACTGAATCATCGATCTTTGGGTTTTCTCGCAGAGGAGAATCACTGAACCATTTATTGTACCGATCTTGCCATACATAGTTTGCGTATGCAATGTTAAGCAAATGTTTCGACACTTTTTTTGAAAGCACTGAGGCTGTAAGTTCAGCTAAACGGCGTGGCGTTGATTTTCGTCTGGGTGTTTTACTGTCAAATTTAGGCGCTTCTAGTCCTAAAACACTTGATAATTTGTCCAGTTTGGTAGCTTTACTGGTACTTTCTTTCACCGTGACACCACGTGTTCTTGTTAAATATCTTGCTAATACACGAAGTTCAAAGTCGCGAAGCTTTCGGAGTTTATCGGTTGATGATAAGATATCTATCAGTTCGTTACTCTGAACGTTATTCCATCTTCTCTTTTTATTACACTTGCTGTCTGCCTTTAAAAGCGATAACAGTGTTACAGCATCAGCGTCATTTATCGTTATAGGCTCACCAGTCGTTGCATCTGTACTGGACTTTGGTTCACTATTTGGAGCTTCCACACTTACATCAGATTCAGTTGGAAAGGATTCTGCTGATTCTTCCTCCGGCGCGCCCATCTCAGGAGCTTCGCTATTGACAAGAACATTTGCCCACTCACTGTCATTTATATTTGCCGAGAGAATGTCAATCTCAATGTCTTTGTCTACTTCCGTAAATGCTAATAACTCAGTCTGTAGCTCTAGTTCTCCATCACTGTTTAAGTGGAGAATGCTGTCTGGAATGGTTTCCAATAAGGTTGTTCTCGTGTCATTTGATTCTAAATTTTCGGACTGTTCTGTAGAGCGAGGGATTCGTTTTGTACACAAACTCGGCAATAGGATGCCTTTGTTTGTGCAAACCAGTTTTCCAAATTCTCTTTCAAATTCTGGTGCTTTATTTAGATCCTTAAATGACCTTATCATATCAGACTTTTTGGTGCGCTCAGTGTCCCGCCACACATCCTTTTGAAGTTGCAAAATCGTCAGTGGTTTTCCATTTACAGAACGGACGACCAAATTATGCCATTGACCATCAAAAGATTCTGCAGGTATATGAATTCCTGCTTCATGGCAACGGTTGTGGACATCTTCCGACACTCTTCGGAGAGTTTCCGTATTGAGAGAGTATCCCTTTGGAAACCAACACACCGGGGCACATTTTATACTGTCTTTTGTCCATAATCTATCCAAATCACAACACAGATAAACTATTGCTTCTGACGCCTTTTCTCTACGAAGGTTGTATGAACGAATTAGCAATGTCTTAATGTCACTGAGTACAGATATAAGGTCCTTTGCATTGATTGATTTTGAGTCCGACATATACGTGTTATCCACAGACCTATCGTTGACCGCTGATTCAAACAGCCCTATGAGTTCAACATTTGAGCTTTTGTATTCTATTTCCTCTTTCAAAGCTTTCACCTCTGTTGATAATTTTGTTGGCTTCTTTGGATTTTCATTCCCATAAATGTGTTTCGCTAACTCATAACTCCTTTCAAACAAATCGCTGTCCCTGTTTAACTTAAACACTGAGGAAGTATCAGGTCTCCATGACAAGTACAACAAACTGTCAACGTTCAAAGCCTCAATTTCTGCCAAGCATTGTAAGAGATACCGAGGTGGAAGTTTTTTATGCATTTGCTTTACAGGACATTTGAGTTCAATTGCTGCTGTAGTTGAATCAAAACTATCTGCCCGTCTCAAACTGCCATCCGGGGAAACAACCATAAACGAGCCATCTAGCTCAACACAGCCTTCCTCGTAAAAGCGCACACTTGGTTCAATAACAGGTAATACCTTCCCAACCATTGTCGCAACGGCGTTTTGTTCATTGATTGTCCCGTAGTCCAACATTTCTTGCACGGCTGCAGAAAACGGCTTTGGTGGCACGTGGCAAATCACTTCCTCAAAATGTTCCTTTTCCTTTTGTAATCCGTCGAGTCCAATCGCTTTGAAAAATGTGCTACCCGTAATTTTTGCCTTTTCTCGAATTGCTTTCCATTCGTCCGTTCTTTGTTTCACCATCCTTGTGTCAGAGCTGGATGACACACCTTCTGCAAGCTCTTGAAAGTTAGCACATTGGTCAATGTTCACTTTGTCTCCGATTGTGTATTTGCTGCCCTGCATATATGCCAAGTAAAGACAGATCGTTTCTCTCAACTTTTCAAAAGCTTGCAGGAAGTCATCTATATCATGTATGAAAGCTATTATACCACTTATGGCGAATACATATTTGCTTTTTCGCCAGTTTTCTTCTCCTCCACGCTCAATTAATTTCTTCTTAGAATATTCTTTTTTCTCTTTAATGTCTTGAATAGCAATCACGCTATATGACAAGTCTTTGAGGGCAAATTGCAGGGACTTTACACTATTTTCACTTGCTTCTGGTGACAGTGCCTTAATATCAGCACAACTTTCTAAACATTCAAGATCCTGCACTGACTTCTCAATCACACTTATCTTCTTTTTTAATTCTTCCTGTCGCTGTTCTAGGGACATACCGTCCTCATGGCCTAATATATCGACATCGCCAGAGTTTTCCGTTAACCCTTGCTTAATTTTCTTCCCATCATAAGTGAGGCATGCTGATTTCGATTTTAAAGCGTCAGCCAGAGAATACATTGCATCAGTGAGCATACCTGGAGGACGTTCTCGTGTTTCAGATTCAGAATACGGTGTGAAGTTCCGTAATATATCGACAGACGGAACAGCAAAGTTGATATCCGAGTTTATGGGGGAAAATTCTCCTTTCTTTGTTTCACCTAAGACCACCTGAGAAGTGTTCTTATATCCACTCATGAAATTAATAAATTTTCCACCAAAGACTCGCCATCCAAGTTTCCAAAACTTTTTTGTTTGGTCACTGTAACGCATTGACGATGTGTTTTCCATTGTATACCACTTAAGAACCTCAACCCACAGGAGATATGCAATATTGTCCAATGGGAAGTTGTTAGAATGAACAAGTCTGCAGAAATCCAAAAAGGATTTCTTTGTTCCGGATTCTTCGAGAGTTTTCAGTACATTAGGCAGTATGTCATTCATTTCCTGAATGTCTTGTTCAAGCGCAGTTTGAGATAGTGAAAACGACTGCAGAGTATCTGATGTAAGAGAATCTTGTAGATAGTTCCTACTCTCCTGACTACTTGAATTTAATCCCCTGACATCAACTAATGGTTCGGCTGTGAACTCTAATGGAAATGCTTCATATGTATCGTCGCCTGACTCGGGCGTAAACAGTGACCGAGCTGAACTACCACGTATTCGTTTGGTTGCTGGTGACTTTGATGGTGTTGGCCGAAATTTCTGCCGTCTATGGGGCGTTCCCTTACTCAGTGGGGAACCTGGTGACCTTGACCATAATTTTCTTTTCCTATCTGTCGATTTAATGGGCGATGAATCTTGTTTTTTCTTTGATGAAATTTGCGGTGAAATTAGAACATCCAAAAGACCCGGCCATTTTACACACGAACGAGGAATTTCCAGAGATTTCCTTTGTCTGCCAAGTCTTTGTTGTTTCTTCCGTGACTTAGAGATTTTGATGGTCAGGTGTGTTTTTTTCTTCGCCATATCTGAAACATAAAAGATTAGAAATAACAAACTGTATTCAACATGTATCGGGTGCCGTTTTACTATATATTCCCTATTTATGGATATCCAAAATTCATTTATGTATATCCAAAATCAATTCATGGATTTCCAAAATTCATTTATGGATGTCCATAATTTATATTTTGATATCCAAAAAATAATCTAGGATATCCAAAAATAATCTAGGATATCCTAAAATGAATTAAGGACATCCTAAAATGATGAATGTGTGGTCTATATCATTGTTTTAATGTGTTCCATATCATGTTATAACACTCTCTAATGAAGCGCAACACTATGACAGCTGAATTGAGTTGAAATGGCTCGGGGGAAGGGGAGCAGGGTAATTTTGGTACGAACGTGCCGCCAAATACTTTAAAACATACCACATTCACATACCTTGCCTTCGAAAAATAGGGACCCATTCATCGCGCGTATACTTGATTGTATAAAAGTTTGACCTACTCACATATGTAGTTTTGGTTTTTATGTTGCCTTCACACAAATTCATACAAAAAATGATACGAACGTTATTTTAGTTCGACTTTATTAGCTGCGTCTCTCAGCAAAATGTGTTTTTAAACATGGATGTCAGAAACTGTTGGTCATTCATATACGAAATATGGGAAAATGGGACCATTCATATACTTTTATTTGAAAAATGAAGACAATTCATATACCTAATGAGGCTGAAAAAGGGGGTTATTCGGGCAGCACGTCCGTACTTTGTCATACATGGATAGATATCACACCCCCCTCCCCCCTCCCGAGTCTAATGGTCATTTTATGGCGGATATGGTTGATAATAGAATTTGTGTGATGCCGGTTTTTCCAATAAAAACGCAATATATTCATATTTAGCCGTGTCATGAGAAAATAAGCTTCTCGCATTAATGATCAGCACCTTTGTTTTGTCACATGCATAATGCATTCTATATGGTCAGAAACCATGAGTACAGTTTTTTACGTGTCGTGTCGCATATGAAGCAAACATTTTATTAAATATGTGCAACTACTCTTAGGGGGAAACCTTGCACGTGTTGTAATAAACTTCTGTACATAATTTATAGGACAAACAAGATACATTGTAGTTGCACTATCTCACGGCACGCAAGATGCCCGTTATAGCTATGGCGCACGATCTTTAGGGATGTCTCTCGTCCACAAACGCCTTTAGACTGTCCTGTGATCACCGCGTGTTTCTCACAGTGCTGCGAAATGTTCATCTGACTTTTAGCAAGATTGTCTCACGGCTGTCAAGTGGTCAACGTATACAATGCGTTTGTCGTGCGACCGTAAATGTGATAACTTTGATTTTCACACGACCATCTTGCGAAAGCACGTGCGTGTGATCATGAGCAAATGCGTATTTTTGAGATGCTTGCAAATCTGTGTGCAATATTCATATGGTCTGTTGCATGTGGCAATATCGAACGATGAAGCAGCTTGACCTTAATATAAATGTACACAGTTGAGAAACACGTGGTACGGAATGGGTGACGCACAACGAAATTCTGTCCGAAGTTGCGATGAGAAATTCGAATTTCTCCTATAGCGTTTACTCTATATACAGATAGTCAATGCAGAAATTGAACATTTATTGAATGGAAGTAACATAAAGGATCCAGGTTATTTCGTTTTCGCAAACACTTCCGCCCAATGAACACATAATACTTCCAACATAATAGCATTGAAGTGTTTGCGAAAACGAAATAACCGGGATTTCTTATGTTGCTTTCTTTTAATAAATATTCAATTTCTGCATTGGCTGCACATATTTATCAGTCAGTAGAAGAAACGCTGTAGGAAAAGAACAAACTCGAGGCGGCCTGCGAAAAATTAAGCATCGGCTTTAGGCCTGAAAGCAATAATTCAAGACACAAACCGCAGAAACCTATATCCAAACGGAGTTATAGTGCCAACGAAAACTTTCAATAATTCAGCTCCATGCAAACATATCTTTCAAGGACACGATTCTATATAACAATGTAATAAAAGTAATCGTAATAGCGTTGTTTTGTATATACCATACAAACAACATGTATAAATACATGCAGTGCGCATGTGAACAACTATATCTAAGCAGTAATAACCGAGCATGGCTACATCTGAAAACAAAACAACATTAGCGGCCCTTGTGGTTGGATTGGGGACTGGCACAAAAGGAGTATTCTGTTTGCAAAATTCAATTTTAATTAGAAGTATTACGTCTAAATGCATTTTTGTTCATCTTTGAATAATGTGTTTAAAAGCAACAGAATAAAGTCAAAATGAACAGTTGTTGGACAGGACCAGCGCAACGAAACTTTTTCACGGTTTATACCATTTCCACACTGATGGATGTAAATTCGGTGTGTTCCTTATCTGGAATTTTTTTTGCTTATTTTCGGCACTGGCTTTACAATATAAATCGATCTGTCGAAAAACAGGGCATTTTTACATGGGACTAAATAATAAATGCCATTTGAGACAACCGTGCTTGTCAAAGTACATTAAAACCTCAGAGAAACGTCACAAATGTAAGATGTCTATGTTGTTTCGGAAAATGGTGTGCTCCCATCCACAGAAAAAAATCTGGTTTTTCGAAGCAAGCTCTAGAACGGGCTGATGTCATCTGCTAGGAAAATCAGTGGTTGTTTCGGAACCGTTTCTGGGGTAGCTGGATCATCGGAATACTTTGCCAACAAGCTGTGACCTAAAATATTTACCTGTTTACTTCTCTCTCTCGAAGGGTGTTTTTCTATATTTTCGTGTGTTCCGAATCAATTACCCACGTGACTGTGACGTAGGTTTGTCACCCTGATGAGGATCGGTCCCCCTTATTCTAGGGAAAACACCACCTCTCCCAAACTGAGCTGCATGAGGATCGGAAATCCAAAACTGTTCTATCCGGCTACAATACAAATTTTATATTGCAAAGAAAGCTGTGCATCTCTATCGTTAACGACCTGTTTGAAGATTAAACGTAATACCAAAACATCATTTAACAATACAAACAATGACACTTTGTTTGTTTATCATTATTATTATTATTATTATTATTATTATTATTATTTATGGTCCAAATGGTATTCTCTAGAGCCTTGTGTCGTAGTTTCTGCTCATAACCTTTTTCTATCACACCTGTAGGGATCCTGAAACATATAATTTGAGAAATGTTATTTTAGAACGTTTCTAAAACATTTCAATAACGTATCTTGTACAAATGAATTCGAAACTCTTCGAGGCGCTTAATGTTAATGAAAATTGCTTTGCCTTAATTATACACTATATAGAGATTAGTATAATATTTTCTGGACCAGGCGATGGCTTTTTATATCTAATACCCGCCTCATAAAGCACAAAATATTGATAGCTGCGAAAACACATGACGTTTCAAAAATATCACTACAGCCAAAGTTTCATTCTGTTGATTTATTTTCCTTTACATCTAGGTAATTTAGATACAACATAAATGGCAAACAAAAAGCTTAAACTCACATTAGTTCGGAGCAACATTGAATAAAAAGTTGTATTTACCTTATCGCAGTTTCCTTTGTTCTCGCGTTTTGAAAATACCGGAAGCTTCGTCCACGTGGCACGCCATGTGCTTCGAAAGTTTCGATTTTAACGTTTTTTAACGTTGTAATGGAACCAATTGAAAATCATACAAAAAATGAAATTTGCGCATGTCGTTATGTCGCGGTCTTGTATCTTTATTTTATAGTAACTCATTTAGTAACTCTATTTGATTTTCAGATTTCGGCATGTATATTTGTTAAACGTCCTTCAAACGTTAGGCTCAGCCAAACGTTTATATAACCAAAGTCGAACGTTGGTATAACATTCTAAGAACGTTAAGTTTACCCAAACCTTCATACAACCAAAGGCGAACGTTCCAAAAACGTTTCTTGTGAGCTGGGAATGTCCATAAACCAGATGTCTTTGAGTTTGACCGAGTTTTATTTGGCGTCGATTCATCTCCTTTTCAGGCTCAATACGTGTTAAGACAACATGCTAAGAAACTCCAGGGCGTTTTCCCAATGGCAGCGGACACCATTCTTTATTCGACATACATGGATGATTCAATGGATTCCATTCGGAACGAGGGTCAAGCTGTTGAACTCTACAAGCAGCTTTCTCAATTGTTGTCAGCCGCTGGAATGTACGCCCGGAAATGGATATCTAACCCGTCTAAAGTTCTAGAAACTATTCCACCACAAGACCGGAAGTCGGAGGTAGACCTTGATACCGACCCACTGCCATGCGCCAAAACGCTTGGTGTGTGGTGGCAAGCCGATGAAGACGCATTCACGTTCAAAGAAAATGCACCAGAGGACAATGTGCTGTACACCAAACGAAGCTTTCTCAAGAAAATAGCTACACTCTTTGACCCTGTCGGGTTTCTGGCGCCGTTCACAATCAGGGCAAAACTGCTATTGCAAGACATGTGGACAGCGGGGCTGGAATGGGACTATGAGCTAACCGAACCGTTAGCAACATCTACACGAGGATAGTTCAAAGAACTAAATCACCTGCAACATGTCCGTATCTCAAGCTGCCTGCAGGACAAACAGAAACAGCTTGAAACCATGTCGTTACAAACATTCGTTGATGCTTCGGAAAGTGCGTACGGCGCTGTTGTGTACGCAAGATGCACATATGAAGATGGATCTATCTCTAGCAACCGGAAGACAAGTGGCCTGCAAACAAATCCTTCGAGAAACCAGATGGAGATACGGAGTTGAAGAGATGTGCAACATTGACTAGTAGAGCATCAGCGTCCCACGAGAAGGCATTCGTAACTGTCACAGCCGGAGTAAAAAAATTGAAATTTCCTATAGATCCCAACCATTTTTCAAGTTAGTTAAGGTTGAGAAGAGTTCTGTCTTGGATCAATCGATTCATCAACAATTGTCAAACTCAGATGATAATATATATTTTCATTTCCTTAGCTTTATCGTCACATGGTAGACAACAAAAGAAAAGATTAAAAGAAACGAAAAATAGGTCCGATCGGGATCTGAACTCAGGGCCTTTCGCTTTTAATTCTTGCTCGCTAACTACTGAGCTACAAAGATAGATGTCCCATACTATTTCATTTTGTGCCTGTCCTGTTTAATTCGCCTCTGTTTTTCGATCAATAATTCTTTACCAAGTAAGGGTTCATATCACCCCTCGTCTTCGTTTCAGATATGGCCTGAGAAGTATTCGCCCATGTTGCCGACAAACGCAAGTGACAGCAGAAGCAAGATTTACTTTCAAAAGTGAAAAATGTCTACTAGGAAGTTGCTTTTTCCGGCGAGCACCCGAAGGCTCAAACCGGGGTTTGCTTTTTGTAACACCGTTCCTGGGTAAAAAGTACATGTAGGCAAAGATCAGGAAAATGCGCAATCAGAAAAAGACTCCCACTCCAAAAACCAAGGTGGGAAAAAAAAAAACTAACAATCAGGTACTTATACCATGAAAACATTTCGTATGCCGAATGAGCAGCTATTTTCCCAATAGGTGGCCACTCAGTTACCTTAACTTAACTAAAAATTTACAAACATACATAAGGCGCCAACAGCACAAAAATATTTCAAACACCAAGACACAAAACAAAAAAGAACCACCACAGAAGTATCGACTTGGAACGATCAGTAACACAAAGTTACTGGCGGGTTTAAATCGATTTTACACGGCCGTAACCTCACCCTCAGCTTCTGCAGTGGTTCATAACATTTAGATAGTTCTTCGGTCCTCGTGGTGAATCTCTAACTAGTGAATGAATCATTAAGAACAAACAAATAAATCATGATAAACATCCTGATGAATCAAAAACCAGGACTCACAGATTCAGTAAGCTGCCCGACGATGGAGATCCCTGGGCGCCAAATAACTTACTAACTCCAGTTGATTTTGTTTTTTATTTTGGTTTTCGTTTGACACCGTTCCTGGGTCCACCTTAACCAGTACTTGGATAAAGGGAACGCATCAGAACCCAACCTCCTCTATTCAATACAAATGATGACATTTTATACAGAACGCATTTAAAGTTAATAAGAAGGTACAAGTAGGCAAAGATCAGGAAAAGGCGCAATCAGAAAAAGATTCCCACTCCAAAAACCGAGGTGGGAAAAAACCAAACCAACAATCAGGTACTTATACCATGAAACATATCGTAAGCCGAATGAGCAGCTATTTTCCCAATAGGTGGCCACTCAGTTACCTTAACTTAACTAAAATTATGAAAACACACATAAGGCGCCAACAGCACAAAAAGGTTTTTAAACACCAAGACATAAAACAAAAAGAACCACCACAGAAGTATCGACTTGGAACGATCAGTAACACAAAGTTACTGGCGGGCTTAAACCGGTTTTACATGGCCATAACCTCACCCTCAGCTTCTGCAGTGGTTCATAACATTTAGTTAGTTATTCGGTCCTCGTGGTGAATCTCTAACTAGTCAATGAATCATCAAGAACAAACAAATAAATCATGATAAACATCCTGATGAATCAAAAACCAGGACTCACAGACTGAGTAAGCTGCCCGACGATGGAGATCCCTGGGCGCCGAATAACCTACTAACTCCGGAGCAAAAGAAAAACACCAGTTGGACCCCGGTGGGCCAAGCAACAGACAAGAAGCTCCGGCCCTAACCAACTAAAATGAATAGCTTTATGTCGGGGCCATCATAGAGTCTGACGCCCGACCCACCGGCGTGCAATTAAAGAAGGCAGCGTAGTTATCAACCATGATTGGGTTAAAAACTAAGCATGCAGACTGTCGCATAACATTCAAGTTATAACCTATACGTCTGTAACGTGTTATGATTTTTCTGAACTGAAAAGAAAAATCATTAATTCCTTTAAGTTTCTTAAATTTGTAAACCAAGTCACCATAAAATTCAGGTTCCGAAAGGCCCTCACTTAAAAGCGTCTTTAACCCAACATTATATTTGGAAATCAATTCATAGTGTCTACGATAAAATTTAGAAAATGTTTTTCGAAGTTTATGATACCGATAGCCCTGTTGGAGAAGTTTGGCCGTTAAACATTTATTTCGAGCGTTGAAGTCTGTAACATGATTGCAGACTCTAGCAAACCTAATAAGTTGCGAAATGTATACACCATAAGAAGCACGACGAGGAACGTCACCATCCAAAAAAGGAAAATTTACTATATCAAAATCAAAGTCATCGCGCTTATCATAAATTTTAGAAGAAACAAATCCATTTGCAACAGAAAGATGTAGATCTAAAAAGGGGGCTTCAGTATCTGAGATATTGGCCTTGTTCAACTGAAGTTCAGGTGGATAAATTTGATTGACCATACCTTCAAAATAAGGGTTGTCAATGTTCAAAAGGTCATCGAGGTACCTAGATGTGGAATTAAAAGCCTCGATAACATCAGCTTGATTATCATGGTTAAGAGAATCCATGAAATCTCTTTCGTAGCAGTATAAAAATAAATCAGCTACGAGAGGTGCGCAATTTGTACCCATCGGAATTCCAACAATTTGTCTGTATAACTTGGTCCCAAATCTAATATAAATATTATCAAGGAGATAGGATAAGGCGTCGCATACATTCTGACATGACCAAAGTGTATACCGACTTTGGTCAGAGGAAGTGAAAAAAGCCTTTCTGTCATTACATGCCAAATAAAGTGAACCATAGTTTTTTAATGCCCTTTTGAAGGTCCACTCTATCAAATCCAGAAGTTTTTCTTTAATTAGATTATGTGGTAATGTTGTATACAGAGTAGAAAAATCATATGTGGACAAGCTTGTCGCACGAAACCCTCTACACTTCAATTTACTGAGCACCTCACCAGAATTTTTAATTGACCAAAACCAATTTTTATTTGAAGTTTCATACACTGTCTCACAGTATCTTATAACATGAGATTTGATAGCAGTAAGACAGGAAGTTAATAATTTAGAAAGTTCAGTGGTAGTACAAGAGCTAGAATTTGCAATAAATCTAGCTTTGTATGGTCTTTTGTGAAGCTTAGGTAACCAATACATCGTAGGAAGTTTGTCTTGGCCTTCATTGACACAAACAGAAAACTTAACAGGTAAATCGTTTAAGTGGGCATTAACTACAGACACCTCATCAGTATCTGTCTCCAGATAAGCCCTGGTACCATCAAGCTCCTGTTTTAAGGTGTTAACGTAGTGAAGCCTACAAACGACAACAACATTGTTTGCGGCTTTATCTGCCGGAACCAAGACATATTTTCTATGAAATTCTTGGATACCCTGCTTCAAATGCCTAAATGACGATTTGGGTTTAGGAGGTAAAAGATTAGTATTTTGTGAATAAAACTTAATACGTTTATCCACGATAGTGAAGATACTTCTTTTCCATTCTTTAAGAGCATTATCCTCAACACCCTCTCGTTTACACCATCGATTACCGAAATCATTTAATGCAGATGAAATCTCCTCTCTGCATTTGTCGAAATTAATGTAGGAAGGGAATCTATATTTCGGACCTTTAGAAACAATTTTGCGAATTCTAGAATCAGAAATTATTTTTAAATTTCCAGTAATAATATGTCCAGCGGGTTGATAAACATATTTTGAATCTTTACAATCTCAAGACTTAGGAGTATTAGCATGGATATCAAGATCAGAAACAAGTTTATTGAAATTAAAAATTGTATTTCTGATTGGTTTGTTATATTTGTAACAAATAATAGGAGGTTCTGAATTTTGGAAGTAGGTAGGTATAGACTGTATCACTGATTTATCCTGGAATATGCTTGGTAAATCAATAAAGTCAATTCCTTTATTGATGAAAGGAATTTTAATAAAACTTCTAATGTGATTAGATTCGGAATCGATAAATGGACGAAGAGCATGCTGAGTATAACATCTTGTTAACAGTGCAGCGTCATACATTTGATGATTTCTATCGTAAAATCTATTAGCCTCTGTGTCCAAGGAACGTAATGCAGCAATAGGTAGAGAACTAAGATACGACAGCATTGGATGTCGACCGTGAATCCTTAGTTTAACAGCTAAATCAATAAGCTGCCAAAGAAAGTTGTCTCTGTCTCTTCATCATGGTTTCGAAATTTGTGAAATCTCAACAGTACAATACAAAACGATACATTCTTTATTAAATGAACATATTTTAAGTGTCTAGAGAAACCAAAATGATAAAAATGCAATGAAATGACGGTTATTTCCAAAGAACCGGAAAACTGTCCCGGCTCAAGGGAAACAAACCTGTCATGACCAAAAATTAACAAGTACTAGATTTCATAAAAATTCAGTTAGCTTTCTGACACGCACCTTTAGTTTGCGTTTTAATTCTTTATACTGAGCCTAATTTCACTCTATATGATATTTTATTGAATCTTAATTCATGTCTTTAAAATTAGTAATACTTAGGTATTTTTATGTACAAAACTTGCATGATTATTAATAAGTCTTATCTAGGATTTTTGATTTACCGTGTGTTCTTTTTCTAGGTTATTTGATTTACCTAGTGTAATTAATCGAAGGTGGGCGGCGAGCGTAGTGCTGTCTGGACATTTGTTTCCGCCACAGGTTTGCTCGCTGCCTATCTTCGTCTATAGCAAATTTTACATGTTTTATATAGGAATTTAATACTAAAATTATTATACTTTAACATTCACTGTATGGAAACATCATGCCATTTATATTCTTTTTAGTTTTTCTACATCGCATATGTTTCTTTTAAAAAAGTATTTGATAGTCAAAATATTTGTCTATTTTGTTGCAATTTGAAACTTAATTGCACCCTTTTTATGGTTTTACATATCTCAGTTTGAACAAAATTTTGACGTATACATAAACATTTTCACAATTACAGAGTATACACAATATTTCTTAAATATTTGATTGCCTTTTATTTGCATGTATTTATATGTATATAGATTTTGATGCACCGCAGCGACCCCGACTGTGTGTGCCCCCGTTGTAAAGGGGTAATTCAGAATAAAATTATTATTATTATCTAATGAAAAGATGAACAGTTTCAAGTTATGAAACCCTTCATCAGTGCAAGCTACAATATTTAAGGTTTGGCTCTCCAGACTGCGCAAAATATGAATATGGCTTGAAAATTATTTATTTGTAAACATCTGTTTACAAATAATGCGATTCACAAAATAAAAACTTTTACAATTGCAATAAAGTGTTATAACTACAACTGCACTCTGTTTCCTATAAATGCTATAAGCATAACTGCAGTATGTTTAATATATATATATTCCTGTAGTCATGTGACCTGTTTTTTTATAGGCCTACTCATTTTATTCCTATTTCCTATATTTTTTCCTTGCCCAACGGTTTAACAGAATACGATCTCTGAAAATCCCACGGACGGACGGACGCACAGACGGACAGATGCCGGCTAAGGAGAGCTAAACTGAAAGCAAAGTAGGATTACATGGAATATGGAATTTAAATGTCAAGTTATATGAATGGCATCCGAATATATGAAGAAATGAGAAATAATACAAACTGCATTTATTACCTTGCTTAACACTGTAGCACCATAGTGTATGCTATTAAATACCATTTGCGCATATTTCTTTCGCCGCGTGAGCATTTATCACTTCAGAATTAATGGAATACACGAACGATTTCTAATATCACTGGGTACAAAACAACTTAGTAGATATGACTTACTTCGTACAATGGCTCTACACAACTGCGCCAGTCGCGCACTTCTTCTTAATTTTCTGTACAGTCACTAATTGCTGAAAAATCTCAAAATAGACAAATCACATCAGACTGCGATTTAGCATGTTGAAAGATCGAGGGAAGCGCATACTTCTGGTTTCATTCATTTTTTTTTTTCAAAAATGTTCGATTGTCAAACTAGAAGAGACAATGCTGCGATTTTCGACTTTTTTTTTCGACTGCCATCAACAACGAATGCCTTCCACATGCTCCTACAAACATCTTTTGTGATAATTTTGCCATAGCACGGCACGCATGCATGTGTACAAGCAATCAAAGGTAAAAAGTGGCACATAAACAAATCCGATTACCAGAAAACATGCAAAATACTTACCACTATCGCGCAATTTTTGTCCGAAAAATGCGCTACTTCACTGGTGACAGCTACCTCTCTCTTTTTCTGTCGTACAGTGAATCTCTAGGGTGGATTAGCTACCTGTATTTTGTCTAATCCAGTGAATTAGACAAACACGTACTTCATTCTTATTTTCTAATGGAAAACGTGAGTTGAGTCGTTGAACTGTAAACCTTTAGCTTTTACTTGGGTCAAAAGTAGACCATACCCAATAACGTATTCATGAGGTAACGCCCATACAGTAACCTATTTGCCGAATTATACAGGTGCATCAAAATGTTTTGGTAGCGAATTTCTCATAATTATTTACTAACGGGGCAGCCATCCGCTTTATTTCGCAAGTATCAAAAGTTTATTGGTTTATTGCATGGTATGTTTAAACGATCATCATGCTTAAACGGATGAAAAATATCAAATTGGCCAGTTGCCCCTAAATATTTTATGAGCCATAATAAAAATGGACAATGTTATTGTATAAAACAAACGGCAAGTTCTGAATTCTAAGTCTTGTCACGTGTAAGGGTGTAAAATATAGGGATCGAACATGGTTTTCTATGTTTTAACATGTGCTGGGCCCCGACCGAGCCTGAGAGGCGACGATTTCAACCCTCCCTAGGAGCCCAGCAGATGTTAATGCAGCAGAAAGAACACATTTGATCGTTATTATTGCATTATGTAACTATAACATGCGAAAATTTGGATAAATTGCGAAATTGAGACTGCAAAAATTCAAAAACCTAAAATGGCTTGGAAAAAAGACGTTTTAACTTAACTAACGACGTTCAACGTCAGCATGATGTCATAATATAACGCTTAACCAAATGCTCGTTACGCTATGACGCCAATTTGTGTGACAGGCCCTGTAACAAGCAAAAATAAAAGACATATATATTAACAGCACGCGTCAACGAGAATTGACATATCAATACATGGCGTTCTTTTCATTAATATATGGCTGTTGATATCGTGTGACATGGGTATACATGCATATGCAATAATTTTCTTTATAAAATGCACATGCTCGTGTTTTCCTGTGACCGTACTCTTGGTTTTGTGCAGTATCTCAATCACCTTAAGTTTCTGGAATATCTCCTGGGGTATGATCATTAAGGGGGTATGAATGCAGATGGCAAAAGATCAATTTTTATATCATCTAAAGTATTACAATAAATTTGTAAATTAATAGCAAAAAAGGTAGAAGTAGTAACATGTTTTTAAAGCATTGTCCACAGATCATGCAATAGATCTTAGCAAAATACAAATAAATGTCTTACGAACAGTTGCGGTGTTAACTTCAAAAACTACAGTGAATGCCCATCAATGAATTCTATCCCCTGGAATATGGAAGGCATAATGGGCATTTGGCTGATATATGAAAGAAACTTAAGGTGTTCCAGATACATTGTACTGGATCTACAGATCTTGGTTTTATGCAGTATCTAGAACACCTTAAGTTTCTAAATATCTCCAGGGATTGAACAAGATAGAGATAGGAATGTACAGCTGTAGATGGCATATCATTTTTATGTGATCAAAGAAGTAATGCGAACACAACTCTATTTTAGTAACCAACGCAGATACAATTAAATAATTTGGCATGTGTACACATGTATATATATGCAGTTATTAGGTATAATATCATGAAGTTCGGATGACGAATTGAGATGTAAGGAATATTTGATTTGTAGACCCGAAGTCTACATGGACGCGAAATTGACTGAAAACGTCAATTTTGTTAGGGGTACAGGGAAAGATTTTGTGCTCCAATTTATTAAATTGACATTTACATACATATAAATCATATCAGTTGTGTTAAATATGCCTTATGTTTGGAAATAATAGAGACAGCGAAATGCAAAGATCAGCAGGGACTGTTCTATGTTGCCTAGCAACGGCATCTGACAAAAATATCACAATTTCGACGAAGTACGACAAATACCTATAATTCGTGGGTATATTTGACTCTGATAAGATTGTATATATCGATATTTATGCCCACAGCCTATCACAACGAAGAATTTTTATTCAAAAAATAAATATTGTATGGAATTTAACCTTTTTGGTTAAGTAGAATAGGCGTTGATGAAAATGTGGAGATTTTGAGAGATCAAAATTGACTCAAATTCTAGGGGGTACAGATAGCCAAACCTCAATAATTTGCGCTGTGTTAAACTAATAAAGGTATGTACTGTAAATCTATTCAAGGGATTATTGTACTTTGGAATAAAACGCTTATTGACGTAATTGTGATTTGCATATGACACTGCAGGACGTAAATAAAATCAATTTGCATTCTCTTGTTGCTAGGCAAAGAGGGTTGATATGTGATTAAGTCAAAATAGTAATCGGATCTGGAAAATTCGATAATGCATCATAATTCTGATGTAAACTATCTTGAAAAACGGCAATGGTGAAAGAAATTACACACTAGTTCTTGGATCACCCTCGTAAGTATGAAAATAAATGTCTAAATTAATGAAATCAAGTTTTCATGCACTGCTCATGTTTTGAAGGTAACTACTATTATCAACGTCATATTATTCAACCTAGTAATGTAAAAAGCAATTTCAGCCAAATGCCCATTATGCTTTAAAATTACAAATGATACAGTTCATTGAGGGGCGTTGACTGTAGCTTTGAAGTTAACCCCATAGCTGTCCTTAAGATATTTCAGAGTATTTTGCTATGATATATTGCATATTATATCACAATCTGTTGACAGTGTTTTAAAACTGTATTACATTAATTTACACATATATTTTAATTCTTTAGATGACATCAAAATTGATCTCCTGTCTTCTGCATTCCTATCCCCTTAATGATTAACCTTCAGGAGATATTTCAAAACCTTATGATGTTCCAAATACTACATAAAATCAAGGGTTGGGTTCAAAGAATACATTAACATTTGCATTTTATAACGAATAATGGACACACTGTCACGTGACAAGGTTTTAAATACAGAACTTACGGTTCGTTTTATACAATTATACTGTCCAATTTTTATCATGGTACATAACATATTTTTGAACAACTGTAGAATTTATATGTTTCCTCGGTTTAAGCATGGTGATCGTTCAAACATACCATACAATAAAACTTTTGATATTTGCGAAAAAAGCGGATGGCTGCTCCGTTTACCATATTGGGGTATGTAAACTTTTATGAGAAAAATCGCTGCCTATACCAATTTTTGTGAAGCACCTATAATATATTGACAGTGTATTTGAAAGGTTTCTAAAATAAAATAAAAAAAATGGACTTCAACAAAAAAGAGGTCAAATTAGCATACAATGTGAAGGACAAGAAATCAAAACACAACAATAACAACATGTGGCTGTATTTGATTGTTAAAAAATTTTATACGTTCATTTATCAAGAATTTTTTTTTATTTGCAGTAGTTTTAGTACCTTGATTTAGACTTACTGTAATATGTTTTTCAAACCAATAAAGAATAATTAAATAACATATATGCATGAATGAAAGTGATAGCATTTAACTGTAATAAATTGTGAACACAATGTACACTGTAGATAGAATGGAAATTCGGTTAATGATATTATATCAGTCTTACACCGTTCTCTGTGATTATGTAAACCTACATGTATGTGTGGCCAATTGATCCATCACAGTTCTGAAATGCATATTAAGTGGATGAATCTGAGTCGAAATGCATTTCCATACGTTTTATGCCAGTACTGGACTTGCCAATTAGCCCGCTGACATTTTAATGGGAATGATTTTCAATTTTGATTTATTTTCATGCAATTTCTATTTGCAAATAGCATAGCCCAAGACACAACGCTGCGTTCTGCGGCGTCACATCTTGGACTAAACTGTTTGTCTATGTCCCATAAATAGGACGTTAGACTAATATGAGTTAAAGCTAAAACCTAAAGCGAATGAATAAAATAAGCACGAGACATAACATTTGTCATGAATACATGCGCTCTCACTGGAATGTAAAAACAAAGCGCCCTATTTGAGCCGCCCCGTGGGAAGACCAACAATGTGGTTTCCGACCAGGTCCGACACCAACTGGACTGCACGATAACAGAAGACAGCTAGAAGCATGAAATTTCCTTTTTAGGAAGTAGAGGGATTGTTCTATCCGTGTAGCGAAAGCAAAGGCGCTGATCAGCTTCGCCGTTATGCAAATTGTTGGTTTTCCCGGGAGGCGGCTCAATTTTAAAGTTGGAATAGCAGAAGAAGAAGAATTTTTGGAATAGCAGAAGAAGAATATTTTTTTTTCTAACGAGTAGTCACAATTTATATTTTGAACCAAAAGTAAGAAAATTACGTATAAACACTGCAAACCCATTTCTTCCTTTATAAAAGTGGGATATGAGGGGGTATACATTTCACGGACATGTTATCCTGATGATAGGTCAATGGATGTCGAGGGCATCATCCATTCACCGTACAAACACGACAAATATTATCTGCGGTAATTCAGTAATGACCATTGAGCAAATAAACATGTATACAAACATTTCGAAATATTTTTAAGTATGGCGGACAGCGTTGGGTTATTCAATACACAGTGTGATAACTTAGTATTTATATTTATAGTTTGCTAATCATATCCATTGTAAACATCAAGCAAATACACGATTATCTTATACTTTGTATAAAAATTCTTTTATATGCACAGTGTGTATACATGTTTACGTGCATGTTCATATTAACTCGTAATACACTCATTTTAAGACGACATACTCGTCAGTTTTGAAACACAAATGACATATAAAACAATATTAACTCATCTTTAGAAACGTCAGCTTGAGGTACAGATGTATAAACATTTAACAACTGATGGTACAATCCAAAGTATGCCTTTTGAATATCATCAGACAGCAATATCTTTACACAAACATGCGTATATCTACGCATCTATGAATATCAGCATATGGTACATATCAATTAAACATACATGTAGTAAATGAGAGATTCAATAAACGATATGATAAAAAATTTCAGTTATAAACTAGGTTGTCAGTCTGTATTTCAAAACAGTTATGAACATGTAATAGTTATGTAATTATGTAATCAGTAAGTATCTCAAAACAACTATGAACAAACATCGCCAAACTATTTAATGTTTTTCGTTTTGTTTTCTGCATCAATTTAATCGCCTTGTGCACACTTAGATTTCTAAGATAATTTGGTTACGACACATTTTGCCATCAGCATTGTACACTCTACATACGAAAAGAAAATGATATTCGTCTTCTAGTTGATTATAAACAAAGCATATATTGATCCATAGGACTATGGTGCCAGCCTCAATCATGAGCCCATGACACACTATGCCTTGATAATGCAAGTTTATTTTTGTACTTATTTAATGTAAATATGGCTGAAATTTACATGTGCTTTTAACTTAATAAAATGACGCTCTGCTTGATTCAGCTAATCGATTATTCCGGGTTTAAAAACAATTATCGGACAATCAAAAAAGAAAAACTTGTTATCATCCTCAACAAAACACGTATGATGGCATAACATAACAGTTCAGTACATACAAAAACAATTTGAACAAACATTACTTACAACAATTCCAAACAATCGATGTACCATTGAATTCAAATATCGTACAAATAGTCGTACAAAATACGTTGAGAAACATTTAATATGATTGCCAAAACGTGTTGGCTGTATTATCAATAACAATTCAATATTAGACATGTTAGATATGTTCTCGTCGTGTCATAATTTCCAAATAAATTGCGTCATTTCCTGGTCGTTGCTTTTAAGTCACATTTGAAGCGGAAAAGAATTCTAAACAAGGCTATTACGAGGGGCGAGCAAAAAGTTTGAGGACTTTCTTTATAACTTTTATAATCGACGTCCGATTGTTTTCGTATTTTCACAAGTGTAATAATGGTCTATTGTCTTTATTCATGCAAAATATTATTTGTCGAATGGTTAAATTGCATCGACAAACACGCGGGGTTTGCTACCCCGGAGCACGCCGTAAAATCTCTGTTTACATGTTTACAAATATTAAAATATTTTAAAAACGCCCTATCAATCTCTTTAAATTATGGAAATATTGATAATGCTATAATTCGGCTTGAAATGTGAAATTTCAGTCCTCACATTCAAAAGACAACGCTACAGCGACACTTTTTGGAAGACAAGTCTAAGCAAACATTCAGTAAAAATGACGTTACTGATAAATGGCCGAAACTCACACATCGATAAAATTTATGCAAGATCTAGACTTCCTAATAAAACCCACAGAAACGTTTAATTTGTTATAAACAGATAGAGACATATCAGAACTTAATGATTCAACATTGTTCAATGATGTACAAAGTGTTAGTCACAAAGAAATAGCTGTTAAAACAACAAGTAAGCAAACAATCTACGTTAAGCAACGTAACAGCATGGCATGCCCCGGATAATCCTAAGGTCTGTTGCAGAAGTTGTTATAAAAACTAAAAAATCTATCGATTGGCCTTAAACTCTCGACTCTAATCCTGCACGGATAAATACAGAAATCCTGATGTCAAATTACGTTAACGTCTTTGCGTGCTCCGGGTAGCGCTAACACCCATCCAACAAATTGTCATAACAAAAATGTTTAGCAAGTGATTTGTCTGACACTTTCCCCGTTAGTTCATATTAAATTGACTGCAAACATACGGTAATTTTAGATAAATCGCATCAGTACTTTTGATTTTATTAACAAAGTCCACGAACTTTTTGCTCGCCCCTCGTACATTTGAATAAAATTTAAACTTGTGTTCTTATTTTGACAGACGACAGATTAACAATAGACTTCGCTGTCACGCCAAAATATCGGGGTTATTAAAAAGATAAAATACTTTGAACGTGTCGCGTAGATATGCATTTGTTCATCGGCGGGCTGCTTAAATTATAAATATTTCTCAATTATGCAAAACTATGACGGTAAACAATATTATGATTACGTGGTGCACAGGATACTGGAGAAATGTGTAAAACAAATAGGTGTCCCTTTCACCGTGTTAAAAACGTCATCACGTGAGTTCAAGCGGCACGGTCAAAGTATTTTACCTAGTACATGTATTTACAAAAATCAAAACACACAATTAGTGGACTGTTCAAACGGCCGCATTACCATGGGGATCTTTTTTTAATTATAAAAATATAGAGTGGGGCTAAGCAAAGAGGTCTTAATGGTGCAAAACTTACTTGAGCATTCATAAGATTGCCATGCCTTCTTTAAGGAATGAATCAAAAGAGTAGCACATGTAGCAAGAATTACATGACGCAATGTACAAAAAGTAAAACGACTATTTAAAACTGATAAACGTCATAAAAAATGCAAGCATAATAGACTTTAAATGTATGTCATAAAGACTGAAATCCACCTTTATAATTACAAGAACATACTTACTTGCAGACACATTACTATGAATGATTTGAGCCGCCTCGTGAGAAAACAAACAATTTGCATAGGCGAAAACAAAGACGCAGATCAGCTTCGCGGTTACCAGCGCCTTTGTTCTCGCTAATCGGATAGCTTAAATCCAAAATTTCAAGCTTCTACCTCTTTTCTGAGACTGTACAGGTCGATTTGTGTCGGACCTGTTCGGAAACCACATTGTTGGTTTTCCCAAGAGGCGGCTCATTTATCATTATACTGATCAATATGTTTATGTTCCCTGTTACTGAAGAAACAAACGAGGTTTATTAGATTATCAGCACACCTATTTCGTACCAAGAAAGACATGACACTACAGTTTTCTATTTTAAGCAGGGTTTGTATTATTGACGCCAAGCTTTTGGAAAATAGTTCATCAGGAAAACATGTCCGTGAAATGAACACCACTTTTATATAGCAAAACTGGGGTATGCAGGAGTATACCTTTTTTTCTTATTTTTGCTCCAAAACATAGATTGTGGGTACTCGTTAGAACCGCCTCCGTTAGACCCGCACCGGCGAGGCGGCTCTAACGAGAACCCACAATTTTTGTTTTGGAGGAAAAATTAGAAAAAATATCAAATTTCATTTTTAAGCTCGAAAAATCTCTGTTTATTGCATGGACAAGTTTTCGTAATGTGATAAAATGGAGCATACGTACTGGCATGACCATAGCTATTGACTGGAACGAAAGTCTACAAACCAACAAACTGAATAAAATCAAACAAACTATTGTTATCATAAAATGAGCCGCCTCATGGGAAAACCAACAATCTGCATAACCGCGAAGCTGATCAGCGCCTTTATTTTCGCTTCTCGGATAGTAAAATGCCTCTTCTACTTAAATCTAAAATTTCAAGCATCTAGCTCTTTTCTGTGCTTGTACAGGCCGGTTTGTGTCGGACCTGTTCGGAAACAACATTGTTGGTTATCCCACGAGGCGGCTCAAATATTCACTGCAAATAAAGTACAGTGTACTCTATACCAACATGCACACATCGTGTCAGTGTAGCTTCCGTGATTTCAATTTAAGTAAGTAGAAAAAACAACAACTTAGATTGGTGATTTTTAACGGTACAGCCTCTTTATTATCCATTGTTTTGCGCATGTAATGAGTTAAATTGAGCTAGAACGGAACTTGCAAAAAAGCTATACACTTACTATAAAAATAGTTATTGTTTATTACCTCACTCACATCAATTTTTGATTATACGAATCAACAACGGTTAGGTGCACATACCAACAAAAATGTATTTTGCTAAAATGCCATTTTGTAAGCATTTCCAGGCAAAGGAAATTTTGGTTAAACAGTTAAAACGGGAAATGCCTGTCACGGGGAGGTGACAATAAGTAATTCGGCCACGTGTCTGAGGAGGAACCACATTGTTTATTGTCACCTCCCCGTGGCCAGCCTTTTCCTGTTATACTAGTTTACTTAACAGATGTGTACCAAATGACATTATAGCGTATGACATTTTATTCTGCAATGCATCTGTCAACAACACTAGACCATTTAAAAATGTGTTTACACTCCCGCCCACGTAACTGTTCTCCATTTACGCGTATTACGCGAGTATTACGTGCGTAAGGCCAATTACACGCATTTACGAGTATGATGCGCGCATTTACGCGTAACACATCTCATTAATATTCAAAGGCAGGGATAAATGCGCCGATGCGCGTACGATTTAGTCATTACGCGTATGAAGTATCGGCAAATCAGACTGACAATACGTTTACGCGTATTTACGCGTATCATACGCGTAATGACTAGGAGTATAAAAGCGGTTGATTCTATTATTCCATCAAAAATAAAGAATGTGCAAGTTTTTTGGATTTTATTGATGTATCGTGATCGTGAAAATGGCGTTACTTTATTCTAGTTATTGTGAAATTGTTTTATGTGTCTGTGACCCTAACGTGTTAACGAGTGTGTTAGATTTCAATCAAAGTAAATCGGAAATTCATTGTACCCAAGATGGCGAAAAAAATCAACATGAACGTGAGGAACATTATTTTAGACTTGAAGCGTCTCGGGAAGATATCTGAACAGATAAGTAAGACACTATCAAGTTTTTACGTAAACACTGTTCCATATCCATGGGTAGGGGGAATGAAAGTTTGTTCACGGGATCTTGGTCACATGGCCAAGATGGCCGCCAAGCCTATATATGGTAAAAACCCTCCAAAAATCTTCTACTCCAGAACCGGTGGGCCGATTTCCACGAAACTTGGTATGTAGCATCGGGGACTGTAGTCAATTTTGGAAACATAGGCTTTTACATGGGAAAAGGCGAAAACAATGGATATTTTGAAACTATTGCAGCCTGAGACTTGAAAGTTGTTAGATACAGACAACTATAAAGTCAATGAAGGTATGTGATTAATTAAGGACATTTCTTATCCTTGACCCAAGGTCAATAAAATATCAAAATTAAGTCACAATTTCAAAGATCTTCTACTCTGTAACCACTTGGTCAATAAGGTTCCATTCACAGTTTCGTACTTTTGAGGTGGGCCAAAAATTTCAATATTAAGGGGTAGGGCATGAAATTGGGCTGTAAATTATCCTCTTTCAATAATTTGCCGACATCTTTCCCCAAATCGGATCAATTATGCCTCAAACATGTGAAAAATACTTATTTTCTATTTTTAGACTGGTAAAAACCGGGATTATATAAGGATCCCGGATCGTTCGCCAGTCATAGCCGGTGACGCTCTTCACTGTTGTTTTTGCAGGGTTTATCTTTGTTCACAAATAGCGAAAAAAGTAGATGGATGGCACATATTTGTGCACTGCTCATTATGATCCTGGGTCGATTCTCTAAGTATTTGCATGAGATCTATGGGGCTTCCTTTTGCACAGAATATGCATGGGGGCCCAGACTTCAGGCATATTTTACGAAAATTCACTGGTCTGAAAGAGGGGGTAGGGGAAAATATCCCCAATACAGGTAGGGTGATAGTCAGTGCTAGGCAATTTAAATGATGTTATTTTGTTGTTAGACATTTGATTTAATGATTTTATGGAAGAATTCGGATTGTTCACCAGATTGGACAGAGCTATTATCAATTTTGGCGGATCTAGCAAAATTAACTGAAAAATGCTCTAAAAACTGTGGATTGCTACTTTAAAGCAATAACCGATTTTTTTAATTTCCATTTCAAGGTCTCAGTTTTCTTTGATCAGGTGGCCCAATATATGGACATAACTGTTTCGTGATCTTTTGGTCACTCGCACGACCACAGAGTGAGTAAAGCTGGATGCGGTTAGGTGGGGCTCCATTCCTCAAAAATCGACCTAAAAATGCCTCGAAACCATATGACTCGTTCTGACTCCTCCTGAAAGGCAAGTTTTACTGCAAATCCACTTTCTTTGCCCGAATTTAATTGGAATTATGTTAAAGAATAGTTTTAGACGAAAATTGCCAGAAACTAGGGCAAAAAGTTTTGCTTTGAGGTTCCATTCACAGTTTCGTACTTTTGAGGTGGGCCAAAAATTTCAATATTAAGGGGTAGGGCATGAAATTGGGCTGTAAATTATCCTCTTTCAATAATTTGCCGACATCTTTCCCCAAATCGGATCAATTATGCCTCAAACATGAAAAATACTTATTTTCTATTTTTAGACTGGTAAAAACCGGGATTATATAAGGATCCCGGATCGTTCGCCAGTCATAGCCGGTGACGCTCTTCACTGTTGTTTTTGCAGGGTTTATCTTTGTTCACAAATAGCGAAAAAAGTAGATGGATGGCACATATTTGTGCACTGCTCATTATGATCCTGGGTCGATTCTCTAAGTATTTGCATGAGATCTATGGGGCTTCCTTTTGCACAGAATATGCATGGGGGCCCAGACTTCAGGCATATTTTACGAAAATTCACTGGTCTGAAAGAGGGGGTAGGGGAAAATATCCCCAATACAGGTAGGGTGATAGTCAGTGCTAGGCAATTTAAATGATGTTATTTTGTTGTTAGACATTTGATTTAATGATTTTATGGAAGAATTCGGATTGTTCACCAGATTGGACAGAGCTATTATCAATTTTGGCGGATCTAGCAAAATTAACTGAAAAATGCTCTAAAAACTGTGGATTGCTACTTTAAAGCAATAACCGATTTTTTTAATTTCCATTTCAAGGTCTCAGTTTTCTTTGATCAGGTGGCCCAATATATGGACATAACTGTTTCGTGATCTTTTGGTCACTCGCACGACCACAGAGTGAGTAAAGCTGGATGCGGTTAGGTGGGGCTCCATTCCTCAAAAATCGACCTAAAAATGCCTCGAAACCATATGACTCGTTCTGACTCCTCCTGAAAGGCAAGTTTTACTGCAAATCCACTTTCTTTGCCCGAATTTAATTGGAATTATGTTAAAGAATAGTTTTAGACGAAAATTGCCAGAAACTAGGGCAAAAAGTTTTGCTTTGAGGTTCCATTCACAGTTTCGTACTTTTGAGGTGGGCCAAAAATTTCAATATTAAGGGGTAGGGCATGAAATTGGGCTGTAAATTATCCTCTTTCAATAATTTGCCGACATCTTTCCCCAAATCGGATCAATTATGCCTCAAACATGTGAAAAATACTTATTTTCTATTTTTAGACTGGTAAAAACCGGGATTATATAAGGATCCCGGATCGTTCGCCAGTCATAGCCGGTGACGCTCTTCACTGTTGTTTTTGCAGGGTTTATCTTTGTTCACAAATAGCGAAAAAAGTAGATGGATGGCACATATTTGTGCACTGCTCATTATGATCCTGGGTCGATTCTCTAAGTATTTGCATGAGATCTATGGGGCTTCCTTTTGCACAGAATATGCATGGGGGCCCAGACTTCAGGCATATTTTACGAAAATTCACTGGTCTGAAAGAGGGGGTAGGGGAAAATATCCCCAATACAGGTAGGGTGATAGTCAGTGCTAGGCAATTTAAATGATGTTATTTTGTTGTTAGACATTTGATTTAATGATTTTATGGAAGAATTCGGATTGTTCACCAGATTGGACAGAGCTATTATCAATTTTGGCGGATCTAGCAAAATTAACTGAAAAATGCTCTAAAAACTGTGGATTGCTACTTTAAAGCAATAACCGATTTTTTTAATTTCCATTTCAAGGTCTCAGTTTTCTTTGATCAGGTGGCCCAATATATGGACATAACTGTTTCGTGATCTTTTGGTCACTCGCACGACCACAGAGTGAGTAAAGCTGGATGCGGTTAGGTGGGGCTCCATTCCTCAAAAATCGACCTAAAAATGCCTCGAAACCATATGACTCGTTCTGACTCCTCCTGAAAGGCAAGTTTTACTGCAAATCCACTTTCTTTGCCCGAATTTAATTGGAATTATGTTAAAGAATAGTTTTAGACGAAAATTGCCAGAAACTAGGGCAAAAAGTTTTGCTTTGAGGTTCCATTCACAGTTTCGTACTTTTGAGGTGGGCCAAAAATTTCAATATTAAGGGGTAGGGCATGAAATTGGGCTGTAAATTATCCTCTTTCAATAATTTGCCGACATCTTTCCCCAAATCGGATCAATTATGCCTCAAACATGTGAAAAATACTTATTTTCTATTTTTAGACTGGTAAAAACCGGGATTATATAAGGATCCCGGATCGTTCGCCAGTCATAGCCGGTGACGCTCTTCACTGTTGTTTTTGCAGGGTTTATCTTTGTTCACAAATAGCGAAAAAAGTAGATGGATGGCACATATTTGTGCACTGCTCATTATGATCCTGGGTCGATTCTCTAAGTATTTGCATGAGATCTATGGGGCTTCCTTTTGCACAGAATATGCATGGGGGCCCAGACTTCAGGCATATTTTACGAAAATTCACTGGTCTGAAAGAGGGGGTAGGGGAAAATATCCCCAATACAGGTAGGGTGATAGTCAGTGCTAGGCAATTTAAATGATGTTATTTTGTTGTTAGACATTTGATTTAATGATTTTATGGAAGAATTCGGATTGTTCACCAGATTGGACAGAGCTATTATCAATTTTGGCGGATCTAGCAAAATTAACTGAAAAATGCTCTAAAAACTGTGGATTGCTACTTTAAAGCAATAACCGATTTTTTTAATTTCCATTTCAAGGTCTCAGTTTTCTTTGATCAGGTGGCCCAATATATGGACATAACTGTTTCGTGATCTTTTGGTCACTCGCACGACCACAGAGTGAGTAAAGCTGGATGCGGTTAGGTGGGGCTCCATTCCTCAAAAATCGACCTAAAAATGCCTCGAAACCATATGACTCGTTCTGACTCCTCCTGAAAGGCAAGTTTTACTGCAAATCCACTTTCTTTGCCCGAATTTAATTGGAATTATGTTAAAGAATAGTTTTAGACGAAAATTGCCAGAAACTAGGGCAAAAAGTTTTGCTTTGAGGTTCCATTCACAGTTTCGTACTTTTGAGGTGGGCCAAAAATTTCAATATTAAGGGGTAGGGCATGAAATTGGGCTGTAAATTATCCTCTTTCAATAATTTGCCGACATCTTTCCCCAAATCGGATCAATTATGCCTCAAACATGTGAAAAATACTTATTTTCTATTTTTAGACTGGTAAAAACCGGGATTATATAAGGATCCCGGATCGTTCGCCAGTCATAGCCGGTGACGCTCTTCACTGTTGTTTTTGCAGGGTTTATCTTTGTTCACAAATAGCGAAAAAAGTAGATGGATGGCACATATTTGTGCACTGCTCATTATGATCCTGGGTCGATTCTCTAAGTATTTGCATGAGATCTATGGGGCTTCCTTTTGCACAGAATATGCATGGGGGCCCAGACTTCAGGCATATTTTACGAAAATTCACTGGTCTGAAAGAGGGGGTAGGGGAAAATATCCCCAATACAGGTAGGGTGATAGTCAGTGCTAGGCAATTTAAATGATGTTATTTTGTTGTTAGACATTTGATTTAATGATTTTATGGAAGAATTCGGATTGTTCACCAGATTGGACAGAGCTATTATCAATTTTGGCGGATCTAGCAAAATTAACTGAAAAATGCTCTAAAAACTGTGGATTGCTACTTTAAAGCAATAACCGATTTTTTTAATTTCCATTTCAAGGTCTCAGTTTTCTTTGATCAGGTGGCCCAATATATGGACATAACTGTTTCGTGATCTTTTGGTCACTCGCACGACCACAGAGTGAGTAAAGCTGGATGCGGTTAGGTGGGGCTCCATTCCTCAAAAATCGACCTAAAAATGCCTCGAAACCATATGACTCGTTCTGACTCCTCCTGAAAGGCAAGTTTTACTGCAAATCCACTTTCTTTGCCCGAATTTAATTGGAATTATGTTAAAGAATAGTTTTAGACGAAAATTGCCAGAAACTAGGGCAAAAAGTTTTGCTTTGAGGTTCCATTCACAGTTTCGTACTTTTGAGGTGGGCCAAAAATTTCAATATTAAGGGGTAGGGCATGAAATTGGGCTGTAAATTATCCTCTTTCAATAATTTGCCGACATCTTTCCCCAAATCGGATCAATTATGCCTCAAACATGTGAAAAATACTTATTTTCTATTTTTAGACTGGTAAAAACCGGGATTATATAAGGATCCCGGATCGTTCGCCAGTCATAGCCGGTGACGCTCTTCACTGTTGTTTTTGCAGGGTTTATCTTTGTTCACAAATAGCGAAAAAAGTAGATGGATGGCACATATTTGTGCACTGCTCATTATGATCCTGGGTCGATTCTCTAAGTATTTGCATGAGATCTATGGGGCTTCCTTTTGCACAGAATATGCATGGGGGCCCAGACTTCAGGCATATTTTACGAAAATTCACTGGTCTGAAAGAGGGGGTAGGGGAAAATATCCCCAATACAGGTAGGGTGATAGTCAGTGCTAGGCAATTTAAATGATGTTATTTTGTTGTTAGACATTTGATTTAATGATTTTATGGAAGAATTCGGATTGTTCACCAGATTGGACAGAGCTATTATCAATTTTGGCGGATCTAGCAAAATTAACTGAAAAATGCTCTAAAAACTGTGGATTGCTACTTTAAAGCAATAACCGATTTTTTTAATTTCCATTTCAAGGTCTCAGTTTTCTTTGATCAGGTGGCCCAATATATGGACATAACTGTTTCGTGATCTTTTGGTCACTCGCACGACCACAGAGTGAGTAAAGCTGGATGCGGTTAGGTGGGGCTCCATTCCTCAAAAATCGACCTAAAAATGCCTCGAAACCATATGACTCGTTCTGACTCCTCCTGAAAGGCAAGTTTTACTGCAAATCCACTTTCTTTGCCCGAATTTAATTGGAATTATGTTAAAGAATAGTTTTAGACGAAAATTGCCAGAAACTAGGGCAAAAAGTTTTGCTTTGAGGTTCCATTCACAGTTTCGTACTTTTGAGGTGGGCCAAAAATTTCAATATTAAGGGGTAGGGCATGAAATTGGGCTGTAAATTATCCTCTTTCAATAATTTGCCGACATCTTTCCCCAAATCGGATCAATTATGCCTCAAACATGTGAAAAATACTTATTTTCTATTTTTAGACTGGTAAAAACCGGGATTATATAAGGATCCCGGATCGTTCGCCAGTCATAGCCGGTGACGCTCTTCACTGTTGTTTTTGCAGGGTTTATCTTTGTTCACAAATAGCGAAAAAAGTAGATGGATGGCACATATTTGTGCACTGCTCATTATGATCCTGGGTCGATTCTCTAAGTATTTGCATGAGATCTATGGGGCTTCCTTTTGCACAGAATATGCATGGGGGCCCAGACTTCAGGCATATTTTACGAAAATTCACTGGTCTGAAAGAGGGGGTAGGGGAAAATATCCCCAATACAGGTAGGGTGATAGTCAGTGCTAGGCAATTTAAATGATGTTATTTTGTTGTTAGACATTTGATTTAATGATTTTATGGAAGAATTCGGATTGTTCACCAGATTGGACAGAGCTATTATCAATTTTGGCGGATCTAGCAAAATTAACTGAAAAATGCTCTAAAAACTGTGGATTGCTACTTTAAAGCAATAACCGATTTTTTTAATTTCCATTTCAAGGTCTCAGTTTTCTTTGATCAGGTGGCCCAATATATGGACATAACTGTTTCGTGATCTTTTGGTCACTCGCACGACCACAGAGTGAGTAAAGCTGGATGCGGTTAGGTGGGGCTCCATTCCTCAAAAATCGACCTAAAAATGCCTCGAAACCATATGACTCGTTCTGACTCCTCCTGAAAGGCAAGTTTTACTGCAAATCCACTTTCTTTGCCCGAATTTAATTGGAATTATGTTAAAGAATAGTTTTAGACGAAAATTGCCAGAAACTAGGGCAAAAAGTTTTGCTTTGAGGTTCCATTCACAGTTTCGTACTTTTGAGGTGGGCCAAAAATTTCAATATTAAGGGGTAGGGCATGAAATTGGGCTGTAAATTATCCTCTTTCAATAATTTGCCGACATCTTTCCCCAAATCGGATCAATTATGCCTCAAACATGTGAAAAATACTTATTTTCTATTTTTAGACTGGTAAAAACCGGGATTATATAAGGATCCCGGATCGTTCGCCAGTCATAGCCGGTGACGCTCTTCACTGTTGTTTTTGCAGGGTTTATCTTTGTTCACAAATAGCGAAAAAAGTAGATGGATGGCACATATTTGTGCACTGCTCATTATGATCCTGGGTCGATTCTCTAAGTATTTGCATGAGATCTATGGGGCTTCCTTTTGCACAGAATATGCATGGGGGCCCAGACTTCAGGCATATTTTACGAAAATTCACTGGTCTGAAAGAGGGGGTAGGGGAAAATATCCCCAATACAGGTAGGGTGATAGTCAGTGCTAGGCAATTTAAATGATGTTATTTTGTTGTTAGACATTTGATTTAATGATTTTATGGAAGAATTCGGATTGTTCACCAGATTGGACAGAGCTATTATCAATTTTGGCGGATCTAGCAAAATTAACTGAAAAATGCTCTAAAAACTGTGGATTGCTACTTTAAAGCAATAACCGATTTTTTTAATTTCCATTTCAAGGTCTCAGTTTTCTTTGATCAGGTGGCCCAATATATGGACATAACTGTTTCGTGATCTTTTGGTCACTCGCACGACCACAGAGTGAGTAAAGCTGGATGCGGTTAGGTGGGGCTCCATTCCTCAAAAATCGACCTAAAAATGCCTCGAAACCATATGACTCGTTCTGACTCCTCCTGAAAGGCAAGTTTTACTGCAAATCCACTTTCTTTGCCCGAATTTAATTGGAATTATGTTAAAGAATAGTTTTAGACGAAAATTGCCAGAAACTAGGGCAAAAAGTTTTGCTTTGAGGTTCCATTCACAGTTTCGTACTTTTGAGGTGGGCCAAAAATTTCAATATTAAGGGGTAGGGCATGAAATTGGGCTGTAAATTATCCTCTTTCAATAATTTGCCGACATCTTTCCCCAAATCGGATCAATTATGCCTCAAACATGTGAAAAATACTTATTTTCTATTTTTAGACTGGTAAAAACCGGGATTATATAAGGATCCCGGATCGTTCGCCAGTCATAGCCGGTGACGCTCTTCACTGTTGTTTTTGCAGGGTTTATCTTTGTTCACAAATAGCGAAAAAAGTAGATGGATGGCACATATTTGTGCACTGCTCATTATGATCCTGGGTCGATTCTCTAAGTATTTGCATGAGATCTATGGGGCTTCCTTTTGCACAGAATATGCATGGGGGCCCAGACTTCAGGCATATTTTACGAAAATTCACTGGTCTGAAAGAGGGGGTAGGGGAAAATATCCCCAATACAGGTAGGGTGATAGTCAGTGCTAGGCAATTTAAATGATGTTATTTTGTTGTTAGACATTTGATTTAATGATTTTATGGAAGAATTCGGATTGTTCACCAGATTGGACAGAGCTATTATCAATTTTGGCGGATCTAGCAAAATTAACTGAAAAATGCTCTAAAAACTGTGGATTGCTACTTTAAAGCAATAACCGATTTTTTTAATTTCCATTTCAAGGTCTCAGTTTTCTTTGATCAGGTGGCCCAATATATGGACATAACTGTTTCGTGATCTTTTGGTCACTCGCACGACCACAGAGTGAGTAAAGCTGGATGCGGTTAGGTGGGGCTCCATTCCTCAAAAATCGACCTAAAAATGCCTCGAAACCATATGACTCGTTCTGACTCCTCCTGAAAGGCAAGTTTTACTGCAAATCCACTTTCTTTGCCCGAATTTAATTGGAATTATGTTAAAGAATAGTTTTAGACGAAAATTGCCAGAAACTAGGGCAAAAAGTTTTGCTTTGAGGTTCCATTCACAGTTTCGTACTTTTGAGGTGGGCCAAAAATTTCAATATTAAGGGGTAGGGCATGAAATTGGGCTGTAAATTATCCTCTTTCAATAATTTGCCGACATCTTTCCCCAAATCGGATCAATTATGCCTCAAACATGTGAAAAATACTTATTTTCTATTTTTAGACTGGTAAAAACCGGGATTATATAAGGATCCCGGATCGTTCGCCAGTCATAGCCGGTGACGCTCTTCACTGTTGTTTTTGCAGGGTTTATCTTTGTTCACAAATAGCGAAAAAAGTAGATGGATGGCACATATTTGTGCACTGCTCATTATGATCCTGGGTCGATTCTCTAAGTATTTGCATGAGATCTATGGGGCTTCCTTTTGCACAGAATATGCATGGGGGCCCAGACTTCAGGCATATTTTACGAAAATTCACTGGTCTGAAAGAGGGGGTAGGGGAAAATATCCCCAATACAGGTAGGGTGATAGTCAGTGCTAGGCAATTTAAATGATGTTATTTTGTTGTTAGACATTTGATTTAATGATTTTATGGAAGAATTCGGATTGTTCACCAGATTGGACAGAGCTATTATCAATTTTGGCGGATCTAGCAAAATTAACTGAAAAATGCTCTAAAAACTGTGGATTGCTACTTTAAAGCAATAACCGATTTTTTTAATTTCCATTTCAAGGTCTCAGTTTTCTTTGATCAGGTGGCCCAATATATGGACATAACTGTTTCGTGATCTTTTGGTCACTCGCACGACCACAGAGTGAGTAAAGCTGGATGCGGTTAGGTGGGGCTCCATTCCTCAAAAATCGACCTAAAAATGCCTCGAAACCATATGACTCGTTCTGACTCCTCCTGAAAGGCAAGTTTTACTGCAAATCCACTTTCTTTGCCCGAATTTAATTGGAATTATGTTAAAGAATAGTTTTAGACGAAAATTGCCAGAAACTAGGGCAAAAAGTTTTGCTTTGAGGTTCCATTCACAGTTTCGTACTTTTGAGGTGGGCCAAAAATTTCAATATTAAGGGGTAGGGCATGAAATTGGGCTGTAAATTATCCTCTTTCAATAATTTGCCGACATCTTTCCCCAAATCGGATCAATTATGCCTCAAACATGTGAAAAATACTTATTTTCTATTTTTAGACTGGTAAAAACCGGGATTATATAAGGATCCCGGATCGTTCGCCAGTCATAGCCGGTGACGCTCTTCACTGTTGTTTTTGCAGGGTTTATCTTTGTTCACAAATAGCGAAAAAAGTAGATGGATGGCACATATTTGTGCACTGCTCATTATGATCCTGGGTCGATTCTCTAAGTATTTGCATGAGATCTATGGGGCTTCCTTTTGCACAGAATATGCATGGGGGCCCAGACTTCAGGCATATTTTACGAAAATTCACTGGTCTGAAAGAGGGGGTAGGGGAAAATATCCCCAATACAGGTAGGGTGATAGTCAGTGCTAGGCAATTTAAATGATGTTATTTTGTTGTTAGACATTTGATTTAATGATTTTATGGAAGAATTCGGATTGTTCACCAGATTGGACAGAGCTATTATCAATTTTGGCGGATCTAGCAAAATTAACTGAAAAATGCTCTAAAAACTGTGGATTGCTACTTTAAAGCAATAACCGATTTTTTTAATTTCCATTTCAAGGTCTCAGTTTTCTTTGATCAGGTGGCCCAATATATGGACATAACTGTTTCGTGATCTTTTGGTCACTCGCACGACCACAGAGTGAGTAAAGCTGGATGCGGTTAGGTGGGGCTCCATTCCTCAAAAATCGACCTAAAAATGCCTCGAAACCATATGACTCGTTCTGACTCCTCCTGAAAGGCAAGTTTTACTGCAAATCCACTTTCTTTGCCCGAATTTAATTGGAATTATGTTAAAGAATAGTTTTAGACGAAAATTGCCAGAAACTAGGGCAAAAAGTTTTGCTTTGAGGTTCCATTCACAGTTTCGTACTTTTGAGGTGGGCCAAAAATTTCAATATTAAGGGGTAGGGCATGAAATTGGGCTGTAAATTATCCTCTTTCAATAATTTGCCGACATCTTTCCCCAAATCGGATCAATTATGCCTCAAACATGTGAAAAATACTTATTTTCTATTTTTAGACTGGTAAAAACCGGGATTATATAAGGATCCCGGATCGTTCGCCAGTCATAGCCGGTGACGCTCTTCACTGTTGTTTTTGCAGGGTTTATCTTTGTTCACAAATAGCGAAAAAAGTAGATGGATGGCACATATTTGTGCACTGCTCATTATGATCCTGGGTCGATTCTCTAAGTATTTGCATGAGATCTATGGGGCTTCCTTTTGCACAGAATATGCATGGGGGCCCAGACTTCAGGCATATTTTACGAAAATTCACTGGTCTGAAAGAGGGGGTAGGGGAAAATATCCCCAATACAGGTAGGGTGATAGTCAGTGCTAGGCAATTTAAATGATGTTATTTTGTTGTTAGACATTTGATTTAATGATTTTATGGAAGAATTCGGATTGTTCACCAGATTGGACAGAGCTATTATCAATTTTGGCGGATCTAGCAAAATTAACTGAAAAATGCTCTAAAAACTGTGGATTGCTACTTTAAAGCAATAACCGATTTTTTTAATTTCCATTTCAAGGTCTCAGTTTTCTTTGATCAGGTGGCCCAATATATGGACATAACTGTTTCGTGATCTTTTGGTCACTCGCACGACCACAGAGTGAGTAAAGCTGGATGCGGTTAGGTGGGGCTCCATTCCTCAAAAATCGACCTAAAAATGCCTCGAAACCATATGACTCGTTCTGACTCCTCCTGAAAGGCAAGTTTTACTGCAAATCCACTTTCTTTGCCCGAATTTAATTGGAATTATGTTAAAGAATAGTTTTAGACGAAAATTGCCAGAAACTAGGGCAAAAAGTTTTGCTTTGAGGTTCCATTCACAGTTTCGTACTTTTGAGGTGGGCCAAAAATTTCAATATTAAGGGGTAGGGCATGAAATTGGGCTGTAAATTATCCTCTTTCAATAATTTGCCGACATCTTTCCCCAAATCGGATCAATTATGCCTCAAATATGTGAAAAATACTTATTTTCTATTTTTAGACTGGTAAAAACCGGGATTATATAAGGATCCCGGATCGTTCGCCAGTCATAGCCGGTGACGCTCTTCACTGTTGTTTTTGCAGGGTTTATCTTTGTTCACAAATAGCGAAAAAAGTAGATGGATGGCACATATTTGTGCACTGCTCATTATGATCCTGGGTCGATTCTCTAAGTATTTGCATGAGATCTATGGGGCTTCCTTTTGCACAGAATATGCATGGGGGCCCAGACTTCAGGCATATTTTACGAAAATTCACTGGTCTGAAAGAGGGGGTAGGGGAAAATATCCCCAATACAGGTAGGGTGATAGTCAGTGCTAGGCAATTTAAATGATGTTATTTTGTTGTTAGACATTTGATTTAATGATTTTATGGAAGAATTCGGATTGTTCACCAGATTGGACAGAGCTATTATCAATTTTGGCGGATCTAGCAAAATTAACTGAAAAATGCTCTAAAAACTGTGGATTGCTACTTTAAAGCAATAACCGATTTTTTTAATTTCCATTTCAAGGTCTCAGTTTTCTTTGATCAGGTGGCCCAATATATGGACATAACTGTTTCGTGATCTTTTGGTCACTCGCACGACCACAGAGTGAGTAAAGCTGGATGCGGTTAGGTGGGGCTCCATTCCTCAAAACTCGACCTAAAAATGCCTCGAAACCATATGACTCGTTCTGACTCCTCCTGAAAGGCAAGTTTTACTGCAAATCCACTTTCTTTGCCCGAATTTAATTGGAATTATGTTAAAGAATAGTTTTAGACGAAAATTGCCAGAAACTAGGGCAAAAAGTTTTGCTTTGAGGTTCCATTCACAGTTTCGTACTTTTGAGGTGGGCCAAAAATTTCAATATTAAGGGGTAGGGCATGAAATTGGGCTGTAAATTATCCTCTTTCAATAATTTGCCGACATCTTTCCCCAAATCGGATCAATTATGCCTCAAACATGTGAAAAATACTTATTTTCTATTTTTAGACTGGTAAAAACCGGGATTATATAAGGATCCCGGATCGTTCGCCAGTCATAGCCGGTGACGCTCTTCACTGTTGTTTTTGCAGGGTTTATCTTTGTTCACAAATAGCGAAAAAAGTAGATGGATGGCACATATTTGTGCACTGCTCATTATGATCCTGGGTCGATTCTCTAAGTATTTGCATGAGATCTATGGGGCTTCCTTTTGCACAGAATATGCATGGGGGCCCAGACTTCAGGCATATTTTACGAAAATTCACTGGTCTGAAAGAGGGGGTAGGGGAAAATATCCCCAATACAGGTAGGGTGATAGTCAGTGCTAGGCAATTTAAATGATGTTATTTTGTTGTTAGACATTTGATTTAATGATTTTATGGAAGAATTCGGATTGTTCACCAGATTGGACAGAGCTATTATCAATTTTGGCGGATCTAGCAAAATTAACTGAAAAATGCTCTAAAAACTGTGGATTGCTACTTTAAAGCAATAACCGATTTTTTTAATTTCCATTTCAAGGTCTCAGTTTTCTTTGATCAGGTGGCCCAATATATGGACATAACTGTTTCGTGATCTTTTGGTCACTCGCACGACCACAGAGTGAGTAAAGCTGGATGCGGTTAGGTGGGGCTCCATTCCTCAAAAATCGACCTAAAAATGCCTCGAAACCATATGACTCGTTCTGACTCCTCCTGAAAGGCAAGTTTTACTGCAAATCCACTTTCTTTGCCCGAATTTAATTGGAATTATGTTAAAGAATAGTTTTAGACGAAAATTGCCAGAAACTAGGGCAAAAAGTTTTGCTTTGAGGTTCCATTCACAGTTTCGTACTTTTGAGGTGGGCCAAAAATTTCAATATTAAGGGGTAGGGCATGAAATTGGGCTGTAAATTATCCTCTTTCAATAATTTGCCGACATCTTTCCCCAAATCGGATCAATTATGCCTCAAACATGTGAAAAATACTTATTTTCTATTTTTAGACTGGTAAAAACCGGGATTATATAAGGATCCCGGATCGTTCGCCAGTCATAGCCGGTGACGCTCTTCACTGTTGTTTTTGCAGGGTTTATCTTTGTTCACAAATAGCGAAAAAAGTAGATGGATGGCACATATTTGTGCACTGCTCATTATGATCCTGGGTCGATTCTCTAAGTATTTGCATGAGATCTATGGGGCTTCCTTTTGCACAGAATATGCATGGGGGCCCAGACTTCAGGCATATTTTACGAAAATTCACTGGTCTGAAAGAGGGGGTAGGGGAAAATATCCCCAATACAGGTAGGGTGATAGTCAGTGCTAGGCAATTTAAATGATGTTATTTTGTTGTTAGACATTTGATTTAATGATTTTATGGAAGAATTCGGATTGTTCACCAGATTGGACAGAGCTATTATCAATTTTGGCGGATCTAGCAAAATTAACTGAAAAATGCTCTAAAAACTGTGGATTGCTACTTTAAAGCAATAACCGATTTTTTTAATTTCCATTTCAAGGTCTCAGTTTTCTTTGATCAGGTGGCCCAATATATGGACATAACTGTTTCGTGATCTTTTGGTCACTCGCACGACCACAGAGTGAGTAAAGCTGGATGCGGTTAGGTGGGGCTCCATTCCTCAAAAATCGACCTAAAAATGCCTCGAAACCATATGACTCGTTCTGACTCCTCCTGAAAGGCAAGTTTTACTGCAAATCCACTTTCTTTGCCCGAATTTAATTGGAATTATGTTAAAGAATAGTTTTAGACGAAAATTGCCAGAAACTAGGGCAAAAAGTTTTGCTTTGAGGTTCCATTCACAGTTTCGTACTTTTGAGGTGGGCCAAAAATTTCAATATTAAGGGGTAGGGCATGAAATTGGGCTGTAAATTATCCTCTTTCAATAATTTGCCGACATCTTTCCCCAAATCGGATCAATTATGCCTCAAACATGTGAAAAATACTTATTTTCTATTTTTAGACTGGTAAAAACCGGGATTATATAAGGATCCCGGATCGTTCGCCAGTCATAGCCGGTGACGCTCTTCACTGTTGTTTTTGCAGGGTTTATCTTTGTTCACAAATAGCGAAAAAAGTAGATGGATGGCACATATTTGTGCACTGCTCATTATGATCCTGGGTCGATTCTCTAAGTATTTGCATGAGATCTATGGGGCTTCCTTTTGCACAGAATATGCATGGGGGCCCAGACTTCAGGCATATTTTACGAAAATTCACTGGTCTGAAAGAGGGGGTAGGGGAAAATATCCCCAATACAGGTAGGGTGATAGTCAGTGCTAGGCAATTTAAATGATGTTATTTTGTTGTTAGACATTTGATTTAATGATTTTATGGAAGAATTCGGATTGTTCACCAGATTGGACAGAGCTATTATCAATTTTGGCGGATCTAGCAAAATTAACTGAAAAATGCTCTAAAAACTGTGGATTGCTACTTTAAAGCAATAACCGATTTTTTTAATTTCCATTTCAAGGTCTCAGTTTTCTTTGATCAGGTGGCCCAATATATGGACATAACTGTTTCGTGATCTTTTGGTCACTCGCACGACCACAGAGTGAGTAAAGCTGGATGCGGTTAGGTGGGGCTCCATTCCTCAAAAATCGACCTAAAAATGCCTCGAAACCATATGACTCGTTCTGACTCCTCCTGAAAGGCAAGTTTTACTGCAAATCCACTTTCTTTGCCCGAATTTAATTGGAATTATGTTAAAGAATAGTTTTAGACGAAAATTGCCAGAAACTAGGGCAAAAAGTTTTGCTTTGAGGTTCCATTCACAGTTTCGTACTTTTGAGGTGGGCCAAAAATTTCAATATTAAGGGGTAGGGCATGAAATTGGGCTGTAAATTATCCTCTTTCAATAATTTGCCGACATCTTTCCCCAAATCGGATCAATTATGCCTCAAACATGTGAAAAATACTACTTTTCTATTTTTAGACTGGTAAAAACCGGGATTATATAAGGATCCCGGATCGTTCGCCAGTCATAGCCGGTGACGCTCTTCACTGTTGTTTTTGCAGGGTTTATCTTTGTTCACAAATAGCGAAAAAAGTAGATGGATGGCACATATTTGTGCACTGCTCATTATGATCCTGGGTCGATTCTCTAAGTATTTGCATGAGATCTATGGGGCTTCCTTTTGCACAGAATATGCATGGGGGCCCAGACTTCAGGCATATTTTACGAAAATTCACTGGTCTGAAAGAGGGGGTAGGGGAAAATATCCCCAATACAGGTAGGGTGATAGTCAGTGCTAGGCAATTTAAATGATGTTATTTTGTTGTTAGACATTTGATTTAATGATTTTATGGAAGAATTCGGATTGTTCACCAGATTGGACAGAGCTATTATCAATTTTGGCGGATCTAGCAAAATTAACTGAAAAATGCTCTAAAAACTGTGGATTGCTACTTTAAAGCAATAACCGATTTTTTTAATTTCCATTTCAAGGTCTCAGTTTTCTTTGATCAGGTGGCCCAATATATGGACATAACTGTTTCGTGATCTTTTGGTCACTCGCACGACCACAGAGTGAGTAAAGCTGGATGCGGTTAGGTGGGGCTCCATTCCTCAAAAATCGACCTAAAAATGCCTCGAAACCATATGACTCGTTCTGACTCCTCCTGAAAGGCAAGTTTTACTGCAAATCCACTTTCTTTGCCCGAATTTAATTGGAATTATGTTAAAGAATAGTTTTAGACGAAAATTGCCAGAAACTAGGGCAAAAAGTTTTGCTTTGAGGTTCCATTCACAGTTTCGTACTTTTGAGGTGGGCCAAAAATTTCAATATTAAGGGGTAGGGCATGAAATTGGGCTGTAAATTATCCTCTTTCAATAATTTGCCGACATCTTTCCCCAAATCGGATCAATTATGCCTCAAACATGTGAAAAATACTTATTTTCTATTTTTAGACTGGTAAAAACCGGGATTATATAAGGATCCCGGATCGTTCGCCAGTCATAGCCGGTGACGCTCTTCACTGTTGTTTTTGCAGGGTTTATCTTTGTTCACAAATAGCGAAAAAAGTAGATGGATGGCACATATTTGTGCACTGCTCATTATGATCCTGGGTCGATTCTCTAAGTATTTGCATGAGATCTATGGGGCTTCCTTTTGCACAGAATATGCATGGGGGCCCAGACTTCAGGCATATTTTACGAAAATTCACTGGTCTGAAAGAGGGGGTAGGGGAAAATATCCCCAATACAGGTAGGGTGATAGTCAGTGCTAGGCAATTTAAATGATGTTATTTTGTTGTTAGACATTTGATTTAATGATTTTATGGAAGAATTCGGATTGTTCACCAGATTGGACAGAGCTATTATCAATTTTGGCGGATCTAGCAAAATTAACTGAAAAATGCTCTAAAAACTGTGGATTGCTACTTTAAAGCAATAACCGATTTTTTTAATTTCCATTTCAAGGTCTCAGTTTTCTTTGATCAGGTGGCCCAATATATGGACATAACTGTTTCGTGATCTTTTGGTCACTCGCACGACCACAGAGTGAGTAAAGCTGGATGCGGTTAGGTGGGGCTCCATTCCTCAAAAATCGACCTAAAAATGCCTCGAAACCATATGACTCGTTCTGACTCCTCCTGAAAGGCAAGTTTTACTGCAAATCCACTTTCTTTGCCCGAATTTAATTGGAATTATGTTAAAGAATAGTTTTAGACGAAAATTGCCAGAAACTAGGGCAAAAAGTTTTGCTTTGAGGTTCCATTCACAGTTTCGTACTTTTGAGGTGGGCCAAAAATTTCAATATTAAGGGGTAGGGCATGAAATTGGGCTGTAAATTATCCTCTTTCAATAATTTGCCGACATCTTTCCCCAAATCGGATCAATTATGCCTCAAACATGTGAAAAATACTTTTCTATTTTTAGACTGGTAAAAACCGGGATTATATAAGGATCCCGGATCGTTCGCCAGTCATAGCCGGTGACGCTCTTCACTGTTGTTTTTGCAGGGTTTATCTTTGTTCACAAATAGCGAAAAAAGTAGATGGATGGCACATATTTGTGCACTGCTCATTATGATCCTGGGTCGATTCTCTAAGTATTTGCATGAGATCTATGGGGCTTCCTTTTGCACAGAATATGCATGGGGGCCCAGACTTCAGGCATATTTTACGAAAATTCACTGGTCTGAAAGAGGGGGTAGGGGAAAATATCCCCAATACAGGTAGGGTGATAGTCAGTGCTAGGCAATTTAAATGATGTTATTTTGTTGTTAGACATTTGATTTAATGATTTTATGGAAGAATTCGGATTGTTCACCAGATTGGACAGAGCTATTATCAATTTTGGCGGATCTAGCAAAATTAACTGAAAAATGCTCTAAAAACTGTGGATTGCTACTTTAAAGCAATAACCGATTTTTTTAATTTCCATTTCAAGGTCTCAGTTTTCTTTGATCAGGTGGCCCAATATATGGACATAACTGTTTCGTGATCTTTTGGTCACTCGCACGACCACAGAGTGAGTAAAGCTGGATGCGGTTAGGTGGGGCTCCATTCCTCAAAAATCGACCTAAAAATGCCTCGAAACCATATGACTCGTTCTGACTCCTCCTGAAAGGCAAGTTTTACTGCAAATCCACTTTCTTTGCCCGAATTTAATTGGAATTATGTTAAAGAATAGTTTTAGACGAAAATTGCCAGAAACTAGGGCAAAAAGTTTTGCTTTGAGGTTCCATTCACAGTTTCGTACTTTTGAGGTGGGCCAAAAATTTCAATATTAAGGGGTAGGGCATGAAATTGGGCTGTAAATTATCCTCTTTCAATAATTTGCCGACATCTTTCCCCAAATCGGATCAATTATGCCTCAAACATGTGAAAAATACTTATTTTCTATTTTTAGACTGGTAAAAACCGGGATTATATAAGGATCCCGGATCGTTCGCCAGTCATAGCCGGTGACGCTCTTCACTGTTGTTTTTGCAGGGTTTATCTTTGTTCACAAATAGCGAAAAAAGTAGATGGATGGCACATATTTGTGCACTGCTCATTATGATCCTGGGTCGATTCTCTAAGTATTTGCATGAGATCTATGGGGCTTCCTTTTGCACAGAATATGCATGGGGGCCCAGACTTCAGGCATATTTTACGAAAATTCACTGGTCTGAAAGAGGGGGTAGGGGAAAATATCCCCAATACAGGTAGGGTGATAGTCAGTGCTAGGCAATTTAAATGATGTTATTTTGTTGTTAGACATTTGATTTAATGATTTTATGGAAGAATTCGGATTGTTCACCAGATTGGACAGAGCTATTATCAATTTTGGCGGATCTAGCAAAATTAACTGAAAAATGCTCTAAAAACTGTGGATTGCTACCTTAAAGCAATAACCGATTTTTTTAATTTCCATTTCAAGGTCTCAGTTGCCTTTGGTCAGGTGGCCCAATATATGGACATAACTGTTTCGTGATCTTTTGGTCACTCGCACGACCACAGAGTGAGTAAAGCTGGATGCGGTTAGGTGGGGCTCCATTCCTCAAAAATCGACCTAAAAATGCCTCGAAACCATATGACTCGTTCTGACTCCTCCTGAAAGGCAAGTTTTACTGCAAATCCACTTTCTTTGCCCGAATTTAATTGGAATTATGTTAAAGAATAGTTTTAGCCGAAAATTGCCAGAAACTAGGGCAAAAAGTTTTGCTTTAAGGTTCCATTCACAGTTTCGTACTTTTGAGGTGGGCCAAAAATTTCAATATTAAGGGGTAGGGCATGAAATTGGGCTGTAAATTATCGTCTTTCAATAATTTGCCGACATCTTTCCCCAAATCGGATCAATTATGCCTCAAACATGTGAAAAATACTTATTTTCTATTTTTAGACTGGTAAAAACCGGGATTATATAAGGATCCCGGATCGTTCGCCAGTCATAGCCGGTGACGCTCTTCACTGTTGTTTTTGCAGGGTTTATCTTTGTTCACAAATAGCGAAAAAAGTAGATGGATGGCACATATTTGTGCACTGCTCATTATGATCCTGGGTCGATTCTCTAAGTATTTGCATGAGATCTATGGGGCTTCCTTTTGCACAGAATATGCATGGGGGCCCAGACTTCAGGCATATTTTACGAAAATTCACTGGTCTGAAAGAGGGGGTAGGGGAAAATATCCCCAATACAGGTAGGGTGATAGTCAGTGCTAGGCAATTTAAATGATGTTATTTTGTTGTTAGACATTTGATTTAATGATTTTATGGAAGAATTCGGATTGTTCACCAGATTGGACAGAGCTATTATCAATTTTGGCGGATCTAGCAAAATTAACTGAAAAATGCTCTAAAAACTGTGGATTGCTACTTTTTAAAGCAATAACCGATTTTTTTAATTTCCATTTCAAGGTCTCAGTTTTCTTTGATCAGGTGGCCCAATATATGGACATAACTGTTTCGTGATCTTTTGGTCACTCGCACGACCACAGAGTGAGTAAAGCTGGATGCGGTTAGGTGGGGCTCCATTCCTCAAAAATCGACCTAAAAATGCCTCGAAACCATATGACTCGTTCTGACTCCTCCTGAAAGGCAAGTTTTACTGCAAATCCACTTTCTTTGCCCGAATTTAATTGGAATTATGTTAAAGAATAGTTTTAGACGAAAATTGCCAGAAACTAGGGCAAAAAGTTTTGCTTTGAGGTTCCATTCACAGTTTCGTACTTTTGAGGTGGGCCAAAAATTTCAATATTAAGGGGTAGGGCATGAAATTGGGCTGTAAATTATCCTCTTTCAATAATTTGCCGACATCTTTCCCCAAATCGGATCAATTATGCCTCAAACATGTGAAAAATACTTATTTTCTATTTTTAGACTGGTAAAAACCGGGATTATATAAGGATCCCGGATCGTTCGCCAGTCATAGCCGGTGACGCTCTTCACTGTTGTTTTTGCAGGGTTTATCTTTGTTCACAAATAGCGAAAAAAGTAGATGGATGGCACATATTTGTGCACTGCTCATTATGATCCTGGGTCGATTCTCTAAGTATTTGCATGAGATCTATGGGGCTTCCTTTTGCACAGAATATGCATGGGGGCCCAGACTTCAGGCATATTTTACGAAAATTCACTGGTCTGAAAGAGGGGGTAGGGGAAAATATCCCCAATACAGGTAGGGTGATAGTCAGTGCTAGGCAATTTAAATGATGTTATTTTGTTGTTAGACATTTGATTTAATGATTTTATGGAAGAATTCGGATTGTTCACCAGATTGGACAGAGCTATTATCAATTTTGGCGGATCTAGCAAAATTAACTGAAAAATGCTCTAAAAACTGTGGATTGCTACCTAAGATTGAAATTTTATGTGGTGCCTCCTTGGATAGTGACATTGAAATTTTGTTGGTGATAACTTGGTAACATGACCAAGATGGCCGCCACGCCAATATATGTCAAAAACCCTGCTCTCCTCTAGAACCGTAGGCCGATTCCCATGAAACTCGGTATGTAGCATCAAGGGTTCCAGCCCATCATGGTTTGATCAAATGATGACCCTGGGTTGACCCTGACATTTTTACAGTAAGGTCAATTTTGAAAACATAGGCTTTAACATGGGAAAAGGAGAAAACAATAAAAATTTTGAAAAAAAAAAGATTGCAGCCTGAGACCGGAAAGTTGCTAGATGCAGACAACTAATGGAGTCAATGAAGGTATATAATTAATTAAGGTCAAGGTCATTTCTTGACCTTGACCCAAGGTCATCGAAATATCAAAATTAAGGTTATGGGTTTCTCATAAATCACTGTGTTTGGAAAACATTGCAGCCTGAGACTTGAATCTTGGCAGATGCAGACAACTTATGAAGTCAATAAAAGTGTGTGAGTATTCAAGGTCAAGGTCATTTCATGATAACTTAATGCTCCAAGATCAGGTTTCAGCTCAGCGTTCTCAGGTCCAATGGTCCTCTTGTTTATTAATAGCAGGGCGGATATGTGAAATGATTGTGCACTTTTTGATAAAAGCATGAAACTTGGTACATGACTATATCTATAATTATAAGAATTTTTGAGGGTCAGTGCCACGTGAAATTCGCCCTGAGATGGCCGCCATCTTGAATTTCAAAATGTCGGCTTTTTCCCATATACAGCCTTTACAGTTAGTTAACAGTGTTGCTTTCTTTAAAAGTTTTAAAAACCCCAAATTCAATAAATGAAAATTTCAAGATATCAAATTATGAAAATAAACTCGTAATTTTCAAAGATGGCGGCTATTTTCAAAATGGCCGCCATTAAATTACCTGAAATTTAGTACACACAGTACTGAAAGTGTGATAAAACATGCTGTTTTGATCAGAATGAAGGATTTGCATTGATGAAATGTTCTCAAGCACATAGCACCACAAATGCAAGTTACATTTTAGTTTGTATCAGGCAAATTATCTTTTTACTGATTAATGATGGCATTCAAAATGGCTACCAAAGTAGGAAAGTATTAACATATTTTTTTTTTCTTTCTTTCATTTTTACATGTTGTTTTTCAAAGTTCTTATAATTAAAATTATTTAACATGTATTTGTTTAGTGTCTCTAAGTTTTAGTCAATCATCATCATCATCATCATTATCATCATCGTGTCCATTTTTGTCGTCTTTTGTCCTCTACCGAGAATTGTACTTGTCTGACAAGTTATCTTCCTAGACGACTTCTACACTATGAATGATTCTGAGGATCAGCATTGCATGAAGAAAACATGGCCATGAAAAGTATACACCCTCATACGCCACTTTTATAAAGCAAAACTGGGGTTTACAGGGGTATACCTATTTTTCTTTTCTTTTTTTTTGTTCCAAAACAAAGATTGTTGGTACTCATTAGAACCACCTCGGCGAGGCAGTTTTAATGTGTACCCACAATAAATGTTTTGAGCAAACATTTTAAAATTATCAGAACTCTTCCAATGATTTTTTTTTATATTTAATGCTGACAAAATTCTCTGTATATTGTATGGACAAGTTTCGTAATGGCCCTTTCCAAGCTCCATTCTCATATCAAACAACATTTTATCCCATGGTTTCGTTACCAGTCTCTTTTGTGCAACTACGTTTAGCTTGTTTAGCAATCTGACCACTGTTGTGCTCTACATGCTGCATTTAGCATTATACGGGTAATCAAATTCATTTTACCGTTTGTCAGAAGCAGCAGAAAATGTTGATGAAGAGGGTAAGCAATTGGCGAAATTTGCCAAAAGCATATTGTAACAGCCAGTGATGACAAATGGGTCACATTCATAACAAGCAGAAAAGATGTCTACTAGATAACAGACTTTTGGAACTTCTTCAATAATTTCATTATCAACTTCAAGCTTCTTCATCATTCGTCCATCAATAGGACGTTTCTTTCCTAGACATCAGGCCCCTAGATATAACCTTTAGCAAAATGATGCAGCGTGTTATTGGCAGAGCCCTTGTGAACATCCACTAAGACACCAAAGTCCTCAGTGTACCCAATACCAACTCTAACCTTGCTTCTCACATCCCAATACACGTACATGGACTAGCCTCTCATCATTTCCTAGTTTTCACAGTGTCTACCAGATGAAATCCAATTTGACACAATTAAATGTTTTCTGCAGGTCAAATGAGGCCATGTAGAGAAGCTTATTATCAGCCGAGTGATTCTCTAAAAATAAAAACTGCATCTGTAGAGCCTCAACCTGACATCAAATCACAATGCATCTTATCAAGCTCAGATCTTTTCCCTTTATGCCCCAACACCTTCACCACTTGTTCAATCAGCATCAAGCCCTTGTTGCCTCTGTTCAGAATGTGCCCTTTTCCCTTAAACTGGTGGACAATGAAGCTCTAGTGCCAGTCACTTGGAATGCAACTGTCTGTGGTGATGTCAACAAGATCAGGCACTTTGGGTGTTCCAATTTTCCCGAGTGACTTCAGAATTTTAGTGATGGTACATGAAGGCCCGGCTGCTTTGCCAGATGCTATATTGCAGATGGTCTTTGTGTTCGACTCATTTCGGTTTTCGACATGGGTTTTCTCAGACTGGCCCTCCAGATTCTAAGGAAATTCAACAGGAGATTTTCATAATGCTCTTTTTCTGCTTTCTGGTTTAGCAACAGTTGGTCTTCATTATTCCTGACAGGTTTATCCACAAAGATATCCTGATTGCCACATCATATTTACTTGGTAAAACAAAATACATTTTCTGAATTAGGATATAAAGTCCCCCCCCCCCATTCTATTCTACTGGATGAACTCTTACCAGTTGTATGCAGTTTGCCTGACACCTGCCTTTCACAGTTTGAAGGACCTGACCTCCTCCCTTACTGCTTCCTCTACCAGCGTGTTAAACTACCATTTCTGCTTTCTCCATGGTTAATTTGCATACGTCTTTTGCAGCATGCAGAAGGTTGTACTAAGAGAAGACATACGCTCATTTACTGTGCTTTTCTGTTGCAGCTCAATGTCTTATGACATAGGAAGTAAATTACTTCAGAAAGTTGAACTCTGCTTGTTTCTCTTGACCCTTCAGCTCCTGCAGTTTGATATGTGGCACAAACTCGCACTTGAGCTAGTAGGGATAGAAATTTTGAAGTCTCCAGCCATCACCCTATGCAATGGGAAGTCCTAACGTAGATGTCATTGATGCCAAAAACTCATTGAAAGGTTGCAATTAGTATGGCACTTGCCAGAAAGCAGGCATGAGATGACCTGTTACTCTAGTAATAAATGTAGGCAGATTCAGATATTGATTCGGATATGTAGAATCACTGACCTTTAGAGGAATATATGTATTTTTGCTAAAATTTGTTTCAATGATAGCTTGTTTGCTGGATGTATGCATATATCTTTACAGGATTTAGTAAAATCTTAAACGTGGAATAGTTTGCATCAAGGATTTGAATGTGCTGCAAGACTGGCAGTAATGTCTATTGCAAAAATCACAAAAGATGACCATATATGATTTTGACAGCCATTTTGAATGTCAAATAAAATGTCATTACTTCTATTCAAGGATAGTTAACATCAACATACTAGAAAATTAATAAGATCTTCAGCAGTTCAAACTATTCAATCAACATTTTCCTAAAATAAGATTTTTTTTCTTTTTGTCCTTTGGCAGCCATCTTGAATACCATTCTGATTTAAATATGCAACTGAAACAAATACAGATAGGTAAGATTTTTGCAAAAGTAGAATGTTTCTATTCATTAGAACAGATTAAGAGATTCCCATCCAAAATCACAATTTATAGTATCCATATGTAACATACCAATATACACTGTTCAAGAAGCTAAATACGGCAACCATCTTGAGAATTAGCATCATTCTTGATATTTCTAATCAGCAGTATGAGTTTAAGGTGTATGAGAATGTTTATGACAGCAATTTATGTAACATTATTCGAAGAAAGTATGATTTTGGCAATTATATATTAAATATCATATTGATAAAGAAGCTGCAAATATGTGGCCACTTTGCAAAAAATAATAAATTTCGGCCATTACAGGACATTTGTGGCACTAGATTTATTTTTTGTTTTGATATTATGTACTTGTAACTTGTAGTTGTGGCATGTAGTGTGCTTGAAACATTTTATAATGAATAATTCTTCTTTTTATTAACTGCGTCATATTTTCGTCTCTCTAATTTGATTTTTAGTAAATTAATGGCGGCCATCTTTGAAAATAGTCGCCATCTTGAAAACTTTTAAGGTTAAAATGCATTAAACTATATATTGAAATGGATAAGCATTAGAACTTTGGCTTTTGATACTTTTTACGAAAGCAGCAGTGGAAACTGATATCAATCTGTATAATGCTTTTAATGAAAATGCCGCCATCTTGAATTTCAAAATGGCGGCCGTCACAGGCCAAATTTCACGTGGCACTGACCCTCAAAAATTCTTATAATTATAAGTCTACACCTGTGCCAAGTTTCATGCTTTTATCAAAAAGTGCACAATCCACCAAAAAATTGTTACATATCCGCCCTGCTATATAAATCAGAACATCTCCCAGCTGTTGCTCAAATCCAGATCAAATTGGCCTTGGGGCAACTTGGTCTGATGCATATTGTATTTATGTATGTTTGTTGGTAGGCGACTGATACAGACATTTTTTTTTTCAAATAAAATTTGCCTATCTACCTATTAATTTCTGGAGGATTAGTGAAAAACAGCTACATGTATCTTTTATGCTTCATTGTGGTGTGGGATTGTATTTTTAAACACCCAAAGTCCCAGAGCTTGTATAATCAGTGTGTACTTTGTATTTATGTTCTATATAAATCAGTTAATCAAAATCTTACTATGACCCTAGGGTCCATAAGGCTCTACATAAATCTCGCCAACCATGAATATGGGGTCCAAATAGGCCCTGCAGAACTTCCAATTCAAAAAAAGAAGAAAAAAAATCTGAAATCTTGACTCTAGAGTGTTTACATTTTAAGTATAGCAATGTTGGGTACTCCTCTTTTTATAAATCTTGCCAACAATGTCTCTAGTGTCCATAAATACTACGCTCCAATGGCATCAATGACTGATAAAATCTCAAATAATTTACACACGCCCGTCACAAAATGCACTACTTATTCTGAAATTCAAAGTTTATATAGTCTGTTAGCTGTCTATAAAAACTGATGTTTTGCAGAATATCTGGCTTATTATTAGTGATACGATTAAATCTATTTTTACAATGTTATTTTTATACCAATACATAACTAGAAACTGATTTTCAGAATTTTTGCTTGTTGATTTCTTGCTTTTGTCTATTAAACCTAATACAAATAATTAAGACAGAATGAAGGGGAGTACTTCGAATTATTGTAACAGCTATATAGGCAGATTAATGTAATCCAATAGTATACTGTTGAACAAAGTGAATGTTGGAAACTATGTAAATGAACTTTTCAATAAAGTTTAAAATAACCACTTTCATTAAGCTTCAGTGTCATCATCAGACTCTGTTGATCCTCCTGACTCTGTATCCTCACTATTACAGTCAATGCTTCAAAATACATATGGTCTATTAAAGGAAGTAGGAAGTAATGATTTTTCTTTTCAGGAAGTAATGATTTTTCTTATAGGAAGTAATGATTTTTCTTTTCAGTTTAGAAAAATCATAACACGTTACAGACGTATAGGTTACAACTTGAATGTTATGCGACAGTCTGCATGCTTAGTTTTTAACCCAATCACGGTTGATAGCTATGCTGCCTTCTTTAATTGCACGCCGGTGGGTCGGGCGTCAGACTCTATGATGGCCCCAACTTAAAGCTATTCATTTTAGTTGGTTGGGGTCGGAGCTTCTTGTCTGTTGCTTGGCCCACCGGGGTCCAACTGATGTTTTTCTTTAGCTCCGGAGTTAGTAAGTTATTTGGCGCCCAGGGATCTCCATCGTCGGGCAGCTTACTGAATCTGTGAGTCCTGGTTTTTGATTCATCGGGATGTTTATCATGATTTATTTGTTTGTTCTTGATGATTCATTTACTAGTTAGAGATTCACCACGAGGACCGAAGAACTAACTAAATGTTATGAACCACTGCAGAAGCTGAGGGTGAGGTTACGGCCGTGTAAAATCGATTTAAAAAGGTACAAGTAGGCAAAGATCAGGAAAAGGCGCAATCAGAAAAAGATTCCCACTCCAAAAACCGAGGTGGGAAAAAACCAAACTAACAATCAGGTACTTATACCATGAAACATATCGTAAGCCGAATGAGCAGCTATTTTCCCAATAGGTGGCCACTCAGTTACCTTAACTTAACTAAAAATATGAAAACATACATAAGGCGCCAACAGCACAAAAAATTTTAAACACCAAGACATAAAACAAAAAGAACCACTACAGAAGTATCGACTTGGAACGATCAGTAACACAAAGTTACTGGCGGGCTTAAACCGGTTTTACAGGTACCTAACCTCACCCTCAGCTTCTGCAGTGGTTCACAACATTTAGTTAGTTCTTCGGTCCTCGTGGTGAATCTCTAACTAGTCAATGAATCATCAAGAACAAACAAATAAATCATGATAAACATCCTGATGAATCAAAAACCAGGACTCACAGATTGAGTAAGCTGCCCGACGATGGAGATCCCTGGGCGCCGAATAACCTACTAACTCCGGAGCAAAAGAAAAACACCAGTTGGACCCCGGTGGGCCAAGCAACAGACAAGAAGCTCCGGCCCCAACCAACTAAAATGAATAGCTTTAAGTCGGGGCCATCATAGAGTCTGACGCCCGACCCACCGGCGTGCAATTAAAGAAGGCAGCATAGCCATCAACCATGATTGGGTTAAAAACTAAGCATGCAGACTGTCGCATAACATTCAAGTTATAACCTATACGTCTGTAACGTGATATGATTTTTCCGAACTGAAGAGAAAAATCATTTATTCCTTTAAGTTTCTTTAATTTGTAAACCAAGTCACCATAAAATTCAGGTTCCGAAAGGCCCTCACTTAAAAGTGTCTTTAACCCAACATTATATTTGGAAATCAATTCATAGTGTCTACGGTAAAATTTAGAAAAGGTTTTTCGAAGTTTATGATACCGATAGCCCTGTTGGAGAAGTTTTGCCGTTAAACATTTATTTCGAGCGTTGAAGTCTGTAACATGATTGCAGACTCTAGCAAACCTAATAAGTTGCGAAATGTATACACCATAAGAAGCACGACGAGGAACGTCACCATCCAAAAAAGGAAAATTTACTATATCAAAATCAAAGTCATCGCGCTTATCATAAATTTTAGAAGAAACAAATCCATTTGCAACAGAAAGATGTAGATCTAAAAAGGGGGCTTCGGTATCTGAGATATTAGCTTTGTTCAACTGAAGTTCAGGTGGATAAATTTGATTGACCATACCTTCAAAATAAGGGTTGTCAATGTTCAAAAGGTCATCGAGGTACCTAGATGTGGAATTAAAAGCCTCGATAACATCAGCTTGATTATCATGGTTAAGAGAATCCATGAAATCTCTTTCGTAGCAGTATAAAAATAAATCAGCTACGAGAGGTGCGCAATTTGTACCCATCGGAATTCCAACAATTCCAACCCGCCAGTAACTTTGTGTTACTGATCGTTCCAAGTCGATACTTCTGTGGTGGTTCTTTTTGTTTTATGTCTTGGTGTTTAAAATATTTTTGTGCTGTTGGCGCCTTATGTATGTTTGCATATTTTTAGTTAAGTTAAGGTAACTGAGTGGCCACCTATTGGGAAAATAGCTGCTCATTCGGCTTACGAAATGTTTTCATGGTATAAGTACCTGATTGTTAGTTTGGTTTTTTCCCACCTTGGTTCTTGGAGTGAGAGTCTTTTTCTGATTGCGCCTTTTCCTGATCTTTGCCTATTTGTTCTTTTTATATCAGAGTTCTTGTGGTTGTGCCGTGTGGCGGCCCTAAAAAGTCTCCCCGTACATCCATTTAATGCTCTTATTTTTCCAATCCTCAGGGATTGCTTGCAATCAGTTTGTATTTTCCTATCTCTAACTACCACAACTCTTCGATACCGTATTGAAGGTCATTAGTTGACCGTCACTCGTATCTCGCTGTATAAGCGATTCTTACGTTTCTATCCATAGACTTGTATTAGACATGGACCTGAGATGTGGGCTTCGGTTATACCTTGTTCTTTCATTTGAGAGATTTTGCATTACGATTAAGTGCATTATTTTTTCTATAACCGGTATGAGTGTCGCGCTTCTTTTGGCAGTATCAACACAGAACTTCCAACTATGACTATCACAAAAAGATTAGGAATTACATTAACTCCCCTTAGGTTGCATGCCGCGTCTACTGTACGGATTCCTCATTCAACTAACAATTTTCAAAATTTATTACCTACTGTTAGGGTGACACCTCTTAATTTATTTTCGGCATCTACTGTTAATCTACACGGAGCTTCTAATTCTAATATGTTTCGTAATAATCTTCAGATAAGGTTATCTCCACTTAAATCACCAATTTTACGTAAATATATTAATCCGTTCAAGAGACCTGGAATGTACCCTAGTATTTCTAAGTGCAATGCCAAGAAGTGCAACTGTTGCAATCATTTATGCTCTAAGACTACTATCACTTCATCTGTGAATGGTAGGACATTTTCAGTGGTTAATGATTCTGACTTAGACTGAAAATCAATGGATCTTGTATATGTTCTTACTTGAAATACAAACAATTGTAGGATGCAGTATGTTGGACAAACTTGTCGAACTTTGCAGAAACGATTTGGTGAGCACTATCGTAGAATCAGAAAGCCCAAAAATAATGATACCTTTCTGTACCAGCATTTTAAGCGCACTGGTCATTCTCCCAATAATGTCATAGTTCAACCAGTGGAAAAAATCTCATATGATGAAAATTCTTCTGTTAGATTCAAAAACATCAAACGATTTGAAACTGAACTTAAATGGATAAAATTATTGCAAACTCCCTTTCCACTGGGATTTAACGACAACATTTACCTTGAGGGAAATATTTCCAAAATGCCCGATTTTGATGTACTTACACTTTCAGAGTCTCGTAAACGTAAATCTAGATCTCATGGTATACGGAAAAAGGGTAATGACAAACGTAAACGGTGCGCTACAATGAAATTGAACACTTCCCTTAATGATTTAGCTGTTAAACTAAGGATTCACGGTCGACATCCAATGCTGTCTTATCTTAGTTCTCTACCTATTGCTGTATTACGTTCCTTGGACACAGAAGCTAATAGATTTTACGATAGAAATCATCAAATGTATGACGCTGCACTGTTAACAAGATGTTATACTCAACATGCTCTTCGTCCATTTATCGATTCCGAATCTAATCACATTAGAAGTTTTATTAAAATTCCTTTCATTAATAAAGGAATTGACTTTATTGATTTACCAAGCATATTCCAGGATAAATCAGTGATACAGTCTATACCTACGTACTTCCAAAATTCAGAACCTCCTATTATTTGTTACAAATATAATAAACCAATCAGAAATACTATTTTTAATTTCAATAAACTTGTTTCTGATCTTGATATCCATGCTAATACTCCTAAGTCTTGAGATTGTAAAGATTCAAAATCTGTTTATCAACCAGCCGGACATATAGTTACTGGAAATTTAGAAATAATTTCGGATTCTAGAATTCGCAAAATTGTTTCTAAAGGTCCGAAGTATAGATTCCCCTCCTACATCAATTTCGATAAATGTAGAGAGGAGATTGCATCTGCATTGAATGATTTCGGTAATCGATGGTGTAAACGAGAGGGTGTTGAGGATAATGCTCTTAAAGAATGGAAAAGAAGTATCTTCACTATCGTGGATAAACGTATACAGTTTTATTCACAAAATACTAATCTTTTACCTCCTAAACCTAAATCGTCATTTAGGCATTTGAAGCAGGGTATCCAAGAATTTCACAGAAAGTATGTCTTGGTTCCGGCAGACAAAGCCGCAAACAATGTTGTTGTTGTTTGTAGGCTTCACTACGTTAACACCTTAAAACAGGAGCTGGATGGTACCAGGGCTTATCTGGAGACAGATACTGATGAGGTGTCTGTAGTAAATGCCCACTTAAACGATTTACCTGTTAAGTTTTCTGTTTGTGTCAATGAAGGCCAAGACAGACTTCCTACGATGTATTGGTTACCTAAGCTTCACAAAAGACCATACAAAGCACGATTTATTGCAAATTCTAGCTCTTGTACTACTACTGAACTTTCAAAATTATTAACTTCCTGTCTTACTGCTATCAAATCTCATGTTATAAGATACTGTGAGACAGTGTATGAAACTTCAAATAAAAATTGGTTTTGGTCAATAAAAAATTCTGGTGAGGTGCTCAATAAATTGAAGTGTAGAGGGTTCCGTGCGACGAGTTTGTCCACATATGATTTTTCTACTCTGTATACAACTTTACCACATAATCTAATTAAAGAAACACTTCTGGATTTGATAGAGTGGACCTTCAAAAGGGCATTGAAAAACTATGGTTCACTTTATTTGGCATGTAATGACAGAAAGGCTTTTTTCACATCCTCTGACCAAAGTCGGTATACACTTTGGTCATGTCAGAATGTGTGCGACGCCTTATCCTATCTCCTGGATAATATTTATATTAGATTTGGGACCAAGTTATACAGACAAATTGTTGGAATTCCGATGGGTACAAATTGCGCACCTCTCGTAGCTGATTTATTTTTATACTGCTACGAAAGAGATTTCATGGATTCTCTTAACCATGATAATCAAGCTGATGTTATCGAGGCTTTTAATTCCACTTCTAGGTACCTCGATGACCTTTTGAACATTGACAACCCTTATTTTGAAGGTATGGTCAATCAAATTTATCCACCTGAACTACAGTTGAACAAAGCCAATATCTCGGATACCGAAGCCCCCTTTTTAGATCTACATCTTTCTGTTGCAAATGGATTTGTTTCTTCTAAAATTTATGATAAGCGCGATGACTTTGATTTTGATATAGTAAATTTTCCGTTTTTGGATGGTGACGTTCCTCGTCGTGCTTCCTATGGTGTATACATTTCGCAACTTATTAGGTTTGCTATGGTCTGCAATCATGTTACAGACTTCAACGCTCGAAATAAATCTTTAACGGCCAAACTTCTCCAACAGGGCTATCGGTATCATAAACTTCGAAAAACCTTTTCTAAATTTTATCGTAGACACTATGAATTGGTTTCCAAATATAATGTTGGGTTAAAGACGCTTTTAAGTGAGGGTCTTTCTGAACCAGAATTTTATGGTGACTTGGTTTACAAATTTAAGAAACTTATAGGAAGTAATGATTTTTCTTTTCAGTTTAGAAAAATCATAACACGTTACAGACGTATAGGTTATAACTTGAATGTTATGCGACAGTCTGCATGCTTAGTTTTTAACCCAATCACGGTTGATAGCTATGCTGCCTTCTTTAATTGCACGCCGGTGGGTCGGGCGTCAGACTCTATGATGGCCCCGACTTAAAGCTATTCATTTTAGTTGGTTGGGGCCGGAGCTTCTTGTCTGTTGCTTGGCCCACCGGGGTCCAACTGATGTTTTTCATTAGCTCCGGAGTTAGTAAGTTATTTGGCGCCCGGGGATCTCCATCGTCGGGCAGCTTACTGAATCTGTGAGTCCTGGTTTTTGATTCATCGGGATGTTTATCATGATTTATTTGTTTGTTCTTGATGATTCATTTACTAGTTAGAGATTCACCACGAGGACCGAAGAACTAACTAAATGTTATGAACCACTGCAGAAGCTGAGGGTGAGGTTACGGCCGTGTAAAATCGATTTAAACCCGCCAGTAACTTTGTGTTACTGATCGTTCCAAGTCGATACTTCTGTGGTGGTTCTTTTTGTTTTATGTCTTGGTGTTTAAAATATTTTTGTGCTGTTGGCGCCTTATGTATGTTTGCATATTTTTAGTTAAGTTAAGGTAACTGAGTGGCCACCTATTGGGAAAATAGCTGCTCATTCGGCTTACGAAATGTTTTCATGGTATAAGTACCTGATTGTTAGTTTGGTTTTTTCCCACCTTGGTTCTTGGAGTGGGAGTCTTTTACTGATTGCGCCTTTTCCTGATCTTTGCCTATTTGTTCTTTTCAAAATCACATACGGTTTTTCTGGCAAAGGTTTAGGTGGCATTTCTTTCTTTCTTCTGGAGAATACAAAAAAAAGAATAAGTTTTACTCAGGCAAGAGAATAACAGTTAACCGGTATATATTATAAATGCATTGTTCGCATAATAACTGTGGCATTTTAAAACCTACACCATGGTATGTGTTTCAAATGTAAACGTCGCATTAGGACCTTGCTGTTCCCATGCGCACAGCTTTGAAGAAAACATACTGCTGCGAGTCTTGCATTGGAGCACAGGACAGTTCCTAGGTTTTACATAGTGTACTTTTTCATGTGCATTTTAAATACAGACTTAACCAACAATAGATAGAGATATTGCATTCAAATAAGCATATATTCCTAGGCTATTACATAAACAAATTTACTCACATGTTCATTACAGGCAAAATGCCATGTAAAAATGGGCAGTTTTCAAAAGAAACTTTTTAACCTCAAAGTGTAAAATTGTTTAAAATATAGATTAGTTAATATGTATAAGATAACCATTTAAGGTGCACCATACCTCAAAGTGATTAGTTTTGTTGTTTTGAAGATATAAAGCAAACCCCCAGTTTTTATAGACAGCTAACAGCCTATACCACACTCTTATTTGCCAAATGCTAAAAAATTGTTCTTTGTCATGCAATAGGTATTGTGGGGACTTTTTTGGTTGGCAGTACCGAGCAGTGCGGGGTGACAATTACTTTTAAATCAAAAATGTCATGCCGGTTACGCCCATATATAGTATCAACCCAGGTACCCCCCTTATTTTTGAGAGGTGGGATGCGCAAACGTAAAAAACTTGACCGGTTCCAATTTCACCGGTGCTCGGGTGTGGGTGTGGCTACAAATGATTGGTGAATTAACGTTGGTGACATCACTGATGTAACATTAAATCATGTCTGATCTGTGTTGCTAGTGAATTGTATCAGCATAGTTTATACAACACAGATGAGTTTTTAGTATTCTTTACAAGACGTTTCAAATCTTAAACAGAAAATGCGAACACATATATCAATTTTCTATATACACAGGTGGTAGATGTGGGAAAAAGTTCATCAAACTATTGTTCTTATGGCATATTGAGATGGCTTTAGAGGTTTAAAATAGGTGTTGGTGGTTGGTAAAGTGTTAATATTTTAAGTGATCACTCATGAAGGTGATTTACAGGTCATATCTTAAGGTTTTGATTTTGTACAAGTAAAGTAGACATTGATGAAAGGAACTGATTGCAGAAAACCTCACCAAATTATCATGACTGGTTCCGGAGATAGCAAGATTTGAAATTTTGCATGTTATCTCATGAATATTTATTAGTTCCACTAATACGTCATAGAAGAAAATTTTGAATACCATCAGAACAAACAACTAAAACAAATAATGCATCATTTGAAAACAGTTTTAAATCATTTATACAACTGATTATATCAATTCAAAACTTCTTATGACAATTTAAGTGATTTTTTTGTTTTTTAATTTTGTCACTAAGGGAGACTACTCTCACATGAAAATAATGCTGTTATTTACATATGGTCCCATTTCTTTTGGGCCGATGGAAATATTTGGGTTTAGTTTTCAATCAACAAGCCCCAAGAACAAATGGCAAACAGCAAACAAAGAATAAAAAGGATCTAGAAGATATTTTACATGTTCTCTTTCACTGAGGTCGACCATAAAAACTCGTTAATAAGCTGTGCTCCTACCTACCCATCCAAGTTGGCCCTACCCAAAACATTTTATGGCCACTCTTTTTTTATTTTGGTAAAGAACTTAAAGGCGGCCCCGTGGCCGAGCGGTTAAGAGCGCTGTTTCTTAATCACTCGATCATCTCACCGCTGTGTCTGGTGTGGGTTCGAGCGCCGCTCTAGCCACATGTAAAACAAGCCAAGTTTTACTTGTGGGTGTGACAGGTGGTTTGTCTCGGGTTTCTTCCGTTTTCTCCCCACCTACTGATTGCCGAGGCGGTTTTAACGTGTACCCTCAATCTATGTTTTGAGCAAAAATAAGAAAAATATCAAAATTTTTCGGCTGAAAATTTTCAATTTTTAAAGCTCAATGGGCAAGTTTTCGTAATGTTTGCGATTTTTGTAAATGACCCCCTGCTGTCGTGGTGACACTCGATAAAATATACAAGTACATAAACGAATTCATAGGTTCACCCTGTCCAACGTTGACGCCGGTGAAACGGCCCCCACCCCGGTTACTACGGTGCTTTCGCTACAAAATTTGATGGATGCGAATAAATTTCTTGTGTTGTTCAATGTTATATAAACGTTTGCGATGAAGTAAAACACGCATCTAATGGAGAATTAACTTGACTTTTTATTTCTGCTTGAACGAAAAACTGTTTTTGTATAATGTGTCCAAACATTCGATTCAAAGTTGGTAAACAAGGTTCGGCCAAGGCCTATTCGGCCGATTTCTACAGAAACTGTTCGTATTTTCCAAAATACGCACAAAAATGTGAGCAAACGAGAATTTTGATATGGCTTGTAGGCAAGATTGTGGGACGTTTGCATCGTTCTTTATAGATTTTCCCCCGAAAAATGCACAGGAAGAATTTTATGGCAAAAAGTAAATACAACGCCGGTTACTACGGTACCAGAATTACCTGGATTATTGGATAGATGGGCATTCTAGCTTTACAAGATACGGATTGTGTTACTAATTCGTGCCCTGCTTCTACCTACATACCTCTTTCATGTAGGTTTGGGAACTATACGTTCATTGGCATGATTATCAACCCTAGAATGAAGAGATTCTAATGAAACAGTTCCGTATTGTTATGAGATAGAAGTGGTTCCAATAGGAAAACAGGGCTTATCCATGACTCACCAATTGCACTTAATTATACTTTGAGGTACCTTGGTATTTTAAGTTTCACCAACCTTTCTGCAACCCTTATAAATTGAAGTACTTTCTTGCTTGTACTTACTTACTGGCTCAGTGACTCTATGACTGACTCACTCATTCGGAAGTTTCGAGTCGAAACATTATCCAGTATGTTATAATAATAATAATAATCATAATCTTTCATGTAGGTTTCGGGAACTTTACGTTCATTGGCATGGACATCAAGTCTATAGTTTTTTTTTTTTTTTTTTTTTTTTTTTTTTTTTTTTTTTTTAATGAAACGGTTCCGTATAAGATAGATCGTGTCTCATTGTAGAAAAGGTTGCCGTTAGCCATATAAGACACTACTCATTTCTAATTAAACTTCTTCGTATTTTTTTCGTACTTCAGAACTGACTCATTAAGATTAAGATGTTTCTAACAACTCTTAACAACTTAAAAAAAAAAAAAAAAAAAAAACATATCGTACTGTTCTGTCCTCTGATTTTCTCACATGAATTGGAGTTTTTAAAAAGTATTTAAAAATGCATAAGCCATATAGTAAAATAACTTCTTTGTCTGGCTTATTGACAATCAATGATTATAACAGATCATTTAAGAGCAGTGAACATATTAATGAGAAAGGGGTGGGTCATACCGCGGTTTAGGATACTCAAGTGACCCTTTATATTTGGCAACAAAGAGAATTACTGTACATTTGTAACATTCAAGAGGGAAGTCAACACAAAGACTAGTATTATCCAAATGGCAAAATATCGTGTTGTTTCTTGCAGAATAAGACAATATACGAGGAGGATGCGAAAGGAGTCGTCATTGACCTTTTAATAAATCAAAGATAAAAAAAAAAGATCCACATTCGTTTCAAACGCGAACCTTAGAAACTTTCATTGAAGACCGAGCTCCAAGTGAACTAAGAAGTCCAGTATCTGCTGAAAAGATAATCTTCTCCCCCATTGAAAAGCTCTTGTTTGGTTGGAATTTCTTTCCACATTTTTGACAAAAAATAAGTAAACATATACGTATCAGTTTGATTATTTAGTGTATTTCGGGTATAGCATTCCAAATAACCATATGAGGCAATATACGGTCAATATAAGGTGCATGTATGATGTCACTGAGGGGAGATAAATTATTTGTTTTTATATTTGTTCTTGCTTTGACGTTCCAGTAAACAGTAACTGCTGTGGCCAGATTGGGAAGGGCTTCGACATTTTGTGGGACTGCTATTCTAGATTGGGGTGTCATTTGAAATCCATTTTTTGCTCCAACACAGCATACATGTATTATATTCATACCGAAGAAATTACTTCGTTCACTTTACATTGCTGAAAATATTGAATATTTAAGAAATAGATCAGCTCTAGCAGTGAGTTGTGAGATCAAATCACGAGCGCGCAACGCGAGTGATTTATCTGCATACAACTGACTGACAAACAGCGAATTGTTATTCAACAAATCACGCACTAGAGCTGATCTTTTTCGATTCTAACATGCAATAAACAAAATAAAATCATTTTAAACCTTCAGTTTCTCAATAACTTTTCGACCATTGCACTGATGAAATTCCGCCAAACTTTTGACGTTACCGCAAATGTCTACACATGTTTGTTACGTTTTTCACGCGTTGAAATGACGTTTCATCGTCTAACGTCAAGGTAACGTGACTTATGAGATAGCTGAGGTCATAATCTAACCAAAATGGTTTCAAAACGTCGTAAATTTAAGTCACGCTTATTCGTCTAGTAAAATTGATGCACAATATGACACGTTTTATAACCATTGGCTTATAGGCGAGACGTGTTAGAATTTTCCATATTCAATAGTTAAGAATGTTTTCGATGGAAACTTATGTCATATTCAATAGTTTGCACAGGTCTAAAGAAGCAAGTTCCCGGCGGGACTACTTTCGATAGAACAGTAGGTCGCCATTGAAAAAAATATCTGGCAGCCATTTTCCATTTCCATTTCAACTAAACGAACGACGAAACTAGGAAAAATACAGATTTCCTCGCACAATAAATACACAAAACTTCATTTCATGACAAATACCTCAAATTTTGGAAGAACATTGATTAAAAAGTGTTTGTACTCCGAATTTCTAACTTTGTTCATGAAATTTCCGATCGCAACGACGCCAAAGAGTCACGTCGACGTGATCAATTTTACTGCAACGACACGGTTCTCGCATAAACTAAGGCGAAGCTCTGCGTGTGTTGCAATATGGTGATAAGTCGTTAAAACCGATACCTTTTTACATGAAATGTGGCCAAATGATGTGTCTATCAGGACTGGAGATGCCAGGAATAAGCATTTACAAACCTTCCATTGCGTACTTTAGGGTATATACATGTAATGAAAAGGTTATTGAATGAAAATCGTAAACAATTTGGAACTCGTTCATATGGTTGAGATTCACTCGCAAGCTCGTGCGTCCTCGCAATATGAATTCGTTCAGAATAGTTTTCAACATTCATTCAATAACCTATTATTATTATTATTATTATTATTATTATTATTATTATTATTATTATTATAACATATTGGGTAATGTTTTGACTCTAAACTTTCGAATGCGTGAGTCAGTCATAGAGTCATTGAGCGAGTAAGTAAGTACAAGCAAGAAAGTCTTTCAATTTAAAAGGGTTGCAGAAAGGTTGGTGAAACATATAATACCAAGGTACATGTACATGTACCTCAAAGTATAATTACGTGCAATTGGTGAGTCACGGACAAGCCCGGTTTTCCTATTGGAACCACTTCTATCTCATAACAATACGGAACAGTGTCATTAGAATCTCTTCATTCTAGGGTTGATAACCTTGCCAATGAACGTATAGTTCCCAAACCTACATGAAAGAGGTATGAAGGTAGAAGCAGGGCACGAATTAGTAACACAATCCGCATCTTGTAAAGCTAGAATGCCCATCTATCCAATAATCCAGGTAATTCTGGTACCGTAGTAACCGGCGTTGTATTTACTTTTTGCCATAAAATTCTTCCTGTGCATTTTTCGGGGGAAAATCTATAAAGAACGATGCAAACGTCCCACAATCTTGCCTACAAGCCATATCAAAATGCTCGTTTGCTCACATTTTTGTGCGTATTTTGTAAAATACGAACAGTTTCTGTAGAAATCGGCCGAATAGGCCTTGGCCGAACCTTGTTTACCAACTTTGAATCGAATGTTTGGAAAAATTATACAAAAACAGCTTTTCGTTCAAGCAGAAATAAAAAGTCAAGTTAATTCTCCATTAGATGCGCGTTTTACTTTATCGCAAACGTTTATATAACATTGAACAAAACAAGAAATTTATTCGCATCCATCAAAGTTTGTAGCGAAAGCACCGTAGTAACCGGTGTTGGGGCCGTTTCACCGGCGTCAACGTTGGACAGGGTGTAGGTTGATTTACTTCACTGTAACTTATTATTGTTTTATTAATGAAATACTTTTTCTTGAAATAACTTCTTTATGACACATCAATTTTCGTAGGGACGCATTACGATAATGGGCAAACATTAATGTAGTATAGATTCGTTGGTCTGGGGTATGTCTTGGATTCTCCACGATACAGAGCAGCACAGGAAATCCAACAGGCAAACAAGCGAATCAGGACAGAGAGAAATCAGGCGGCATCCTGGGACCAGGGAGATTAGGAATCAGGGATTTCTTCTGAAACCACAAAACCCAAAGCTTTTGTTTTGTATGCAGCAATGTTAGGAGCTCCACATAAATCCTGCCATTTATGCCCTGGGGTCAAAACTGGACCCACACATGGAGCTATTTGTTCCCATAGACTTAAAATAAGAAACAACAATAAAAAACAACAACAACAAAAAAAAAAAAAAAAAAAAAAAAAAAATATAAAATGCATTCTTCTTTGAAACTGCAAGGCCCTGAGCGTTTATACTAGGTGTGTAGGAATTTGTTGTTATTCATGTTATAAATCCTGCCGACCGTGCCCCTGGTGTCCATACAGTCCCCGCCCCTAGACGGAATATTTCATCGGTATTCCGTTAATCCTCTCCATACCGACGGAAATGGGATATATTAAGCCCTTGGTCGAAAATGAAAATTCAGCAAAACTGGGTTATTCTAACTTATGTTAGATCTTTTCTTGCATATATGACATACATTATAAATATTCTATTTGTTAAAGTACATAGAATCATAAAAAAAACTTTATATTGGCTATGGAAATTTTCGAAGATGTCTTTAAATGGATAAAGGGAGAGTACTGTAGAATTAGCGACTTAAATTCGAAAACCGTTTGTTTTTCTACATTTAAACGTTTTATGCAATTTTGTGTTTACTGGAAGATCTTCGGCACTGGTACAAAAACATAACAAAAATAATATGATTAATGGCAAAATAACATAGCTGCACGTCGCTTACGAAATCCGCAATCAGTTCGACATTGGTTCAAATGCAACATATGCTCGGCTGTCAGGAAGTGGAACGAGGTACCGAAGTGGAGTGGAGTGACAGTTAGCATGTAAAACTTTATTGCTGTCAACTACCAGGGGGAAATAAGACAGAATTTCCGTCAAATAAGCTTAATCCGATAAAAGAAGTTATGTCCCTGTAGGCCGCGAAAACCGATATACCTGAGTTTTATCGATATTGGGTTTCCTGTAGTTAGAGAGAGATTTTCATTTACCTGTACTTAACCTGAACAATGAGGACGAGAATCTCGCCTATTGCGAGAATCTCGTGTAATGGGTGATAGCAGATAGTGAGCTTGGCTCCAATAAAATTTAAATCAGGAGTTAGTTATTTAATGCGTTTCACATGAATTTAATGAAATAGCTAAATTTGGTTTTCGTTGAGTTTTCAGGAGGGAAGTGTTTAACCGTAGTATTGACCTCTCCATATGTTTTCAGTATTCTGTCAATCATTTGACGTAATAAGGCTCCTTATGGGTTTATGAAGTAGCATTTTTCATAGCTGTTGCAATGCACGATACTGAATTCCCTTTCTTGGGCCCCATGCACTTTGAGGCTAGACTTGGCTACAGTTTGTTTTGTCGGCCATTTTTGTCACTTTTCATCACTTCGATAAATAAATCTGTTTTCTTCACGCTTACGAGATCAGTAAATACGATATTTATGATAAATTAAACTGGAGATATATTGTTTAATGATATTAAGTAGTGTTGCATAGTTTCTAATGTTTTTAAATTATAAGATTTGGACGAAGTCTCTCGATCGTTGACCTATTTATCGGAAAACGATCCATATGAAATTATGTTGTTTCCAAGACAGTGTTCTCGTTCACGTCCGCTTTCATAGATGATTGACATGCGGTATCACGATCTACCGGATTGGAACGAAACTGTCCGAAACGAACCGATATTGTCCGAAACGGACATAGATTGTGATAACAAGAAACTTATAGCATGTTACTAAAATTATAGCATAAAAGTTTGATTTTGCTAGAACCAATCAGAATAACACTACCACAGAATCAAGCAATAATGGAAGGACAAGGTGAATCCAGTATGGTTCGAATTTTTCACCACATAGTAGCATGTGAAGCAATATTGTGATTTACTTAGAACGCAGGAAAACCGTACCCGAAGACTTATGGCACCCTGCATACATGTATCCGTCATGTAACCAGATTTCTTATAGTACGGATTTATGCTACATCACACGACGCCACAAAAAATAGTTTAACCTCACTTTTAAGAATATACCATTTGAATCACGCGATAGCAGATTTTGGCAGATGCCACATAACCTTAGCTATTAAATGATTTATAGCGCAGCTTTGAAACTGGATTCACCTTGTCCTTCCATTATTGCTTGATTCTGTGGTAGTATTATTCTGATTGGCTCTAGCAAAATCAAACTTTCATCATGTATTTGAAATCTTTGTTTGGAGACTCCGGGCAGAGAATCTAATCAAGTTAGGCACAAGCACGCTATAAAACTTTGGGTCACTCAGATAGCAAGAATATATGTTTGGAATTTTGAATAAAATCTTCTTTTGCTGGTGGAATTTTACATATGTTTGTTTGTTTCTTTTAAGTTTTAAAGATCAAGTCAACAATTTTTCAGACGTGGTGATGAAACCATTACGGTTTAAAACAGTATCTGTTTTATTTAGTATCAAAATGCACTAAACGTTACTAATTAAAATGAATAATTCTTCTTGTCGGTGTAGATTAATATCACAATCTCATATTATTTTAAACTTCCAAATTTCTATGAACCCCTCCGTATAGCATGAATTTTATGGTGACTTGGTTTACAAATTTAAGAAACTTAAAGAAATTAATGATTTTTCTTTTCAGTTCAGAAAAATCATAACACGTTACAGACGTATAGGTTATAACTTGAATGTTATGCGACAGTCTGCATGCTTAGTTTTTAACCCAATCATGGTTGATAACTATGCTGCCTTCTTTAATTGCACGCCGGTGGGTCGGGCGTCAGACTCTATGATGGCCCCGACATAAAGCTATTCATTTTAGTTGGTTGGGGCCGGAGCTTCTTGTCTGTTGCTTGGCCCACCGGGGTCCAACTGGTGTTTTTCTTTTCTTCCGGAGTTAGTAGGTTATTCGGCGCCCAGGGATCTCCATCGTCGGGCAGCTTACTCAGTCTGTGAGTCCTGGTTTTTGATTCATCAGGATGTTTATCATGATTTATTTGTTTGTTCTTGATGATTCATTGACTAGTTAGAGATTCACCACGAGGACCGAATAACTAACTAAATGTTATGAACCACTGCAGAAGCTGAGGGTGAGGTTATGGCCATGTAAAACCGGTTTAAGCCCGCCAGTAACTTTGTGTTACTGATCGTTCCAAGTCGATACTTCTGTGGTGGTTCTTTTTTTGTGTCTTGGTGTTTAAAAACATTGTTTGTGCTGTTGGCGCCTTATGTGTGTTTTCATATTTTTAGTTAAGTTAAGGTAACTGAGTGGCCACCTATTGGGAAAATAGCTGCTCATTCGGCTTACGATATGTTTTATGGTATAAGTACCTGATTGTTAGTTTGGTTTTTTCCCACCTCGGTTTTTGGAGTGGGAATCATTTTCTGATTGCGCCTTTTCCTGATCTTTGCCTACTTGTACCTTTTTACTAAGAACATGCTATAATTTTCTTGTTCATCTTTGTTTAGCACATCTGGGAAAATATGGGTTCGTCTGCATCGTCACAGCCTATGCACTGTACACAGATATACAACCATGGCGGAAAATAAGCATACAGAGCACATAATAAAGTGAAGAAAATGAAGTCAACATTTTATTTGTTAATGTAAAAGTAGAAGGAAACATTGAGCACTAAAATGTAAAACAAATCATAAAACGTAAAAAATAAAAAAACACAAAAATCCTTATTATAATTCGTGAGACGGATAAAATAGTTATTGGATCACGCTGACCTACATAGCGATGAAACACCATTTTCCAAAAGACCGGTTATTCTTATCCAAGTAGCAGTTCAACCTTAATACAGTTTTAATGATAACCAGTCTGGTCTTTGTCTGACATGGCCAGAAATGCCGACCGGAAAGTAGGTTTCCACGCTTTGTTGATTATAATATAGTTAAATTGATCATCACGGATGACTAGATCGGGGGATTACACCTGACATCCAGCGTATTTAGGCTGTCGCCCTTAGGTATTAAAGTCACGCTTCTTTTAAAAACATTCTCACATGATAATTTGGCAGTGATCTACACGCCCCGGGTGCGTCATTATCAGCCATAAGCTTACAATGGGAAATACATGTGTTCGCATTACTTCTTGGACCGCCTGCATAAATCACAGCCTTATTTTTTACTCTCCAGTATCATAAAATAGAAAACTAAGCCATTTATCGTGATTTGTATCTGTAGTTTACGGACAGGCAGTAGATATGCAAAATTACTTGCGTGAATAATAAGCGATCTTTTTTTACGACATTTTACAGTGAAGTTACTATGAAAGGTCTATCTATAAACCAGCGCATGAGAAAATGTAAATATAGTTCACTAGTTTCTTCAATTTGTTCATGTGATGGTTAGTTACGCGAAAAGACGGTAAAAGCAGACAATATTGATCAAAGTATGCATGTATAAATAAGGAGGGGACACATGTTATAATGTAAAGACCAACTTTAGACTGTGTTTATCCTTATTTGTAAAATTTATGAAGTTTAGTCCCACAATCATCCAGAATCAATATTATCCAAAATTATTCGTATGTGCAAATGGTGAGCAACAAACATACATGTAACTGTGGCGAACAGTCGCCATCTTTGATTCAGAAAATTTATGCTAGTATATTTTAGTATTGTGCTGATATTTTTGTGTTAATTTTGTTCCGTGAATTCACGTTGTCGTAAATTTTCGCAAGCACCAAGATGGCGCATTGTATGTTGAATTTTAATCGTACATTGATAAAAAGATAAAAAGTGAAATCATAAACAATACAACGATTGATTCACGCTGCTTGCTTTTCTGAGCGTATAACGAATGAGTGGCAACGTGGGCTATCAAAGGGTCATTGGAATATAACGCAACATTACTGTGCGTGAATTAACAACGGATATTACGTTGGCAAAGTGCGAGTTTTGCGATGAGTTTGCGTGGAATATGCAAGGAATAAAAGAGATTTATTTCGTTGAACTTAATCATTTTTCTTCGAACGATAATATAACGTGTTTTGTAATGTTGATGGACACAAGTGCTCGATTCAAGACCCGTGAGATTGATTCCTTATCCGCCCAAGCAAAACAACAACGGGTCATGTCGATGCATAGAAGATATATTCTTCCAACACATTTGCACGAGGATACTTTTCAATACTTAAAAGTCTTGACTCAACTCTTATCTTTGGAGAGGATTAAGTATTAAATGATTTCGATTTTATTCCTTATCACTGCGCTAGATATTGTGGACATTTTGATCTCCAAGTGGTTTTAGTAAACAAAAATGCAACGATTAGACCAATTGCCGTGGTGCGAGCCAAAGCATGGTTTGGTGAGGAATAAAGAAGACGAAAAACGTTGAATGGAACTGAAATAAATCTGTTAAAAACGTGCGTACAATGAACTAAACTCTACCATCTAAATTCTTATTTGTGGTGATAAGTAAAGTGATAGGTAAGTGAGGACCAAAGAACTAACTAAATGTTATGAAACAATGCAGAAGCTGAGGGTGAGGTTATGGCCATGTAAAATCGATTTAAACCCGCCAGTAACTTTGAATTACTGATCGTTCCAAGGCGATACTTCTGTGGTGGTTCTTTTTGTTTTATGTCTTGGTGTTTAATTTTTTTGTGCTGTTGGCGCCTTAAGTGTATTTCCATAGTTTTAGTTAAGTTAAGGTAACTGAGTGATCACCTATTGGGAAAATAGCTGCTCATTCGGCTTACGATATATTTCATGCTATAAGTACCTGATTGTTATTTTGGCTTTTTCCCACCTCGGTTTTTGGAGTGGGAATCTTTTTCTGATTGCGCTTTTTCCTGATCTTTGCCTACATGTACCTTTCAAGACTGTTAACTTCTGAATGGTTGCCTTAACCTGGATTATTTCACTAAGAAACACCTTTTTCAATGAACCGGAAGTTCGGAAAAATGACTTGAAATTATTACTGAAGGTAAGCATTAAGAGATTCACATTTATGTAAACTAACGTTATTTTATCGAAAAAGGGACATACTGTTTCAAAAACTTTGATCGAAATGTCGGATATCCGAAGCGCTTGATTCTTTTTTGTGTAAAACGCATTTTTAAAAAATCCACGATAATGTTCCTGTTAATGAAGTTCACTGAATTAATTTATGTTTTTTCTGATTTGCTTGTCCACAATTATCATACCAAAAGAACCATTTTGCTTTATTACCATCTCAGTTGTGATTTTTGGCAAAAATGTTGATTTCACAAGTTTTCTCCTAAAACATTTCACCGTTTTTAAATAGCAACGAAACTCAATTGTGAAACGCTCATACGAATGGCAAATCCTCAGAAAAGTTTGTATTTTGAAAATATTTTATATTTACGCGAAAAAATGAAAATGAAAAATTTGCGTTTCTTTTTGTACTTAGTATATATATATTTATTCAAGCAAACTCGTATGCATGGCTTTCAAAATGGCTCCCTTCCAGAATTTCAGAAGCAGCTATCCGATTGATTCAATCTAAGGTCCCGGTTCTTTTCCTTTAGTTTTAGTACTTATTTGCTAAATGAAAATCAATAAAAAAGATGCTAAAACATCAGTAAAACATGCTCGTGCAATGAATACCCATTTATAACCCACTTTTATATAGTAAAACTGGGGTATACTATTTTCTTATTTTTGGTCCAAAACAGAGATTGTGGGTACTCGTTAGATCAATTTCGGCGAGGAGGTCCTAATTTGTGTTTTGGGCAAAATGTGAAAAATATCGAATTTTTTTCCAATGATCTTTTCAATGTTTTCAGCTGAAAAAAAATCTTTGTATATTGCAAAATCAAGGTTTCGTAATGAATAAGTCTATTGCTTTTTGAGAATCACTAAAACTTGTATAGTTTGCTTCGGGGGAGTTGAATATACCATATCCCTTAAAACATCCCTAATATCCCAATATCCCATAATAATATTTGCAAATATCTCAAACTATTCTCTCCCCCCAAATATCCCGTATCCCAAAATAAATGTGAAATATCCCAAAATAAATATAGACAAAAGTTTAAGTCACTTGAACGCAACTAACGCCTTTGGATGGAGCTCATTAAAACAAAGACGTGCAGATGCCCGCCTCATAAATTTCTATAAAATAGTACATAGTTGAGTCGAGATAACACTACTATCTTACATCACATCCATACCAGTTTATTCATATTCAATAACAGCAAACCACTATAAGTACTCAATTTCCCATTAGCAATCGTGCAGTTGAACAACCTCCCAACATCGCATGTCATATAAGAAGACCTTACTACGTTGACGTCTGCCATTTGCAGCCTTAACAACATTATGCCAAAACCCCAAGATATTTTGTAAGCTCTTAACTTTTTACTTCTTCTTCATACTAACAATGCCATAGGTTTTAGCCTTACGAAGCTCATTATAACTTTCTTCTATCAACCTTTTCTTTGAAGGGCGCATCTGTACATAATCTTCGCGATAGTGTGTTGCAGTGTATATAGAAAGAAAGAACTATTGAAATTAGGTGTTTCCATTGAATGTGTTGTTGTAGTGCACTGTCGCCGTTGAATGTGTATATGAGGTTTTCTCGTAGGCTCACAAGCCGTTTGGACTTATGAAATAAACTTACTTTTTGTTTTATGTCTTGGTGTTTAAAATTTTTTGTGCTGTTGGCGCCTTATGTATGTTTTCATATTTTTAATTAAGTTAAGGTTACTGAGTGGCCACCTATTGGGAAAATAGCTGCTCATTCGGCTTACGATATGTTTCATGGTATAAGTGACTAGTTGTTAGTTTGTTTTTTTCCCACCTCGGTTTTTGGAGTGGGAATCTCTTTCTGATTGCGCCTTTTCCTGATCTTTGCCTACTTGTACCTTTTTACTTATATTTGTGCAAAGCATTTATTTCTATTTATGAAAAGAATTATCTTTTCACATTGTATATATATATTAGAAGAATTATACATAACTGAATAAAGTTAAAGACCGAATTACAATACCGATAGCGTAATGGTCAGGGTGTCTGCTTCGGGAGGGCTGAGGTAGTGGTTTCGATTCCAGGCCATGCCATACCACGCTACAACTGGCACTATGCTAACTTGCTTGGCGTTCAGCATTCATAAGGCAAGCACTGAATCCTCTCCTCCCAAAAATAAAAATATATTGGAACACCAACGAATGAAATTTTTCCGATCGATTACTTTATTTGGTAGACTAGAAATGATTTCTCGAAAACGAGACGATTTCTCCTTTCATGACGATTTCGCCTTTCAGCACTACCTGTGCGTATTAATCCCAAATCATGTGAAGCGTTCAGATCACATTTACATTGTCAAAAAATGCTGTTTCAATTGGATTTAATTGTCAAGTTTTATGAAATCGAAGCAGTGATCGCGTATAAAGCCATTGTACCATCCTTAAGGTATATTTGTTCTTGACAGCTGACATTTGTCATGTTTCTTATTTCAGTCTAAATATGACTTTCTCTCTGAAATAAAATTTTGACGTTTTTCATCAATGAAAAAGATGGCTACCTTATCAATCTGATGAAACGTGGCACATGTTCATTTTGGAATTATATGAAATAAAATGAACAAGTAGGCAAAGATCAGGAAAAGGCGCAATCAGAAAAATATTCCCACTCCAAAAACCGAGGTGGGAAAAAAACTAACAATCAGGTACTTTATACCATGAAACATATCGTAAGACGAATGAGCAGCTATTTTCCCAAAAGGTGGCCACTCAGTTACCTTAACTTAACTAAAAATATGAAAACATACATAAGGCGCCAACAGCACAAAAAATTTTAAACACCAAGACATAAAACAAAAAGAACCACTACAGAAGTATCGACTTGGAACGATCAGTTACACAAAGTAACTGGCGGGCTTAAACCGGTTTTACAGGTACCTAACCTCACCCTCAGCTTCTGCAGTGGTTCATAACATTTAGTTAGTTCTTAGGTCTTTGTGGTGAATCTCTAACTAGTCAATGAATCATCAAGAACAAACAAATAAATCATGATAAACATCCTGATGAATCAGAAACCAGGACTCACAGATTGAGTAAGCTGCCCGACGATGGAGATCCATGGACGCCGAATTACTTTCTAACTCCGGAGCAAACGAAAAACATCAGTTGGACCTCGATGGGCCAAGCAACAGACAAGAAGCTCCGGCCCCAACCAACTAAAATGAATAGCTTTAAGTCGGGGCCATCATAGAGTCTGACGCCCGACCCACCGGCGTGCAATTAAAGAAGGCAGCATAGTTATCAACCATGATTGGGTTAAAAATTAAGCATGCAGACTGTCGCATAACATTCAAGTTATAACCTATACGTCTGTAACGCGTTATGACTTTTCTGAACTGAAAAGAAAAATAATTTATTCCTTTCTTAAATTTGTAATCCAAGTCACCATAAAATTCAGGTTCCGAAAGGCCCTCACTTAAAAGGGTCTTTAACCCAACATTATATTTGGAAATCAATTCATAGTGTCTACGATAAAATTTAGAAAAGGTTTTTCGAAGTTTATGATACCGATAGCCCTGTTGGAGAAGTTTTGCCGTTAAGCATTTATTTCGAGCGTTGAAGTCTGTAACATAATTGCAGACTCTAGCAAACCTAATAAGTTGCGAAATGTATACACCATAAGAAGCACGACGAGGAACGTCACCATCCAAAAAAGGAAGATTTACTATATCAAAATCAAAGTCATCGCGCTTATCATAAATTTTAGAAGAAACAAATCCATTTGCAACAGAAAGATGTAGATCTAAAAAGGGGGCTTCGGTATCTGAGATATTACCTTTGTTCAACTGAAGTTCAGGTGGATGAATTTGATTGACCATACCTTCAAAATAAGGGTTGTCAATGTTCAAAAGGTCATCGATGTACCTAGATGTGGAATTAAAAGCCTCGATAACATCAGCTTGATTATCATGGTTAAGAGAATCCATGAAATCATAACACGTTACAGACGTATAGGTTATAACTTGAAAGTTATGCGACAGTCTGCATGCTTAGTTTTTAACCCAATCACAGTTGATAACTATGCTGCCTTCTTTACGCAGGTGGGTCGGGCGTCAGACTCTATGATGGCCCCGACTTAAAGCTATTCATTTTAGTTGGTTGGGGCCGGAGCTTCTTGTCTGTTGCTTGGCCCATCGAGGTCCAACTGATGTTTTTCTTTTGCTCCGGAGTTAGAAAGTAATTCGGCGTCCATGGATCTCCATCGTCGGGCAGCTTACTCAATCTGTGAGTCCTGGTTTCTGATTCATCCGGATGTTTATCATGATTTATTTGTTTGTTCTTGATGATTCATTGACTAGTTAGAGATTCACCACAAAGACCTAAGAACTAACTAAATGTTATGAACCACTGCAGAAGCTGAGGGTGAGGTTAGGTACCTGTAAAACCGGTTTAAGCCCGCCAGTTACTTTGTGTAACTGATCGTTCCAAGTCGATACTTCTGTAGTGGTTCTTTTTGTTTTATGTCTTGGTGTTTAATAAAATTTTTTGTGCTGTTGGCGCCTTATGTATGTTTTCATATTTTTAGTTAAGTTAAGGTAACTGAGTGGCCACCTATTGGGAAAATAGCTGCTCATTCGTCTTACGATATGTTTCATGGTATAAAGTACCTGATTGTTAGTTTTTTTTCCCACCTCGGTTTTTGGAGTGGGAATATTTTTCTGATTGCGCCTTTTCCTGATCTTTGCCTACTTGTTCATTTTATTTCATATAATTCCAAAATGAACATGTGCCACGTTTCATCAGATTGATAAGGTAGCCATCTTTTTCATTGATGAAAAACGTCAAAATTTTATTTCAGAGAGAAAGTCATATTTAGACTGAAATAAGAAACATGACAAATGTCAGCTGTCAAGAACAGATATACCTTAAGGATGGTACAATGGCTTTATACGCGATCACTGCTTCGATTTCATAAAACTTGACAATTAAATCCAATTGAAACAGCATTTTTTGACAATTTAAATGTGATCTGAACGCTTCACATGATTTGGGATTAATACGCACAGGTAGTGCTGAAAGGCGAAATCGTCATGAAAGGAGAAATCGTCTCGTTTTCGCGAAATCATTTCTAGTCTACCAAATAAAGTAATCGATCGGAAAAATTTCATTCGTTGGTGTTCCAATATATTTTTATTTTTGGGAGGAGAGGATTCAGTGCTTGCCTTATGAATGCTGAACGCCAAGCAAGTTAGCATAGTGCCAGTTGTAGCGTGGTATGACATGGCCTGGAATCGAAACCACTACCTCAGCCCTCCCGAAGCAGACACCCTGACCATTACGCTATCGGTATTGTAATTCGGTCTTTAACTTTATTCAGTTATGTATAATTCTTCTAATATATATATACAATGTGAAAAGATAATTCTTTTCATAAATAGAAATAAATGCTTTGCACAAATATAAGTAAAAAGGTACAAGTAAGCAAAGATCAGGAAAAGGCGCAATCAGAAAGAGATTCCCACTCCAAAAACCGAGGTGGGGAAAAAAAACAAACTGACAACTAGGCACTTATACCATGAAACATATCGTAAGCCGAATGAGCAGCTATTTTCCCAATAGGTGGCCACTCAGTAACCTTAACTTAATTAAAAATATGAAAACATACATAAGGCGCCAACAGCACAAAAAATTTTAAACACCAAGACATAAAACAAAAAGTAAGTTTATTTCATAAGTCCAAACGGCTTGTGAGCCTACGAGAAAACCTCATATACACATTCAACGGCGACAGTGCACTACAACAACACATTCAATGGAAACACCTAATTTCAATAGTTCTTTCTTTCTATATACACTGCAACACACTATCGCGAAGATTATGTACAGATGCGCCCTTCAAAGAAAAGGTTGATAGAAGAAAGTTATAATGAGCTTCGTAAGGCTAAAACCTATGGCATTGTTAGTATGAAGAAGAAGTAAAAAGTTAAGAGCTTACAAAATATCTTGGGGTTTTGGCATAATGTTGTTAAGGCTGCAAATGGCAGACGTCAACGTAGTAAGGTCTTCTTATAGGACATGCGATGTTGGGAGGTTGTTCAACTGCACGATTGCTAATGGGAAATTGAGTACTTATAGTGGTTTGCTGTTATTGAATATGAATAAACTGGTATGGATGTGATGTAAGATAGTAGTGTTATCTCGACTCAACTATGTACTATTTTATAGAAATTTATGAGGCGGGCATCTGCACGTCTTTGTTTTAATGAGCTCCATCCAAAGGCGTTAGTACTCGGAGTCACACTACTGTATGATGAAAAGGTACATCAGGAAAAAAAAGATCAGGAAAAGGCGCAATCAGAAAAAATTCCCACTCCAAAAATCGATGCGGGAAACAACAAAACTAACAATAAGGTACTTATACCATAAAAACATTTCGTAAGACGAAGTAGTCATGACAGCTTCAATCTTGTTTATGTTTTAATAGGTAAAAGGGCTCCATAATGGGAAGACACACTCTACATACCTCTTAGGAGTTTTATATGCTGTTTTGTGTTTGTACATTAATGTTTAGACAAGTGTCTTATTTTGGTTTGGTAGCCACATATTGGATATGATGGTTCCAGTTTAAATTTACCAATGTCAAGGGCATTATACTTTGTATGTTCTACTGCCTCTAGGACCTGGCCATGTAAAACATATTGGGTTTTGATCGGACTTGGGATTTACAGATATGCATGGATTGGCACTTGCTACGAATGAAGTGCATTTTCCATTATTTTACCAATTGTTACATTTTATGAGGTCCTGCTGATGGGTATGTGAACCATCTTTGCTGCTTACTGTCAGATATACAGCTGTATCGGTAGCGAATATCCTGACCTGTGAGGTTATTTTGTCGAGTCATTTATGTTAACAAGGAAAAGGAATGTTCCAAGGACCGATCCTTGGGGTACACCCGATGTGACCGGAATCTCAGAAGATTTTCCCCTTCAAGGGTCAAATAGTATGTACGTCTGAGTAGGAATGCTTTAATCCAGCCGAGACCAATTTCCCCCCTGGCGCACCCCCTGGTGAAGTATTGTCAATTTGGCGTATCACCAGTAAGCCATTCGGATTCAGATTGTTTATCCCATGCCGTTGGAGCTTGAAAAACAGCTTGGTGTGACTGATCTTGTAAAAAGCCTTATTAAGATCAAGGAGAATTAGTTCAGTTTGTTGACTTCGAATGGAAACGACCTCTAACTGGTTCGTCATTGACTTGGGTGAGTTGGGTTTCGGAGGACCTTTTTCATTAGGTCATATTACAGTACGTTATGCCATATCACGTTTTCGGCTAATTGAGCCTCCTCAGTGACCCTATAGATTTGGCAACATGCAGCCAAAGAGTAGCTTGTTTTTAACCTGCTTTTAATCTCATCTAAACTATCATAACCCATCATCTTTCATCTCCACAGCTATCATCTGAGGATTCTTGAGGAGAAACTTATTTTCTTGCCCCCAGGATGTTAAAGAAGCAGCTTATAAAGGACTGATGTGCCCAGTCCTGGAATATGGAAGCTCTGTGTGGGATCCTCATACTAAATGCCTCCAGGAGGAATTGGAGAAGGTAGAGAATCGTGCCGCTAGATTTGTAACTAGGAATTATACTTTCGAGGAAGGTAGTATGACTGGCATTCTTGAACAACTCAAATGGGAATCTCTCAAGAAAAGGAGGACGGATAATCGACTTATATTACTATACAAATGTCTGAAGGGTAAAGCCAGAATACCTACAGATGACCTTATCCTAAAGACTAGGCGTTGTAGAAATAGCCACTCCAAGGCATTTCAGCTTCCATCTGCTAGTAAAGAGGTACAAGTAGGCAAAGATTAGGAAATGGCGCAATCAGAAAAAGATTCCCACTCCAAAAACCGAGGTGGGAAAAATCCAAACTAACAATCAGGCACTTATACCATGAAACATATCGTAAGACGAATGAGCAGCTATTTTCCCAATAGGTGGCCAATCAGTTACCTTAAAAAAACTGATTGCAAGCAATCCCTGAGGATTGGAAAAATAAGAGCATGAAATTGATGTACGGGGAGAATTTTTAGGGCCGCCACACGGCACAACCACAAGAACTCTGAAATAAAAAGGTACAAGTAGGCAAAGATCAAGAAAAGGCGCAATCAGAAAAAGATTCCCACTCCAAAATCCGAGGTTGGAAAAAAAACAAACTAACAATCAGGCACTTATACCATGAAACATATCGTAAGCCGAATGGGCAGCTATTATCCCGATAGGTGGCCAATCAGTTACCTTATACAAACTGATTGCAAGCAATCCATGAGGATTGAAAAAATAAGAGCATTAAAAGGATGTACTACAAACTGATTGCAAGCAATCCCTGAAGATTGGAAAAATAAGAGCCCTATAATGTAGTTTCTTTCCCCAGACTATCAGGGACTGGAATGACCGCCCTGACTCTCTGTTTTCTACTGCTGAAATGTCAGATGATTGTGTGTCCAAGTTTGCTTCACTCGTGCGTTCAAGGGACTAATTTCTCCCCCATCCGAACCCCCTGGTGAAATAATGTCATTTGGCGTGTCACCAGTAAACTATTCAGATTCAGATTCAGATCTTATATTATCGTACTATCAGCTGTTCTTTAATTTTTAACATCCTTGTAGCTCAGGCTAGCGCACCTGCCTATAATGATTGCGAGGCCGTGTAGCAATATATATAGTGAAAGAGAAAGAAAGAAATATGCAGGTTAAGGATGTGGGTCTGTAGTTGCCAGGATCGCATGTGTCTTTTTTTTTTTTTTTTTTTTTTTTTGAAGAGTGGGGTGACGATAGTCTTCTTCAGTCTCAAGGTTTCTGGTAAGTGTGTAATTATTGCTGGAATATTGCTTTAAGTATGGAGGCTACTTCAGCCTTCAAGGATCTGAACAAACTCTATCTAGCTTTTATTCTTGCAATGACAGCGCAACTGCACATAATACTCGTGAGAGGGTGCTGCAGTATGAAAAGATAAATAGAACTAATGTTGTGGTGTAAAATATAAGAAAATATAGCAAAAGTGAGCAAAGCTCACATACCCCCGGCGGTAGCCATCAGAAGTCATACCACTTTGATACAAAAAAGCAGATTAAGAAAAAGGTATACAGCTATTCATCTAATGAATACCTAGGTGTACTGTACGCTTCTACAAAGATCCGAAATCAAGGTAGCTTCTGTTGTAGATTTGTTTAAAATTTAAGAAAATCATAAAAACAAAGTTCCCACAATCAGTGAGAAAGAAAACTGGATAAATAAAGGGACTATAAAAAGAGATTGCTGATAATTTTTAACACAATACAACTTATCATTTCCAATATTTGTACTGAATGTCACCTCCCAAAAATGAGCAGTTCCTGAGAAATTTTTGACAGAAATTTCCATATTCAGTATACAGGAGTGACAGATGGAAAAAAAAACAACAAAGTGGAAAAAGAATGGAAAAACCAGAGGACCATTGGTTAATGAAAGTTAATGAATGAGAAACTTGTGTGACAATTATAGTAACCAGAGGACCATTGGTCCTAAGAACGCTCACCTGAAGCCTGATCTTGGAGTATTAAGTCATCATGAAATGACCTTGACCTTGAATACTCACAAACCTTTTTGTTTGCATCTGCAAAGTTTCAGGTCTCAGGCTGCAATAGTTTCCAAACCCAGTGATTTCTGAGAAAACCATGATTTTAATTTTGATATTTAAATGACCTTGGGTCAAGGTCAAGACATAACCTTGGCGTTAATTAATTACTTACCTTCATTGACTCTATTAGTTGTCTGCATCTAGCAACTTTCAGGTCTCAGGCTGCAACAGTTTCCAAAATATCCATTGTTTTCGCCTTTTCCCATGTAAAAGCCTATAGTTCCAAAATTGACCTTGCTGTAAAATAGGTCAAGGTCATCCTAGGCTCATCATTTCAACAAACTATGATGGGTTGGAGTCCCAAATGCTACATACCAAGTTTTGCGAAAACCCGCCAGCCTGTTCTGGAGAAGAAGATTTTTGAGTGTTTTAACCATAGTTGGGCATGGCGGCCATCTTGGTCGTGACCTGGATTTTGCGATCAAACTTTCGTCACCCCTACCCATGGATGCTTCACATAAAATTTCACTTTGATTGGCCAATCGGTTTCAGAGGAGAAGATCTTTGAAAAGTGTGTATGGACGACAGACTGGCCAAGGTCAAGAGATGACCTTGACCTAAATTAATCACATACCTTCATCTACTCCATTAGTTTTTTTTTCATCTACCGCTTTTCAGGCCTCAGGCTGCAATAGTTTTCAAAAAATCCATAGTTTTCACTTTTTCCCATGTAAAAGCCTATACATCCAAATTTGACCTTGCCGTAAAATAGGTCAAGGTCATCTAAGGGTCATCATTTTATCAAACTATAATTGGTTAAAGTCCCCAATGCTACATACCAAGTTTCGTGGAAATCGGCCGACTGGTTCTGCAGAAGAAGATTTTTGAGTGTTTTTTACCATATATGAGCGTGGCGGCCATCTTGGTCATGTGACCTGGATCTCGCGATCAAACTTCAGTTCCCCCTACCCATGGATGCTCCACATAAAATTTCACTTTGATTGGCCAAGCGGTTTCAGAGAAGAAGATCTTTGAAATTGTGGACGACGGACGGACGGACGGATGACGGACGGACGCCGGATCATGGCCATCCTATAAGCTCACCTTGTGAGCCTTTCATACTGTGTACATCCTCTTATCTCAATAACCGCACTTTACCCCCATTTTCCTACTTTTTGGGGGTAAAGTGCGGTGTCCACTTATGCTGTAATACCTGCTGTGATTATATACAGCTTATCAGTGTTGAGTTGCCTCTCCTGGTTAATTATGCAAGGAATGGTCAGATATACTGTAATCTGATACCTAGAATTCCAGGTATTTTACAGTACAAACTAAACCCAAAAATAAATGTTTGGTCATTTTTCATCAAAGTACAATTTAATCAAAATAATTGAAATAATCATAAAAAGTTAAGTGACATTACATTTTCAATGGTCTAAATCGGTTCCGTATTAAGGATTTTGTATGGTCATTTGTACATGCTGATCAGAGCAGATGTTCCTTACCTGGAATTTCTTATCAGAGGATGCTGAACTGAAATTACCCCTGCTAATTTGTTTTACTGCCTTTTGCACCATGGGTGTCTAATGACCAAAGTGGATTTTTGGAGTTAAGAGAATGTACACACTATGGGCTCAGGTGAGCTAATAAAAACTGGTCATATGATCTCTCTTACACAATACACTTGGACACTGTCTAGATGTATACAAACTTTGAAGAAGCTGGCATAAATAGGAGCTGAGAAATCTGTGACAGAAATTTCAATAAGAGAGAAAGAAAAATGGACAAATAGAGGGACTGATAAGCAGGAGATGGCCGATTCTTTCTTACACAATACAACTTACCATACCCAATGCTTGTATCAAATTTCATAATCCTATGTCGAGCAGTTCCTGAGAAATATTTGACAGAAATTTCCTATTCAGTATACAGGAGTGACGGCTCAAGTATAGTATAAGCAAAAAGAAGTTCATGAGTTTCGTGTATGAATATATGAAAATAAGTATTCATACGCCCATACGTCGGTCTGGCGTATGAATATAATTACTCCATAGCAGCTTTCTTTGATGTCTATTAGTTGTAACTGAACGTTACAGAAAAATGGCGCCAAAGTAAAGTCGTGGTAACGGCGCTCACGTTGAATGACGTTCTTGACTTGATTTTACGTAAACGATTTTGCTAATACAAATAGTTTTATTATATGTAAACATATTGATAGGTCGACGGATGGATCGACGGGTTGACAGGTCGACGGGTTGACAGGTCGACGGTCGACAGGTCGACGGGTTGACAGGTTGACAGGTCGACGGGTCGACAGGTCGACGGGTTAACAGGTATTAACCACTTGAGTGGCAAAAACTATAATTACTCTTTAGCAGTTTTCTTTGTTGCACATCAATTGTGACGTCATCGTTTCAGAAAAAAACGGCGCCAAAGTAAAGATTGGTGACGGCGCAAACGTTGATTGATAGGTCGATGGATCGACGGGTTGAGAGGTCGACAGGTCGACGGGTTGACATGTCGACGGGCTGACAGGTCGACGGGTTGACAGGTCGATGGGTTGATAGGTCGACGGGTCGACAGGTCGCCGGGTCGACGGGTCGACAGGTCGACGGGTCGACAGGTCGACGGGTTGACAGGTATTAACCACTTGAGTGGCAAAAAGCTACTATTCTGTAGCTGTTTTCTTTGTTCGCATCGGTTGTGACGTCATCGTTTCAGAAAAAAAACGGCGCCAACGTAAAAATTGGTGACGGCGCAAACGTTGATTGACAGGTCATACAAAGGTACTTACCCTTTGAGTGTCACGAACTATTACTCTTAAGCTGCTGTCTGTGAAACACATTAGATTTGACGTCAACGTGACAGAAAAACGGCGCAAAAGTAAAGTCATGCTTGCGCCGCTAAAGTTGAATGACGTTGAATGACGTTTTGAATGTATTACGATTATATTTTGCTGAAATAAGTTACATGTAGCTGTTTGACTGAAAATTGTCGAATTTCTTTTCATGTTCATTTGATCTGTTGACCCGTCGACCTGTCGACCCGTCGACCTGTCAACCCTCAAAACTGATAGTAACTTACTGAATATGACAATTATATCACGTCAAATGAGATTCAGGATTGTCAGTACTATGCTGAATGACACCCAATTACATGTATATCATAAAGGGATGTCGGAGAGAGAGGTTCATCTTATTTAACATGGCGGTGATAGGGGGATTATGTTTTGGATAATATTGCTTAGCATGACATGTCATAATGCGGTTAACCTAATTACAACATTTAAGCAAATTGCTGACGCGGGGATTATTTTTTTCTTATACTATACTTGACCCGGAGTGACAAATGGTAAAACTACAAAGTGGAAAAAGAATGGAAAAACAAATTCTGGCCATTTGATTTTCTCTTACACAATACACTTGGGCATTGTCTAGATGTATACAAACTTTGAAGAAGCTGGCATAAATAGGAGCTGAGAAATATGTGACAGAAATTTCAATAAGAGAGAAAGAAAAATGGACAAATAAAGGGACTGATAAGCAGGAGATGGCCGATTCTTTCTTACACAATACAACTTACTATACCCAATGCGTGTACCAAATTTCATAAACCTATGTCGAGCAGTTCCTGAGAAATGTTTGACAGAAATTTCCTATTCAGTATACAGGAGTGGCAGATGGTAAAACTACAAATTGGAAAAAGAATGGAAAAAAAATTCTGGCCATCTGATTTTCTCTTACACAATACACTTAGGCATTGTCTAAATGTTTGACAGAAATTTCCTATTCAGTATACAGGACTGACAAATGGTAAAACAACAAAGTGGGAAGGGATTGGAAAAACAAATTCTGGCCATCTGATTTTCTCTTACACAATACACTTGGGCATTGTCTAGATGTATACAAACTTTGAAGAAGCTGGCATAAATAGGAGCTGAGAAATATGTGACAGAAATTTCAATAAGAGAGAAAGAAAAATGGACAAATAAAGGGACTGATAAGCAGGAGATGGCCGATTCTTTCTTACACAATACAACTTACCATACCCAATGCTTGTACTAAATTTTATAATCCTATGTCGAATAGTTCCTGAGAAATGTTTGACAGAAATTTCCTATTCAGTATACAGGAGTGACAGATGGTAAAACTACAAAGTGGAAAAAAGCATGGAAAAACAAATTCTGTCCATCTAATTTTCTCTTACACAATACACTTGGGCATTGCCTAAATGTTTGACAGAAATTTCCTTTTCAGTATACAGGAGTGACAGATGGTAAAAGTACAAAGTGGAAAAAGAATGGAAAAACAAATTCTGGCCATCTGATTTTCTCTTACACAATACACTTGGGCATTGTCTAGATGTATACAAACTTTGAAGAAGCTGGTATAAATAGGAGCTGAGAAATATGTGACAGAAATTTCAATAAGAGAGAAAGAAAAATGGACAAACCAGAGGACCATTGGTCCTGAGAACGCTCACCTGAAGCCTGATCTTGGAGTATTAAGTCATCATGAAATGACCTTGACCTTGAATACTCACACACCTTTATTGACTTCACAAGTTGTCTGCATCTGCAAAGTTTCAGGTCTCAGGCTGCAATAGTTTCCAAACCCAGTGGTTTCTGAGAAAACCATAATTTTAATTTTGATATTTAAATGACCTTTGGTCAAGGTCAGCAAATGACCTTGGCCTTCATTCCTTACTTACCTTCATTGACTCCATTAGTTGTCTGCATCTAGCAACTTTCAGGTCTAAGGCTGCAACAGTTTCCAAAATATCCATTATTTTCGCCTTTTCCCATGTAAAAGCCTATGTTTCCAAAATTGACCTTGGTCAGAAAATAGGTCAAGGTCATCCTAGGGTCATCATTTCAACAAATTATGATGGGCTGGAGTCCCAAATGCTACATACCAAGTTTCGCGTAAATCGGCCAGCCGGTTCTGGAGAAGAAGATTTTTGAGTGGCTTTTACCATAGTTGGGTATGGCGGCCATCTTGGTCATGTGACCCAAATTTCGCGATCACACTTTCGTTCCCCATACCTATGGACGCTCCACATAAAATTTCACTATGATTGGCCAAGCAGTTTCAGAAAATAAGATCTTTGAAAAGTGTGTATGGACGACAGACCGGCCAAGGTCAAGAGATGACCTTGACCTAAATTAATTACATACCTTCATCTACTCCATTAGTTGTTTGCAGGTCTCAGGCTGCAACAGTTTTCAAAAAATCCATAAATTTCACTTTTCCCATGTGAAAGCCTATGTTTCCAAAATTGAAATTGCCGTAAAATAGGTCAAGGTCATCCTAGGGTCATCATTTGATCAAATATGATGGGCTGGAGTCCCAAATGCTACATACTAAGTTTCATGAAAATCGGCCTGCTGGTTCTGGAGAAGAAGATTTTTGAGTGGTTTTTACCATATATGGGCGTGGCGGTCATCTTGGTCATGTGACCTGGATTTCGCCATCAAACTTTCTTCTCCCTTACCATGGATGTTCCACATAAAATTTCACTTTGATTGGCCAAGCCGTTTCAGAGAAGAAGATCTTTGAAAAGTGTGTATGGACGACAGACAGGCCAAGGTCAAGAGATGACCTTGACCTAAATTAATCATATACCTTCATCTACTCCATTGGTTGTTTGCATCTATCACTTTTCAGGCCTCAGGCTGCAATAGTTTTCAAAAAATCCACAGTTTTCACTTTTTCCCATGTAAAAGCCTATGTTTCCAAAATTGACATTGCCGTAAAATAGGTCAAGGTCATTCTACCATCATCATTTGATCAAACTATGGTGGGCTGGAGTCCCAAATACCAAGTTTCATGTAAATCGGCCAGCCGGTTCTGGAGAAGAAGATTTATGAGTGGTTTTTACCATATATGGGCGTGGCGGCCATCTTGGTCATGTGACCTGAATTTCGCAATCAAACTTTCGTCTCCTCTACCCATGGATGCTCCACATAAAAGGATCTCGGAAGAATGAATAGGTTTCCCGCCCAAAGTTTGAGTGTTTCTAGCGACTTCTGTATTAATTTGTATACACTATCTGTTGCATTCTCTGTAAAATTTAACATTTGTAAGATGCAACAACATGGTGGGAACCTCTTGATGTTACATATCCTCAGCATAAATCAGTGTCAAAATGGGAGGGGGTCATATTTTTTCAAAAAAATATTTTGTCAGAAAACACATTTTTTGTCTAAGATAATCAAGAAAATACAACAATATGCTTATTGCAACCTTAATTTTGGGCCAGAAATGATTTATGCATGAATAACGGGTGCATCATCTTTATCAGAATTATCACTGTAAATAAGACTGTCCATCACTTATGCAAATACCTGTACCTTAAAAATGCTATGCCAAATAAATTAAGCAACTTTTTCTCTGAACAGTGACTCCATACATTTTCTGACATTAGGGAAGTTCTTCTGACAATAACTTGCATGTATCAGTTAAGGGTAAAACCAATCGTTGTGTGATGCTGATGTGGTGTTGGATTTAAAGTCCACTGAGGCATATCTCAAATTAAACATAAACCATCAATAATTGATTAACTTACTTTGGACAGTATATTTATATGCATTGTAGTATGTACACTTTGTGTATACCTGTTAAAATAGGACAGATAGTCTGTAGAATATACAGGTAGAACATACATATACAGTATATTTCCATAGCCTTGTTACATTACAAATAATGGAGCTGAGCCCATTTATCGGTTTTGGGGCTTTTTGACAGCCTTCCCCCCCTTTCCCAAACATGGCATTTTGATATAATATGTCATTTACAAAAATACAGTTGTGTTAAAAATATTTTGATTGGGCAACGGGGGGAACACAGACTTATAAAAAAGTTTCCGACTTCCTATATGATCCTATATTAAATTCAAAGATTTTGTCCAATTTTTGAAGAAGTCACTTCTTGACTTACCCACATCATTACATGTCTAAATACAGCAGAAAATTATGTTTCGATTGCAATTAACTTCATTTATACTTGGATTTTTTTTTTCAATGTGCAGGGCAGTGCTTAGCTAAGCCCAGCCTTGGATGATTTCATTGTTGAGATAGGGTCCCATAGCTGACAATGTATAACTGAGGTAAAGATGACTATGCTTGTTGTCTTTGTGCTATACCTGTGTTTCACCTGAATGATTTCAAAATAGGTGAAGTGTATGGTAGACACACAAGAACATAAACATTTTGTTTCTAAAATATAACCATACTGCTACACTCAAATACATGTATTTCTATCAAGTTAGCCAATGTCTCTATTTTTGTAAACAACTCTTTGCTTTACTGATGGTACATGACCGCAGTAGAAGGTCAATAAAGTACCATTCGAAAAAATGAAACGATTCGTAGAACCAGCTGATTTGACTTATTTTTCCTACAAGGTCAGCTCGGTCAAATTAGCAGCAAATTTGCTGCATCAAAAACGGTCAAGTTAGCAGCAATTTTACTGCAGCAAAATCGGCCATGCTACACGTAGCAGCAATTTTGCTACAGCAAAAGCAGTCAAGTTAACAGCAATTTTGCTTGCAGCATTAGAATTAAATTTGCAGCAGCAAAATACAGTCAAGTTAGCGGAAATTTTGCTGCAGCGAAATTGGTCAAGTAAGCAGCTATTTTGCTACAGCGAAAAACAGTCAAGTAAGCAGCAATTTCGCTTGCAGCAAACATTTTTGTCGCAGAATGTTTTGGCTTTAATGTAGGTGATAACACGTAAGAAAATGACTTTTTTTTTTTTTTGCCATAATCATATCTTTTCGACGTCACCTACGAAAAAAGTTCCATGTAAGTTGAAATGTTTGTCACCATTTTTTTATTATTTTATTCTCATTATTTTTTTTTTCTTTTTCGTCTGGCTGCGATCGCTATGTAGAAAATGATGATGAATGCTGCAACATAACTTTTCTATTCCTCATATTACCAACTTTACGGAAAATGTTGCTGATTTTTTACAGTTTTGTCTGGCTGTGAGTGCAATAGGACGCAAATACTTATGCTGCAAACAAGAATTTTCTATCCCACCCATAACATAGCTTACGGACAAAAGTTTCCTGCCAACAGTAAAAGTGTCCATAGACTGGGTAATAGGTGGGATAAAAACGTCTGTTTGTGATGACATTCATCATCTTATGGTGCTCATAGACAGACTTAAATGAAAACGAGAGACCGAATTGTGCCGTAGCTCACCTTAGTCATTTGCTCATTAGTGTAAGCGTCAAGATAGATGCTACTCTGGAGCCTTGTCTGTATGAACCATATTCAATAGGTGGCAAAAAGTTTCGCTACAGCTAACTTGACCGTTTTTTTTTTCATTATTATTATTATTATTATTATTATTTTTGCTGCTGCTGCTGCTGCAACAGATTCACTGCTAACTTTACTGAGCTGTCAGTAGCACTTTACAGATCCGTACTGTAGTTATTGCACTTTTTTCTGCCGCCTTCATTAGTAAATTAGTAATTTAAAGTAAGCCTGCATCATTTGATATTTAATTGTATCAGAATTCAAGTTTTAAACTTGAAACGAAAAACAGAGAGTCATACAACAAGAATGTTTACCAGGCATTTACTAAGGGAATTTTCAATATGGTCATACATAAATACAGTCATGTAGTACAGAATATTTTTTTCTATGACAGTATGTGTTTACCCATCATTTTCAGTGCATGAGGTTTAATTTTGACACTGATTGGTTCAACAATAACAAGTGGGTCAAAGTAACAGTCCAAGTGAGAACTACCTATTTTTAAATGTAATGATCAACTTTGTCATTGTCAATCAAAAATTGACATGCTCCGCCCTGCACATTGAAAAAAATCAGACTATAAGTGCCTGGAACTTGAGATTTTGAATTATTTCTTGGGCATTCTCACTAAAGAAATCTTCCGAGATCCTTTCACTTTGATTGGCCAAGCAGTTTCAGAGAAGAAGATCTTTGAAAAGTGTGAAGAGACTGGCCAAGGCCAAGAGATGACATTGACCTAAATTAATCACATACCTTCATCTACTCCATTAGTTGTTTGCATCTACCACTTTTCAGGCCTCAGGCTGCAATAGTTTTCAAAAAATCCATAGTTTTCACTTTTTCCAATGTAAAAGCCTATGTTTCCAAATTTAACCTTGCCGTAAAATAGTTCAAGGTCATCCAAGGGTCATCATTTTATCAAACTATAATAAACTGAAGTCCCCAATGCTACATACCAAGTTTCGTGGAAATCGGCCCACCGGTTCTGGAGAAGAAGGTTTTTGAAGGGTTTTTACCATATATGGGCGTGGCGGCCATCTTGGTCATGTGATCTGGATCTCGCGATCAAACTTGAAATGCCACTACCTAAGGAGGTTCCACATAAAATTCCAACTAGATCAGCCGAGCGGTTTCAGAGAAGAAGATCTTTGAAAAGTGTGAAGAGACTGGCTAAGGTCAAGAGATGACCTTGACCTAAATTAATCACATATCTTCATCTACTCCATTAGTTGTTTGCATCTACCACTTTTCAGGCCTCAGGCTGCAATAGTTTTCAAAAAATCCATAGTTTTCACTTTTTCCAATGTAAAAGCCTATGTTTCCAAATTTAACCTTGCCGTAAAATAGTTCAAGGTCATCCAAGGGTCATCATTTTATCAAACTATGATAAACTGAAGTCCCCAATGCTACATACCAAGTTTCGTGGAAATCGGCCCACCGGTTCTGGAGAAGAAGGTTTTTGAAGGGTTTTTACAATATATGGGCGTGGCGGCCATCTTGGTCATGTGACCTGGATCTCGCGATCAAACTTGAAATGCCACTACCTAAGGAGGCTCCACATAAAATTCCAACTAGATCAGCCGAGCGGTTTCAGAGAAGAAGATCTTTGAAATTGTGGACGACGGACGACGGACGGATGGACGCCGGATCATGGCCATCGTATAAGCTCACCTTGTGAGCCTTCGGCTCAGGTGAGCTAATAAAGGGACTGATAAGCAGGAGATGGTCGATTCTTTCTTACACAATACAACTTACCATACCCAATGCTTGTACCAAATTTCATAATCCTATGTCGAGCAGTTCCTGAGAAATTTTTGACAGAAATTTCCTATTCAGTATACAGGAGTGACAGATGGTAAAACTACAAAGTGGAAAAAGAATGGAAAAAACAAATTCTAGCCATCTGATTTTCTCTTACACAATACACTTGGGCATTGTCTAGATGTATACAAACTTTGAAGAAGCTGGCATAAATAGGAGCTGAGAAATCTGTGACAGAATTTTCAATCAGAGAGAAAGAAAAATGGACGAATAAAGGGACTGATAAGCAGGAGATGGCTGATTCTTTCTTACACAATACAACTTACCATACCTAATGTTTGTACGAAATTTCATCATCTTATGTCAAATAGTTCCAGAGAAATCTTTGACAGAAAAAAAAGTTTACACACACAATACAACTTACCATACCTAATGTTTGTACGAAATTTCATCATCTTATATCAAACAGTTCCAGAGAAATCTTTGACAGAAAAAAAAGTTTACAAACACACACACACACACACACACACACACACACACACACACACTAACACATACACACACACACAAACATCTTCACAGAAAATTCAAAAACTATATACCCCCTATATACTTCGTATATGCCAGGGGTATAAAAAAGAAAGATTGGGCTAATGAATTGTTTTCTAAAGTGGAATGACTTGTATTTTAAAGCTGGGTCAATTTTCTTCTATTTTAAGTGGGAAGACTTGTATTGGCGGCTATTTCTCTTTGGAGCGAGTTGTCCTAATTCCACGGCGATTTCGCATTTCAGTACTACCGCTATTTGAAAGAAAAAAAATAACGCAAATATTGTAATTGTGTTTTTAATTTAATAAAATAAACCAGAGGACCAATGGTCCTGTAAACGCTCACCTGAGATCAGCTGCATATACCAATAAACATGTTTGAATATTATGGTATTTAACTCCAGTGCAGGGGCAGATGAAGCCCTTGGGCCATTTTCTTTTTTCAGAATCTTCAATATTCTGTCCATTTGCCAATTTCCTGTTGGCTTTTTCCTTCAAATGACATTTTAACAGTTTTCCCAATTCAGATGCATAGGCAACCCATGTTGACCTTGCCATAAACTTGGTCAAGGTCATCACAGGGTCATGATTTATATATACATTGGAGTACTTTAGCCATCGATGCCTCACGCCAAGTTTCCTTGAAATCAGTCTATTGGTTTCAGAGAAGATGATTTTTGATGGGTTTTTACCATATATGGGCATGGCGGCCATCTTGGTCATGTGACCTAGATTATTTATATACACATTGATTCCCCTATTCTATAAAAATTTGGCTTTGTTTGGCCAAGCGGTTTCAGAGGAGAAGACGTTTGAATATTATGGAAATATACATGTACATTGCCCCGGGGTGGGGGCACATGAGCCCCTGGGGTCCATTTTTTTTCAGAATCATTAATATCCAGTCCTACTGCCCATTTCCTGCAAGACTTTCACTTTAAATGACATTTTAAAAGTTTTCCCCATTCAAATGCATTGGTGACCTATGTTGACCTTCCCGTAAAATAGGTCAAGGTCATCAGAGGGTCATGATTTATATATACATTGTAGTACTTGAGCCATCAATGCTTCGTGCCAAGTTTCGTTGAAATCGGTCAACCGGTTCTGGAGAAGAAGATTTTTGAAGGGTTTTTACCATATATGGGCATGGCGGCCATCTTGGTCATGTGACCTGGATTATTTATATACACATTGGTTCCTCCTTCCCATAGATGCTTCATGTAAAATTTAGCTTTGATTGGCCAAGCGGTTTCAGAGAAGAAGATGTTTGAATATTATGATAATATACATGTATATTGCCCCGGGGTGGGGGCGGATGAGCCCCTGGTGCCCAATTTTTTTCAGAATCATTAATATTCAGTCCTACTGCTCATTTTCTGCAAGATTTTTCCTTTAAATGACAATTTAACAATTTTTCCCATTCAAATGCAAAGGCGGCCTATGTTGACCTTGCCGTAAAATAGGTCAAGGTCACCGCAAGGTCATGATTTATATACACATTGTAGTACTTGAGTCATCGATGCTTCATGACAAGTTTGGTTGAAATCGGTCCAGTGGTTCCGGAGAAGAAGATTTTTGAAGGGTTTTTACCATATATGGGCATGGCGGCCATCTTGGTCATGTGACCTGGATTATTTATATACACATTGGTTCCCCCTTCCCATAGATGCTTCATGTAAAATTTGGCTTTGATTGGCCAAGCTGTTTCAGAGAAGAAGATCTTTGAAAATGGTGGACGACGGACGGACGGACGGACGGACGACGGACGGACGACGGACGGACGGACGGACGGACGACGGAGCATGGGTATACTATAAGCTCACCTTGTGAGCCTGACGGCTCAGGTGAGCTAACAATTATAAGCATTTTGCAACTACAATTTCTTGATTTATCGATAAAATGTCGATTTTAAAAGTTTTTCGTGTTACTTTCTGGTGGCGTTTAACTCCGTTTTCAGGTGTTGTTAGGCACTTCCTGTTGACATCGTGGTTTATTTTGGAAATTTTGGCGAAGTATGTTTCTAAACGCAGAACCGTTTAATTTGCTGTATCAATTAAACTATTTCTTCCTTCTCTTTCCTAGATGTTTTATTTTCATGAATGCAGTTATTTTACTTGTCGATCATTGGTGTTTTGATTATCTTACATTTGCGATTTACAACTTTTCATCTTTTGTTCAATGGAATAGTAAATTCAACCGTTCGTACCTGTCAACACATATGGTGTATTGACCATGTCAACAACATTTACAAGAATTCAAAGTGTTTTGGTTAGGCGTTGCTGTTTTGACTTAATTAATCAGAAACAAGGTTACTGTGTGATTTTATTTATGCCATAGTCATTTGTAACCACGCCCGCCCTTCCTCCCCCCCCCCACCCACACACACACACAGGGAATAGTGGAGACTTTGACTTTTGGGTCAAGTAAATCCTGCTAAAAGCTCCACCCTGAAGGGACTGCTTGTTGATAAAAAATGGTGCTTCCCCCTGCAGCCTGATCCTTTTCATTTCACATCCCTTTATGCCTAGATAAACCAGACCCCTTTTATTTCTCCAGTACTGACCAAGTAGAACTTTGGTCAAAGCCCCGCTCATTTCTACAGCTATCCCCAGACTTTCTCCAGGGGTTTGGAAGCCGCGGTTACAAATGACGGACTAGTGCATTTATATTTATTATATTTTGTATCTTTTTCAGAGGAGAGCAGACTCAGTTAAGTGCAAACATGAATACAGAATATAAGAAGAATTTTATTGATGTGTATCAGATGTTTACACTGCCAAAACGCGTGATTTGTATCTAGTGGAAACATTGAGTGTTTTCCAAATGTTTCTTGGATATGCAGCTACTGCTTGAAACCAGCAACCAATATCTGACAAAAAAAGATAGGAAAAAACAACAACATAATTTGACAATGTACTTATGCAGTCAAATATTTAACAAAATGGAATTAATAAAGTAACATTATTTACTAAGCATGTTATTATTTGTGAATACTTGAAGTTTTCTACAATAATGCTAGTTCCGGGTGAAGTTAATCCTCTAAGAGTGTAAATATTCAATCATACCAGTCTGAATCAGTGATAATATACATAATTTTGCGGAACTTCATTCGCTTTGGAGGAGACAAGCACAAATGTGGACTAGGTCGCCTTTCTGTGGTGGTGTATAATTTGAAGACCCAACCCGAGATTGTGATTGTTCCTTCGAATATGGTAAACCTGATACTCTCTGCCTCCTGATGCTTGAAGGAGACTGATGGGTCATTCAAATGAGTGATTGGTGATTAGAGTAGCAGCAGGTTGAAGAGCCAGCTCAGAGTGAGTATCATCAGTGTTAATCATAGCTGTTGCATTTTTGTTTTCTGTTGCTGTTCATTCAATTTTGAGTATGAATTGATTCTCGTCATGTTTTAGGACCAGTTTCTGGAATGATATAGCATCAAACAGTTCTGCCATTTTTTATATATGTTGACATGGTTGATAAGGAAGACTAAAATGATGGCTTCATGGCATTAAAGAACAAGAAAAAAAAACAAAGGATTGCTTTGGTTTTTATTGATACTTTTTGTTTTCATTTTATTCGGATAACATTTGTATTCATCTGTGAAATTGATTTACTGTTCCAAAAATATTGATGTCAAGGTCAAAATCTAAATATAAACTAGACTTTGTCACAATCATGTTAAATAAAAAAATAGTCAATGCTAAACAAAACAGAAAATTATAGATTTTTATTTCTGTTATGAATTGTTATAATTTCCTTTGAGGCATGCAAATTAACAATTTATTAAATAAAAAGCTTTATTTTACAAGGTAAAAAGTATAGCTACAGTACAACAAAATCACTCAGAATGTTATTCAGAATTTTATGTTCACTTTTCTTGTTTTTATTCAAAGGGAGATAATCAAAATATAACTATGACTTGTGTATGCCAACATACAATTGTAAAAGGAACTATTTCAACAAAGTCAAATGGCTGAATTTTTGCAACTTTTTTGGAATGATTTTGTGATTTCTGAGGGAGGAAGCATCCCCGAGACAGACTTTTCAGTAGAAATACTTTCAGAGCATGTACTCAGAAGCAGTATGAAGACTTCTATAAACCAATTTTGTAAACATGTCATGTTTTTGTACTTTTAAATATCGACTAATCCACGAAAACGGGCGTGCAGGTCAACAAGCGAAAACAGACGATTGACAGCGGAGATTTTCGTTCAAGTCCGTTATGAGGGGAAGTGCGTATTAAAACATGTGCAATTTCTTAGCTGGTTCGTAGCTGAAAACTAGTCTAGTGGTAACGTGTCCGTCCTCCAATAATCATATCTTTTAATGGAGGTGGATGTTCGAAGCCTACGTTTTTTTTTTTTTTTTTTTTTTTGTTTTTTTTTTTTTGTTTTTTTTTTTGTTTGTTTTTTTTGTTAAGTAGACTTCTTGATTTTTATATAGATACCGTGCAATGTAGGTAAATTATTATTAAAAATACAGTTAATTCCATATAATAACACGAATGGTGGGTGTATGTATGTGTACATGACACATGTATGCCTCGTACATGCAGGTTGCACATGTACTAAGTAACATATAAAGAATTGATGCCCAGACGTGGAGTGATTGCTGCTGTCACGTTCAAGCCAAGGAAAGCGAGTACTGGAACTGACATCGCCGTTGAAGACGAAATCGAGCAGATAATAATACAGATCGACCAAGACACGGACGTCAGCTCAGACGAGGAATACAATGTTGTCGAGGATACAGCGGGCATGAACGCTGAAATTCGGCAAGAGGAGAAACCACTGACACCGCCGGAGAGGAGGGCGAGACCATAGAACCAGCTAGGGAAAAGGGCGAGACAACGGAGACAGCCGATGAAATTTTTCAATTTGCCGTGATAGCTATATGTTCTGTACATTGTAACATTATAGAAAATTTGAGGGCCCCCGCCCATTGGGGCCTAAAGAAATACATGGGCTGCTTGTATCTCCAGGCAAATCTTCTTTGCTACTGAATGACCATCTGATTACTGGTTATCCGTTCTGGTCTGAGCTTGCCCAGGAAAAGTGGTTTCCAGTCCAACATTCCATACCTATAAGCCTTTTTGGCTTGGTTGGATGGATATTTCAAGCACTTCTTGGATGTCATGACATCCTCATTTTGGGTAAAAGTCCCATAATGTGGAGGCAACGTCCCGACATGACCTTGGCTGTTGACTGGGACGTAAAGCACTAATTCAAACAAATTCAAACAAAAGAAAATTTGAACTAAATCATTCACACATATACAGACAAAATGTTTTAAATAAGTACATGTAATAATAAGAGGGAAATAATTTGAAACACACACACACACACACACACACAGAGAGAGAGAAACAAAAAACAACAACAGACAAACAAACAAACAGACAAAAAAAAAAAAAAAAAAAAAAAAAACGGGGTTCGAACGCACACACCAAAACGTGTATTTGTTCTTTGAGGAAACAGCGATACATGACCGTACCCTCACGGCTATATCTCTACCACGTATTGATAACACACCGTACAACCGGCGCCTTTGATGACAGATTATTAGCATTGATGACAGACGAATTGTTTTGGTTCATTAAGTAGGTGGGTGATGTTTTTTTGATTTTTAAACATTCTCAGAGAAATCCTATGGTGTTCTGTGACTGGTAATTTAACTTGTAGATGTCTAAAGAATTTACAGACGCATGATGAATACATACCTGTCACTATTTAGGCCAAACTTGGTCATCGTTTCAGCGTTTTCACAAGAAAAGTCACGAAAATTGGTTACCTGCTCAGGGCTGGCGTCTTTCTGTTGTTTTTTGCTGAATTTACTTATATACAATAAAACTTCTATCATTTAACTACATTTGTGCCAAATCTGAATTCGCAATTCTGTATTATAAAGAAATGGCATGCCCTCAAAAACAAAAGGTAGGCTGAAAATGGCTGCCTTTGTCTACAGATGAATTTTTAAGTGGCTGTCTTTGATGACGGTATGGGAATTTTCGTGGCTAACATTGATGACAGAATTAGAAGTTCAGAAAGACCCATCGAAAATGACATTTTTTGAGCTTTTGGTCTCAGATGAGGGACAAAATCATCTTCCACGTTTGCCACAAACACCAAAAATGTATTTTATTATTACTTTAAAAGAACTCTGTGTGCAATTAGTTTTTATCTAAATGATAAAACAAAAATAAAAACTGGGTTAATCTTTAACATTGAACATTGTTCAGTTATAGAATAGGTGGAACAACATTAAATTGGATTAATGCTTTTCTTTGCTTCAGACAACAAAGGGTAGTGGTAAACGGTGAGATCAGATTGGGCTCCCGTGGTGTCTGGTGTCCCTCATTGCACCGTTCTTGGTCCGTTATTGTTTTCTTTGTACATTAATGACATCTCATATTATAGAGTCAGAAATCAGACTTTTTGCTGATGACTGTGTTTGCTACCGTGAAATTAGGAAGGAAGATGATACATTGAAACTGCAGAGAGATATTGATCGGTTATGAAGTTGTGCAAGTATATGTGGTATGAGATTTCAACCTGTCAAATGCAAATGATGCAGCTGACAAATAAGCGCATAAGTAAAATCAAGGCTACTTATACCCTTGAGGGCACAGTCCTGGAAAGTATCAAATATCTTGGTGTAACTATTACAAATATTTGAAATGGAACACTAAGGCAAATAGGACTCTTGTTTACTTGAGAAGAAATCGGTATTCATGTCCCCTAAGTGTCAAGGAAGCAGCTTATAAAGGACCGGTACTGGAATACGGTAGCTCTGTTTTGGATCCTCACACTCAGTGTCTCCATGAAGAATTAGAAAAGGTTCAAAACCGTGCTGCAAGGTTTGTGACTGGAAATTATGTTTTTGAAACCGGGAGTATGACTGACATTTTGGGACAACTTAAATGGGAATCTCTTAAGAAAAGGAGGAAGGACAGTAGACTTATATTGTTATACAAAGGTCTGAAAGTTATGCAGCCAGAATGCCAATGGATGACCTTATCCACAAGACTAGGCGTTGCAAAACACTCTTTGTCATTTCAGATACCCCCAGTTAGTAAAGATGCGTACAAATATAGTTTCTTTCCCCAGACTATCAGGGACTGGAATAACCTCCCTGAATCACTGTTTTCCTCTGCTGAAATGTCAGACGATTGTGTGTCCAATCTCTGGTGAGAGCCAGGGACTAATTTTCCCCCAAGCACACCCCCTGGTGAGGTATTGTCATTTTGGCGTTTCACCAGTAAACTATTCTGATTCTGACCAGTTGTCAATCACAACCTTCAATGTATATTGCTATTTCACCAAACGAAAATCCATCATTCAAAGGTAATTACATTACGAAAACGCGCCTATAATAACTATACAGTAACTTTTTCAGCTGTAAAAATATGAAATTTTCAGTTGAAAACTTCGATATATTTTCTTATTTTTGCTCAAACCATAGATTGTGGCTACACGGTAGAACCACCTCGGCAAGGCAGTTCTAACGAGTACCTACAATCTAAGTTTTTGAGCAAAAATAAGAAAAATAGATAAAACTATGTTAACCCCATTTTCACTATATAAAAGTGGAGTTTACTGGGGTATAATTTTCTCGGACATGCTATCCTGATGTACCGACAGGGTGTTCCTGTCGACGTTCAGGCACAATAGGGTGAACGAGAAAACGAAGTGTAGCGCAGTGCAGGTTGGCTAGCTGATATAAGGTTGACACATCAAGGAGTGTTTATTCTTCAAATGAGGTTGTGGGTGCACCAGAACTACATATGAGCCGGTATTTTTCTTCAAAGCGACAATATGAGTCCAGTATGATTTTGACTCAACGTGGAAATTGATTTTTTCTTCTCTATTGCGACCATCCTCAGTGAAAATAGTCTTTTTTCAAGTATCTTAGTAAAATTCCGATCTGTCTACAACGTTAGCCACTAAAATTTGTCTGGTGTCATCAAAGACAGCCATGTCAAAATCCATCTGTAGACAAAGGCAGCCGTTGTGCAAGTACCTGTCATCTTTGAAGGCATCCAGTTGTTTTACATTGTCGAACTGGGGATTCAGATTTGGCAGAAATGTAGTTAAATGATAGAAGTTTTATTGTATATAAGTAAATTCAGCAAAAAACAACAGAAAGACGCCAGCCCTGAGCAGGTAACCAATTTTCGTGACTTTTCTTGTGAAAACGCTGAAACGATGACCAAGTTTAATTTTGGCCTTAATAGTGACAGGTATATATTCATCATGCGTCTGTAAACTCTTTAGACATCTACAAGTTAAATTATCAGTCACAGAACACCAGAGGATTTCTCTGAGAATGTTTAAAAATCAAAAAACATCACCCACCTACTTAATGAACCAAAACAATTCGTCTGTCATCAATGTTAATAATCTGTCATCAAAGGCGCCGGTTGTACGGTGTGGATAATAGAATCTAAACAAATTTAACATAATAGAGAAAACCTTCGGATTCTCCGGAAAACTCTCGGATTCTCCGAAATAAGGCGTACACTTTCCGAATTGCTATTTATAACATGTTTACCTATTTCAACGTTTCAAATGGAATCTGCGACCTATTGACATGACAATCAACATTGTGCGGATTATACACATCAGACTATTTTTCTAATCTTGATACTAAAGATATTGCTGGAGTGAAAGTTTTGAGAGGGTACTATTTTTTTTTTTTTTTTTTTTTTTTTTTTTTTTTTTTTTAAAAATTCTAGTTTGCTTAACTTGCTTTTCATTTTGAGGTGGCTGGGAAATAATCTTAAATTACATGACCATTAGGTATTCCCATTAAACTTTGCCATTTTTTCAAATTCCAACTTTTATTTTTTTCAAGTACCCCACCTACTTTTTGTCATCGGCGAACCCTTAAGAGCAAATAGTATCAAAATGTAAGAAAATAACTTTCATCGTGTGTCTAAGTTGTTTATGCATTAATAACATATATATATACCACGACACACGTCCGCTGCGAGTACGGTTTTCCGAAATGCACGAGAAACATCCAAAAAATTCTGATACCATGGAAACGAGGCCGGTGAACCACCACTTTTATTTCGATTTTAGTCCAAGGCTGCAATTATGTTGAAGCATGTGAAGTTTCACATGCGGGAATTGTAATGTTTCCCTTTAATATTGCGAAAATAATGATTGAGAATTGAGACACCTCAGCTGCGATAATATAACCAGAGGACCAGTGGTACTGTAAACGCTCACCTGAGACCTGAGATATATACCAAAAAACTTGTTTGACTAGAATGGTTATATACATGTATATAACCACAGGGCAGGGTCAGAGCAACCTCTGGAGTCAATTTCTTTTTTAAATCATAAAGATTCAGTCCATTTGCCAATTTACTGCAAGTTTTGCCCTTCAAATGACATTGTAACAATTTTCCCCATTCAAATGCATGGGCAACCTAAGTTGACCTTGCCGTAAAAAAGGTCAAGGTCATTCCAGGGTCATGATTTATACAAACTTTGTAGAGCTCCTTTGCCTAATGCTTCATGCCAAGATTCAAACCCATAGGCCTTCTGGTTCTGGAGAAGAAGATTTTTTAAAAGGTTTTGCTTTTTATAGCCATGGCGGCCATCTTGGTCATGTGACCTTGACCAATTATACAAACTTTCATTCACTCTTCCTAAGAATGCTCTATATAAAGTTTGGCTTTGATTGGTCAAGCGGTTTCAGAGAAGAAGATGTTTGAATATTGTGGTCATACTCATACACATGTATATAGCCCCGGGGCAGGGGCAGACAACCCTCTGGGCCCAAAATAGTTTCATAAACATAAATCTTCTGTCCATTTGCTCATTCCTAGCAAGTTTTTTTGCCATTAAATGACATTTTCCTATTTTTTCCCATTCCAATGCATGGGCGGCCTAAGTTGACCTTGCTGTAAAAGAAGTCAAGGTCATCTCAGGGTCATGATTTATATAGACTTTGTAGAGCTCCATTGCCTGATGCTTCATGTCAAGTTTCAAAATCATAGGCCTTCTGGTTCTGGAGAAGAAGATTTTTAAATATTTTTGCTATTTATAGCCATGGCGGCCATCTTGGTCATGTGACCTGGACCATTTATATAATTTTTTCCCGCTTCCTAAGGATGCTCCACATGAAGTTTGGCTTCGATTGGCCAAGCGGTTTCAGAGGAGAAGGTGTTTCAATATTATGGAAATATACATGTATATAGCCCCGGGACAGGGGCAGACAACCCCCAGGGGCCAAATTGTTTTCCATAAACATTAATTTTCTGTCTATTTGCCTATTCCCAGTAAGTTTTACCCATTTAATAGCATTTTACCATTTTCCCCATTCAAATGCATTGGCGACCTAAGTTGACCTTGCCGTAAAATAAGCCACGGTCATCGCAGGGTCATGATTAATATAAATTTTGTAGAGCTTTTTTCTGTGATGATTCATGCCAAATCTCAAAATCATAGGCCTTCTGGTTCTGAAGGAGACGATTTTTAAAGGTTTTTGATATTTATAGCCATGGCGGCCATCTTGGTCATGTGACCTGGACCATTTATACATACTTTTGTTCCCCTTTCCTAAGGATGCTCCACATGAAGTTTGGCTTTGATTGGCCAAGCGGTTTTAGAGGAGAAGATCTTTGAATTTGTGGACGGACGACGGACGGACGGACGGACGACAGAGAATGGCCACCCTATAAGCTCACCTTGTGAGCCTTCGGCTCATGTGAGCTAAACATAAATGAGCAATATTTTGCCACTAGTTTTCCTGATGATGTTGTATGCTCGCCTGGCATCATGATATGCAAAACTATTGATACATGTAGAGACTGTACCTTTTCTTTCTTTTTTTATAAAAACATAATTTATAAAGTCTGATCTTCTAGCTTATTTTATGAAATATGAATACGATGTGTGCATATTACGTACAATATAATTACTTTATTGGCAGAAACAGTGTATAAAAAGAATTCCGCCATGCACCTGTTGGTTAATTCGTGTCAGTTTAACAGAAAAATAATATTCTTTTTTTTTACTCAAAACAGGATGGGGGAACATAGAATTTTGTTCAAAATGCCCTGGTAGTCACAACAAGAACGCTGCTTTGAAATGTCCGTACGAATTAACAAACTGTCTTCTTGCAAGCATTTTCTCATAGGACCAAAAACCAACCGCGTGCAATTTAGATACGGTGTGCAAATCTTACTATAGGTTAATTAGCAAATTGGGCATGCCAACGCAAATACACAAGATAGCAACGTTTGCCTAATACATGCAAATTAACTCATGGGTTCCAAGAGATACAAATCTTATTTTAACATTTGCCTTTGCGTATTTTCATTTTAGATCAAATGTAGTGCAGTCAGCCACATTATTCATCATGGGGAGTGCGGTGGAGTAGTTGTAGAGCACCTGACTTTGATTCGAGCGGTCATTGGTGTGTTGTGGTCTTGAGCAAGGCACATTAAACCGCCTGAGTGCAATTTAATACCTAAGAAGCGGCGGCTCCGCCTCGACATGACTGAAAAACTGTTGATAAGGAGGTAAATCTCAAACTAAACAAATAAACTATTCATCATGCTTGATGAGGATTTCTGTGGCATTTTAATGATCTTTAATAGATATTCCTAGTGGAGGGATGATTACTGGTAACTTTAAATCTGTAACGGCTAAGCCTAACACTGACATAATAATGAGCCGCGACGCAAGAAAACCGGTCTTCGGGGTTTCCGACCAGGTCCGACACAAACCGGCCTGTACAAGCTCAGAAAAGAGCTAGACGCTTGAAATTTCGGATTCAAGTAGAAGAGGAATTGTACTATCCGAGTAGGGAAAACAAAGGCGCTGATCAGCTTCGCAGTTACTGTGAAGCTGATCTGCGCCTTTGTTTTCGCATAGGCAATAATCCCGTTTTCTCACGATGCGGCTCAATTCTCTTCTGCTGTCATAGTTGATTAGGCCCTTCTCATTGAAGTAGCACTTCCTGTTTTGCCAGTGCATTTAAATATACAGACAACTGAACTCAGAAAGTAAAATGAAGACATCATATTTCAATATAAAATTACACTGGCGATTAAACCAATGCGAATGCAATTTGAATTGGCTCACAAATTAATTTGCACACTGGAGTATCTTTGCACACCAAAGCAAATTTGCACGCGTACAAATTTGGTGCATGCGATTAGGAATTAAGATAAGGTGGGTTTGTGTTGGGTGTCAGATCATAATTTCTGGTCAGCAAACTCGAAAGCCTAATTGTCAACTTGAGACAAGTCTTTCAAAACAAAATATATATGAATGTTCCATTCTTCCATTATGGCTTGTATTGCGTAGAAAAACGGCAACAGTGGGTCTGTTCACCTAAAGTCTCGCTTGTACATTGTTTATTTTTCTCTAGATTGTTGTTTTCTTCTCACCAACAAACGGTGTCATGCAAAGACAGGGCGAATGTTAAACGTCTTGTTCAGAACACCGGAAAACCCTAAGATTGAAAACATGCACCCCACTTTATAAGGCATTAGGATTAAACACTACGTATTGTATACAATTTTATTTGTTTATAAATCACAAACTAAAAGTTATCATTAACACGTATTGGTTATACATGTAACCAAAACGAAGAAAGAAAGAAAGAAAGAAAGAAAGAAAGAAAGAAAGAAAGAAAGAAAGAAAGAAAGAAAGAAAAATAAGCGTTTAATGATTATGCGTACAATTAATTACCTCTATTGATTTTAAAAGCATTTTATCCACCAGATTGTTACTCTGAATTCTTCGTAACTTCCTAACTCCTTGCGAAACGTCGGCATTGTTGAGCTCTCAAGATCACCAAGGTGATTAACATCACTGCAACATTGTCTTTCACGCTTCATTTTCATATTTCTTAAGTTCTGAAAATTTCTGCTCATCTCTCCGTACCTTGTTCCACTTCGGCTTTCCTTATATTTGCATGCGTAGCTTCCATTTAACTAAAACGTTCATTTAAAACGTCTCTAGTTCGTGATAGCTTCTTTTTGTTTATTTTTTGATCAGCTGACAATCCCCTGCTTCTTCTAATTTTGTAGTAGCCCTTCCCTGCCTCTAGTCAAACATTTTCTTTAATAAACTGTTTTTTTGTTTTTTTTTTTTGTTTTTTTAAGATTAGGTTATCTCCCTTTTAAAATAACAAAGTATAGTTCTAAGGGAACTAGGCATATGTTATTTAACAACCATTAAGTCGAAATTAATTCAAACGGTTCTAAATGGTATATTATGAAATGATTGCTCAACCCAATGGCATAGAATAATTGTCCCTACGTCTTTTAAGTTTCCCGTGTATTAATTTATTGTTTTTTTCAATATTAAATCACACCAAAACACTATATGATTTAACCGCGGTAATATCTAACTTCAAAGTATTTAAATTGAAAGAAAACTCATGTTGTGCAATAGTTATTCAATCTTGGCGGAAAATCTGCTTATACAGTACGTTAATCCTTAAAAGGTTAAAAATGAAGGGAACTTTATTTAACCGGCTCATTAGAATGCATCGCACATTTTCAACTCAGTCAATTTGACAATTTACTGCAAGTTTTGCCCTTCAAATGACATTTTAACAATTTTTCCCATTCAAATACATTGACGACCTAAATTGACCTTGCGGTAAAATAGGTCAGTGTCATCACAGGGTCATGATTTTAGCGACGTACAGCGGCGCGCACCGAACGTACACCAAACGTACCCACCAAACGTACCCAACGCTTGACGTAACGTGTTTCTTATGTGTCTCCGACGTGTTCCTGGCGTATATTCAAGTTTACATTTTTATCCATACGCCCGGTGCGCGTGTGGCTTATACGCTAGTACTAGCTATATATAGTATGTCCCACAGCTCTAATAGATAAGGTAACAGAATTTCTTAACTCAAATTCTTTCCGATCAGGCTCGGTTTCTAAAGTTTATCTCCAGTATGTAATGCACGGTCATTTGTATCCCCGGCTCCTCTAGGGCCGGAGAATAGCGGTGTTTTTAACTTTTTAATCTTTAAAGCCCCGCTAAAAGCCCGGCACTTCGGGACCAGATTTGTGGTAAAATCCCCGAAACAACCACGGCTCCCCGGAGGCTGGCCATAAATGTAAATGAAATTGTTGCACTACTAGGCCACCTAATTCCTTACTATCACAAAGGTGTTTGTAAGCCACATGATGCTGTACAGTCATTTTCAAAATCTCAAGTTCCAGGCGCTGAAATGTAGTTATTTCCAATCGAAAAATAGGTTTCTATTGTCATTTTTGTAGGAACTCAGTAGCAATGTTACTTATGGGCGTACTGTGCTTTGTTTTGCTTTCTTTAATTTTGCTGCAGTACATGTATACTCAGGGTCGTATTCTTTAAAAAGTGCCCCGGTCACGATTCTTCAAAGACGTTTCATGATTGTTGAGTGGGGGAGAGCACGCGGGGGGCGGGGGGATTAGTATGTAGCAATGTTTGGTAGTTCCCTTCATACATCCTGCCAACCAATGTCCCTATAGGGCCCAAATTCAGCCAGTCAGTCAGTTCCAGCTGTTAATGGAAAAAAAACTCGAATAGGTTTATTGTTTACCCAGCATGCATACCGGGTTTTTTTTTTCAAATGCGTATTTAATCAAATTTTGTAATTCTTTACGGGGTCGCGGTTTATCAAAGATTGGCGAACACGAATACGCCTCTAACTGTCATAAAATGCCTCAATGTGTGAAAAGAGAAGTACAAACACGCGTACTGTAAAAACATTTTAGGGGGGTATTCTTGTTTTTATGACACCTAAGCCGCACCACAAGAAAATATTTCTTGTTTTTATGACACCTAAGCCAAACCACAAGAAAAATATATTTGACCGTTTTAATGAAAGGCCATATCTACAGCTTTAGCCAAACACCCCATCTTTTCACTAATTATTTATCGCATTTTAAATCAAACCTCCAGGCATTAACTGAGTCTGTCCTGTCCCGCTAATCCCGAATGCATTTTTATGACGCGGTTCTTCATGTGATCGAATAATGATTGATCGGCTTTATCAAAGTTCAACAGTATGTGCATAGAGGTACTGTAAAAAATCTTTGACCCTAAATTTCAATCAAACGCGTTTGTTTGTTTTAATTGATGCTTAACGTCCCAATCAACAGCTATGATCATGCCGGGACGTTGCCTCCATTTTATGGGACTTACCCAAAATTAGGATGTCAAAATTAGGGCTGAAATATAACCACCCAACTAGGCCAATACGGATGGTTTGACTTGAAATCACTTTTCCTGAGCAGGCTCACACCTGATCGGTTAACCAGTAATCAGATAGCATTCAATCAAACTTATTCAATTATTCAGCATAAATATAATTTCATCAAACGCGCAATGCATGCGATGTAATGTCTGTCTTTCTGTACAAACCATTGCTTGTAAAATGTATAATTTGTGTGTTATAGTTAAAATTATTATTTCCCTTGCGCGACTAACGACTAATTATAAACGAATGTGTGGCCAAAAAAAAATAAATAAAATAAAATAAATAAATAAAAGAAAATCGGGAGATTCCCGAGAAAATCCATCCAGCACACCCGCAAGCAGAAATTGGTTATTTCACCGCTGTGTCTGGTGTGGGTTCGAGCCCCGCACTGGCCACATGTGAGACAAGCCAAGTTCTGCTTGCGGATGCGCCAGATGGTTTTTCTCGGGGTTCTCCCGTTTTCGCCCACCTACTGATTGGCCCGTCTCATATGAGTTGAAATAATCTTGAAAGGGACGTAAAACTGAATGCGAAAAAAAAAATAAAATAAAAAAAATAAAATAAAATAAAAATAAAAAAAAATAAATAAATAAATTTAAAAAATGGCTAGTATCACATGCCTGATGTGGGGCTCGAACCAACACCAGACACAGCGGTGAGAAGGTCGAATGGTTAAGCGCGTAAATGAAATCAGCGCTCTTAACCACTCGACCATCGACCATGGGTCGCTGTGAAATTTTTAAATTTATTAAAAATGATTAATTATGAAAACGATTAAAATTTTTAATAACCATTCATAATGAGTTTGTTCAAATAATATTTTTTGCATTAAAAATATTAATTTATTTACGGAGAAATGTATACTCTCTTTCTGATTGGTCAGTATTAATAGGCCTTCATATATAAAGGGTTTTCCCGTTTTGGCGCCCACAGTTTGAATAGATTTCGACAAGGCGAAACGTTGATGTCCATGTTTTGAGAAAATTTTGCGATTCTTTGTCGATCGTCAGTCAGCTCTGTTGTTCTCTGGCTTAGCTACAAGATCCGTTCTAAACTGTGGACGGAGATGACATCAGGTTCTTGTTAACCACGAAATCCAGGACTTAAAATCCAGGTGACTTTCATAAATGGTGCATTTTTGATCGCACAAGTGATTTATGTCTGAGAAAAACAAGTCCAGACATTCAGTGAGACCATTGAGAAACGTTGCTAGACTTAATTATAAAGCCTTACATCACGGGAGAGTCGAATTAAGCAACAAAATGAGTGATGGTGAGATAGAACATCATCTGGACCGTTCTAAGGACGGTGAAAATATCCCATTGGGGGCCTCTGGGGGTCCTGACGATTTACAGGGCGGGGAAACCCTTCAGCCTCGTTCTGGAGACGATTACGAGGAGGATTTAGAAGTAGTTCGCATGCAGAGGGACTTGAAATCGTTGCAAACTGAGGAAAAACAGCTAACGCTAGCAGCTAAGAAAGACAATCTGCGCAGACAGCTAGAGGCACAACGACAAAAAGTACAGAATTTGAGAGGTATGACTCCTGTGTTTGTGTCTGACGTTAATAGAAATCGCGACAAAAGTGATTCTGCAAAGTCGAAACGTTCGGTGCCTCATGAGATTCACACGGTCCGTTAAATTGGCTGTGATCTTGATCAGTTGACAATTCAGCAGTTAAGGGATGATGATCAGCTAAGACATAAAGTTCAAAGAGAACTTAAAAAGCATGGTTTACTAGACGACATGTCAGAAAGTAGTTCTGAGGGTAGTTCTTCTGATAACGATTCAGGTGACGGTGAAAATAAGAAAAAGAAAAAACATAAACATAAGAAAAAATCAGGCATAAATGCTAAAGCTTCTGATAAGGTTCGTTATCCTCATAAATGGCCTCATGCTCATCTTCAGTATGAGCATGTTAACAAACAAGTTAAGTATGATGAACTTGACTTCAAATTATTTGTAGCAGGTGAGCTTGAGATCATATCTGAGGATAGTATTTCATCAACGGAACGACAGGGAAGACTCAAACTATTAAAAAAGATAATTTATTATTATGCTACCTATGAATTTAAAGGCTTAAAAGCTTTCTACGCTGCTTGGTTGCGTGAAATTGAACTGTGGAAAAAGACATGGGCTGATTATTCACAACAAATGGAAAATGCCATTTTATCTAAATATGTTTTAAAAGGCTCTTCTTCCAAAGCACAAGCTTTTAAAAACAGTGACAGGACAGCTGGTGGAAAGCAGACTGATGAAGATAGAACATGAAGATAGTCCATTTGGACACAGTTAATGGTCGTATGAGACTTCAGTCTCATATTTGCGCCACTTGTTGGCTTAAAGATAAAGTAAAGCTGGAACATCCAGAGTGCTCCTCCAGCTGTCCTCATGCCAACCACTGACTGAAAAGTGGTATATTCCATTGCGAGTCTTCGAATGGAATTTCTGATGAAAAGCAGAAATTGGTCAATGTATTTTTCCCCAAATTTTGTATACAAGAATTTAAATCATCAAGCAATCTGACTTCTTCTGCTTCAAATAGTTCAACCGTTTCTAATGTCAAAAAATCATTACACATTTGTCAACATTCACATAATTGCAAAATATGCATTGCTGCTGGAAATAATTCTTCTAAATTAGATAGAATTGAAAAATTGTTGAATATTCATCATAAAGTAAAGGAATCTGGTCTTCCGAATTGTTTAGGTTGCAAAATTAGCATCAATGAAAAAATTAATGTTGAGTATATGAGGTCTTTATTGACAAGTTACAATGATATAGAAGTATGTGATCTTTTAGAATATGGCTTTCCATTAGGTTGTAGGGAAAATGAAATGCATTTGACTTCTATTGAAAAAAGTGATTTATGGAAATGTAAAAATCACAAAGGGGCAAATGATTTTCCGGACGACATACTGATGTATATTGAAAAAGAGAGTAATTCTAATGCTATTCTAGGTCCTTTTAATTCTAATCCATTTCAATCAGGTATAAAGATTTCACCCCTCAATTCTGTTCCAAAAAAGGACACAACTGAAAGAAGAATTATATTAGATCTTAGTTATCCATCAGGTGCAGCCGTTAACGATTTTATTAATGATGGATGAATATTTTGGTAAGAAAATAGATCTGGTTTATCCAAAAGTGGATGATTTTATTCAATTAATCAAAGCTAAAGGGAGAGGGTGTCTTCTTTATAAGTGCGATCTTCGTAAGGCTTACCGACAAATAAAGATTTGCCCTAGCCAGTACCATTTAGTTTCGTATGTTTGGAAGAAACATATCTTCTGTGATACAGTTTTAAGCATGGGTACAAAATCTTCAGCATATTGTTGTCAAAGAGTAACAAATGCCATTTCATTTATCATGTTTTAAATTGGTATCTATATTCTTAATTATCTTGATGATTTAGCTTCAGCTGAAACTGCTGAGAATGCTTACTTTTCCTTTAATACTTTACGTACAATTCTGAGAAAATGTGGCATCGAAGAGGCACAAAATAAAGCTTGTCCACCTAGTACAAATATGGTTTTTGTTGGAATTTTATTCAATACAGTAAAAATGACAATAGAGGTGACACCAGAACGATTAAATGAAATTAATTTCCTTCTTTATACTTGGCTGAATAAAGAGGTACAAGTAGGCAAAGATCAGGAAAAGGCGCAATCAGAAAAAGATTCCCACTCCAAAAACCGAGGTGGGAAAAAACCAAACCAACAATCAGGCACTTATACCATGAAACATATCGTAAGCAGAATGAGCAGCTATTTTCCCAATAGGTGGCCAATCAGTTACCTTAACTTAACTAAAAATATGAAAACATACATAAGGCGCCAACAGCACAAAAAATTTTCAAACACCAACACATAAAACGAAAAGAACCACCACAGAAGTATCGACTTGGAACGATCAGTAACACAAAGTTACTGGCGGGCTTAAACCGGTTTTACATGGCCATAACCTCACCCTCAGCTTCTGCAGTGGTTCATAACATTTAGTTAGTTATTCGGTCCTCGTGGTGAATCTCTAACTAGTCAATGAATCATCAAGAACAAACAAATAAATCATGATAAACATCCTGATGAATCAAAAACCAGGACTCACAGACTGAGTAAGCTGCCCGACGATGGAGAACATTTGAAACTGCTTCATTGAAAGAAATTCAATCTCTTCTTGGCAAATTAAACTTTGTCGCCGCTTGTGTTAGACCCGGAAGAATTTTCATCTCAAGAATGCTAAAATGGCTCAAAGTACTTAACAAAGGTGATAGCAGACATAAGCAAGTTCCAATTCCAAATTATGTCAAAAAGATATAAGATGGTGGTATAAATTTTTGCCTATTTATAACGGAGTCTCTCTTATGTTATTTGAAGAGTGGTGTAAACCCGACGAGATTTGCTCTAGTGATGCTAGTTTACAAGGTTGCGGTGGTTTTTGGCAAGGAAATTATTTTCACACATTCTTTCCAAAAGAATTTAATAATAGACATCATATCACCACATTAGAAATGTTTGCTGTCATTATTTGTTTAAAACTTTGGGGACATAATTTCAGGGGCAAAAGAATTCAAATGTTCTGCGATAATCAAAGTGTTTGTCAAGTTGTAAATTCTAGGAGGTCAAAAGATGAAATTTTACAAGATTGTTTAAGAGAAATAGCATTTTTAGCTGCTATACATGAGTTTCAAATTAGGATGGTACATCTAGATTCTATGTCAAATCGCATCTCAGATTGTCTTTCAAGATGGGATTTAGATTATTCTTATAGAGATAATTTCTTTGCTGCCACACAGAATTATGACCTGGTTGAATGCCATGTTCCTGACAGTTTCTTTGATTTTGTTCATTCTTGGTAACACTTATGTGTTTTTCAGACAAACAAATGAAGACTTTAAAATCAGACCTGAAAACATCAAGACAGAATGCATTTGCAGACAGTACAACCAAGAATCTTAGAACTCAGTGGGAGTCATTCTTGTTATTTTGTTTTTATTTCAATTTATCTTATTTGCCTGTAGATACAGAAACTTTGTGTTTATATTCACAGTTTTTGAGCAGATCCTTCAAATCTACAAATACTATTAAGAATTACATTAGTGGGATAAAACTATGCATCATATATTAGGTTTTTCAGTTGACCAAATCAATGATTTTTACTGAATTTAAGTATTAGAGGTATTGCTAGGTTACACCCACATTGTGTATAAAACAATCAAAAGCAATCACACCAGAATTGTTAACTAAATTCTCTCTTCTACTAGATCTGTCAAATCCTAAAGATAGTGTTTTCTGGTGTTTATTTCTTTTTGCCTTCTTTCTATTTGCCAGAAAATCAAATCTAGTTCCTACTTCTATAGCTGATCTGAAAAAAGAGAAATGCCTTTTCCTTAAAGATGTACAAGTTCTTGAAGACCATTTGATTGTTTCTTTTCGATGGTCTAAAACTATTCATTTTGGTGAAAGGATATTACAGACACCTTTGGTAAAAATACCTGGGTCAGTTTTATGCCCAGTTAAAGCTTTCACCAATATGTACAGTTTAGTTGATATCCAGGAAGATGATCCATTATTCACTTTACCTAACAAAAAATGCATTTTTATAAGGATTTTCAGTCTAAATTGAGACATTTGATCAAAGCGATAGGCTTAAATCCTGATGAATTCAGTTCACACAGGTTTAGAAGGGGAGGTTGTACATATGCCTTTAAATCAGGCGTCCCGGCTGATTTAGTTCAGTTACACGGCGATTGGCATTCAGATGCGTACAAAAAGTATCTAGAGTTTAGTCTGGAAGACAAAATGGGTGTTGCCGAAAGAATGAAATTACAAATCTTGAAGAAGGCAAATTAAAAGCTGTTTGAATTGTAAGCTGAAGTTGAGTACATCGGCTTGTACTTATTTTAAGTTGTAAATAAGAATTTTTATTGTATATATCACTTTCAGTTTCCTCTTTAAGTTGCTGAAATCATTCTTTTGTTGACTTCAGATGACTCTTAGGCACTTTGCAAAGGGATTCTCGCAATAGCCTGTGGCGCTATTGGTGTAATTTTTTCATTCTGAGATTTCAATATGAGATTCATTTCAGATCTTGAAAGGAACTCACACATAGTCAGTTGTTTTATATTAGATTCATATGATATTTCAGATTTCCACTCCAGGCACTTTGTACGGGGTTTATTCGCAATAGTCTGTAGCACTATTGGTTTATGTTTTGTTTTCTGAGATTTCAGATGAATTTGCTGTAGATACAAGTGTAAACTTAAACATAGTCAGTTGTTTCATAATAGATTCATATGATATTTCAGATTTCAGCTCCAGGCACTTTGTACGGGGTTTATTCGCAATAGTCTGTAGCACTATTGGTTTATTTTTGTTTTCTGAGATTTCAGATGAGTTTGCTGTGGATACAAATGTAAACATGTATTTTGACATTGTTTCGTTTTACATGCTTTATGACATGACAATTGATCATATTTTTTTTTACTTTTCCTTTTTCTTTATTATAGAATGTAGAAAAGTGACGATCATTGCCGACTCTATAGCTAAAAACCTTTATGGAATGGATGGAGTTACCTTACAAATCTTCTGTGGAGATACCATTGCTAAAATTGCTTCTAAAATTGATTCTGGTGAGGCAAGACTAGATCCTTTTGACTTTGTTATAATACATGTGGGCACTAATGATATAGACAATAGGGCACCATTTCATAATATCATCTCAGATTATGGCAACTTAGTGGGCATTTGTAAAAAAAAGAAGCCCTCAATCCAGATTGTGCTTTCAGCTATTTTACCAAGACCTAAAGATCATGTTGATCCTGATTCAATGATCAGAAGAGTTAACAAGTACTTAAGAACTTTCATGAGCAAGTCAATGCGGTTCAAGTTCGTATGTACATATAAACCATTCATGTTTGCCGGGCGTGTTCGCAATGAACTTTTTGCAAAACGTGATAAAGGATTGCATTTGAATACGGAGGGAACAAATACATTGAAACGGTTCCTCATAAGAGTCATTTCTACTTTGTAGACAATATGAAATTATTTAACTTGATGTAAAGTCTGATCAGCTTATTTACCAGTTAATGCTCATGTGAAGTCTAAAAGCTGAAGTTCTTGTTTAATTTGTTTCAGCATTTGATGATGAATTAGCCTTTAATTGACTGAGATGTGGGTTTCGGTTATACCTTTTTTCTTTCATTCGAAAGATTTTGCATTACGATTAAGTGCATTATTTATTCTATAACCGGTATGAGTGTCGCGCTCCTTTTGGCAGTATCAACACAATACTCCCAACTATGACTATCACAAAAAGATTAGGAATTACATTAACTCCCCTTAGGTTGCATGCCGCGTCTACTGTACGGATTCCTCATTCAAATAACAATTTTCAAAATGTATTACCTACTGTTAGGGTGACACCTCTTAATTTATTTTCGGCATCTACTGTTAATCTACACGGAGCTTCTAATTCTAATATGTTTTTTAATAAGCTTCAGATTAGGTTATCTCCACTCAAATCACCAATTTTACGTAAATATATTAATCCGTTCAAGAGACCTGGAATGTACCCTAGTATTTCTAAGTGCAATGCCAAGAAGTGCAACTGTTGCAATCATTTATGCTCTAAGACTACTATCACTTCATCTGTGAATGTTAGGACATTTTCAGTGGTTAATGATTCTGATTTAGACTGAAAATCAATGGATCTTGTATATGTTCTTACTTGAAATACAAACAATTGTAGGATGCAATATGTTGGACAAACTTGTCGAACTTTGCAAAAACGATTTGGTGAACACTATCGTAGAATCAGAAAGCCCAAAAATAATGATACTTTTCTGTACCAGCATTTTAAGCGCACTGGTCATTCTCCTGATGATGTTAAAGTTCAACCAGTGGAGAAAATCTCATATGATGAAAATTCTTCAGTTAGATTCAAAAACATTAAACGATTTGAAACTGAACTTAAATGGATAAAATTACTGCAAACACCCTTTCCACTGGGATTTAACGACAACATTTACCATGAAGGCAATATTTCCAAAATGCCCGATTTTGATGTACTTACACTTTCAGAGTCTCGTAAACGTAAATCTAGATCTCATGGTATACGGAAAAAGGGTAATGACAAACGTAAACGGTGCGCTGCATTGAAATTGAACATTTCCCTTAATGATTTAGCTGTTAAACTAAAAATTCACGGTCGACATCCAATGCTGTCTTATCTTAGTTCTCTACCTATTGCTGCATTTCGTTTCTTGGACACAGAGGCTAATAGATTTTACGATAGAAATCATCAAATGTATGACGCTGCGCTGTTAACAAGATGTTATACTCAGCATGCTCTTCGTCCATTTATCGATTCCGAATCTAATCACATTAGAGGTTCCTCTTTCTCATTTATTTGTTCGCTGCTCTTAAAGGATCTCAGTTTTAATTTAAATTATCAAAATTCCTTTCATCAATGAAGGAATTGACTTTATTGATTTACCAAGCATATTCCAGGATAAATCAGTGATACAGTCTATACCTACCTACTTCCAAAATAAATTCAGAACCTCCTATTATTTGTTACAAATATAACAAACCAATCAGAAATACTATTTTTAATTTCAATAAACTTGTTTCTGATCTTGATATCCATGCTAATACTCCTAAGTCTTGAGATTGTAAAGATTCGCAATATGTTTATCAACCAGCTGGACATATAGTAACTGGAAATTTAAAAATATTTTCGGATTCTAGAATTTGCAAAATTGTTTCTAAAGGTCCGAAATATAGATTCCCTTCCTACATTAATTTCGACAAATGTAGAGAGGAGATTGCATCTGCGTTAAATGATTTCGGTAATCGATGGTGTAAACGAGAGGGTGTTGAGGATAATGCTCTTTAAGAATGGAAAAGAAGTATCTTCACTATCGTGGATAAACGTATTAAGTTTTATTCACAAAACACTAATCTTCTACCTCCTAAACCCAAATCGTCATTTAGGCATTTGAAACAGGGTATCCAAGAATTTCATAGAAAGTATGTCTTGGTTCTGGCAGATAAAGCCGCAAACAATGTTGTTGTCGTTTGTAGGCTTCACTACGTTAACACCTTAAAACAGGAGCTTGATGGTACCAGGGCTTATCTGGAGACAGATACTGATGAGGTGTCTGTAGTAAATGCCCACTTAAACGATTTACCTGTTAAATTTTCTGTTTGTGTCAATGAAGGCCAAGACAAACTTCCTACGATGTATTGGTTACCTAAGCTTCACAAAAGACCATACAAAGCTAGATTTATTGCAAATTCTAACTCTTGTACTACCACTGAACTTTCTAAATTATTAATTTCCTGTCTTACTGCTATCAAAGCTCATGTTATAAGATACTGTGAGACAGTGTATGAAACTTCAAATAAAAATTGGTTTTGGTCAATAAAAAATTCTGGTGAGGTGCACAATAAATTGAAGTGTAGAGGGTTCCGTGCGACAAGCTTGTACACATATGATTTTTCTACTCTATGTAGACAAATGGTTTTGCGCGTTTGCGAGATGATCGCGCAAGATTGCGCAAATTTTGCGAGTGACTCGCGAGTCACTCGCGAGTGACTCGCGAGTCACTCGCAAGTAAAGATAATCCCCTACGCGCAACCACGCGCAACGCGCAGATGCGCGTACGCTCAAAGCATCGCGACAACTGTACTGTATGCAAGCAAGAGTTATGGTTTTTTAGCACGACACATCATCTCATCATGCTTTATAAGTGTACCAAGTTTCATTGGAATATCTCTTACGGTTTTCGAGTTATATAGCGGACACGAAATTGTATGGAAAATAATCAAAGGGAAATAACTCATAAAATACTCAAGCCAGAGTTATGGTTCTTATGCATGACACATCGTCTGATCATGCTTAATAAGTGTACCAAGTTTTATTGAAATATCTTTAACGGTTTTCAAGTTATAGAGCGGACACAAAATTGTACCGAAAATAATCAAAGGGAAATAACTCTAAAAATACTCAAGCTAGAGTTATGGTTCTTGTGCATGACACATTGTCTCATCGTGGTTTACAAGTGTACCAAGTTTCATTGAAAAATCTTTAACGGTTTTCAAGTTATTGAGCAGACACGATTTGTGACGGACAGACGGACAGACAGACGCACGGGGAAAAACAATATGTCTCCCGACCCTGTCGGGGGGAGACATAATTAACTAAATTACTAGTCTAAGTCCCACATTCAAAATACTGTTAATTATTATCCATCAATTTATTGCTATTGCATGGACTTTCCAACCTTCTCATTAATTGCTAGAATCGGGCCTTTGACTTTGTTTAAAAATAAACTTAGTGGGTAAACCTGTCAAATCGGGGGGAAAATGCGCTAGTTAGATCATCTTTCTTAAAGCCCCTATCTCACTGGAATGCGACAACTAGAGACTAGTTTGCGAACAGTTTGCGACTATCAAGTTCGCGACAAAGATTGACAATATAAACACAACTTTCACGTTGCAGTCTCATTGAAAAGACATTTATGTGACAAATTCGCGAATTTTGGTCTAATTTTGAAAATATATCTCGCAAATGTTGCGTGACATTCGTGAGAATGAGTTTCTCCTCAAGAATCCAAGTGTTCTGCTGGCTTTAGTACAGATATTATTGATATGGATTTGTGACTTGCTCAAGGCCACGATGAATGGCGCCCCGGGTGAGGATTGAACCCGAGACCTGTGTGACCGGAGTCCACCACTCTTCCCTGCACCAGTCCGCTCCATACAGTTGCGGATTTAGATGGGGTTTAAGGGGTACGGTCGAACCCCCCTCTGCCTCTGGACCAAAATTATTTCAAGAAATTTATGTGAAATTAGGCAAACGAACCCCATTTTCTACAATCGAACCCTCTTTTCAGAAATCCTTGATCCGCCCCTGCCATATCATTTCACAAGAGTAAACTAGAGTTTCCGTAAACCAAAAGTTCAAAAGCGATGACATTTTTCAAAAGCTTTAACTTGGGCTTTCTGAATTACGGGATACAACTACGGATTAAGTTCTGTAACAATTAAACGACTCTGAAACGAAGTTAGCCTCGCGAATTGTAAGAAGAAGGTTGAAAGAATAAAATACTTCAGTCTTACATTTTTCCACGCCAGAAACAAGGCTAGAGACGAAATAAAACAGTGTAGACGATCTGATCTGTCCGCCATTGTGATTTTAGATAGGCTATTGGCATAGTTACCTGGTCATGTGGAACGTTTTGGACTTCTCGGTCTTTTTCCCTATTTTTTACCATTCTAAAAATAAATTATTTTTGATAGACGGTCTGACCAAAGCTTTTTTTTCTTCATATACGAACACGTGACTTATACACGTGCTACCATTAAGCGCCACCGAGTCTGCCTGCGGCAGCCTGTCGGTGTCGCGATTAAACTTCAATGCGCAACATGGTAACTTTAGGGTTTGTTAATACAAATAAAATTATCCATTATTTAACATAAATACAAGCGGGTAACGTAACCAGCAAATTGTTGGTTATATCTTATATCACATACATTGCTTATGATATGACAAAGGTTTCTAAAGTAAGAAAACCATGTATACATAAAATATATCAAGACTTGATTGATTTGTGAACGCCAGCATTTAACAAATGACATTTCCAATGATATGGCACTGTTCATCTTGTAAACTTTGAATTAGACGATTATTATGCATCAGGAAAACATGCCGAGGAAATAAAGACCCACTTAAGCACCACTTTTATAAAGCAAAACTGAGGTATGCAGGGGTATTCGTACCTATTTTACTTATTTTTGCTCCAAAACTAAGATTGTGGGTACTTGTTCGAACCGCCTTGCCGAGACGGTTCTAACGTGGACCAACAATCTGTGTTATGAGCAACTATAAGAAAAAATCAATTTTTTCTGCTTATATATATTTGTTTACAATTTTTACAACTTGAGAAAAAAGTGTATATTACATGGGCATGTTTTCGTAATGGGGACTTTATAAATGCTACTTTACAAGTTGTGAGCACCATCTGAATAATAATTATATTAGTTATAAAAGTAACGTAATTAACAACAACAACAACGACGAAAATAGTGCAGTGGAAAAAGCTTCTAAAGCACTCTTAGTGTCATATCCTGCAGAGGAACATGTAAAAATTAGGTTTCGGCACTTTATGAATCATATTTCCTGCATCCCATGTATATTTATGGAAGGTAACGTATACAACATATAAGAAAAATGCAATTAATAAAATTATGCACATGACCCATGTATTAGTTACATCGATAGCTATATCACTGCTGGTAATCATGTGACTGCAAACGTATACATGTACACCATAATGTAAACACATTACGTCATCAGTTTTGTTTTCTTTTAAAATAACTTCCGAATGAGCATGTTGATTGCTATGAATCCTAGCGCAGTCAATGCCCAGCCCCATTTGCAAGATATTGTGTCCATAGTGTGTGCCATTTAACGAAACCATTGTTTCAAACACTTCAAAACTTTACTAAAATACGATGTTACCATGCACACTAACGACACATTTTCTTAAATATTTCAAATATTTTATGTTAATCGTGACCATGTAATTCATAACTACTCGTTGTATAAAAATGTACTGACGTCGTTTCTGAACGCATAAAAGCAAATTCTGCGACTTGACAAATAGAATACTTAGTCTAAATGGATACCTTGCATCAAATTGATTCCTCCCACACATATTAACTGACATCTTTTTTTCTGTCGGTGTTTGCTACAGAATACATGATATTTAGGGAAACGGTGGTAAGGGGAATTGGGCTAAGTGAACATCTGGGGCAAGAGGTCACATTTGGTTTATTTATTTAATTTTTTGTACAAACGGCATATTACAAACAGCAATACAATAAGTGACATGCATGGATCATACAAATGGGATTCAGAAAAAATGTCTAGGACTAATTCTAATCTGTCCCCCAAAGAGGTCACATTAACACAGAGATAGATCTTAAATCCAAGTCCTCTCGCTCAGAATACAGATACAATGTACTTCCACTATTCCAGTGCAATGGAATGTCTTACGTAGAAGATAAAGGTGCACCAGATTTCCTGGGCTTAATTTCATTAATTCGATACATTGCTTTTGATTCACGGCATATACGGGGAAGGATTCCGGACAAATACACGATTTCCGGGATTGATTATAAGGTTTGACCGGAAAAAAAGTTTTGATCTACCTTAGGCTGTATGAGCGCCCCGTGCCTCAGAAAATGCTGGAACATACCTTCGTATGGACAGTTTGACTTAACGTGAGCAGCCTCAACATTTCAAATCGTAGACGCAATTGCCCAGATGATTATTCGGTGTCGGTGGCATCATGCAATTTAAAACTGTGTATCCATTGCTCACAACCCCGATACGCAGGTTACTAGTTCAAATTAATCTCAAGAACACAAAGTGCATGGTATTTCGCCTTTTCACATCGGGTTATGGTTAATTTAAAGCCCATTTTTGTCTTTTCAACATGTAGTAGCTTTTACAAAGAAATTTATTGGGTATTAAGCACTAATAAATATTCATTGTTTCTAAAGAAATAAAATACTTCATATTCGCAGTTTCTTGGCTAAATTGTAAGCAGCTGCATCCTGTATCGAAAGCTCCGCCCCATGTAATGAGACGGAGAGGCGTTCGGGAGAGCGGAGTTTTCCAGAGCGCCATGGGATCTAAATCAAAAAGTTTTGAAAACAGAGCATTCATGGCGTCCTCATTGCGAGCTTTAGACCAAACACACCTTACCCAATGGTGCCAATACCAGGGGGCTGGTGACCATCTCTATTTTCCGGTTTTGCGATTTGCATTATACCTCGAGGTGGAATTTCCCCTTTAGACTGGCCTGGACTTCAGCAGGAGGTGGTTTACATATAGAAGACTCCGATGAGATATAGTCCGTTTTCGAATTGATTGAATGGTGATTTGAGCGCGGTCGAGTTCGCTGAAAATTTGCTGCAGCGAAAAAAAAAGGTCAAGTTTTCAGCAAACTTGCTGCAGCGAAAACGGTCAAGTTAGAGGAAACTTTGCTGCAGCGAATTTTTGTCGCCAATTATTTTCGTTTTAGTCTGGTTATGAACGCTATAGACAACGATGATGAATGCCTAAAACAGAACTTTTCTATCCCACCTATGACAAGAGTTATGGACCCGAATTCCCTGCCAGCAGTAAAAATGAAAAAAAAAAATAAATGTCGAAGATGTTTTTCGTTTCAGCCTGGGTGAAAACAGACTGACTTTTCTATCCCACCTATGACCCTCGTTATACACCCAATGTCCCAACCAGCATTAAAAAGTTTAAAAAAATGTGAAGACGTTTTTAATCTGGCTGTAAGCGCTATAGAAAATGATTAGAAATGCTGAAAACAAAACTTTGTTTAGTTCCCTGCCAGCAGTTACAGTAAAAACTGTTTTGTCGCCGATCTCTATATTCGTAAAGAGATCTTTCGAAAGCAATATGATCTGCTGAGTGGATGTTAAACCCCAATCAATCGTTTCATACTGGAACAAATTTAGGATGTGCTACAACTGTCTTTTATCCGACAATTATCTATATTTCATACTTCTGGAATGGTCACATTCAAGTTACCAGAAACATTATGAAAACTTGGCCATGCAATAAACAGAGATTTTTTGAGCTTTGAGAATTGAAAATTTTCAGCTGAAAATTTTTGATATTTCATAAATTGTGGGTACATGTTAGAACCGAGGCGGTTCTAACGAGTACCCACAATCTATGTTTTGGAGCAAAAATAAGAAAAATAGGTATACCCCTGCATACCCCAGTTTTGCTATATCAAAGTGGGGTTTAAGGGGGTATACATTACACGGACATGTTTTCGTGATGTATTTTCCAATTTATCAAAAGCAGATAGATACATTTTGTTGTTTTCGCTTTTGCTTCTGTAATGGAAATTGGGGCAATAACTCGGGTCATAGGTGGGATAGAAATGTTCTATGTTTGGCATTCATCATCTAAAGCGCTCACTAAACGAAAAAAAATCTTCTACACTTTTGTTTCTAAATTATTAACTTCCTGTCTTACTGCTATCAAATCTCATGACATAAGATACTGTGAGATGGTGTATGAAACTTCAAATGAAAATTGGTTTTGGTCAATAAAAATTTTGGCGAGGAGCTCAGTAAAATGAAGTGTAGAGGGTTCCGTGCGACGAGCTTGTCAACATACGATTTTTCAACTCTGTATACCACATTGCCACATAATCTGATTAAAGTAAAACTACTCGATTTGATAAAGTGGACATTCAAAAGAAAATTTAAAAAAAAAATATGATTCAGTTTATTTGGCCTGTTATGACCGAAAAGCTTTTTTCACTTTCTCTGACCAAAGTCGATATACACTTTGGTCATGTCAGAATGTATGCGACGCCTTATTCTGTCTCCTGAATAATATACACATGGAAATAAGTTAGGGAACACCTGTAATTATGTGACTGCCAACTTTGGACTGTATATATCCTTCATTGTGAAGTTTAGGAAGACTGTTTTGACAATTTGTCAGAATCTGTAGTCTCCAAATTTGCTTCTATGTAAAAACTGTTAGCATCAAACATAAACTGCGGCGGAGAGCGGCCATCTTTGATTCAGAAATGTTTTGCTAAATTTAAGAAACGCACTGCTAGTCGTTGGGATAACTTCATTAATTGAACTCACGTTGTCTTAATTTTTCGTAAGCATAAAGCTGAGATATTGCTTGTGTAACTTTGAGCATAAATTCTTTATTTTCTGACCGACTTTCGGCGGTAGGCCCATACTTTTCCGGGGGGTAGGTTTAGGAATCTAAACATGTACGTACTGGTTATAGTGTCCTAGCGGAATTTTTCTTTTACGGCTTTGTTTGCAAAATATCCAAGAATTTTGTTTCCCATAGAAATCAATGCAAACTGTTGATTTTGTATGATCAGTTGGTTTGGAGATGAAGCATGAAGGTTTAGGTCATAAGTCGTTTATTCATTCAAAACGATCAGATTCAACATTTTATTCCTGTTTTGTTTTCAAAATATGAGTTTTGCGGAGTGCAGAACCAAAAAGGCAAACTTGTATTCTCAAAAACTGGGGTTTTTCGCATATGACATATTGTATCCTCCGTAGCACAAAGACATTTTCATAAATTGGTCTGTAGCTTGGCCAAGGTATGAAATATATGTGATAAAAATTTCAGTATCGCGAGAAAAAAGGAAAATGGACTTTTTTCCATCTTTCCCCAAGGGCTAAAAGTGTTCCCTAACTTATTCCTATATGATTCGGAACCAAGTTATGCGGACAAATTGTTGGAATCCCGATGGGTACAAATTGCGCCCCTCTCATGGCTGATCTATTTTTATACTGCTACAAAAGAGATTCCATGGATTCTTTTAATCATGACAATCAAGCTGATGTTATCGAGGCTTTTAATTCGACTTCTATATACCTCGATGACCTTTTGAACATTGTCAATCCTTATTTTTAAGGCATGGTCAAACAAAATCCCCTGAACTACAGTTTAATAAAGCAAACAACACAGATACCGAAGCCCCCTTTTAAGACGTACTTCTTTTAATTGCAAATGGATTAAATTTTGTTTCTTCTAAAATTTGTGATAAACGCGATGACTTTGATTTTGATATTGTAAACTTTCCGTTTTTGGATGATGACGTTCCTCGTCGTGTTTCTTATGGTGTATACATTTCGCAACTTATTAGGTTTGCTAAGAGTCTGCAATCATGTTGCGGACTATAATGCACGAAATAAATGTTTAACAGCATAACTTCTTCAGCAAGGCTATCGGTATCATAAACTTCGAAAAACATTTTCTCAATTTTATCGCAGACACTATGAATTGATTTCCAAATTAAATGTTGGGTTAAAGACCCTTTTAGGCGATGGCCTTTCGGAACCAGACTTTTTGGTGACTTGGTTTACAAATTTAAGAAATTAATAGGTGGAAGTGATTTTTCTTTTCAATTCATAAATCATAACACGCTACAGACGTATAGGATATAACTTTGATGTTATGCAACAGTCTGCATGCTTAGTTTTTAACCCAATCATGGTTGATAACTATGCTGCATTCGTTAATTGCACGCCGGTTTGTCGGTCGTCAGAGTCTATGATGACCCCGACATAAAGCTATTCATTCTAGTTGGTTGGGTTGGAGCTTCTTGTCTGTTGCTTGGCCCACCGGGGTTCAACTGGTGTTTTTCTTTTGCTCCGGACTTTCAGTAATTTATTTGGCGCCCAAGGATCTCCATCGCTGGGCAGCTTACTCAATCTGTGAGTCCTCGTTTTTGATTCATCATGGTGGTTATCATGATTTATTTGTTTGTCTATGATCATTCATTGACTAGCTAGAGATTCACCACGAGGACCGAACAACTAACTTAATATTGTGAACCACTGTAAAAGCTGAGGATGAGACTAGGTAACTGTAAAATCGATTTAAGCCCGCCAGTAATTATATATTACTGATCGTTCGAAGGCGATACTTGGTGGTTCTTATTGTTTTATGTATTGGTGTTATGTTTGTGCTGTGGGCGCCTTAACGTTTGTTATCATACTTTTAGTTAAGTTGAGGAAACTGAGTGGCCACCTTTTGGGAAAATAGCCGCTCATTCGGCTTACGATATGTTTTCATGGTTTGTTAATTTAGTTTTTCCCACCTCGGTTTTTGGAGTGGGAATCTTTTTCTGATTGCGCCTTTTTCTGATCGTTGCCTACTTGTACCTTTTTTCAATCTTTGTTAATGGAAAAATGCTTAGCTGCACGGAGTAAATGTTTATCAAATTCGACAGTGTATCTATGAATTTGTGCGCAATCTGATACGCGTTTAATCCGATTAAGCGCATCTCTCAGGTGAAACGTTTCACACGGTGCAAATGTTTTGAAAACAGCGTTACTATTTTTGCTTCGATTAATGCCGTTCATGACATGAATACTAATGGCAATATATCTTTAATGCACTGTTTCTATTTTAGACGTTCCGTGTGAAATTTAGAGGGGCTTTTTTGTAGTCTCCATTCAGTAAAAATGATGTGAAGTGAAACGAGACTGATATGGTTTTATTCACTAAATGCATTAACCAACAAAAACCTTAAATTAAATTTATCTTTCATTAGAAGATGATATTTCATATGTTTTTACACATATACTGAAAACTGTGTCATATATAGCTGTCTATATTATACTAGCCCATACTTCCAACGCAACAGAAAATATGGCTGAATTTTATAGAAATAAGTTATCCAAGCAAACCAAACAGTTAGTCGAAACAGGTCATCCAACATTTTGATATCATTATTTCTTTTTCTACTGATCAGGGATCAACGAGCTGTGTTCTGACTGGTCAAAAAGTTCAAGTAGGCAATGATCAATAAATGGCGCAACCAGAAAGAAAATCCAACTCCAAAAACCAAGGTGAGAAAAACTAAATTGACGATTAGGTACTTATACTAAGAAAACATATTGTAAGCCGAGTGAGCAGTCGTTTCCCAATAGGTGGCCACTCACTTACCCAAACCAAACTAAAAATATGAAAACGCGAATAAGGTGCATACAGCACAAAAAGTCAACACAAAGACAAACACAATAAGAACCACATCAGAAGGATCGTCTTGGAACGATCAGTAATATAAAAATATAAACAGGCGATAAGGAAAACATTTTAAGAAATATAAAACGTAGGTACCAACGTATAACATGTATAATGGAAAGCGGGGTTAGCAGCTATTGAAGTGAGGTGGCCACGGTGCTAGCTTTGACAGAATAAATAAAATGCAGAGGGCTAAGTGAACAGCTAAATGATATTCGGGTGGCCTTAAAGTCATACAAGATAGAACATGATAATGGAATAATGTGAATAAATGTGAACCACAGCAGCAGTCCTGGCTTGGGACGGTCAGCAATAAATAACTGTTGGGAGGGGCTTAAACTAGATTAACATGAAAATTACCTCACACACAGCTTCTGCAGTGGTCCACAACATTTTGTTAGTTGGTCTGTCTTCATGGTGAATCTCTAACTAGTCAATAAATTATCAACGAAAAAAAAAAAAAAAATGATAACTATCATGATGAATCAAAAATGAGTACTCACATATTCAGTAAGCTGCCCGACGATGAAGATCCCTGGGTGCCCAATAATTCACCGAAAAGCCGCTTCGAAAAAAAATAAGAAATAAAAAAAATAAAAATAAAAAACGTTGAACCCCGGTGGACAAAGTATAGCTTTCGGTCGGGGTCATCATAGAGTCTGACGCCTGACCCACCGGCGTGCAATTATAGACGACAATATAGTTATATCCTATTCGTTTGTACCGTATAATGATTTTTCTGAACAGAAAAGAAAAATCATTCCTTCAAATAATTTTCTTAAATTTATAAACCAAGTTACCTATTTTCCCGTTTTCAGGATAGTCTTGGCGTTTTGATGACTATGCGGCGTTGCATTTCACAATTCTGTGCCGTCTGTCCATTCTGGAAAACATTGATGCATTGGAAAATTCTGCCCCGATTTCTCACAGGATAACTCTGAACTTAAACGCAAAGCATTTTTGTGTTCGCACATGAGCGCCTATTCATTCAGTGCAAATTTAGGAAATCGCTAATTAAAAACAATAATTTCCATTCATGTTAAAATGCGAAACTGTCCAAATGCGTTGTTAAAAATGTTGCCAAGGTCAACTCCTAAGATCGTACCGATTTGGTTTAAATTGTGCTGTGATCCAATTTTCGCCTACCATCAACGGATTGCATATCATTTCATGATTCTGCTCAGCGATCCTCAAAATTTTAACCAACATGCAACGAATAGCACACTGCTGCACAGGTGCGTTTGGATGTCCAACAAACATCAAATGTTTGAAATAATGCCGAATACCTGCCAATTCACATGAATTTCGATTTTAACATACAAAGGTACAAAAAGGCAACGGTCAGGAAAAGGCGCAATTAGCAAGAGAATCCCTCTCCAAAAACCGAGGTGGAAAAAACTAAATTAACAATCAGGTACTTATACCATGAAAACATATTGTAAGCCGAATGAGCAGCTATTTTCCCAAAAGGTGGCTACTCAGTTACCTGAACTTTAGTAAAAATATGAAAACATACATAAGGCGCAAACAGCACAAAGAGTTTTAATACCGTGACATAAAACAATAAGAAGCACCACAGAAGTATCGCCTTGGAACAATAAGTAATATTAAATTACTGGCGAACTTAAATCGATTTTACCGGTATCTAAACTCACCCCCAGCTTCTGCAGTGGTTCACAACATTTAGTTAGTTGTTCGGTCCTCGTGGTGAATCTCTAACTTGTCAATGAATCATCAAGGACAAACAAATTAATCATGATAACCACCATGATGAATCAAAAACGAGGACTCACAGATTGAGTTAGCTGCCCGACGATGGAGATCCTTTGACGCAAAATAACTTACTAACTAACCGGTGGCCACAGCAACAGACAAAAAGCTCCGGCCCCAACCAACTAAAATAAATAGCTTTAAGTCAGGCCATCATGGATTCTGACGCCCGACCCACCGGCGTGCAATTAACGAAGGCAGTATAGTTATCAACCATGATCATTACAATTTCTAAATGTATTACCACCAATTGTTCTTATAAAATCGTATTTTGCCCAATAATCATCATGGATACACCTCTTAACCATAGTTTTTCAGCAATAACAGTCGATCACCATTTTAAGCCTTCAATGTGAATTTAAGGAATGACTTGGTCCAAACTGGCACTTATCACAGCCTTCGTAGTGCTCATGATTTTTTTTTTTTTTTTTTTTTTCTCATTTTATTTTACATCTTGATTTGGCAATTCGCTATTTCTGCAGACACAGTATTAGACATTTTTCACTTTTGAACGTAAGTTATGCTGGCGCGTGCGGTTACGACTTTCTGTGTGATGGGGGACGACTCGTGAGGGTATATTTGAGACGAAGACGAGGGGTGATATCACTGATATTAACAATTGCTCAGTCAAAACTACCAACAGCTCAACGGAGACGAATTAGATAAAACAGGGAAAAAATGCAGCAGTCTAGAACGTCTAGCTCTGTAGCTCAGTAGGTAGCGTCATACTTCAAAACCAAAAGGTCGGGGTTCGAGTCCCGATCGGACAACTTTTTTTTTCTTTTCTTTATTTTTTCTCCCCTGTGACAGTAAACTTATAAACTCTGAATAAAGCTTATGAAATAAAAAAATATATATTATCAGCTTATTATATTATTGGCTAATACAATAATCAGAAAATGCCCTAGTGCATTAAATATAAATCGTAAAGGAACTGAAGTGTGAGACGGCAGCCCACATATATGTTTTTCTCTTGTTGAATTTTAACCTATTGAAATCGGGAGCTCGATCGTATTTTTTGGTAGAAGAGCTGATCTTCAAGCGATCCTCACGTCAATATTTGTTTTTGGAGACATAGAAATATTTATAGGGCTTGTACAGGAATAGTGTGGCTAGGATAAGTTGGCCACCCTGAATGACTTAAAATGTTTTTCGCGGCCGTAAGGCACTAACTGAAATAGTATAGTGTACATGTACAGATACATATACATGCACATTTATCAGGTATTAAAACTACAGTTTCACGTGCTGTCTCGTGAGCGAACATAATTCATTTTGGCATGTTTATACATGTATTTCAAACAGATACGTGTACAAGAAAGCTTGATGGGGTTTATTTGATGTTTCGTTTCGAGTCTATTCAACAGCCATCTGCATGTCATAAGAGCAATATCCTTGCTACATTATGCATAGCCATACAAATAATTTGAGGTTTTGTAGACCTTCAGCAGTATTTCAGCCATATCGAGTGCGATAATTACGATTTTGAGAAGATCTTTGCATATGCTTTCTTTCTGATCCTCATTTATTCTCTATTAGTATGCGTGCCGTTTGTCTGATTGAATTCAAATAAATATAAATAAACTTCAAACTAACACAATATTATTTTCAAGAAAATAAATGTTTATAAAACTGAGAAACATCAAGTTTTTTTACGTGCTGCGAACCTTGCTTAACCCTAATACAGGACTACAATATCTGAATTTTACGCGCGCATACACACTCACACTGACACTCACAAACACACACACGAACGCACGTTCCGTAGAAGACTTAATCTCGCAGTGACTCAGTCAGTCGCCTCGTAAAATCACATGGCGAGAATAAATACGTAGTTAATATTAGACATTGATAAGGACATTTGGCTCGTTAGCTCAGCAGGTTGAGCGCGAGAACGAAACGCCTAAGGGCCCGGATTCGAGTCCTGGTCGGACCTATTTATAATTTGTGTCGCATCTTTGATATTTTTGGTTAGAAAACAAATGAAAAAGAAAATAATTAAAATCTATATGCATTGGTAAAATGCAAAAAAGAAATCCATATCCATTTAATATATAAATCGTAAACAACCATATGCAATGGTAACAATGATGATTGTTGTCTTTCTGTTTAACTGTCTAATTCTAATGGAAAAAAGAACCAGAAGTGACCTTTGACACGACATGTTTACAAAATCGCATCATATATATACTGAGAGGAACTAGAAACTTAAGTTTTTTAATTATTATACTTTTGGTTGGAACCCCGTTAGAATCGATTTGAATCCTCCACTAATTCTTTTACTGACCGTCTGTAGGCGATTCTGCTGTGCCTAATCTTTTTATTCCAGGAAAGAAATTACCAGAGTTATAAAATCGATTTTACGGAGCCCAACCACCAACTTATGGGAAGTTTGAAACTTAAGTTTCTAGTTCCTCTCAGTATATCAACTTTTATGTTTGTCATTAAAGATACATGCTTGTCGGCTTTACAAATGCTTGGCGCGAATAAAATGCGACCATTGTAACAGCTTCCAATACATAATTGCATTATGTATTTTAGACACTCGTGTGTATAACTAGGGGTCGCTTGTTCGATTCGGAGCTACTCATGCCTTTATGGTGACACTACAAACCGAGGTCCCGTCTTCATATGACCATAACTGTTCTAAAACCGATATCAACTATTTGTTATCGCCATGTGACTTTTTACATACTGGCACATGTACATGTATATACGTACATTGGTTCTGTTTAGCTACATTTTCACGTGTTTGTCGTGAACGCACAGAAAACTTTATAGATGTATACATGTACATGGCAAGATTACATTTGAAACATTTAATATTTGATCTTTTATTTTATGTGCATTGTTTGATTCTACGCCTTACAACGTTTTGACACATTTCAAGTCATATCGAGCATGGTCGGTTATCCACATCAGGATAACATACTCCGTGACATGGGGTAAACAGGGGTATCCTATTTTTAGCTCACATGAGCCCTTGAGCTCAAAAGGCGAGCCTATAGGATGGTCATGCCCCGTCGTCCGTCCGTCGTCGTCCGTCAACAATTTCCATGATCTTCTTCTCTGGAACCAATTGGCAAATCAAAATTAAACTGCTTGCGGAGCATTCTTAGGAAGGGGGAACGAAAGTTTGCATAAATGGTCCAGGTCACATGAGCAAGATGGCCACCATGGCTATAAATAACAAAAACCTTTAAAACATTTTTTTCTCTAGAACCAGAAGGCCTTTGATTTTGAAACTTGGTATGAAGCATCAGACAATAGAGTTCTACAAAGTTTGTATAAATCATGTCGTTTGGGTGACCTTGACCTATTTTACGGCAAGGTCAACTTAGGTTGCATTTAAATGGGGTAAATTAGTAAAATGTAATTAAATGGGTGAAACTTGCTTTAAGTATGCAAATGGACAGAAGATTTATGTTTATGAAAACATTTAGTCCCCAGAGGGTGTCATCTTCGGCCCGAGGGCTATATACATGCATATGACCAAAATATTCAAACATGTCTGCAACCGCATGGCCGATCAAAACCAAACTTCATGGAAGGGGAACAAAAGTTTGTATATGGTCAGGGCAACTTGACCAAAATGGCCGCAATGGCTATAAACAGAAAAAAAAGCAGCATGTTCTTCTTCAGAACCAGTGGGCCTTTGATTTTGAAACTTGGGGAGCATAAATGCACATAAGCTTCTTACTCAATATAATAAATTTAACAGGTTTGTTTATTTTAGGTTTAACGTTAATCCAACAGCAAAGGTCATATAGAAACGAGACCTTAGTTTATAGTCTCATCCGACAGACTTAAGAAGTCCGGGATCAAACCTGCGATCTCTGGTTTAAAAGGACAAACGAGCACATGCCCTTAACACCAACTGCTTTCGGCTTGCCTAGCAACAATGAGGCTTGATAACTGATCCTGCCAGCACCATGGTAAATGCCTGCGATACCACAAAAGTCCTTACAGCAAATATTGATGCAACATCACACAACATATGATAAAATGAAGTAAATTGATTGAAACAAGCATTATCGCTTTGGCAACAACCAATCTCTTCGCCGTATGTTGCTGCCCAACTGATCAGTCTACAATCACAGGTGATACAAACCAAGTCATGCTTGTGGGTGTGCCAAGTCGTTTTCTCAGGGTTCTCCCATTTTCCCCCTGTTACTGATTTACCCGTCTCATATGAACTCTTGAACTGGGCGAAAATTGTATAAAAAACGAATCTGCTCAGAAATTAGCACAATCAGACCCTTATCTGTAATCAAGTAACAATAGAAGGACCAGGAATCGATACAACTAAATTTCACAACCTAACATAGACACCAGGCGGCAGAGACATGACGGCGCAACACATCACAAACAATTCAACAATACGCATGAAAAACAGGACTACTAGCTCTTTCCCAACAAGGCCAGCGTCCATTCTGTTAAAAGGGACAATACACATGACAATAATCTAAGAGAACTAAAGTGGGCGTACGCTTTAAGAAAGCACTGTAATTCTGAGCCCTGATTGTATTGTAACAGATAGCAAAACTTCTCCGATGTTACTCGCGCGTGCCAGAAAAAAAAACATTTATATTCCATCATGCATGCATGCTAAATGTAAACCATATAACGAGGAATTTTCGAGGTCTCACGTGCAAATATTAACTATTAACATACTGGACCTTGGTCTCGACCGAAATACGAAGTTACGCGATGGATTGAACGCGCGACCCGTTTTACGAGGCGACTAAATGAACCACTACGACATAGAGTCCTCTATGGAAACACTCTAGAAACTCATGAAAATATTATTGTATTAGTTTAATTTTAATTATATTTATTTGAATTTCACCAGGTAAAGAGCACGCATACTATCACACAGAATAAATGAGGAGCAGAACGAAAGCTTATGTCTTGCCACATTAATTTCCTACATCGTAACCATCGCACTGGGTATGGCTGAACTACTGTTGGAGGTCTGCAATAAACAAAATTAGTTTTGTGGCTTGGCAGAATGTAGCTACATGTCGGATATTGCCTTCATCACACTTCGTATTGCATGCAGATGACTGTCGAATGGACTCAAACCGAATCATCGACAAAATAAGCATCATCAAGCTGATAATCTGTTTGAAGTACACGTATATACATATCAGAATGAATTATGTTCGCTCACGAGACAGCACGTGAAACTGTAGTTTTTACATCTAATAGATGCACATATATCTGAACATGTACACTATACTATTTGATTTAGTGTCTTGTGTTTTTTTAATTCAGTTACACTTCAATTTCAAGATTATTTCAGCTCATATGAGACGCACCAATCAGTAGGTGATAGGAGTACCCTAAGAAAAAACACCTGGCACCCCCGCAAGCAGTACTTGGTTTGTCTCACATGTGGCCAGTGTGGGGCTCGAACCAACACCAGGCACAGCGGTGAGATGATCGAGTGATTAAGAAACAGCGCTCTCAACCGCTGCTTGCGTAATTTATAAATCATTATACAGGCGATCAACATATCCTAGCCACATTATCTGTACCCACCATCAGGAAATAAATGTTGAAAGAAGGATCGGTCGCGGATCCGCTCTTCTGTCGAAATTTACGATCGAGCTTCAGGCTTCAATCGTAAAAAAATCAACAAGAGAAAATCATATTCATGCGGATTGCCTTCTCACTAGACACTTTAATCCACAAATTTACGATTTTAGTGTTGAATGGTGATTCTTGCGTTTATTTTTTTATTTTATTTTTTTTTTTTTTTTTTTTTTTTTTTTTTTTTTTGCATTTTTTTTTTTTTTTTTTTTTTTTTTTTTTTTTTTTTTTGCATTTTCACAGCAATTTTGTCACAAAGGCGACAAAAGGAAGAAATAAAGATTAGAAAAAAGGAAGTTTTGTCCCACCCGGCCTCGAACCCAGGACCTTTCGGGTTTTATTCTTTACACACTACCTACTGAGCTACAAAGCTAGACATCCTGGACTATTTCATTTTTTTACCTGTCTTATTTAATTCGTCTCTGTTGTGCTATTGCAATTTTTGATCAAGTAATTCTACATATTGCCCCTCGTCTTCGTTTCAAATATGCCCTCACGAGTCGTCGCCCATCACATAGAAATGCGTAACCGCACGCGCCAGCAAAATGTACGTTCAAAAGTGAAAAATGTCTATTTAAGTAACACCATCATACTTGTCTGCACGCGCTTCTTAAATTAAAATAAAACAGTGCTATTGAAAACAGTCCATTTTACTGCTCAGACTCTGTCATGTTGAACAATGCATTATAGTCTGTGACATACTCATCATCAGTCAGTCTATTATCTGTATTTATTTATGCAGACGTTTCCACGCCGCTGTGTTTCACAACTACCCTGTCCTGTCTTGCTACCAGAATATGGCGTCTTGTTCCTGCAACAGTCATAATGAATATTATAAAGTGTTCAAAATAAAAACCAGCAAAAAAATTACACAAGGATGTACTAAGATACCTCACATACGAAGGGAAGATTAATAAAAATTCGGTTGCTTTGTGTACAGCATGTCATAATCATGTTAAAGGCATTCTTTCGTCACAAAGTAAACATAAGAAGAACATCGAGTCAAATTAGCAACAGCGTTGGGAAAATCAGAGCAATTTCGCATTTACCAGGACGCGACTAAGATTTCAAACCTATATAATAACAATAGCTTTTTATAATCTTTCGATGTTGCTCGTTGGATAAATGAACGAAACCCTGTTGTTACAGCGTTTTTGCAAGGTGCTTCAGACGTAGATATTATCGGACAAAATCATAGGATGACACTTTTATTAGCAAATGCGATTGACTGCTTATATAATGCAAGATACCTGAATTTGATAACACTATTAGCAGAATCAGACATCAGTAGTTCCTTGTCACCATATGGTTCCTATACAACAACAAAATCTTGGATAAACAATCAATCAAATATCCCAATAGTATGTCCTGAAAACATTGATGTTGTTTCATACTTCGATAATAACCAAGTTTTGGCGAGAAATTGGAGGGTAAAATTTGATGCTAAAGCTCAAGTAAGTGTAACTACGACTCTGTTACATATTTCACCACAAACAGCAAAATATTTCTCTTCGTCCATTAGAATGGCTGTACTCAAATATGCAAGACAACGAAAGACTGTTTGACAAGATCAATGGATTTATCAGCGAATGTGATGAAACATTTACAAATCTGAGAAACAAGTTTATACCTGTATGGCTACATATACATGTATGTCCATACCTGTATGGCTACATGTCTCGTCAATGTTATTACGGATTTTTATGAGCTAGGATATACGATTTCGGTACCTTGAGCCCTTTAATTTATAGCAGAAAGGATAGATAAAGTATTGAAGGATTAAATTAAAAAAGGTCAAACAGTATCTGACCTTGTTGATGACGGAATCATAGATGCTGATGATGCTACAAACAAGCTCCCTTTTGACTGGGTACCCACCATCCATCCTGACCAACCAACCAGAGTTATGATGGGCAAACCATTTATGGCGAACCCATGTTCCTATGCTGTGCTCGAAAGAGTCATGAACCACATTTCTGAGGTGAGTATATAACATGTGTAGGTAGACATATTACAAAGTAGTATACAGAATACGATCATATTTGCTTCGCATTCATGAAAAATCGTATACATTTTACAATATTGTTTGAAATCAAAATTCTTTCTTACTGGCGCGTCAACTCGTTTTTAGTCCTACACGTTCTTCTGTATACAATAATGTCATGGAGACTGATTCAGAAATAAGATTGTCAAAATACTTTAAAAATTCGATGTCTTAGGGTTTACAATCTTTTCGTACCCAAGTCATGCTATGCCCACGTTATTTCTTTGGTCATCAGACTAATTTTATGAAGAATTGTTGTATAAGTCCTTTCGTATGCATTTGATCAACTTCTACACCTCTGAGAGAAAAAAGTATAAATCATTTAAATATACTCATGTCCAATGAAAACGTACCACTCCTCGGATGCTCTTAGTTGCGGGATATCAAAGCCTTTGTGCACATATGATGTTTCCTTATGTTATATAGGTTGAATACAATGTTTCTACGCCAAAAGTTTATCCCCCCCGCGACGGTTTGTAAGCGACGTTACGTCAGACTACAAATTACGTTTATTCAATTTTACGTAAGCTATGACTGATCCAAAAATCCCGGAAATGATTTTCTCGTATGCGAGTAGCTCTACGAAATATTCGCCGCCTAGTCAACTACTACATTGCATCACAACACACGGTAAAAGCGCTCTACGCGTCACCATGCACGCCTCAAAAACGCAAAGTCTTGCAAATTCGGTCAAAAAACGTTCACAAACGGTTTCTTTCATACGGATATCCCGAAAACAGTTTATTTTGGGAATACGAATCTTAACATATGCAAAACGTCACCGAAATCATTTTCTAGAATGACGTTCGATGACTGACGTCAATTTTAAGCATCTCTCCAGCCGCTTCCGGAAACGCTATCGAGTCAGAATTTCTGAAAATCGTTTTTGTTTGTTGAGATGAATATAAGCGTACAATAAAAGATGTACAGGTCATTAAGGTTCAACGTGTTTGCGATTTTAACGCTTTACGTTAGCCATTAAACGTCAAAATCCTAAGCCTTTATGATGTAATGGGCAAGATTTCTGGACAAAAAACGGCTCACATCTGTGATTTAATCGCAATTTTGCTGCAGACATTTGGTTGCCATTTTAATGTCTCTGTTATTGTGCAGTGGTCAAAATGTTGCTTATGACGTCAAGAATTCCACGTTGACGTTTTCGAAGCACACTGACTGTCGAATTCTTCATGTTTCGATGTTATGCATCTTCTAGGCGCAAGTCGATGCGTGATTGAAAATTTCTTCACATCTGGCGCATTCGAATACAGGTTTTGTGATTTTCTTTTTGACGGTTAACGCTTTGGTTGCTTTATCCCCGGAGCATCACTTTTCAGACAGATTTGCGAACGTGCCATGATTTGGACAGGTTATCACAGAACTGAAATATTAAATAGACAAACTGAAATGTTCTGTTAAAAACATATTTTATACACTTTTGTAGGTGGTACGTTTTCATTGGACATTAGTATATATAGAGGATTATACACAAGAAAACATTTCATTTCAAATGAATTTTATCAAACAGGCCGTCGTCGAGTTTAATAAATTCCATATGAAATGACAACAAGTGTAAGATTCGTTTTATAATATTTTTCTAAAATATGATATAATGACCTTCAATGTGGGCATACTTACATTGTTGTTACGGACTTCGTCGTCAATGACGTTACGTATTCCCGAAAAAGTGTTAATACTCGTGTGGTCATTACACTTTTTATTACATGACGTTATCCACTGGAAAACAGCGACGTCATATGATAAAAATATTTTATATAGGCTACATCGATTGGAAAAAACAGAAAATAGACAGTCATCGGGCGTGACGGTCTTCCGTATGTTTTCTGTTCTAGACTGATAGCCAAAAATAAGAATTTGCAACATATATTGCTGATGCCGGGGTTAGGCCATTATGAAATAAATATGGTACGTGCTGCATTCAAATTGTTGTGGCATATACGCCTTCAGGATTTAGGAAAGATGCGTGGGTTCGAAAGTATCAAAGCACAGCAAGCATGCTTAAAAGCTTTTGACCACCACAAGTCATGGCAAATCATGGAAAGGTACAAGTAGGCAAAGATCAGGAAAAGGCGCAATCAGAAAAAGATTCCCACTCAAAAAACCGAGGTGGGAAAAAACCAAACTAACAATCAGGTACTTATACCATGAAACATATCGTAAGCCGAATGAGCAGCTATTTTCCCAATAGGTGGCCACTCAGTTACCTTAACTTAACTAAAAATATGAAAACATACATAAGGCGCCAACAGCACAAAAAATTTTAAACACCAAGACATAAAACAAAAAGAACCACTACAGAAGTATCGACTTGGAACGATCAGTAACACAAAGTTACTGGCGGGCTTAAACCGGTTTTACAGGTACCTAACCTCACCCTCAGCTTCTGCAGTGGTTCACAACATTTAGTTAGTTTACTTCTCTGCAAAATGTGACGGGCTGCTTGTGCCTTACGAACGAAAGTGTATTGAAAACGAAAAGGCTCCTACACTGCTTGGTTAATATTAATTTCTTGCTACAGTCAAAGACCCTTATTCCAACTTCATGAAAGACATAATATTTACGTTTATGTTTGTCCTGTTCATGTTTCGCGCAGGGGTGAAAAGAAACAATACCAAATATTTAATTGTTGGCCGAATAAAGTTTGCAAATCTTTTTTATGGTCTTAACATGACAATGTATCAGGAAAAAGAGTTTAAAGACAAAGGCCCGAATATTAATGCCTGCTGATGTGCAAACATTCATAAAAATCAAGAATCATTTTCTGTAAGTGGAAATAAAAGCAGGGGCGAGGGTGGCGATTTTCTACTTGAAGCCAAAAACAGAACAACTAAAATGTGGTTGCCACCAGGTGTTCCAAAAGAAAATCAAGACCACCCCGCCAGACAAAGGATGATAGAAGCTAAGAAATTATTGAGGAAAGAGCAAAAGTTAGAGGCAGCTAAATAAAGGAACGCCAGAATAGAAGATATAATGAGCTCAGACAATTCCTCCAGGACATTCTTCAAACTTGTCAACAACCAGAGGAAATCGTCCAATGCACAATTACACAGTCTGAATGTGAATGGTAAAGAATGTGAGACGGATGAAGACAAACGGGAGGGATGGGCGACCCATTTTCAGAAACTGGCCACACCATTGGTAAGTGAATGCTTTGATGAAGACTACAAAGTGTTGGTGGACCTTGATGTCAGTGTAATAACAAAGTTATGCGAAACAGAGGACATACCAGTTTTTCCTGTAAATGAGAAAGAAGTAGTGGCGGCGCTGAGAAAGTTAAAGAATAACAAAGCAGTTGATGTCAAGGGCTTAACAATTGACCACTTCAAACTGGGAGGATGTAGTTTGGTAGAATTTTTGACAGCTTTTCTCAACTACTTGATTAGTTAAAAGTAAGTGTCTGCCGTGTTGAATGAGGGAACTTTGACTCCAATCTTCAAGAAGGGGGATACTTCTGATCCAGGAAACTATCGGGGTATAACCGTAACACCAGTCCCTTTAAAAGTTTTGGAGCATATCTTAAACACCAAACACAACAAGATCTCCCTAAGTACACAATCAAGACTCCAGCGTGGATTTACAGAAGGGTGTTCCTCCACTAATGCTGCGGATATATTGTCGGAGTGTATCTTGGAATCATCATCAAATAAACAAGACATATGGCTCACCACTCTGGATACACAGAAGGCGTTTGATGTCGTGGACCATAATTATCTCCTACGGTGACGATTGACTCCTTGTTAAAGATCTCTATACTGACTGCTCATCAAGGATCAAGTGGGCTGGAGGTTTATCACATCCGATCAACATCAATCAAGATGCCCGTGGGTGTCAAGGGGGTGTCCTTTCAACTAGTCATTATAAAAGATACAACAAACCGCTATTACTTCAACTAGAAGAGAGGTATTCTGGAGTAAAAATAGGATCAATCAGCATTCCTCATGATATTGTCGCAGATGATTTAGCTCTCCTGTCTTCCTTGTTGGCAGAAATGCAAGTAATGGTGTGGGACGTCGAAGGCAATGCAGGGAGAGAAAGATTCTTCGTCAACCCATCAAAGAGCCATACACTCAAATATCCAGCAACTAAAACGAAGAAATGTGAAGGGGACATATGCATGTATAACGACAGAATTAAAGACAGCACAAGTGCCACACACCTTGGGATAACCCGGAACATCAACGGAAAGCCGAATATTGAAGAAAATATAAATCTAGGAAGGAAGACAGCCTATTCTGTAATGGGGGCGGGTTTTCATGGGGAAGGGGGTTTGAAACCACCACAAAATGGGTTTATTTGGTCTACCTTTTTGGTTCCGCGGTTGCTTTATGGTCTTTAGGCATTATTACTCACAGGAAAACAAATTCAATGTCTTCCTGATAAGACAGCAAATACAATTTGTTTAGCCCTTTGGGGGATTTTGCCCCTTGAAGCGGTCTTATTTTTGTCTTTTGCTTGGCCAATCGGGGTCCAACTGTGTTTTTCTTTTGCTCCGGAGTTAGTAAGTTGTTCGGCACCCGGGGATCTCCATCGTCGGGCAGCTTACTGAATCTGTTCCTCGTTTTTGATTCATCATGATGTTTATCATGATTTATCTGTTCTTGCTGATTCATTGACTAGTTAGAGATTCACCACAAGGGCCGAAGAACTAACTAAGTCAAGTAAATACTATAGCCAACTTTGTATGACTAGTGACCGTCAAACAGAGTACAACAGGAACAACCATTACGACCGAAGATGATGGTAGGGTACCAGAGTAACAACCATCACGCCAGTTAATGATGATAAGAGTACATCAGGAACAACCATGACGCCAGAAGATGGTAGAGTACAAGAAAAACAACCATTATGTCAACAGGATATGATAGAATACAAGAGGAACAACCATTAGGTCAGTAGATGATGATAGAGTACAAGAGGAACAACCACTATGTCAACAGGAGTTGGTAAAATATGAGAGGAACAACCATTAGGTCAGTAGATGATGATTGCGTACAAAAGGAACCATTATAATATCAGAAGATGATGGTAGAGTACCAGAGGAACAACCATTATGTCAACAGGAGATGATAGAATACAAGAGGAACAACCATTAGATCAGCAGATGATGATAGAGTACAAGAGGAACAACCATTATGCCAACAGGAGATGGAAGAATACAAGAGGAACAACCATTAAGGTCTGTAGATGACGACTGCGTACTAAAGGAACAACCATTAGGTCAGAAGATGACGGTAGAGTACCAGAGGAACAACCTTTACATCAGAATATGATAGTGGTGTACAAGAGGTACAACCATTGGACCAGTATAGGATGGTAGAGTACAAGAGGAACAACCATTGGACCAGTAGATGATGGTATAGTACAATAGGGGCAACCATTGTGCCAGTAGATGATCTAAGAGTATAAAAAGAACAACCATTTAACCAGAAAATGATGTTAGACTATAAAAGGAACAGCCATTACGTCAGTAGTGCAAGAGGAACAGCCACTATGCCAGTAGATGATGTAAGAGTATAAGAGGAACAATCATTGGACCAGATGATGATGTAAGACTAAGAGGAACAGTGATTACGTCAGTATATGATGATAGAGTGCAAGAGGAACAACCATTAGGTCAGAAGATTGTGGTAGAGTACATAAGGAACATCCATTACGCACAAAGATATTGGTAGAGTACCAGAAGAACAGCTATCATGCAGGTAGATGATAATAGTGTACAAAAGGAACAGCCATAAAATTAGAAGATGATGTAAGAGTAAAATAGAAACAACCATTACGCCAGAAGATGATGGTAGAGTACAAGAAGAACAACTATAACGCCAGTAGATGATGATAGAGTACAAGAGGAACAACCATTATGTCAACAGATGATGGTAGAATACAAGTGGAACAACAATTAGGACAGAAGATGATGGTAGAGTACTAGAGGAACAACCATTTAATCAGTACATGATAGCGGTGTACAAGAGGAACAACCATTGAACCAGTGGATGATGGTATAGAGTACAAGAGGAACAACCATTGAATCAGTAGAGATGATTGAAGAGTACAAGAGGAACAACCATTGGACCAGTCGATAATGGTGGAACAGACAAGAGGAACAGACATTAGACAAGACGATGACGAAAGAGTACAAGAGACCATTGGTCCAGTAGATGATGGTAGAGTACAATAGGAACAACCATAAGGTCAGACGATGACGGTAGAGTACAAGAGGAACAACCATTACATCAGTGCATGATAGTGGCGTACAAAAAGAAAAAAACATTGGACCAGTAGATGATGGTAGAGTACAAGAGGAACAACCATTGGACCAGTAGATGATGGTAGAATACAAGAGAAACAACCATTGTACCAATAGATGATGTTAGAGATAGTGACGAACAACCATTCGACCAGAGGATGATTTTAGACTATAAGAGGAACAAACATTGGACCAGTAGATGGTGTAAGACCATAAGAGGAACAACCATTGTGCCCATAGATGATGTTACACTATACGAGGAACAAGACTACAAGAGGAACAACCGTTGAGCTAGTAAACGATGGTAGAGTACAAGAAGAACAATCATTGGACCAGTAGATGATGGTACAGTACAAGAGGAACAATCATAGGACAAGTATATGATAGTAGTGTACAAGAGGAACCAACATTTTGCCAGTATATGATAGTAGAGTAAAAGAGGAACAACAGTTGGGTCAGTAGATGATGTTAGACTATATAAGGGACAACCATTGGACTAGTAGATTATGTAAGAGTATGCAAGAGGAACCGCCATTGGGCTAGTAGACGATGGTATAGTACAAGAAGAACAATCATTGGATCAGTAGATGTTGGTAGAGTACAACAGGAACAATCATTGGACCAGTAGATGACGTTAGACTACAAGAGGATCAACCATTGGACCAGTAGATGACGTTAGACTACAAGAGGATCAACCATTGGACCAGTAGATGACGTTAGACTACAAGAGGATCAACCATTGGACCAGTAGATGACGTTAGACTACAAGAGGATCAACCATTGGACCAGTAGATGATGTTAGAATGCAAGAAGAACAACCGTTGATCTAGTAGATAATAGAAGAGTACAAGAAGATTACTCATTGGACCAGGAGATGATGGTATAGTATATGAGGAAGAACCATTGGACCAGTAAATGATGTAAGACTATAAACGAAACAACCATTGGGCCAGTAGATGATAGTAGTGTAAAAGAGGAACAACCATTGTGTCATACATGATAATAAGAGTACAATAGGAACAACCTTTGGACCAGTAGATGATGTTTGACTATAGGAGGAACAAGCATTGTACCAGTAAATGATGTTAGAGTACAAGAGGAACAACCATTTGGGTAGTAGACGATGGCAGAGTACAAGAAGAACAACCATTGGGCCAGTAGGTGCTGGTTTAGCACAAGAGGAACAACCATTGGACTTGTAGTACTGTCACTTGTTGCGTTCAGTCCGTTTGATCTCGACTCAATTGTTTATCACTTCTGCCGTGACCATTGTCAAATACTATGCACCGGAGACAACGGTAATCACGGCCTGATCCACTGCGTTGTCTTACGTATATTCCGTTTTGATTAAGATTGTTTAAAACGTTTCTGCCGTGGCCTAGCGCTGCATTATATGATTTAGCAAATTTTCTCGGAGTGCTAGAGTTCGGGCAAACGGAGTAGTCGCCGGGAACATACATGTTATGTAAAAACGGGAGGCTTGCCAAGGAATGGACCCCAAGGAATAATGTGGCTATGTTAATGAACCGTCCCGCTTACTCAACTAAAAAAAATACAGCCATCTTGCTACAACTTCTATCTTACACATTTACCTTTGACATTAAGCTATGTCAGAGGTAAACCGACAGGGTGAAAGAGATACAATAATAAGACATACATGTATTCTGCGATAAACATTTATTTATTGTTTTCGTATCTTCACCGCTATCTAGAATTATTGAGAATGCATGTCTATCATGAGAAAACCTTGTTTTCTGCATGATCATTTTACGCGGCACCAGCGTATTTGATCGGCGCCTCTTTTGTACATGCATGTTTGATTCGGGCCTAATCAGAAAGGTTTTATTATGACGCGGCCCTGTCACAATTCCCTACCCAGGATGGCAATTAATAAACTTATTAAAACAACTCAATGCATTAAAGTAGATTTTAACAGAATACCTATGACACTGATTACTTTGCTATCGGGCTCATTTTAGATACTACTTTGCGTGTCATTATAGATGCCATTTGGGACCTATTTAGAGGCAAACACCGGGTTAAAATAGATGCCAGGACCATTATAGAGCCAGGACCATTTTAGATGATGTACACACGTATCTTTTCCTTTTTCTTAATTGCCGTTAGCCCAATTCACAAAAGCTTTTGCAATTGTATTATTAACATATCAAAAAGTGTAAAAATGTTAAAAACCAAATTTCCGACTTTGATGCTTCAAGACCCATCTTCTTCTTCATGTTTTATACTTGGTGAATTGCATCAGGGTGACAAAAATGCACACATTCTTTGATGAAACCTTTATAGCAGTTATTGTATTGTAGGCCTTCTTTTTATTCAGCTTTGATAAATTGCACTTTGTCTGTACATTATGAAAACATGCCCATGTACAATATGAATTTTTCTTAACTTGTAAAAATAGAAAATTTTCAGTAGAATTTTTTTTATAATTTTCTTATTTTTGCTCAAATCATAGATTGTGGCTACACGTTAGAACCGCCTCGCCGAGGCGGTTCTAACGAGTACCCACAATCAATGTTTTGGGTCGAAAATAAGAAAAATAGGTGTACCCCTGCACACCAAAGTTTTTCTATATAAAAGTGGGGTTCAAGGGGGTAGATATAACACGGATATGTTATCCTGATGAATTATGTATCTCTTTATAGATCCTGTTTTCTTGAACCGCATGCTTATTATTATTATTATGGAATCACTATTTTTTACGCCAACGTCATTACCATTTTTGACGTCATTGTACATGTTTGTAGATTTTGTTTGTTTGTAGTGTATGTATGTTTGTATGTTATATTGTTTTTAACCCAGTTCCTAGGTACAAACGAGTAATTAACTATATTCTATTCTATTCTATTCGAGGATGTTGATGTCATCATTCTCCATAGCGCCTTGACAAAGGTAATGTACCGAGACTAGTCTGGAAATAAAGAAGCCTTTATAAATCAATAAGAAATGGAAATGAAGCTTGGATTACTAAGGCAGGCCTTATAATCAATAACCCATAGGACAAAATTCAATTTTATTTTCTTCAAGTAATTCATTGCATAACATTGGACTTCATTTACATACTTTTGAAAATAAATATGAAAAATATAACTCTAGTGATAGTACGTTTGTGTATTTTATACCCATTGCACCCCATTAAAATATGGCATGGATGTGCAAGGATAATATATAAATGTTGTATCAAAAAAATGGGTGCACGAAGACACTCTGCACGCACGTACATGTATATATTTATATGTATTCTTTTTGTTATATGTTTGCTAAATCAAGTAGGAACTGTACGAAAATTGTCGGAATGTCTACAGAATGGACGGAAAAACCACCAGGGAATTCAACTTGCAGCCCAAAGGTAAGACTATTACGCATTTGTAAAATATAATAAGTAATCATGCACATGTGCATGTATCATAGGGTTGATGCTATGATTGTCCCATATAGTCATTAATTTGTGTCGCCATTACAAAAACATGCCCATACAATAAACGGAGACTTTTAGGCCATAAATTTTTGAAATATTTTTTCGAACAGATTTAAGAAATAGATCAGCTCTAGCAGTGAGTTGTTGAGTAATAATTCACTGTTTGGAGGTCAGTTGTAAAGAAGATCAAATCACGAGCGCGTAGCGCGAGTGATTTATCTTCTTACAACTGACCGACAAACAGTGAATTATTACTCAACAATTTACGCACTTGAGCTGATCTATTTCGATTCTAACACACAATAAACGGAATAAATGTTGCTGAAACCGTCGATATCGTTCAGCTTTCAGCCATTCTATTCCATTGCAGATATCCCGCCAAATATTTGACTGTAATGCTGGTATTTACACACCTTATTACGTTTGTTGTGCGCTAAAACGACGTTTCACCGTCTAACGCTGCTTTATGGGATAGCTGACGTCACAAATGCTACAAAGTAACGTCACGCTTATTCATTCGCCCAGTGAAATTGTTGCACAATATAACACGTTTTTTACCATTAACTATATAGGCGAGATGTGTTAGAATTCGTTCTTTTTTTCTTATTTTTGCTCCGGCAAAACATACGTCGTGGGTACACGTTAGAACTGCCTTGCCGATGCGGTTCTAACGAGTACCCACAATCTATGTTTTGGAGCAAAAATAAGAAAAAATATTAGGTATACCCCTGCACACCACAGGTCTGCTATATAAAATTTAGGGGATAACTGTATTCAAATTTTTCATTTGGGGCGGTATATCGTCGGATATACGGTCGGAAATTTTGTTTTACGGCGACGCGTTAGCGGAGCCGTAAAACATGATTTCCGACCGTATATTCGACGATATACCACCCCAAATGAAAAATTTGAATATTGTTATCCCCATTCTAATGTACTTTTTAACTATAAACATCGAAAAATGCTTTGTTTTTCACGAAATGTGAGCGTGACGAGCGATGTATAACCACGACGTTAACCAATCAGAAGCGACGTTGCTCATGGCGTTAGGTTTCCGACGGTACATCGCAGAATATACTGTCGCAAATTTTTGACGTTATCCAATAAGACGTCGCGTAACATTCTCGAGTGCATTAGAATGGAGTTTAATGGATGGACATGTTTTTGTGATAAAAGCTTTTGTTTTTAGAAGGCGGAAAAAAAGAGATAAAATGTTACTAGATGTAACTTAAGACGCTATATTACTCCAAAGTAATTTCAAAGGTCTTTGTAGGAAGAAAAAAAAACGTGCACATGAATACCGAATGAGACCCCCAGCAAATTTTGGAAGCTGTTAAAGGGAAATGCTGACAATATCAAGACAAAAATATCACCCATGCAATGGTAAAACTTTTCTAAGGACATTTTTACTTTCAGGAACATGGTGAAAACGGTGAGCAAAATATACATTTTATACCGGTGGATTAAGCAGACTGTTTGAACGATCCACGCTCAGGCAGCATTACGAAAAGTAAAAGCTGGGGGAAAGAAAAGCCCAAAATCCGATGGACTTGTCGCGGAGCTCCTTCAGCTCCATTAAAGTTTTAATTTCAGATACTGCGTGTTATATATATAAACAAACAGAATTAGCGTACAAAAATCGGTCGTGCCGCGATCGGGAATCGAACCAGGGACCTCCTGCAGGGACCATTACACCACCGCGGTCTGCCGATTCTGTACGCCAATTTTAGCATCTATAAACCTTTGACGTCATTGACGCTATTTAGCGGCCTATTATTTACCGCCATAGGCGACCCTATCATTTTCGGTTCTTTTTATTACCTACGGACGGCGGCCATTTTTTTTATTTATTTTATTTATTTGGTTAGATTTACAGACGCTCTACTGCATCGGGAATAAGTATATAAGAAACAGAGAACAGCACGATACAGGAAATTATATAAACAAACAGAATTAGCGTACAAAAATCGGTCGTGCCGCGACCGGGAATCGAACCACGGACCTCCTGCATTCCGGGCAGACGTGCTAACCATTACACCACCTATGGACTTGTCGCGGAGCTCCTTCAGCTCCATTAAAGTTTTCATACAGGCAATGTACCCGAAAACTGCCCTACACATAAGAACGGTTCTCAACATAACCCAGATAATATTCGTGGGATCTCTTTAACATTATAAGCAATGCTTTTATGACGGTATTAACTTCTAGGTTGACACAGTCGTGCGATGAAAATAACATTATTGATGAATCTCAAGGTGTTTTTCGCCATAGGTACTCTTCCATCGATTGTTTATACTGCAGTCGATAGCACAAAAGCATTTATGAAAAGAAGGCGGTAGATTTTATTGCCTGTATACACTTCTCAAAGGCGTTTGATCGCATCCAACATATTCAGTTATTTCGTAAATTATTAAAAGACTGCAGTCAGTGTGTAGTAAACTATCTGCACACATGCGTGAAAAAGGATCATGGTCTCACGAGTTACTTCCCTTTTCATACTGGAACGCGTCAGGGTTGCGTATCTAGTCCATTTTATCAAGGATTTAGTGACTTGAATGAGCGAACACAACGGAAATGGTATCTTCATTACACAAGATGTACCTGAAATTTTGTTTACTTTTTGCGGATGACATAGCCGGTTGTGCAGAGTTTGCTGCATCCCTACAACGACAACTAACTATCATTGATCAGTTTTGCCGATCAGCAGGAATGCAACTTTGGTCGGATTAACATGGATAGTAATGCACGCGATCTACTTTTAGATAGATTTTGGGTTTGTTTGGATGATCGTGTGGCAGCATTTTTGAAAATATTTCGACAAGACTTATTAATTGTTGTATTCAAGATTTGCATGAACAAGTCACAGGTTCTTCCAAGTGCGAATGCTATATGTATTTCAAAACTATGTTAAATATATAACGATATTAAGAAGGTATTTACCTTTTATAGTAAGAAGAGCAAAGGCAAAATTTAGATGCTTAAACCATAAATTAAATATTTATGTTCGAGAGTAGATTTTATTTTATACTTTGAAGTGAAAACCAATGTATATCAAAACTTGATAAAATTGGTATTTCAATTGATATGAAATTTCACTGATATCAAATCTCACTGATATCAAACGTCACTAGTGACTGATATCAGCCTATATCTTCACTGTAGATTTTGGATTACTTCTGACGTTTCCATTTACCTGACGTCATTAAATGTGTCTCACTTCAGAAATTTATACGCCTGTAACTCCGTTATTTATGAACGAAAACATAAAGTGTTGGTATTCATTTTCTTAGTTAGAACGTAGTCTAAGGAACAATGTGGTACCAAAATTATTTGTGTTTTCAAATTTTTTTTTTTTTTTTTTTTTTTTTTTTTTTTTTTTTTTTTTTTTTTGCATTTTCACCGCATACCTTGTGAATTGGAACATGCCCGTGTATTGTATAGAATAAAAAGAAAATTTGCTTTTTTTGAGGTAAATACCAAATATATTTCATCTCGTGAGTTGAAAACAAAAAAAAATTTTCATACGTGCTGCGCACTCGTGAAAATTCTGATGTTTTCAATTCACTCCATGGAATATATTTGGTATTCACCTCAAAAAAGCAAATATCCTCTATATATTTCCTTTGAGAACAGAGAGGATATTCTGAGAAATCAGAAATTTATTATTGGTTTAGATTCATTTTCTAACTCAGTAAAGTTTAAATTGATATCGGTATAAATTGGTTTTCTAACCCAAGTTTAAATAGTTTGCCTCATTTGGATGGTATTTTTCTTTGTAGTGAAATTTGCAAAATAGTAGTTATTCCCATTGGCCCCATGTTGCCAAATCGAAAGTTCACTGACGTAGCTCTAGTAGCCGAAACCGCGGTATAGTCCTCTTTAATAATGCATGTATGCACAATGAGCTTTTAGGTCCTTTGAGATCAGTGAGGATATTCTGGGAAACCAGAAATTTGGTTTAAACTTTATTTCAATTGAATAGATACAATATACATTATAGACAATGGTACATAATGACAATGACAGATTTACAGTAAGGATTCGGATGGAAGTCTTGCGATTTCTGTAACCCGTTTCCCAATCGTTCATAAGTGTGTAAAATTAAAACCCATGATTTGATGTACAATGTATGTATTAGTCACACGATCTTATCGTTACGTGAAATACAAATTTAGAATTTCAAGACATTACAAAACATTGAAAATTAAATAGTAGTTTGATTAATTTATTTTCATAAAAGGCAGAATCAGAAAAACTTTTATCATGGTCTTGAAAGAATGTTCTCATCACACTGAATTGTGTCTCTGCTCCACGGGGAAGAAGGAGTCATTCTTCAGACCTGACTAAGGTTGAAACGTCAAAGGTGTTAATTGGCTGGACATTGCGAGAATTCACGTTTCACAGTACAATAGCTTCCCTACATCTGTAACTGTAGTGGAATACAGCGGGTTACGTATTGAGCAAGTAGTTTGCTCTATGCCTTACCCGATGATTCGTTTACACATGTCGTGGCCGGTCACGTCTGAAAGGAGACATGTACATGTAGTCCGAGAGTTTAATAGCGTCGTCTGCTATATTCGGATAAAGCAGAAAATCTGGAAATCTGAAAGTTCAGGTTCTAGGACTAATGTTTTGTGTTGAAGACTTCGTACATTGTAATGAACAACTAAGAATTTATCATGTATAAGTTCATGGTTTAATGATGTATTGCTTGTGAAAAAGGATGAAGAAGAGACGCTAGTGTTTTGCTTGTCAGTTGAGACAGAACTTGTAGATGATGGACCGGGATTAGGATGCACATCTTAATAGAATAGTTGAAATATTCAAAGTTCGTGAAGTGTTCAATGCACTTGACTTTGAAGTGTTTGCGATAATGCAGACCTATCCATGCCCTATAAATTGCGATATCTATCATTCCCAGGTGAAAGTAGAAAGTAGACTTTTCAGGTGAAAGTAGACTTTTCACAGGCGCTCGACTGGACCTTTTTTTTTTATTATTTTTTTTTTATTTTTTTTTCTTTTCGGCATGTGGGTTTATTTTGATGTCCTGCATACGAAAATGAAAAGAAATCGATACCGTTCCGAGCTTGTTTTCGAGATATCGCGATAGGGTTATGTATTATTGTTTAGCTGAGACCAGGTTCAGTGGTCTAGGATAAGTAATAGTGGAGACATGACCAATTTTGTATGTACACGTCATGTTCAAGAATCATGTCAACGGTTGCCATGGAAACCATGCGGGTTTTTTTTTTTTTTTTTCATAGTGCAAACGAGTTTATCTTTAACAAACAAAACTTCTTTGCATTTCTTAAAAAAAGAGAAGTATAACAAAAGAACAACCGCTAACGACTACCACTGGGGGTGGGGTACACATTACCCCATACTAGAGACAATTTTCCATCTAATATACTGTTTAAGCATATAGTTTTCTACTTGATAGTAATCTTACGCTATTGTTTGAGTGTAAAGTATAATTCTGAAAAGATATTTGTTCAGAAAATTATCCAAACGAGAGCACCAGGCGCATTTCCTCTGATTTCTGCCTTTTACAAAAACTACGTTGGGTAGGTGTAAAGATTTCGTTCTAGGTAAAAACTGCTACCACAATTTGACCGTACGACGTGCCTAGAAATGATGTAGAAGGTTCAAATATTACATATTCACCGTCAAACCTTTTCTGGGAGGTAAGTTGTGCCAGCTCAAAATCTAAGGCTGGTACAGAAAACAGCCCCTGGTCTAAAATGATGTTTTCCTCGGAATAACATGTCCACAATCTATAATTTGAGCAAAAATGATAAATATTCTAACACACCTCGCCTATATAGCCAATGGTAAAAAAACGTGTTATATTGTGCAACAATTTCACTGGGCGAAAAAGCGTGACGTTACTTTGCGGCATTTGTGACGTCAGCTATCCCACAATGCAGCGTTAGACTGTGAAACGTCGTTTTAGCGCACAACCAACGTAATAAATGTGTGTAAAAACCAGCATTACAGTCAAATATTTGGCGGGATATCTGCAAAGCAATGGCGGAAGGCTGAACGATATCGACGGTTTCAGCAACATTTATTCCGTTTATTGTGTGTTAGAATCGAAAAAGATCAGCTCAAGTGCGTGAATTGTTGAGTAATAATTCAATGTTTGTCGGTCAGTTGTAAGAAGATAAATCACTCGCGCTATGCGCTCGTGATTTGATCTTCTTTACAACTGACCTCCAAACAGTGAATTATTACTCAACAATTCACTGCTAGAGCTGATCTATTTTTTAAATATCAAATTTTTTACATTTCTGAAGTCATCTGCATAATTGAATGTACATAGTTTCGTATTCCGAACGTAAACTGACGCTAGAAATGACGTTTTGAGCGAAAACTGACGTTACGAATGCGGCGTAAAAATGACGTTTCGACCCTAAGATACGCACGTTCCTTTGAGCGCCTTCAATTACGTACATCTGGCTTAAAAACCTTTTCTATCAATCCTTAGTCAACCCAACTCTTGGGTGAGACCTTCTTGAGTAGACAGCCAGCATAGAAATAACGGTAAAGGTTGAATCTGGGGAATCCCAGCGCGTTTCCGGCCTTGTCTATATAGTAACCCATAGACGAGGGTTGATTGAGGATTGATAGAAAAGAAATTGCATGAATGTATCGTTGGGTGAAAAAAAAAATAAAAAAGGGTCTAGTCATCGAGCGCCTGTGGACTGATATGCACGGACAGGGTACATCTAAGAAATAGATCAGCTCTAGCAGTGAATTATTGAGTAATAATTCACTGTTTGTAGGTCAGTTTTAAAGAAGATCACATCACGAGCGCGTAGCGCAAGAGATTTATATTTTGACGTCACAAATGGCGCAAAGGTACGTCGCGCTTATTTGCCCAGTGAACTTGTTGCACAAAATAACGCGTTTTAACCAGTGGCTATATACATGTAGGCGAAGCGTGTTAGAATATGCACATCAGGAAAACATGTCCGTGTAATGTATACCTCCCTAAACTCCACTTTTATATAGTAAAATTTTGGTTTGCAGGGGTAGGGGGCCTATACCTATTTTTCTTATTTTAGCTCGGCGAGGCGGTTCTAACGTGTACCCACAATCTATGTTTTGATCCAAAATAAGAAAAATATCAAAAAATTTCTACTGAAAATTTTCAAAGTTTTACAACCTAGGAAAAATCAATATATTGCATGGACGTGTTATCGTAATGGAATATGCACTTTCACAGTTCGTAAACCAGTTTAACGCAACATGGGATGGCACCCAAGTATGCAATGACGCCAATCGTTATTGCACATTATCAAGGTCGAAATCAGATTGCCAAGCATGCACAATGTTTCGCATCTTCACCTTTGCACGGACGTTTATGTCCCAAGGTACATTTTAATGGATTTTGACATTAATTTTAGCAATAAAATGGCGTTTCCTAATTTACCACATGCCACAAGCAGTTAACAAGACATTTTTAAAAGAGTTGTTGTTTATATTATGATTAAAACGTCAACTACATACGTTACAGTTGAATGTTAATGTGTTGCTTATTTTAATTCTTTAAGTATATATTTTTCGTGTAGACCTCCAATCATAAGAAATCAGAGGCGAAGCCAACATCTAACCCTTGTACAAGACACACAAGAGTTATGGAACTTTCTTGCTGCTCAGTTAAAACTTCACTCCGGCTATCATATAAAGCACCTGCAAATTTTAGACGATGTAGTCTCCATCTTGCAAAAATATAAAAGGTAACCATTACGAAAACTTATGTAATATACACATATTTTCTTTTTCAGAATAAAACAATGAAAATATCATTTAAAAAAATTGACTTTTCTAATATTTTTGCTCAAAACCTTGATTTTGGGTGCACACAAGAACTGCCTTGTCGGGGCGGTTCTAACGAGTACCCACAGTCTATGTTTTGGAGCAAAAAATAAGAAAAATAAGTATACCCCTGCATATCCGAGTTATGCTACATGTATATAAAAGTGGGGTAAAAGTAAATATTACATTAGCATGTTTTCCTGATAAAATTATGAATTAATTTTAGATAGGGTTCATGTACCAAAGCTGTTGACTTTTACAATTAATATTTGTGTCACAGAGGATTAAACAAACTATTGGGGATTTAATGTAACTTGTCCAGAAGGAAAACGAAATGTAGGCAAAATTCTGTACTTTTGCAAATTGCACGACTATGGAAAACAAGCCGATATCAACTCGTCAGATGCCACACTTCTCAACATTGTTCATGTGTTTGCAGTGTTTTATCTGAAGACGTCACTCTCTACAAATCCCAGCTGGAGACCGACACTAGTGTTACTGCAAAATCAATGCTGAGCAGTCTGGTCAGCCTCAATACGAGCCTGACACAACTGTTCCAAGAAACATTGTATGAATTGAAACGGATAAAAGACTTCAAGAGTTATCTACCTTCACAACTGTCAAATGATACAAAGTTGAAACTGAGACTTCTATATACGTAAGTAAATGAGCCGCATCGCATTACGAAAACACGCCCATGTAATAAATAGAGGATATTTGCTTTTTTGAGGTGAATACCAAATATATTTCATCGAGTGAGTTGAAAACATCAGAATTTTCACGAGTGCGCAGCACGAGTGAAAATTATTATGTTTTCAACTCACGAGATGAAATATATTTGGTATTCACCGAAAAAAAAGCAAATTTTCTTTTTATTTTATACAATGCACAAGGTAGGTGGTGAAAATGCAAAAACAAAAATTTTTGAAAACACGAATAATTTTGGTACCACATTGTTCCTTATGTTCTAACTAAGAAAATGAATACCCACACTTTATGTTTTCGTTCATAAATAACGGAGTTATAGGCGTTTGAATTTCTGAAGTGAGACACATTTAATGACGTCAAGCTAAATGGAAACGTCAGAAGTAATCCAAAAAATCTGACGTCATTACAGTGACGATATAGGCTGATATCAGTCACTAGTGACTTTTGATATCAGTGAGATTTGATATCAGTGAAATTTCATATCAATGAAAATACCAATTTTATCAAGTTTTGATATACATTGGGTTTCACTGTAAAGTATAAAATAAATAGATTTTTCTTAAGGTGTAAAAATTGAAAATTGTCAGCAGAAATATTTTGATATTTTTCTTATTTTTGCTCAAAACATAGATTGTGAGTACTCGTTAGAACCGCCTCGCCGAGGCGGTTCTAACGAGTACCCACAATCTATGTTTTGGAGCAAAAATAAGAAAAATAGATATACCCCTGCAAACCCCATTTTTCTATATAAAAGTGGGGTTTAAGGGGGTATACATTTCACGGACAAGTTTTCCTGATGCAACTGTCAAATGATACAAAGTTGAAAATTAGACTTCTGTACACGTAAGTAAATGAACTGCATCATGAGAAAACACATACTCCGTCTGCGGTTTCCGAACATGTTTGACACAAACTAGCCTGTACAGTTACAGAAGATGGCTAGAGACTGGAAATTTTGCATTTAGAAAGTATAAAAATTGTACTATACATATAGTGAAAACAAAGGTGATGATCAGCTTCTGCGAAGCTCATCTGCGCCTTTGTTTTCGCGTATTAAGAGTGTTTGTTGTCTGATGATGTGGCTCAAATATTTGGAACTTTCAATCGTTCTCAAAGGTAACAAGGTAGAAGTAAACAGCAACCAGGAGCCATTTGTTCAAAATTAACGATGTTTTTAGTTAACAGTTCGTTAAATTTTTAAATGACAATATTACAAATGCACTGTTATTTTTGTTGATAAAATGTGAGAATCCTTTGCATTGCAAAGGATTTTCACAATGTATCAACAAAAAATTACATTGTGTTTGCTTATGTAGTCGGTATTTACTTAACAAAGTGAGTTCTTAACGATGCCGTTAACTGGCGTCCCTTTTATGGGACATAGGACAACAGAATAACCCCAGATGGGACGCCGCTTTCTGTGGCATCCAATCTCGGGCTATTCTATTTGCACAGAGAAATTTCATCGAATAATGAGATTAAAAAAAAATAAAAATTACCCCTAACACCGCTAAAAATGAAAGTGGACGCATCCAATTAATAATGATGGGCGAATCCATTCGTCAAATATGGTTTAAGCTAACGAAGATTTGAACAACTGGCTCCAGAACTTGAAGCAGTGCAATCAGAATCAAAGCCCCACCCTAACAACGAGGTGGAGAAATCCAAATTGACAATCAGGTATTAAGACATGTATGGCTAGATAGTTACAGATGATTAACTTATTTTGGGTACAGTCGGTCGGTAACTATGGGCGGTAGCTGTATTCTATTATTTTTGTGCTTCCGCCATTTGGGACTATATTTTGTCTTGGAAAATTCTACAAAATCGTCATTCTACTTCCTGTGTTTTAAACTCGCTATATTTGAGTATAAAACTATTAAAACTGTAGAAATGCGTATGCAGTGGATAATTTGGTTTGTCATCTTCAACTTGAACCTAATTTGCATTCTGACGAATCAGATATGTCCTAGAAATTAGCGCTCGAATTTGACCACCAAAATCGAATCGGTGGTCCATTTCAGGACAGTGCCTCCACAAAATTGTGGCAGAAATTTAGGGCCTATAAAAAGTTTTCAAAGATATTTTTATAACGTGTTCTAGAGATGTCAATCTAACCTTCGGCCGAATGTGTGATTTCCAGTTTACTCGGTTTTAGAGAAAATTGACCATAAATGAAGACAAGATTTTGACACTCGAAACCCCTTTGCGCAGCCGCAGTAAACATCATCAACACGTGTTTACAAAACAAGGGACGACTGAAGACGTTTTAATAACCAGGCTTCATAGTATGTTTTCTTTTAAGGACGTTGAAACAAATTCAGGCAATTGCTGAATGATTTAATGGGGGGACTGTTGGCCTAGAATGATCAGTTGTCATTATTCCTTTTTTTTGAATGCAATCGATCAAAATTTAATAATGGTACTCACCGATTTTTACAGTGTGTATCTCGGCATGTCTTCTCAGATTTGTAACCACATGAAGCATGATAAATTTCCCGAAAGCAAGAAAAAAGCTTGAAAATACAAGCACATACAAGTCTCATGCCTTCTTTTTGCTTCATAATGATGTCGTCATAACAGTGACATCATGCGTCATGTGACTACTACAGAATGTGGCCAAAAGTATTCGATTTTCATTGATTTTTCGAATTTGGTTTCACACCACAACTAAATGCATACGCATATCCTCGTTTTTATATATCTATTATTTTTTCAGTTTGTGATTGCTTTCCTGCTATCAAACCACGTAATAATGATTTCATTTCTATTGAATTTACGCCATGGAAAGGGTGAAATGATTTCGAAAGTGTTAGAGTGGCCTGAGATGGGGCACGGTGCCCCCACCCCCTCCACCGGCACTGTAGGCCTTCTTTGCAAATAACAATTACAATGATATATCCAGAAAACAAATCTTGGTTCTAAAGCCTAGGTTACATTTGGCCTACGACTAGCGATGATCGTTCGATACACATTTTTGCATTTCGCGCGATCTCCGCAGGGTGACCCTACGATACCCCTACGATTTTACGGCTTACTACGATCTCCATAGCTTCTACGATTTTGTAGTAGGCCTAGTCTGCACTTTTACAAGTTTCTAAAAATCGCAAGACCGTAGCCCGTAGACATATCGCAGTTAGCATCGTACGGGCGCCGTACGGAACCCCTACGCTGATCGTGTGGTCACCGCACGGTTTTTATGATAATTTTGGGACTAAAATCGTAAGATATTCGTAAACCTTTAGGGTGATCGTAAAGGTTATTAAAATCGTTCGCATATCGTTCGGTCGTTATACGGACATACCACGGCGTCCGCGAGTTTATCGTGTGGCCGCCATATGATTGTTGTGCATTTTTGACGGGATATGGTTCCTTACGATTTCCACTTAAAGTGTGCGGAGACCCTACGACTTCCCTACGATCTCCGTACGGTTTTGACTCGGAACATAAAAGAAAGTCAGAACAAAAAATCATAAGATGCCCGCATGAATAGTAAACACATACCGTCGTAGCCCATTATCGCCTACGATGTCTAAAATATCGTAGGGAAAATCGCAGACCGAAAAGTCGTACAATGATCGGGGAAAATGTAACCTACTAGGCATGACCCCTTGCGGACTCCGTACGATCACTGCACGATTTTTGTCCCCAAACTATCATACAAAAATCACGAGGTGACCGCTTGATCAGCGCAGGGTCTCCGTAAGGCGCCCGTATGATGAAAATGTAAAAATTGTACGATCATCGCAAGCTAATTGTAGCCAAGGCATCAGTCAGAAGTCCAAGGGACTCCGTACTTTGTCCACTAAAAGTCTTCGAAGACCCTACGACTATCGCACGACCGTCTTGCGTTTTGTATCAGAACGTATAGTGACTCCGTACGGACATCGCACGGGTTCCGTACGATATCCACTTATATATAGGCTTAATGGAGATAGAACGTATTATCGTTGCAAAGATGTACAGAATTAGCAAACGTACATAAAGTTGGTTTATGAAAGAAAAAAAATGTTTCCAGGGGTTGTATTTTAAAACATTTTCTCTGAAACTGCTTATTAATCGCAGGCCTTTTGTTTTGGTTCTAGTGATATTTAAAGGATCTTGTTATTTATAATCTATCTTTGTAATCACAACCTGGATTCTCGATTAACTAGTTTTTATGAGATACGGTAAATTGCGAGCGTTGTTCGGAATTAGTCGCCCTGTCAATTTAGATCAGTATATTTGAGAACGCTTGATGATAAGAAAAAGTAAAGATCAGAATAAGTTAAAAAAAATCATATATGCGCAGCACATTGCATTACTAAATTTAGTTAAATCATAGTAACTGAGTGGCAATCTATTGGGAAATAGAAGCTCACTCGGCTTACGATGTATTCTAAGTATAATAAGATTGTACCTAAATGTCAATTAAGTTTTTTCCCACCTCGGGTTTTGGAGTGGGAATTTCTTTGTGTCTTTTCTCAATCATTACTTACTCTTACTTTTTAGGGCATGTGCATATTAAAGGGCACTGTGTTGTCATCGGACCTTTATATATATAGCTCTCGTTATTTATTCTATGAAAACGTACAATAAGTTATACATCACCCACATTGAAGATCCATGGGCGCCGAATAACTAACTGAAATCCGGAGAAAAAGAAAAACAAGTTGAACCGCGGTGGTATGCCCGGCGAGTGCATAGGCGTGACTAACAATGCTTAAGTAAAATCTATAGAATATCCACTCTCTGTATCGGTACCCAACGCTACCCATAGAGAAAGGAAAATATTTTTAAAAACATAATTTGCAAATAAAAGTTTGGATGACAAAACACTGAGCTAGGACAAGACTGAGTTGATAAAATCGTTCGGAAACTGCCGGAGTTCGGGAATTCATGAATAGGCATGCCCACTCTGGTATTTAGCCGTCGGTTCAAGGATTACATGTTCAATTATCTTATATCCGTCTCGACGTGACTTTTACCTTGTTGATTGTGGCGCGCTAACATGGCTAAACCACATTTAAACATACTAAAAAAGCAATGGCTTAAATCTCTCATAAGGTCGCACGAGTTACCTTTCTTGACTATTTCGAGGTGATGGCTCTATCATTTGAAGTTGCTTCCCTTTTACCATCAGAGGCTTGTATTGAGCAATTGGCCAATTAAAGCCAAATAACAAGAAGTGAGAACCAATGTTTCGACATTATGTGTTTAAACATAATCCTAGACAAATGACCAAGATGCCTGCCATGCCCACACACTTCTTCCAAAATTTTACTCTCGGGAACTGCTGAATCTATTGCAATGAAACTTGACATGTTGCAGATAACCACTATGTGTTATTCTGGCCCTGCCCTAGGGCTATCTATATGACCATTATAGTCAAACGAATTATATGTACATGTATCTCACACCTCAGGTGAGCGTTAACAGTACCATAGATCCTCTGTTTTAACACCATGCTGTTCAATACCCGGTTTGGGTCGGTGAAGTATGACCCCATGTCGCAGAACTGTACATGTAGAAATAAACTGGGCCGCGGTAAAACTATGGCGCTATCATAGAAAATTTGGTAAAAGTGGTACTTTTGCTGTCGGGTGGCAAGAATTTTATTACCTGGGTTTACCTGTTGAAATTTAATTGGGCGTGGATTGACAACTAGCCCAGGTAACATTAAACCATATTATTGCATAAATACCGGTGTCACACGATATTAACAGCCGTTTATTAATGAAAAAAAAAAACAAAAAAAAAAACAAAAAAAAAAAAAAAAAAAAAAAAAACATGCATTAATACTGCAATCCACACGCGCACGTGCTGTTTATACATGGCTTTTACTTATGTTCGTTACCGGGCGCCAGCACAGCAAAGCACGTGCTAGTAATGAGAAACTGAAGTCCGCCCGGAACGAGCATAAAAACGAAAGACTTTACGCGTATGAAAATGTGATTGAGGTTGTAAAATATAGTGCACCATATTTCTTTCGTTTCTGCACCTTATTTCTTTCGTTTCTGCAGAATTTATGCGATCAAAAATGTTTTTGTCATCCATTTACATTCGCTAGGTCCCTTGGGGAGTGTTGAAAACCGAGTGCTACTGCGCCCTCGGTTCTCAACACTCCCCGAGGGACCTAGCATGAACCGTGATAATTTGGCGTAACTGTAAACCGTTTGTATCAGGCTAGGTGGGGGGGGGACACCGGGATATACCGGCTGAAACATGGGCTTAAACCTGCTTAAACATGGGTGCTTCGGCGAAGTTTGACCGATGCCACACTACAACTTTTACGTACAGCGTAAATGAAAACATGCCCATGCAATATCAGTATATACAGCTTAGTGTGTTTCTCCACTCCTTCAAGTATTGCATGGATATTTATAGTTTGTGCCACAGTGATTCAAATACGATGATTTCGTCGCGAGCTGGCTTTTCGTTCAGGTTCGTCCTCGTGCTCGGCGCGTTAGACCAAAAGCTTTAGCCGGCTACCTTACACACAGATGAACCATTTGCTCTATTTTTAAAGCGATTAAGATCTACCATCTCCGATTATATATATGACTTTTTAACGTATTGGAATCGCCTCCCTGTCTCGCTTCTGGTAGAAAACGCGCACAACATGTAACATAACTGTTTTCAGAATCTAAGTTCTGCTTGCACACTGATGTGGCGGTTGGCTTTTAATCATGGGATTCGTCTGAACTCAATCATTATTCTTGAATTGACGGTGAAATTGATTATTGAAATAACAGCAAAACTGTGCTTTTATGTTACCAAAACTGTGCTTTTATGTCAGCAAAACTGTGTTTTTATGATTGCAATGACACGCGCGCGCGCGAGTGTGTGTGTGTGTGTGTGTGTGTGTGTGTGTGTGTGTGTGTGTGTGTCCAATTAATGGGTCCAATTAGGAATGGCACTTACAACATTAAAATAGAAACTCAGCACGTGCAAATATTTATTGGCACACACATGTCGTATAGATTACAGATACCCTGTTCATGTGTTGTGCATTCAATCAAAACGAACCCAAACACGCCTATCATCAAATTATAGTGGTGTGCTACCTTCCAGTGTCAGTGCAGTGGGGTGACGACAGCTGATTATTGTTACGTCACAGATTACTTCACAGACCTGCGAAATTTGCAGATTCCTCCTGCATTTTGCTGTCGTTGTTTTTAGACGATTCTTTTGAAAATAAATGAAATTGGACATTGTATGGAATATGAATTTGATCATAGTGCTACTAGAATTACTAAAATGACGGGATCAAAAACCAATGGTAAGATAAAACATTTGCTTTTGTTCACATTTTATGTCAACAACAAGCCAAACACTGTTCCAGAAATGTCGCCATTTTCTCCGGTTTTACCATTTTGAAACCGAAAGTAGATTTTAGATTGTGGCAGAAATTTAGGGCCTATAAAAAGTTTTTGATGAAAATTGGCACACAGACAGAAAATTTTATGCTCTGTTTGGTTGTCAAGATGAAAAATTTCCAGTTTATTCCCAAATTACTGCTTTTTTCGTTTTTCTGAGGGCACTGTCAAACGGCAAAAAACTCGCAACTTTAACGCGGTTCTTCAGCGACACCGGGATAAATTCACGCATACGGCAATTCTTTTTGAACCGAATGATGTTCGCTTTTTCTATTTTCATCGCTGACAGATCGCAAATCTGAAGTATAAACGAGAACTTTGATGATAATCGCATCAACTGAAACGGGGCTTCAAAAATTGGAAGTAGTTCCCGGGAACGAACGCACGTGAATTTTGTTTTTAAAATCCTACGCTAGGCCCATCTCCGTTCCCGACTGGTAAAACATTAGTTTTATAGGTTTATGAGCTTTCACTATTTTTGCTTTTAAATTAGATAGACTTTTTTCTTTTTCTTTTTTCTTTCTTGGTTCGATATTCGATCGAGACAAAATTTCATATGCATTTTTTCACCTCCTACATCACACACTATATACCCGTGATGCAAATAAATGCCTACGGTGTTTAAGGCCTGCTTTTGGCTTCAGATTGGACTAAAACATTAAATTTTGATATTAAGGAGAGACAGCTATTTCTAAAAACAGCCATATGCCTCCACTTTTAAAAATCAGAACAAGTTATTCATTAATCCTACAAGCGATGTCATGGCAAAATGCAGAAGAACCATAGACCCATAGATAGGGCATAATTTGCACTTTAATATGGTATTTTTCACCATTTCTGAACACATTTGTATTTAATTTTAAGTGCCGGGGTCATCATAGAGTCTGGCGCCCGACCCACCGATGTGCAATTAAAGAAGGCAGCATAATTATCAGCCATGATTCGGTTAATAACTGAGCAGGCAGACTGTCGCATAATATTTAAGTTGTATCCTATATGTTTGTAACGTATAATATTTTTAAAACAGTACTGACTTGCTAGCAACATCACTCTTTCCTATAAGACTCTTAAATTTGTTAACCAAGTCACCACAAAATTCTGGTTCCGAAAGGCCATCATTGGGAAGAGCTTTTAACCCAACATTAAATTTGGAGATCAATTCTTCATCACGAAAACATGTCCGTGTAATGTATACCCCCTTGAACCCCACTTTTATATAGCAAAACTGGGGTATGCAGGGTTATACCTATTTTTCTTATTTTTGCTCCAAAACATAGATTGTGGGTACACGTTAGAACCGCCTCGCCGAGGCGGTTCTAACGTGTACCCATAATCTATGTTTTGAGCAAAAATACGAGGATGATCCAATAATGATTGAGACTTTTTGAGTTATTCCTAAGTAAATAATCTTGGCTTATTATGAATATCTTGTTAACATTGCTCAATGTAATGCGCACACGATACACTGATTAAAATCCACATGTAGACAACTACCTTCTGTTGCTTAGCAACGAGAGAATGTTAGTCAAATGTCCTTGGCCACGTGGTACTTATGCATATAAAATGGGTTGCCATGGCAACTGGTGCTAAAATTTCCAATCATGGCACACAGTTATTTATAGCGTTTATAAATAGCTTTATGCTCTGCAAATATCACTTACATACAGCTTATAATTCAAGTAGGCTGAACATTTTTGCGAGAAAAGTTGGGTTTTAGTCGCGAAAATATTCAGTGATTTTGGGGGTAGGGGTGAGAAATATCTTATAACTTGAGTATACATGACACAATAAATTGTTTTAAACCTTGAAATGATCAATTATGGGGTATATATATCAAAATAATTTCAAAAGGAACACATGTCCCTTTCGTTTTATGTTGCCTAGCAACAATAGATTTTGGAAAATGCTATAAGCCGGAATTCATAGAGGAAATGGTTGCTAGGCAACCATCTCTTGATCACTAGCGCAAGACTTGAATCGACCAAAGCAAAATATTTCAGAGATGAATGTTAACACAGACAATACTCAATTATTATAAGATACTGCTTTTAAAATTTGTGACACAGCTAGATTTATATAGATTATGTTTATTCAAAGGGCAGATGGTGGCCATAGGTACTGCACGAGTAGTACTTAAATAACCATAGCAACCAAAGTTGTTCACCAAATTTGATAAAACACGCTCCATAGAGAGGTCAAATGTGTATCTAGTAAACGAAAGTAGTAAACATGAGCCAGTCAAAAGGGTTTATAAAACAAGAGAAAAGTCTCAATCATTATTGGATCATCCTCGTAAAAAAAATATCAGAAGTTTTCTACTCAATATTTTCGATTTTTACAGATAAAAAACAACACATTTTGCATTTTGCATGGGCAAGTTTTCGCAATGTAGTGTCTACGATAAAATTTAGAAAACGTTTTTCGAAGATTGTGATTACGATTGCCCTGTTGGAGAAGTATGCCCGTTAAACATTTATTTCGTCATGATTGCACACAATAGCAAGCCTATCGTTGCGAAATGTATACACCATAAAAAACACGGCGAGGAACGTCACCAGCCTAAAACGGAATATTTCCTATACTACTCAAACTTTGATAAGCATCAAAACCTTTTTTTTTTTTATTACAGGACATACTGGTGATCCAAAATTTTGCTATAATAGTTATATAGCAAAACCAGCATCGTGCAAACATTTTATCTTTTTTTTTCGCATTAGCTGCGAGTGCGTCTTGCAGACTTGCAGACCCTTGAAATTGAAGTTGTCATTGTTTCCGAGGCTACCCTATCAGTTCCTGTAATTCATCACCTCTTACTGGTCCATTCAGCTGCAAAACTGTTTCGAAAGTCGAAATGTTCATACTTTTGTGTCGTGTCTGAAATGCAACTTTGGAAAACTTCAGAAATCTGTGATTTTTGGTCAAAAACACGATTTTTTTACAAAAAAAAAATCCCTTAAGATGTTGCCCTTTGCACGGTGAGCATGAAACTGAAAACTGTTTTTGAATACGCTCTCTGGTTGGCTGAAACCAGCGTTTTTTAAATGTGTTGTCAAATGGTTTAATCACGTAATGCAAATTTACATTAAGAAAATGTTCAGTGTAATGACAAATGTTTTAAAACGCTGTAAAATCTAAACCAATGCCCGTAGCTCAAATCGATTTTCTGTTCCAAACTCGCAGCCTCAAGGGCAACGTTTTTCAGCGAAAAAAATTGTTTGGTAAAAAATCGTGTTTTAGCCAAAAATCATAGATTTCTGAAATTTTCCAAATGTGCACTTTAGACACACAAGTATCGATATTTCGATTGTCAAAACAGTTTTGTAGTTGAATGGACCAGTAAGAATGGATGAATGACAGAATCTGATAGGGTAGGCAAAAAGTATGCAAAAGTGACAACTTTAATTTCAGGGGTTTTTTCATCGTTTCTGCAAGTCTACGACAAGCGCTCGCAGGCAACGTGAAAAAAGATGTGGTTCTGCTACATATCTATACCAAAATTTTGAGTGTTAGATAACAAGAATGTTATGTTACCAAAAAAGTTTTGATGCTTATCAAACTTTGAGTAGTATATATATCAAAATCAAAGTCATTGCGTTTTTCATGAATTTTAGAAGAAACAAATCTATTTGCAATAGTAAGATGTAAGATCTAAGGGGTCTGCGGTATCTGTTGTATTAGCTTTGTTCAACTGCAGTTCAGGTGGATAAATTGATTGGCCATACCTTAGATACTAGTATAAGGGTTGTGAATGTTCAAAAGGTCATGGAGGTACCTGGAAGTCGAATTAAAATAAAATTGAGATCCTCTAAGAACAGAGAGCATATATGAAAGCATAGATAATATCAGCTTGATTTTCATGGTTAATAGAATCCATGAACTCTCTTTCGTAGCAGAATAAAATAAATCAGCTACGAGAGGGGCGCAATTTGTACCCATCAGAATTCCAACACTGTGTCTGTATAAGATCTATAGATATTATCCAGGAGATAGGATAATGCGTCGCATACGTTCTGACATGACCGAGGCGTATAAAGACTTTTGCCAGAGGAAGTGAATCATGTACGGTCAGGAGAAGTCTGTTCATGTAAGAAATGCTCATAGCACATACATGACATATTCCATGTGCGACTTTTCAGTTTATGGATACCCTCATTACGGAAAAAAATCCATATTGAATCGGAATTTTCCGCCTAAGCATTTTCCTTATTTGAGCCGCATCGTGAGAAAACCGGATTTTTGCCTAGGCGAAAACAAAGGCGCAGATCAGCTTCGAGGTAACCGCGAAGCTGATCAGCGCCTTTGTTTTCGCTACACGGATAGTATATTTCCTCTTCTTCTTAAATCCGAAATTGCAAGCTTCTAGCTCTTTTCTGAGCTTGTACAGGCCGGTTTGTGTCGGACCTGGTCGGAAACCCCGAAGACCGGTTTTCTCGCGTCGCGGCTCATTTATGGTCTAATCCTCAATTCTCTCTATTATTTAAAGGGAAAGGCAATGTTGAAGTAATGTATTTTAAATTAGGTACTTATCTTCCCTAAACAATATGGTACAAGTTTTATTAAAATCAGATTAAATTAGGAAAGTTATGTTGGTTTGAATATTCCTTGATTTCTGTTTAAGAAGGCGGCAATCTTGGATATTCATGAGGCTTTATGACGTCATAAAGCCATATTTAAATATACATAATCAAGATTAATGAAATGCTATGAATATTTATCTGATAATTTTTGTTTTAATGTTTTCTTCTATTGATTTATTATCAATTCTGATCATATTTTACCATATAAGTTTTGAAATATTAAATGTATACATTGTTTTGATTTTTACAGTTTCTAATTATCAAATATTCAAAATGGCGGCCGAAAGTCACTTCATTCCAAAAATTTCTAAGGCCAAGATCTCACATTGTATTTCCAAAATTTGCACCAAAATGTTTGTTTTGGTTAGATCTTTTATTCTAAAAGCATTGTTTTTACTACTGTGTTCTCCTTTAACTTACTACCATAAAAAATAAATGTTTATTATGTTGATTCTTAGTAATAATCACTATTTTGTGACTTTTAGTTTACATAATTTTAGGTATTATTGATTTTTCACTCAACCTCATCAAACCTGAATCTGAATCTGACTCTGATTTGGTTTACTGGTGACACGCCAAAATGACATTATTTCACTAGGGGGTTCGAATGGTGTAGAAATAAGTCCATAGAACACACGAACGAGGCAAACTTGGACACACAATCATCTGACGTTTCAGCGGTGGAAAAGAGAGAGTCAGGGATGTCATTCCAGTCCCTGATAGTCTAGGGAAAGAAAACGGTACAATTGGGCAATGATAAGGAAATGGCGCAGTCAGAAAGAAAATCCAACTTCAAAAACCGAGGTGGGAAAAACTAAAATGAAAATTAGGTACTTATATTAAGAAAACATATCGTAAACCGAGTGAGCAGCTATTTCCCAATAGGTGGTCACTCAGCCATCAAAACCCAACTAAAAATATGAGTATACCTTTGAACTACATTTGTAGGCCTCTATACTAGCAAATGATATCTGAGATACCATGGAGTGATTAGTTCTACAACGCTTAGTCTTAGGGATAAGGTCATTTGTTGGTATTCTGGATTTACTCTTCACTGAGACCTTTGTATACGAGAAGCAATATATAAGTCGATTATCCGTCCTCCGTGTCTTGAGAGATTCCCACTTGAGTTGTTTAAGAATGCCAGTCTCACTTCCTTCTTCGAAAGAATAATTCCTAGTTACAAATCTCACTTTTACTGTATAAGTATAGGTTTGAGGGGCTAAGTTTCACATGATGCTTGCATAACGGAACAAAAGTTGACGACATATTAAGGCTGGAAATATTATGGAAATCGACTTATAAGTAAAGGACAGACAAACGTAAGAGTAATTTGCAAGATGAAAACGATTAACTTAAAAATGACTCTAATTATGAAAAAATGTGTAGGTTGCTTTTCTTTTTGTACAGACTGTACATTGTGTCACGTGATGTGTAAAGTTTCATTAAACTGCGCAGTTACAAATTATGTTGAGTCACGTGCATTAAACATTATGAAAACTTTCCATGCAATATACAGATATTTTACAGCTATAAAAATGAAAATTTTAAGCAGAAAAAAATCGATATTTTTCTTATTTTTGCTCAAAACATAGATTGTGGGTACACGCTAGAACCGCCTTGCCGATGCGGTTCTAACGAGTACCCACAATCTATGTTTTTGAGCAAAAATAAGAAAAATATGTATACCCCTGCATACCCCAGTATTTCTATTTAAAGTGGGGTTTTAAGGGGGTACGCATTTCACGGACATGTTTTCTTGATGTGACGCATCAATACATGTGACACAGATCACGCTAACATGTCCGTGCAATGTACACCCCCTTATACCCACTTTTATATAGCAAAACTGGGGTATGCAGAGGTATACCTTTTTTCCTATTTTTTTTTTTTGCTTCAAAACATAAGTTATGGGTACTCGTCGAGGCGGTTCTAACGTGTATCCACAATCAATGTTTGAACAAAAATATTTAAAAAAAAAAATCATTTTTCCCCAATGGTTTTCCATTTTTAACAGTCGGGAACGGAGATGGGCCTAGCGTAGGATTTTAAAAACAAAATTCACGTGCGTTCGTTCCCGGGAACTACTTCCAATTTTTGAAGCCCCATTTCAGTTGATGCGTTTATCGACAAAGTTCTCGTTTATACTTCAGATTTGCGATCTGTCAGCGATGAAAATAGAAAAAGCGAACATCATTCGGTTCAAAAAGAATTGCCGTATGCGTGAATTTATCCCGGTGTCGCTGAAGAACCGCGTTAAAGTTGCGAGTTTTTTGCCGTTTGACAGTGCCCTCAGAAAAACGAAAAAAGCAGTAATTTGCGAATAAACTAGAAATTTTTCATCTTGACAACCAAACAGAGCATAAAATTTTCTGTCTGTGTGCCAATTTTCATCAAAAACTTTTTATAGGCCCTAAATTTCTGCCACAATCTAAAATCTACTTTCGGTTTCAAAATGGTAAAACCGGAGAAAATGGCGACATTTCTGGAACAGTGTTTGGCTTGTTGTTGACATAAAATGTGAACAAAAGCAAATGTTTTATCTTACCATTGGTCTTTGATCCCGTCATTTTAGTAATTCTAGTAGCACTATGATCAAATTCATATTCCATACAATGTCCAATTTTATTTATTTTCAAAAGAATCGTCTAAAAACAACGACAGCAATTTTGCAGGAGGAATCTGCAAATTTCGCAGGTCTGTGAAGTAATCTGTGACGTAACAATAATCAGCTGTCGTCACCCCACTGCACTGACACTGGAAGGTAGCACACCACTATAATTTGATGATAGGCGTGTTTCGGTTCGTTTTGATTGAATGTACAACACATGAACAGGGTATCTGTAATCTATACGACATGTGTGTGCCAATAAATATTTGCACGTGCTGAGTTTCTATTTTAATGTTGTAAGTGCTATTCCTAATTGGACCCAATAATTGGACACACACTTACACACAAACACACACACACGCGCGCGCGCGCGCATGGATGCAGGATAAAATAGAAAGAACGTTACATAGCATTTTAACACTCGGCACACCCGAAAACTTTGTCCTTGTCATTGCAATCATAAAAGCACAGTTTTGGTAACATAAAAGCACAGTTTTGCTGTTATTTCAATTATCAATTTCACCGTCAATTCAAGAATAATGATTGAGTCCAGACGAATCCCATGATTAAAAGCCAACCGCCACATCAGTGTGCAAGCAGAACTTAGATTCTGAAAACAGTTATGTTACATGTTGTGCGCGTTTTCTACCAGAAGCGAGACAGGGAGGCGATTCCAAGACGTTAAAAAGTCATATATATAATCGGAGATGGTAGATCTTAATCGCTTTAAAAATAGAGCAAGTGGTTCATCTGTGTGTAAGGTAGCCGGCTAAAGCTTTTGGTCTAACGCGCCGAGCACGAGGACGAACCTGAACGAAAAGCCAGCTCGCGACGAAATAATCGTATTTGAATCACTGTGACACAAACTATAAATATCCATGCAATACTTGAAGAAAAAACGAAAAAGAAGAGGAGAAACACACTAAGCTGTATACTGATATTGCATGGGCATGTTTTCATTTACGCTGTAAGTAAAAGTTGTACTGTGGCATCGGTCAAACTGCGCCGAAGCATCCAGGTTTAAGCAGGTTTAAGCCCATGTTTCTGCCGGTATATCCCGGTGTACCCCCACCTAGCCTGATACAAACGGTTTACAGTTACGCCAAATTATCACGGTTCATGCTAGGTCCCTCGGGGAGTGTTGAAAACCGAGGGCGCAGTAGCACTCGGTTTTCAACACTCCCCAAGGGACCTAGCGAATGTAAATGGATGACAAAAACATTTTGATCGCATAAATTCTGCAGAAACGAAAGAAATAAGGTGCAGAAACGAAAGAAATATGGTGCACTATATTTTACAACCTCAATCACATTTTCATACGCGTAAAGTCTTTCGTTTTTATGCTCGTTCCGGGCGGACTTCAGTTTCTCATTACTATCATTACTAGCACGTGCTTTGCTGCTTTGCCGGCGCCCGGTAACGAACATAAGTAAAAGCCATGTATAAACAGCACGTGCGCGTGTGAATTGCAATATTAATGCATGTTTTTTTTTGTTTTTTTTTTTTCATTAATAAACGGCTGTTAATATCGTGTGACACCGGTATTTATGCAATAATATGGTTTAATGTTACCTGGGCTAGTTGTCAATCCACGCCCAATTAAATTTCAACAGGTAATCCCAGGTAATAAAATTCTTGCCACCCGACAGCAAAAGTACCACTTTTACCAAATTTTCTATGATAGCGCCATAGTTTTACCGCGGCCCAGTTTATTTCTACATGTACAGTTCTGCGACATGGGGTCATACTTCACCGACCCAAACCGGGTATTGAACAGCATGGTGTTAAAACAGAGGATCTATGGTACTGTTAACGCTCACCTGAGGTGTGAGATACATGTACATATAATTCGTTTGACTATAATGGTCATATAGATAGCCCTAGGGCAGGGCCAGAATAACACATAGTGGTTCATGATCTGCAACATGTCAAGTTTCATTGCAATAGATTCAGCAGTTCCCGAGAGTAAACTTTTGGAAGAAGTCTGTGGGCATGGCAGGCACCTTGGTCATTTGTCTAGGATTATGTTTAAACACATAATGTCGAAACATTGGTTCTCACTTCTTGTTATTTGGCTTTAATTGGCCAATTGCTCAATACAAGCCGCTGATGGTAAAAGGGAAGCAACTTCAAATGATAGAGCCATGACCTCGAAATAGTCAAGAAAGGTAACTCGTACGACCTTATGAGAGATTTAAGCCATTGCTTTTTTAGTACGTTTAAATGTGGTTTAGCCATGTTAGCGCGCCACAGTCAACAAGGTAAAAGTCACGTCGAGACGGATATAAGATAATTGAACATGTAATCCCTGAACCGACGGCTAAGTGGGCATGTCTATTCATGAATTCCCGAACTCCGGCAGTTTCCGAACGATTTTATCAACTCAGTCTTGTCCTAGCTCAGCGTTTGGTCATCCAAACTTTTATTTGCAAATTATGTTTTTAAAAATAGTTTCCTTTCTCTATGGCTAGCGTTGGGTACCGATACAGAGAGTGGATATTCTATAGATTTTACTTAAGCATTGTTAGTCGCCGGGCATACCACTGCGGTTCAACTTGTGTTTTTCTTTTTCTCCGGATTTCAGTTAGTTATTCGGCGCCCATGGATCTTCAACGTCGGTGATGTATAACTTATTGTACGTTTTCATAGAATAAATAATGAGAGCTATATATATAAAGGTCCGATGACAACACAGTGCCCTTTAATATGCACATGCCCTAAAACGTAAGAGTAAGTAATGATCGAGAAAAGGCACAATCAAAGAAATTCCCACCCCAAAACCCGAGGTGGGAAAAAACTAAATTGACATTTAGGTACAATCTTATTATACTTAGAATACATCGTAAGCCGAGTGAGCTTCTATTTCCCAATAGATTGCCACTCAGTTACTATGCCTATTTAACTAAATTTAGTAATGCAATGTGCTGCGCATATATGTTTTTTTTTTTTTTTTTAACTTATTCTGATCTTTACTTTTTCTTATCATCAAGCGTTCTCAAATATACTGATCTAAATTGACAGGGCGACTAATTCCGAACAACCCTCGCCATTTACCGTATCTCATAAAAACTCGTTAATCGAGAATCCAGGTTGTGATTACAAAGATAGATTATAATAACAAGATCCTATAAATATCACTAGTAACCAAAACAAAAGGCCTGCGATTAATAAGCAGTTTCAGAGAAAATGTTTTAAAATACAACCCCTGGAAACATTTTTTTCTTTCATAAACCAACTTTATGTACGTTTGCTAATTCTGTACAATCTTTGCAACGATAATACGTTCTATCTCCATTAAGCCTATATATAAGTGGATATCGTACGGAACCCGTGCGATGTCCGTACGGAGTCACTATACGTTCTGATACAAAGCGCAAGGCGGTCGTGCGATAGTCGTAGGGTCTTCGAAGACTTTTAGTGGACAAAGTACGGAGTCCCTTGGACTTCTGACTGATGCCTTGGCTACAATTAGCTTGCGATGATCGTACAATTTTTACATTTTCATCATACGGGCGCCGTACGGAGACCCTGCGCTGATCAAACGGTCACCTCGTGATTTTTGTATGATAGTTTGGGGACAAAAATCGTGCAGTGATCGTAGGGAGTCCGCAAGGGGTCATGCCTAGTAGGTTACATTTTCCCCGATCATTGTACGACTTTTCGGTCTGCGATTTTCCCTAAGATATTTTAGGTCTACATCGTAGGCGATAATGGGCTACGACGGTATGTGTTTACAATTCATGCGGGCATCTTATGATTTTTTGTTCTGACTTTCTTTTATGTTCCGAGTCAAAACCGTACGGAGATCGAAGGGAAGTCATAGGGTCTCCGCACACTTTAAGTGGAAATCGTAAGGAACCATATCCCATCAAAAATGCACAACAATCATATGGCGGCCACACGATAAACTCGCGGACGCCGTGGTATGTCCGTATAACGACCGAACGATATGCGAACGATTTTAATAACCTTTACGATCACCCTAAAGGTTTACGAATATCTTATGATTTTAGTCCCAAAATTATCATAAAAACCGTGCGGTGCCCACACGATCAGCGTAGGGGTTCCGTACGGCGCCCGTACGATGCTAACTGCGATATGTCTACGGGCTACGGTCTTGCGATTTTTAGAAACTTGTAAAAGTGCAGACTAGGCCTACTACAAAATCGTAGAAGCTATGGAGATCGTAGTAAGCCGTAAAATCGTAGGGGTATCGTAGGGTCACCCTGCGGAGATCGCGCGAAATGCAAAAATGTGTATCGTACGATCATCGCTAATCGTAGGCCAAATGTAACCTAGGCTTTAGAACCAAGATTTGTTTTCTGGATATATCATTGTAATTGTTATTTGCAAAGAAGGCCTACAGTGCCGGTGGAGGGGGTGGGGGCACCGTGCCCCATCTCAGGCCACTCTAACACTTTCGAAATCATTTCACCCTTTCCTTGGCGTAAATTCAATAGAAATGAAATCATTATTACGTGGTTTGAGAGCAGGAAAGCAATCACAAACTGAAAAAATAATAGATATAAAAACGAGGATATGCGTATGCATTTAGTTGTGGTGTGAAACCAAATTCGAAAAATCAATGAAAATCGAATACTTTTGGCCACATTCTATAGTAGTCACATGACGCATGATGTCACTCTGTTATGACGACATCATTATGAAGCAAAAAAGAAGAAGGCATGAGAGTTGTATGTGCTTGTATTTTCAAGCTTTTTTCTTGCTTTTGGGAAATTTATCATGCTTCATGTGGTTACAAATCTGAGAAGACATGTCGAGATACACACTGCAAAAATCGGTGAGTACCATTATTTGATCGATTGCATTCAAAAAAGGAATAATGACAACTGATCATTCTAGGCCAACAGTCCCCCATGAAATCATTCAGCAATTGCCTGAATTTGTTTCAACGTCCTTAAAAGAAAACTTGCTATGAAGCCTGGTTATTTAAGCGTCTTTAGTCGTCCCTTGTTTTGTCATCAGGAAAACATGTCCGTGAAATGTTTACCCCCTTAAACCCCACTTTCATATAGTAAAACTGGGGTTTGCAGGGGTATACCTATTTTTCTTATTTTTGCTCCAAAACATAGATTGTGGGTAATCGTTAGAACCGCCTCACCGAGGCGGTTCTAACGTGTACCCACAATCTATGTTTTGAGCAAAAATAAGAAAAATATCAATTTTTTTCTGATGAAATTTTCAATTTTTATAGGTGAAAAAATCTCTGTATATTGCATGGGCAAGTTTTCGTAATGTAAACACGTGTTGATGATGTTTACTGCGGCTGCGCAAAGGGGTTACGAGTGTCAAAATCTTGTCTTCATTTATGGTCAATTTTCTCTAAAACCGAGTAAACTGGAAATCACACATTTGGCCCAAGGTTAGATTGACATCTCTAGAACACGTTATAAAAATATCTTTGAAAACTTTTTATAGGCCCTAAATTTCTGCCACAATTTTGTGGAGGCACTGTCCTGAAATGGACCACCGATTCGATTTTGGTGGTCAAATTCGAGCGCCAGTTTCTAGGACATATCTGATTCGTCAGAATGCAAATTAGGTTCAAGTTGAAGATGACAAACCAAATTATCCACTGCATACGCATTTCTACAGTTTTGATAGTTTTATACTCAAATATAGCGAGTTTAAACACCAGAAGTAGAATGACGATTTTGTAGATTTTTCAAAGACAAAATATAGTCCCAAATGGCGGAAGCACAAAAATAATAGAATACAGCTACCGCCCATAGTTACCGCCTAACTGTAAAGCAGGAAAAATCATCTGCATATCGCATGGGCGTGTTTTCGTAATCCATAAAAAAAAAAAAAAACCGCCCTTGACAGCTACCTGCTTTGTTACAGTAAAGTTGCTGCAATGGTGCAAGAGCTTTCCAGTCAAGCTGATCAACAGGCCCAATCGACGAAACTAGGCAAAGAAATCCAAGAACAAATTCACCGGTTACAGGTATGTGTTTCACTTTCCATTACGAAAACACTCCCATGCAATATACATATTTTTTCTTGAGCTGTAAAATTCAAAATTTTCATGGAAGAAAATGATATCTTTAATAGTTTTGGTCCAAAAAAATAGATCGTGGGTACACGTTTGAACCGCCTCTCGAGGCGGTTAACTAGTACCCACAACCTATATTTTGGACCAAAACTATGAAAAATAGGTATACCCCTGTAAACCCCTAGTTTGAAAATGTTTGATATTTTTCTTACTTTTGCTCAAAACATAGATTGTGGGTACACGTTAGAGCCAGACGGTTGTAACGAGTACCACACTGTGTTTTGGAATTAAAATACGAGAAATAGGTATACCCCTGTATACCACAGTTTTACTATATAAAAGTGGGGTTGAAAGGGGTATACATTTCACGGACTTGTTTTCTTGAAGATCTCTTGGAGAAATATATAGCCTCGCAGAACAGTGTTTATCTCTGTTTTCCATATAATCCATAGATATAACTTCTTTTTCCTTCCAGAATCCATCGAATTGTTCATCAGCAAGAAAACTCCTTTGCGGTGTGTGTAGGGACAACGGCAAATGTGGCATCGGGTGTACCCTACACAACATAGGACTGTGCCTGGTCACTGCGTACCTTAGTAATAGGACTATGATCCTGGATTGTTCAGGTTGGGTGTACTCGAGCAGAGGCTGGGAGGCGGCGTTTCTGTCGATCTCAAAATGTACACTAGAGCACACGGCGAAAAGCTTCTTCAGTAATTTCTTCTTTAATTCAATACCAGGTATGTTTATTGCGATCTCGCCACGGCGAGAGCGCATATATAATTGAACAGGGGTGGAATCTTGTTGTTAATTGACCATCGACTTCCGGTAGTACTTGATTGGACGAGGCAGCTCCAATTGGGCCACTTTAAAAAGCGCATGCCGGCTCGGGTATGAAAGCCCACGTGTAATCGAGCTGCCAGAGTCTTTTCGGTCTGTGGTTATCGCCGTGGGTTTATACATAGAGAAAATAGTGATGAGAGATCGCAAGCGTTTTGAAAACGCTTATACTTGTTATTTTCGATTAGGGCATTAAGTGAAGATAAGGTGTTTACAAGAAAGTGACACTTATTACGGATTACCAATTTCATTCCGCAATAGTTAAGTAAAATTTTGCAAAACGAACGAGGATTCCAACCCTCTGCCAACAGAATCACAGAATTTTCCTACGTACGATTTTACATTATTTTGATATCTGATCTTTGAAAGACTTTCAGAGTGTAAAATGCTTGTTTGTAATCTTTTATTTCTGGGTTGTAATCTTTTTTGAAGAGGGGGACCTTACTGCTGGAGCCCACATCTCAAGTATCGGAGATCGCGCGAATGCGCGATCAGCCATTTCTGATTCGTTTCATTCTTTAATCCCAATTCGTATCATAATGTAGTCAGAAATAGTGGTTTGGAGTGATTCCCCTTGATAAGGAAAATTAATGTCGCGTATGTACGCGATAATTTCGATCGCGATTTTCCGAGATGATCGAGACCTGCTAAATAAATGAACGTAATTGTGTGTTACGTGTCTGGTGAATGTAGACATGTATTAAATGGCGGCCGGGTCAGAATATGAGCATTCGACCATGGGGTCCGTGAGAAATAGATAGGTTGCTTGTGTCTCCAGGCAAAGCGTATAAACAACTAACTTACCAACTGATTACTGGTTAAGCGCTCAGAAGTTCAGAGCATGTCCAGGAAAGTGGTGCAAGTCAAAACATCCATTCAAAAAAGCCTAAGTCGTTTACTTGGGTGGTAATTTTTCAAGCATATTTTGGATGTCATGACATCCTATAAATGTTGGGTAGAAAATTAAAATCAAAACAAAGATCCTTAAAGTCCCATACAATTGAGGCGACGGCTCGAGGTGACCATAGCTGTTGACTTAGACGCTAATCCACAATCAAACAAGCGTTTCAGTGTTCCAATCATAAGTTCCTGGTACATTTATAATGGGTTTCAGAGTACCAAACAGAGGCTCAACTACCAGACGTGTTAAACCAGGAATCACCAGAGACAATCATGATGAGAATGCCAATTTCGTCAGAGATTGGCAGATATCTCTTCCCAGCCGCTGTTCCGAAAGACATTTTGAATAGGTAATTTTTAGCTAAAAGGGTTAAGTAAGCAATCATCAGGACATGACGCAATCAGAAAGAAATTCCAACTCCGAACAAGAAAGTAGACCATCAGGTTCTAATACATTTAGAGAACAAAAATTTGACATTTACAAAATAAGAAAAATATCAAAAATTTTCACCTGAAAATTTTCAATTTTTAAGCTAAAACAATATCTGTTTGTTGCATGAGCAAGTTTTCATAATGTTTATGGGAGTTTTTTTTTTTTTTTTTTTTTTTTTTTTTGGGGGGGGGGGGTGTTCGTGGTTCCTTAACTTCTCTTCCGAGTCGATGTCACCAGTAATGTCCATTTTCAAACAAAACTATAGACAAAACATACACGATACAGCCTTCAAAACATTTGAGTATTTTACCCTAAGATGTTAAAATCTCATTTTTTTTCTTTTTGATCTAATTTGGATGCAGGTTTTATTTTCATGATTTTGCCCTACTGCATTAAATTTTTTTACCGTGATTTAGTATTTTGACATATGAACCTCGACGCGAGAAAACCGGTCTTCGGGGTTTCCGACCAGGCGCGACACAAATCGGCCTGCAGCCTAAAGGCTTGGAATTTTGGCTATAAGTAGAAGAGGAATTATTGTACTGTCCGAGGCGCTGAATTCAGTTACTGTACAGGTGATCTGCGCTTTGCTTTCACATACTAGTAGGCAAAAATCCGGTTTTCTTTTGACGAGGTTCATACTAATCTGACTATGAAATTTCTGTTATGTTCTTTGGTTGTCCATGGTATGATAATGGTCGTTCGTCTCTCACTAATGAGAAAGACCATGATCATTTCTTGAATAGGTTCGTGTGTGTTGGTGAGTTCTTTGATGGCTGACTAGACCAATTCTAGCTCTAAACTGTCGGTTGCAAGCAGAGCAAGTCAATGTCATTGAATCAGCTGGTGGCCCATTGGTATTGGCTTTGCGTTCTCTGCGCTTTCTTTCAGCTTCACAGATTCTCTTTTTTTCATGGAGAGCTGCTCCTTTGTTGATGAGACCTCGCCACTTTGATCGCTCCTGTGCAGTCTGTTCCCAAGACCCAATTGGTATGTCAAAATCCTTCAGAGAGGCTTTCAGGGTGTCTTTGTAGCGTTTCTTCTGGCCACCTTGAGAGCGCTTTCCCTCTTGTAGTTCTCCATAGAAGACTTTCTTTGGAAGTCGCTCATCAGGCATTCTTATAACATGGCCGGTTCACCTTAGCTGTCCTAGCTTTAAGACAGTATGCATGCTTTGCATCCCTGCTTTCTTCATGACCTCTGTGTCTGGGATCTTGTCTTGCCACTTGATTTTTAACAGCTTTCTCAAACAGCTTAAGTGGAAATAGTTAAGTCTCTTTGCATGACGCTGGTATACTGTTCAGGTCTCACATGCATACAAGAGGATTGGAAGTACCACAGCCTTGTAGACTTTCAGCTTGGTGTCAAGCTTGATTCCATTTCGCTCCCAGACATTTGCACGGAGTCTTCCGAATGCCACACTGGCTTTTGCAATTCTTGCAGTGACCTCATCATCAATGTGCACTGCTCTGGAAAGAGTGCTTCCCAGGTAGGTGAATTTATCAACAACTTTCAGTTTTTCTCCATTCACAGTGATGGTTGGTTCATTGTACGGTTTTCCAGGTGCTGGCTGGTGTACAACCTCTGTCTTTTTTGTGCTGATTGTGAGATCATAGTTATCACATGACTGTGAGACTTGATCCATGGCTCTTTGCATTTTTGCCTCTGAGCTGGCATTCTTATCCATATCATATGCATAGAGGAGCTCATCTAGCACATCGGTCTGCACCTTAGTTTTGGCTTGCAACCTTCTAAGGTTGAATATATTGCCATCAAAACGGTACCTGATTAGAAAACCAGTGTCACTGTCCTGAAAAGCATCCATGAGCATGGCAGAAAACATCATGCTGAACAGTGTTGGTGCCATAACACAGCCCTGTTTGACCCCATTTGTTACCTCAAAGGGTTCAGAGAACTCTCCATCATTTTGCACACGTGCCTGCATGCCATCATGAAATTGCCGCACCATTGCTATGAATCTGGGTGGACAGCCAAACTTGGCCATGATTTTCCACAGTCCATCACGACTTACTGTGTCAAGCGCTTTGGTGAGGTCGACAAACGTCATGTATAGATCTACATTCTGCTCTTGGCATTTCTCCTGAAGCTGTCTTGCTGTGAAGATCATGTCTATCGTCCCCCTGTCCTTTCTGAATCCACATTGACTTTCTGGGATAAGTCCCTTCTGATCAAGATGAACAGTCAGGCGGTTCAACAGAATTTTTGCTAGTATCTTCCCAGCAATCGATAGGAGGGAAATGCCTCTGTGGTTGTCACAGACTTGTGGATTTCCTTTCCGCTTGTATAGGTGGATTATGGATGCATCCTTAAATTCTTGTGGGATGGCCTCCTTCCTCCACATACAGTGAAACAGCTCTGTCAGTTTCTCTGCCATGGGTAGCCCCCCGGCCTTATAAACCTCTGCAGGAATTGCATCTGCACCTGGAGCTTTGCCAGAAGACAGTTGTTGAACTGCTTTTCAGTGTTGAACATTGCACTCTATCTGTTGCAGTCTGTCAATTGCATCCTCATTGATGCTTGATGGTCGATTTAGCACACTATTGAAATGTTCTGCCCATCTTTTCAAGATAGTCTGTGAGAAGAGTGTTTCCATCTGCACTGAGTAATGTGGTGGCTCCAGAACTCTTAGGGCCATAAATGGTTTTCAGTGCATCATGAAATTTCTTCATGCCCTTTCTGTCTGCAAAAGACTGAATTTCTTCTGTTTTCTTCCTCAGCCAGGAATCTTGCATGTCCCTAAGCTTGGTCTGGACTGTCTTACAAACGTTGCTGTAGGCTGCTTTCTTGGATACTGAGCTAGTATTGATGTGCCTTGTGCAATCTGTGCTTTTCTTCAAGAAGCTTCTGAATTTCGTCATCATTCTCATCAAACCAGTCTTGATGTTTGCGAGATGGATGTCCTAAAGTAGTAGCAGCTGAAAAATGAACTGTTTTATGGAAGACTGTCCAGTTTTCTTCGGGGTTCTCTGAACTGAGATTGATTGCATCCAGTTGGTTGCAAATGTCTGTTAAGAAAGCTTGTCGCATGCTGTCTTGATTCAGCTTTGAGACATCCAGTCTTTTAGCAGCTTTCTTGCCTTGAGGTCGCCTCGCAGGCTGGATTCTAAGGTTGAGTTTGCTGACAACCAGTCTATGGTCTTCCAGCAGTCTGCACCACACATAGTCTTTGTCACTCTGACATCCTGTGTTTCTGGATATGCCTGGTCCAGATATGCAAAGACTGTTTCGGTAGACGGAGCGGGAGAAATCATCAGATTCAACGGTTCGGAAAGCGATACAGCAACATGTTGTGGAACATGCAGAGCGTGATAAGGCACTATAGATGTTACGGTCATCCACTGCATCCAAACCTAACTCCAGACGTCTTGACCTGTGTCTTGCCTCTGGGCACAGTTGGGTGAGGACGAGTGAGTGAGGTTGACGCTGCGCACCTCTTCCTCACCATAATCCAATTTCATAGCGCACGTCATCTTATTTCGTATGATAATATTAGCTGTACGAAGGTTTATGAATTTTAGCACCGCTAGCGTTTTCTTTTTGTTCTCTTTGTATTCATCATGTCCATAAGATAATTACCCCACTTTTATATAGTAAAACTGGGGTTAACAGGGGTATACCTTTTTCTAATTTTTTGCTCTAAAACATAGATTGTGTGTGTACTCGTTAGAACTGCCTCACCGAGGTGGTTGTAACGTGTACGCAAAATATATGTTTTGAGCAACAATAAGAAATATTTACATGTTTATTGCAATCGCCCTAGATGAAAGTATCTTTCTTGATGTTCTTCATTTCTCAAAGAAAAAACATTAAGTCACGTGATCTAGAGGCCACGCCTATGGACGGGGCGACGTCAAAACTCATCCAATGACGTTGTTTGTTAGCTCACCTGAGCCGTCAGGCTCACAAGGTGAGCTTATAGTATACCCATGCTCCGTCGTCCGTCCGTCCGTCGTCCGTCGTCCGTCCGTCCGTCGTCCACAATTTTCAAAGATCTTCTTCTCTGAAACCGCTTGGCCAATCAAAGCCAAATTTTACATGAAGCATCTATGGGAAGGGGGAACCAATGTATATATAAATAATCCAGGTCACATGACCAAGATGGCCGCCATGCCCATATATGGTAAAAACCCTTCAAAAATCTTCTTCTCCGGAACCACTGGACTGATTTCAACCAAACTTGGCATGAAGCATCGATGACTCAAGCACTACAATGTGTATATAAATCATGACCTTGCGGTGACCTTGACCTATTTTACGGCAAGGTCAACATAGGTCGCCTTTGCATTTGAATGGGAAAAATTGTTAAATTGTCATTTAAAGGAAAAATCTTGCAGAAAATGAGCAGTAGGACTGAATATTAATGATTCTGAAAACAATTTGGCACCAGGGGCTCATCCGCCCTCACCCCGGGGCAATATACATGTATATTATCATAATATTCAAACATCTTCTTCTCTGAAACCGCTTGGCCAATCAAAGCCAAATTTTACATGAAGCATCAATGGGAAGGGGGAACCAATGTGTATATATATAATCCAGGTCACATGACCAAGATGGCCGCCATGCCCATATATGGTAAAAACCCTTCAAAAATCTTCTTCTCCAGAACCGGTGGACCGATTTCAACAAAACTTGGCATGAAGCATTGATGGCTCAAGCACTACAATGTGTATATAAATCATGACCCTGTGATGACCTTGACCTATTTTACGGCAAGGTCAACATAGGTCACCAATGGGGAAAACTTTTAAAATGTAATTTAAAGTGAAAGTCTTGCAGGAAATGGGAAGTAGGACTGAATATTAATGATTCTGAAAAAAATTGGACCCAAGGGGCTCATGTGCCCCCACCCCACGGCAATATACATGTATATTTCCATAATATTCAAACGTCTTCTCCTCTGAAACCGCTTGGCAAATCAAAGCCAAATTTTTTGTGAAGCATCTATAGAATGGGTGAATCAATGTGTATATAAATAATCTAGGTCACATGACAAAGATGGCCGCCATGCCCATATATGGTAAAAACCCATCAAAAACCTTCTTCTCTGGCCACAATAGACTGATTTCAAGGAAACTTGGCATGAAGCATCGATGGCTAAAGTACTTTAATGTATATATAAATCAGGACCCTGTGATGACCTTGACCAAGTTTATGGCAAGGTCTACATGGGTTGCCTATGCATTTGAATTGGGAAAACTGTTAAAATGTCATTTGAAGGGAAAAGCCAGCAGGAAATTGGCAAATGGACAGAATATTGAAGATTCAGAAAAAAGAAAATGGCCCAAGGGCTTCATCTGCCCCTGCACTGGAATAAAATACCATAATATTCATACATGTTTATTGGTATATGCAGCAGATCTCAGGTGAGCGTTTACAGGACCATTGGTCCTCTGGTTTACTCTTGTCTTCGTGACGTTGGTCACGTATCACCATGACGTTAGGTGCGAAACTTTGACGTTTTTGCTGTTCCAAAATTACGTTAAGTCGGATTTAATGTCAAATAACATGAAACTGTGATATAACGGTGATATGCGCAATTAAAAATCTGATACTTGATTGAAAATATAAAATGTAAATATAAGTATTGAAATTCAGATTTTAGCTTTCACTGGATGATGAAAAACATTAGCCGAGGTGGTTATAACGTGTACGCAAACTATATGTTTTGAGTAACAATAAGAAAAAATTTCTACTGAAAAAAAAAAAAAAAAATCAACTCCAAAAAACCTAAAACAGTAAGAACCACAACAGAAGTATCGCCTCGGAACGATCGGTAACATAAAACTACCAAACCGGTTTTACAGGATCCTTCGGCTTCATGTTGTTTTTGTCATCAGTCACCAACATATTGTTTTTATATATCATAGTCATAGTGGCTGCTGTCATAGTCCTTGCAGTGTGTTTTTTTATTGTAACACGACGTTACGTCTGTCCCATTGAACCTAATGGAAACGTCAGCGTTTGCAAATTAACAATAATTCACTGTATACAAAATAACGCGCGTAAGGTAGCGTTTTTGTGACGTCGCGCATAAACATTCATGTTCGCACAGAATTAATCCACTGGAAAATATTTTGAAATGTAAGCATTAAAGTCATGTTAGAATCGAAATAATTTTACGGTGAATTATCTTTGAATAACACGTGATGTTGTCAGGCAGATGCGATATTAAATTCATTTCGGCTGTGCCGTGGTGAATTAATACATCTCAATCTGCCCTCCAATACCCCGTGTTAATCACGATAATTTACAAGACTAATTAATAAATGCTTACATTTTAAAACTGTTTTCCAGTGGACTCATTCTCGGCGGACATGAATGTTTATGTGCGACGTCACAAAAACGCCACCTACGCGCGTTATTTTGTTTACAGTGAATTATTGTTAGTTTTGTTATTTGCTCAGTTGTGGAGTATCCACTAGGTGAGGTATATGTAGTTCATGGTCTGTTAAAGGCAGCATCTCGTTTTGTGCTGGCTTTTCTGGACCATGGACTGCATGTGATGGGAGTGCTCGATTGGTCCCGGTCTTTAGTAGGCGCATTCGACAAGTTCGGCGATTCCTTACGGAATCGACCGGATATTTCCGGGCACAGTCCGGCACTCCGAAGTGATTTTTGTGGGGTGGGTGGAATAGTTTGTCTTTTTGTTATTCACTGCCTTTTATGGGCGCATTTCATGTATCCATTGTCAAATGTTATATGATTTGCAAATAAAGTTGAGTAGAGTAGTAGAGCAAACGGTGACGTTACTATTAGGTTCAATGGGAAAGACGATAACGTCAAGTTAGAATTATTGGCATTTGTTTCAGAATTCTCCAGTTTAACGATGAACCCTCGTCATGGTGGTGGGGGCAGTTCAAAACCTGGGCTGTGCGGTTGAAAGAGGATGTAGCTAGAGATATCGAAGAACATCTGCAAATGCATAACGTAACTAAGCCAGTTGTTGGGTAAGAATTAACAATTTTGAATAGGCCTAGTGCCAGAAATTATCAATTGCGAAAACAAGTCCATTCAACATACAGAGATTTTTTAAAAGTTGTAAAAATGAAAAATTTCAGTAGAAATTTTTTTGTACTTTTCTTATTTTTGCTTAAAACATAGGCTGTAAGGTGTACCTACAATCAATGTTTTGGAGCAAAAATGAGAAAAAGGTAAGCTTCTGCATACCCCAGTTTTGCTATATAAAAGTTAAGTTTGAGGGGGTACCGTTTTCACAGTCCGACATGTTTTCCTGATGTATGAAATCTTAAACGACGTATTTTAATTGCACCGTATACGTTAGATACACAAACATTTTTGCACAGTTCTTGTTCTTATTGTATTAAACATGCGAAAAGATACCAACCAAATAAGCATTTGTATTTTGCAGAAACGTAGAATAAGTTTACATCAATTAAACATGTCATGTCTTTTGAAAACGTTTATATCTTATACTGCATTGGCAGATTATAAATCATTTTATCATATGACGTCGCTGTTTTCCAGTGGATAACGTCATGTCATAAAAATCGTATGAACACACGTGTAATAACACTTTCGCGGGAATAAGTAACGTCATTGACGACGTCCGTAACAACAATGTAAAGGCCTAGGGGATTTAAGGCCTGATTTCAGCCTCATGTGTTGATAAATAACTGAATTTCGGAATTTTGAGGAGAAACGTATTGCAAATAGCAGGTGTAGGTCCCTGCTTATATACTCTAGCACAACTATCACATTCAAATTATATATGTTGCCATGGCAATGCTCCGAAAAGCCTAGAAATACCATTTTTTGCAATTTTGGGTCTATTTTTCACCATTCAACATCATTTTCAACTACCGGCCCACATGACGAACAATTTCTTATTGTGAAATAATTATGAAGTATCATCCAGAGATATTGTATGCTAAGTATAATTTTGTTCGGAGTGTGGGCTGGCACTTAAAAATTAAAAAATGTGTTCAGAAATGGTCAAAAATAGACCAAAAAGTGTAGAATGTGCTCTATTTATGGTTCTTCTGGGCGTTGCCATGGCAACGCTTGTAGGGTAAATGAAATACTTGTTCTTGTTTTTTAATAGAGGAGACATATGGCTGTTTTATGGAATAGTTTTCTCACCTAAATTCCAAAATTTATTTTTTAGCAAAATCTGAGGCCAAAATCAGGCGTTAAATGCCCTAGTCCTTTTCATTGAAAATATGTCCACTTTGGAGGCGATAAAATACTATTTTAAAAGTCATATGATAAAACGAATCTTACACTCGTGGTCATTTCATATGAAATGACCACTCGTATAAGATCCTCTTTGTAATAGATTTAAAGTTGGCTGGTAATGAGATTGTGCGTTTTCCACGATGATCATTGACAAGCAATATATTCAAAACATATATCAATATTATGTAAATTACGTCCCGCCTGAAAACCCTGATATAGTTGGGACGCCAAGCCCGAAAAAGTTTTTTTTTTTTTTTTTTTTTTTTTTTTTTTTTTAACTTTTCTTCTGGTTTATTTGATTCCAATGAAACAACATAGAAAACATGCATGTACAGTTAAATATTACTTATACATATACAACTAAGTTTGTAATTAATAGAAAGTACTAAGCAAGCATCCCTGAAGCAAGTGGTGTTTAGATAGAAGTGCAATTTATAAGTGTTTGTTTCCGTGATATTTATGAGGATGTGCTTTAAAAGCTCCGACAAAGCATGCTAAATCTAAAAGAAAGAAATGGGTTTTCGGGTATGCAGGCCTGTCCTCCCGAGTCAACAAACTGTTGACACGGGATGACAAACCTGCATCGTAAAATTTTATTGTATTCTAATATTCGTAATACGTATATAATACTTGCACTTTCAAAACATATCTATAGCATGCCTTGTCTGAAGCCAAATCCCTCACCACCCACTCTATACAAAAATTTAAAGGTACATATAGATCTACACTTACAATTCAGGAATGCTAGACGTAGAATTTTAAATTTTCTATCTATTAAATCGTTTCCCCTATTCTATTTATTTTCCCGGAAACTGGACTCGGCTAAAAAAAAACTAAATTCCTGATTGATATTTAATAAAATCTCTAATCTTTTATAAGTATTACTTATAATATATTAGTTTGCCAAAACAACACATGCTAACCTCGTACATACCTAAATGTTAAAATATTTGCAAAATTTGCAAAAGACATATGTTACCAGGTTAAAGTTTTGACATATAATTGTAAAGACTCGACCATTTCCCTAAAAACTTATCGTATGTACCTTTTAGTTTTGAAATATACATTTCATTTATAAATTTCTGTCTAAGAAAAGATTCAAAGCCTTTTATGCATAGATTTTTTGAGTAGAATTTACTTTTATATATATAATACTTTGCCACTGTAATTAAATAACTTAACAGAGCCTGTGTGGATTTAGAAAACATAATTGTCTTCAAATCAATATGTAGATAGATGGAAGCTTTTTGTTCTAACCATATTTTCAAATTTCCCCAAAGTTCTGCAACTTTGTCACAGTGATAAAGTAGGTGACTTATAGTTTCTGTTTCTCGATTACAATACGAACATTTGTTATTATCTTTCTTTTTTATTTTAAACAGAAAGGAATTTGTTACAAGAATTCGGTTATTTATCTTAAATTGAAAGTCTCGCAATTTGATTTCTTTGATATAGTGTAGATTTTTGTTGATTTTTTCCCATTCATGGTTCGGTATCTCTCCAATTTCATCTTGCCACTTAACTGGTACTATTATTTCATTTAATGGAAGTATTATGTCATATATATCTCTACATCCTTTTTTGTTTCTTAACAGGTAAAATACATAGCAATTTACTGGCACATTATGTTTAAAAGAAGCAATTTTCATTCTATTTTCATTAACAATATTTTTCCATGCTCTTGGTATTCGATCAATTAACTGTAAATAATTCAAAAAAGTACCATGAATACCAAACCTTTCTTGTAACGTTTGAAAATCATTAAAATATCCATCATCATCCATTAAATCTAACACATTTCTAATCCCTTTATTAAACCATTCATTTATTATGTAATTTCCATTTCCATGAATGTTAGGGTTACCCCATAGTGGTGAAAACAATATTTTAACTAAACTGTCAACTTTAAAGGACTTTAAGTATTTAATCCAACTTTCTAAAATGTCTATCCAAAAAGGGTTATGTAAATCATTAATAATTGCTCTAGCATATGAATCTCCTACTGCGAAAAGCTTATCAAAATTTATTCTACTCAGGTTACTCCAACTATCGCTATGAGAAAATACAATTAAACGTCTTAACCAAGTCACCTTTAAAGAAGTGATAAAAACATTAATATTTACCATTCTCAGCCCCCCTGCTTGTATGTTTTTAATAATGTTTTTCCTACTAACCCTGTCCGGACCGTTACTCTATAGAAATTTAAACAGTTTCCTCTCTAAAAGTTTCAGAAATACCCCTGGTGGGTTTGGGAGAGCCAAAAATAAATGAGTGAATTTTGATAAAACTAATGATTTTATTATTGTTATTTTACCTGGTAATGTCAATCTTCTCTTTGACCAAATGTTCAGTAATGAGTTAACTTTATGTAATATGTCTTCCCAGTTCTGATCCCAAATGTCAAATACTTCTGCTGTGAAAGTTACCCCTAATATTTTCAATGGTTTTTGTTCCCAGTCTAAATTATATTCAATACAGATTCTTTTTTCTGACCTACCCATAGCGCCTATCCATAATGCTTTAGTTTTATCCTCATTTATTTTAAGACCAGACATATAATAAAACTTATTTAAGATGTACATTAATTGATGTAAAGATTTCTCGGACCCATCTAAAAACAGTTGAGTGTCATCGGCATACTGGCACAGCCTATATTCTTTATTATTTATCATAATCCCTTTCAAAGTAGTATCATTTCTTATCATTTTACCCAAGATTTCAACTCAAAGAATAAAAATGTAGGGTGATATTGGATCCCCTTGTCTGCAGCCCCTTTGTAGAGTAAATGGATCTGAAATATGACCGTTTTGTAAAATACATGACTGAGCACCAGTTTGAAATAATCTTATCCATTTTTTTATGGACGGGCCAAAATTGAAGTAGTCTAAAACTTTTTCTATAAATTTCCAGGAAACCGTGTCAAAAGCTTGTTGAAAGTCTACTGAGACTAACAAACCAGGAATATGTTGTTGTTTGGATTCAAATAGGATATCATAGATAGTTCGAATATTTTCCCCTATATACCTTCCTGAAATAAAACCTTTCTGGTCGTTACTGATAAGTTTATCTAAAACAGACTTAAGACGATTTGCAATTACTGATGACATTAATTTATATATGACATTTAGAAGTGAAACTGGTCTCCAGTTTTTTAAAAAATGACGTGATTTGTTTGGTTTTGGAATACATGTTATTATACCTTGGTTTTGTGTTATAGAAAGAGAATTGTTTTTGTATGCATAGTTGACTGATCTCAAAATAAACTTCCCTAGGTCTACCCAAAAAAATTTAAAAGATTCTACAGTAAATCCATCCATGCCCGGTGATTTTGAGTTTTTCATGTTTTTCAATGCATTTGCTAATTCAGAGCATGTTATTTCTCCTTCAAGACTGTTGGACTCATCCTCATTTAATTTACATGTGTTATCTCCAATTACTTCATTTAATGGTACATCATCTATAACATTGTTATCCTCTTTATATAGGTTGTGGTAGTATTGTTTTTGTAAATTTAATATATCAACAGAATTATTATATTCATTTCCATTTGCATCAACTAGTTTTGTAATTACTTTGTCCATAAAATTCCTGTTTTCTAAGTTTAAAAAATAACTAGATGGTTTCTCCCCCAGGTCTTCATATCTACACCTCGATCTGAGCATGACACCTTCTGTTTTAACTTTCCTTATGTCTTGAAGTGCATTCTTTTTTTCATCCAATTTGTTTATATCTTTTTCCGTTATATCATTTAAGTAATTTGTTATTTTGAATTCTAGTTTTTCTATATCTTTTTCTAACTGTTTTTCATCTTCACTCTGTTTTCTCTTTTTATATGTACTGTACTTTATTGTTTCTCCTCTGATCATCATAAGAATTGTTTCCAACAGTAGCTGATCGTTAATTGTATATTCATTATTTTCGTTATTATTATTATCATTATTATTATTGTTATTATTATTCTTATTATTATTACTTTCTTTTACATGCAAATCTAAAACTTCAGCTATTGTGTCTTTAACTATTTTTATATATTTCCTATCTTTTAACAGAGAATTATTAAATTTCCAATAACCTTTGCCGCGTGGGTGTTCAAAAAAGTCTAATTTTAAAATAACTCCAGAATGATCAGATCTATATCCTGGCACTATCTGACAGTCATCAAGATGATTTACAACATCAAAATTAATAAGAAAAAAATCCAGCCTTGCCTGTTTTCTATCTGGGTTTAATTTTCGCCATGTAAATTCTTTTTTTTCATCATAGTTTAATCTGTATGCATCAATAAAATCAAATAAGTCCAACCATTCTCTCACAACACTCCTAGCTCTAGGGTTATTAATATGTTTATAATTTTCACAATCTAAATCTGGATCAATAATCATATTCCAATCACCACAAATAATTGCCATTTCATTATCAAATTCTTCAACTTTTTGCTTTATGTTAAGATAAAATTGTGGACAGTCTTCATTTGGCCCATATATATTAACCAAAGTTATTTTTTTACCTTTTAGACTGATTTCTAAAATTATAAAATTACCATTTGGATCAGTTACAACTCTGCCAATATCATGTTGAAAGTTATTATTTAATAAAATCATTACACCCCTTTTATTACTTGTTAAACCTGACATAAATATTTTATATCCCCATTCATTTTTAATATAAGATTCCATTTTATTTTCCAAGTGTATGTCCTGCAAGCATATTATATTGTATTTCTTTTGTCTTAAGTATTGAAAAACATCCCTGCGTTTTTGGGTGCAGTTAAGACCACGTGTATTTTGGCTGTAAATACTTATTTTATTATCCAGAATCAATATGCAGTTGTTTTCCTAATGAGTCCAGCTTCCGGTTCTGAATAACAGATATGTACAGACACATAAACACTGCTGTTCCAAAAGAACCAAGTTTTAACAAAAAAGAGGAAAGAAAATCCATTTGTTTTTTTCCTCCATAAAAAAATATCATTTTCCGGCTTCGATTGTATATAGCTCCAGAAACATCTATAATGTATATTAGGCTACAAGTATTTAAAGAAAGAGAGAAAAGAAAATAAGAAAAGAGCATCAACATAAAAAAAAAAATACAATTTCAATATTTTTGCGAATCAAGCAATTACATGCAAGTAAGCATGAAAATCAAAGTTTGTTTTAGATAGCCAAGCAGTATCCAAAACTTGACTTTTTCTGTATGTCAGTTACCTCACTATTTTTCATACTTTGTAATTTTATGTCACTTTAGTCATATTAGCTCAGTACTCTTTTTCAAGTATGTCATGGCCAATTCATCATATACATGTATATACATTGAAATGTTTGATTAAATATTTGTTCAGTACACTGCAATTTTAGATTATCAATCAAGAAAACCTGCCCATGCAATATACAGATATTTTCAGCTGTAAGAGTTGTAAATTCTTTTAGAAAGAATCAATATTTTAAGTCAAAACAAAAACTGCGGGCACACACTACAACTGCCTTGCTGAGGTGGTTCTAGCGAGCACCCATAGCGAGCGCCCACAATCAGTGTTTGGGATCAAAAGTACATAAAAATTGTATACCCCTGCTGCCATCAGTTCTACTATATAATGTTGGGGTATAAGGGGATATATAGTTCATGGACAAGTAATCCTGATGTGGTTTAATGTCTCTATCGAACAATATTCCAGTCATGTTAAGCATATATTAATAAATTACCATATTTGTTCTAATATGTGCACAGTGCGCTTAACTTTTCAAAATAATTTAAAGCCAAGGTAACATAATATCGTTCTAATAAGTGCACACTGGGAACAGAAACAACCGATAAACTGTTGAAATTTTCATGTCAAAAATACAGAGGATGATATCATTTTATGTATTCAAATTGTTGCAAAATAGTGTTTGATCAGCTAATGTTAAGTTTTAATGCTGTTACCTAGGAATTTATATGTAAAATGTTTTAAAATACCAATATGTCAGTTGAGCAGTGTGCGCTTATACACATGATTTTCAAAAATGACCAGGGTTTGCGCTTATTGGAGCATGTGCACCAATTAGAATGAATGTGGTACTTCGAGCATGTTTCGTTATGCCATTTACAACACTGAGTTAACATCTACACTGCAAAACTTTGCGTAAATTCTGTAAGTGAGCCCGAAAAAGTTAAGATTTAATACCTTCCTTTTCCAAAAGGACAAATGGGCTATCATTTACAAGGAAAGTATTTATACTTTTCAAATCCGTATATAAGTTATTGCCCTTCTTGAAAGGTAATTAATTCTGCATAATATATGCTTTGTTATATTTTCTTTGTATTCCGTAAGGAAAAAATGAAATCGTAGTAATTTTGCTGGTTTGTACTTTACAAATCTGACTGTTGTTAGTCTCTAAATGTTATCAAATCTCATGTCATAAGATACTTGAGACGGTGTATGAAATTTGGTTTTGGTCAACAAAAAGGTGCTCCGTAGGGTTCCGTGCGACGAGCTTGTCCACATACGATTTTTCTGTATACATATTGTCACATAATCTGATTAAAGTTGATAGAGTGGACTTTCAAAAAGGTCATTAAATAAACTATGGTTTGTAACGACAGAAAGGCGTTTTTCACTTCCTCTGACCAAAGTCGATATACACTTTGGTCTGGCTTGTCAGAATGTAGGCGACGCCTTATTTCATCTCCTAGATAATATTTGTATTAGATTTGGAACGAAGTTATACAGACACATTGTTGGAATTCCGATGGTTACAAATTGTGCCCTTCTCGTACAAGTAGTTGATTTATTTTATACTGCTACGAACGAGATTTCATGAATTCTCTTTACCATGAAAATCAAGCTGATGTTATTATATCGAGGCCTTATATTCCACATCCAGGTATCTCGATGGCATTTTATTTTCAAGGCATGGTCAATCAAATTTATCCACCTGAACTACAGTCGAATAAAGCCATCACCAAAGAAGCGCCTTTTAAGGTTTACATAGATCTTTCTATAATTGCAAGTGGATTTGTTTCTTCTAAAATTTATGATAAGCGCGATGACTTTGATTTTGATGTAGTAAATTTTCCGGTTTTACATTTTGGCGTACCTCGTGTATACATTGTGCAACTTATGTAGTTTGCTAGAGTCTGCAATCGTGTTACGTACTTCAACGCGCAAAATAAATATTTAACAACCAAACGTCTCCAGCAAGGATATCGGTATCATAAACCTCGAAAACCCGTTGTCTATTTTTATTGCAGAAACTATGAATTGATTTAAAAATATAATGTTGGGTTAAAAAGGTACAAAACTAAACTAAAAATATAAAAACATACATAAGGCGCAAACAGCACTAAAGTTTTAACCCCAAGACATAAAACAAACAATAAGAACCACCCCAAAAGTATCGCCTTGGAACGATCAGTTTGTTTTAGCCAAACTTCAGAGCGTGCAATGTTTTTATAAATCAACATACGCAGATTTTTGGGCCGGAGCTTTTTGTCTGTTGCTTGGCTACCTGGGGTTCAACTGGTTTTGCTCCGGATTTTCAGTTAATTATTTGGCGCCCAGTGATCTCCATCGTCGGGCAGCTTACTGAAATGTGAGTCTTCGTTTTTATTTTTTATTCTGTGTGCTGGTTATCATGATTTTTAGCTCACCTGAGCCGAAGGCTCACAAGGTGAGCTTATAGTATGGTAGTCGAGCCGGCGTCTGTGCGTCCGTCCGTCCGTGCGTCCGTTCACAATGTCAATCTTGAATATCTCTAAGACAACAAATCCAATCGTGATCAAATTTTATCTGAAGCATCATTGAGGAGGGGGAAAGGTTGCATTAGGTTTTGGACCAGGTCAGATCAGATAGCTCCCATTGAGTTATAATGGGGAAAATGTTGTGGCCACTCTAGCAACTTCATTTTTGATTGGATCTTCTTCATTCTTGCAGGTAACAAGGACAACCATAACATCTCGGATGAGTTCGAATTTCGGCCAGGTTCGACGTCAGATTGCGGAGTTAGCTGCCCTTGAGCGTCTGGAAAAATCCCCATAGACTTATAATGGGAAAAATGTTGTGGCCAATCTAGCGCCTTTATTTTTCATTGGATCTTCTTCATTCATGCAGGTAACAAGGACATGTATAATATCTCAAATGGGTTCGAATTTCAGCCAGATTCAACCCTTGACTGCAGAGTTATATGCCCTTAAGTGTTTGAAAGATCATTATTTTGTGTTTTTGGCCACTCTAGCGCCTTCAATTTTAATCGAATCTTCTTCATACTTGGAAATAACAAGGATAGTCATAACATCTCAGATGAGTTCGAATTTCGACCAGATCCGACATCTGACAGCGGAGTTATCTGCCCTTGAGTGTTTGAAAAATTAATATTTAGTGTTGTTGCCACTCTAGCGCTTTCAATTTTGATCGGATCTTCTTCATACTTGGAAGTAACAAGGATAGCCATAACATCTCGAATGAGTTCGAATTTTAGCCAGATCCGACCCTTGACTACAGAGTTATCTGCCCTTGACTGTGGGAAAAATCAATGTTTAGTGTTGTGGCCACTCTAGCGCCTTCATTTTTATTCGGATCTTCTTTATTCTTGGAAGTAACAAGGACATCCATAACATCTCGGATTTCGACCAGATTTGACCTCTGAGTTATCTGCCCTTGAGTGTTTGAAAAATGAATATTTTGTGTTGTGGCCACTCTAGCATCTTTGTTTTTGGTGGATCTTCTTCATTCTTGCAGGTAACAAGGATAACTACAATATCTCGGATGAGTTCCAATTTCGACCAGATCTGACCTCTGACTGCCGAGTTATCTGCCCTTGAGTGTTTGAAAATCAATATTTTGTGTTGTGGTCACTTTAGCATCTTTCGACCAGATTCGACCTCTGACTGCGGAGTTATCTGCCCTTGAGTGTTTGAAAAATGAATAGTTTGTGTTGTGGCCACTCTAGCATCTTTGTTTTTTAGTGGATCTTCTTCATTCTTGCAGGTAACAAGGATAACTACAATATCTCGGATGAGTTCCAATTTCGACCAGATCTGACCTCTGACTGCCGAGTTATCTGCCCTTGAGTGTTTGAAAAATCAATATTTTGTATTGTGGCCACTCTAGCGCCTTCAATTTTGATCGGATCTTCTTCTTTCTTGGCAGAAACAAGGATAACCATAACACCTTGAATGAGTTCGAATTTGAGCCAGATTCGACCCTGAACTGCGGAGTTAGCTGCCCTTGAATGTTTGAAAAATCAATTTTTAGTGTTGTGGCCACTCCAGCATCTTTAATTTTGATCAGATTTTCAAAAAAAAAAAAAAAACACAGATAAAAAACAACCACTTTGTCCAGTGACTGTACTTGTTGACTCTCAGGTGAGCGATCGTTGCCCTTGGGCTACTTGTTTTGTTTGTCCTTGATGATTCATTGACTAGATAGAGATTCACCACGAGGATCGTACAACTAATTAAATGTTGTGAACCACTGCGGAAGATGAGGGTGAGGTTAGGCGCCTGTAAAACCGGTTTAAACCCTCAGTATTGTATATTATTGATCGTTCCAAGGCGATACGTCCGTTGTGGTTCTATTTGTTTTATGTTTTGGAGTCGAATTTCAGTGCTTTTTGAACCTTACGTACGTTTTTATACTTTTAGTTAAGTGCGGGTACCTGAGTGGCCGACTATTTGGAAATAACTGCTCACTCGGCTTACGATACGTTTCTTAGTATACTTTGTATAAATACCTAATTGTCAATTAAGTATTTCCCCATCTCCGTTTTTGGAGTGGGAATTTATTTCTGATTGCGCTTTTTTCTGATATTTGCTTACTTATACCTTTTTATATAAATTCAAATCTGGAAAATGGGTACCCGGTTTTATTGCCTCTTTATTTGGCCCGAACGCGGCACTATAGAACCCTGCAACACCCGGACTTGAAAAGAACGTATAATGATACCCAATTCGTCCTTTCGGAAAACGAAGGTATTTTACTCTAGTCCCAAACTAAGCGATATACAGATTTTAGCGTCCCGCCTTAAACGTGGATGCGTCTATTTCTTTGATTTAAACGATTCTCACATTGATTTTAAAGATTACTTCTCAAAAAAAGTATTGTTACCCATACACCACAGTGTAAAACACTCCGAGTTTGATTTATATTTAATGACAAAGGACCAAAATGTTTGTCTCATTTCCTTTTTCTTAGGTAATCATTGAATGCATTGAAGTTTCTGATAACAGCAAATTTGAAACATCTAATGTCTTACCATAGCCAATTGATTTTTCTCTGCACTTCATAAAAATCCTGAAATTATGACATTTTTCTAAAAGTCAACATGTGCACAAAAGTTCGACTTAAAATTATTTCTTTCTGTGAAAAACAGTCTGAAATGCATTCTAGCAGATGTGCGCAGTGCGGAATAAAAGTTTCCTTGCAATGGCCATGAGCGAGCTAATTTTGGCGGGCCCCGTGACCAAGCGATTAAAAGCGCTGTTTCTGAAATTCATCATCGGTTTAGATTTTTTTTCTAACAAACGTTTTAAATATTTGGCTCTGTTTGGATTATACTATATCTTGTTGAAAGTTACAGTATTTCTCTTTAATCAAGCAGCCGAAAACGCGGTATGGCCCAACTATTTTCTTATTAATATGCTCGGATCTCAGATTTATTTTGAATTCTTAATCACTCTTTCATCTCACCGCTGTGTCTGGTGTGGGTTCGAGTCCTGCACTTGCCACGTGAGACAAGCCAAGTTCTGCATGCGGATGTACCAGGTGGCCGTTTTCTCGGGGTACTCCCGTTTTTTCCCCACCTACCTGATTGGCCCATCTCATATGAGCGGAAATAATCTTCAAATGGGCGGAAAACTGAATAAAAAATACAATAAAAAAATGTTCGATGTACCTCGGTAGCACGTCCATTATGAAAACTTGCCCATGCAATAAACAAAGATTATTTTTTCAGCTGTAACAAATGAAAATTGTGTAGGATTTTTTTTTTTATTTATTTATTTATTTTTTTATTTATTTATTTATTTATTTATTATTTTTTTATTTTTTTTTCTTCTTCTTATTTTTGCTCAAAACATAGATTGTGGGAACACGTCGTTCTAACGAGAGTACCCACAACCTATGTTTTGGAGCAAAAATAAGAAAAAGGAGGCTTACCCGCGCATACCCCAGTTTTGCTTTATAAAAGTGGGGTTCAAGGGGGTATACATTACACAGACATGTTTTCGTGATGTCTAGTTTCAAATGCCGTTTAGTCGGTAGCTTCCAGGCATTTTCTATCAAAAAGGCAAATGAGACAGCAATCGTTGTTCCTTGGGGATTGACATTAACGTTGGGAAAACCCGGGGTGCTTCACACTGTGCTTTATGGAAAACTATACTTTGATGCTTATCAAATTTTAGTAGTATAACTATATTTTGGTCAGGATACACGTTCGTCGAACAGACAAGAAAAGGGAGGCAGCATATCATTTGCTTGATGAATACATGGTATATGTTGCTGAATGGTATGACGCTTACGAAATTTTGCATTCAAACACCCAGAGAAAGGTTTATTTGGCTACTGATGAGCTGGCTATAATTGAAGAGGCAAAGACAAGGTAGGTTTTAAGTGAATATGAAGCACATTTTTATAAAACTCGTTTAATCAAAGTTATTAGCTATCCTGAGCCAAAGGCTCAAAGATGAACTTATAGTAAACACAAGCTCCGGCGTCCGTCGTCGTCTGTCGTCTGTCCGTCGTCGTCCGTCGTCATCCGTCGTTCACAATTTCCAAGATTTTCTCCTCAGAAGCTACTAGGCCAATCAAAACCAAACTTCATGTGGATTATCTTAAGAGGGGGGAACTAAAGTTCATATAAAAGGTCCAGGTCACATGACCAAGATGGCCTCTATGGCTATAAATAGAAAAAAAATGTTCAAGAAATTCTCCAGAAATGTTGTTGGTACTAACTAGAATTTGCCTCGTCGTGGTGATCCTTATGAGTACCTATAACATAGGTCTTATTAAGAATTAACAAAATTAACTTTCAGCCATAATCAATTGCTCCTCATTATCTAGCCTATTGGAAAGGGAAACCAGTGTGTACGTAAATAATCCAGGTCACATGACCAAGATGGTCGCCATAACAATATATGGTAAAAACATTTAAAATCTTCTCTGAAACCGGTGGACTGATCTCAACAAAACTTAGCAGGTAGTATTAGGTACTAGAGTTCTACAATGTGTACATAAATTATGACCCGGTGATGACCTTGACCAATTTTTACGGCAAGAACAGATTAGGTTTCATAGGTAGCATTAAAGTGTTAAAATGTCATTGAGAAAAAAATCCAGGAAATAGGCAACTGGACAGAATAATTATTTATGATTCTGAAAATAACATTGACCCCAATGGTTTGTCTATCCCTGCCTTGGGGCTAGATACAGGTATATGACCATAATAGATAAACACGTTTCATGATTGGTATTTACCCCAGATCTCAGATGAACGTTTTTAGGAACATTGGTCCTCTGTTTTTATTTCCTATTATTATTATTTTTCATAAAAAAAACTTGCGTGCACGTACATTCAGATGTAGAGAAATATCGTGCGATGGACGTCGAAGAAAATAATTATTCATCACATATCTGTATAATGTATACCCCCTTATACCCCACTTTTATATAGCAAGTAAGTAAGTAAGTAAGTAAGTAAGTAAATACTTTATTTTACGAGGGTAGCCCAATTAGCAGAGCCAATCTTCCTTGGGGCCCTCAAAAACATGGTTATAACATACATGCATTATACATTCAATACAATTTGTTTAGATAAAAAGTGAAAACAAAACAATGACATGTACGCAAAGTAAAGAAAGAAAGATAGAAAGACAGACAGACAGACAGACAGAGAAATAGACATACATGTAAATGATATGACTTAATAATTAATTATTTTAGGAAATGGCGGTGGAGGTATTTAAACATTTCAATCAAGTATCTAATAATGTAAAATCCATTCTGTACATTTGCTTATGAACATTGGTAATGACGAAGAATCCATGATACTTATTGGGATACTATTCCATACAATCACGCCTGAATAAGATAAACTACCTTTAAACAAATTGCATTTCGCTTGTGGTACAATGAAATTTTTATTGGCCGCTGACCTTAAATTGGAAGATGTCTTATCAAGATTTGCATCTCGCATTAAAAACATTTCATTTAGATAACTAGGGGCCAAATTATTCTTGATTTTATACATTATTTTTGCTTTGCTGAGGAAAACACTTTGATCAAATGATAAAATCTTTAACCGTTCAAATGCCTCAAACAATCCGTTATATTCATTGCCCAAAATCAGTTTGCATGCTCGTCTTTGTAATTTAGTAATTTTGTTTATATTTGCGTTTGAAGTATTATTACTCCATATCAAACTACAGTAATCTATATGAGGTCTAATATATGCGTTATAGAAAAGTACTCTGTGTTCCACAGATAAATAAATTCTAATTTTGCTCAAAAGCCACATGTATGAAGACAACTTTTTAGACAGAAAATTAAAGTGATTATTCCATGTAAGGTTATTATCAACATGAATGCCTAAGATTTTGTCGCAAGTCGTAATGTTTACATCGATGTCATTATACTGAAGAGTCAAACCTGCATTACACAAAGCAGTTCGCTTCTGCCTACTTGTAATGAGCATGAGTTTTGTTTTATCCGTGTTCAAAATCATACCGTTTTCACGGCACCACATTTCAAGACAATCGAGCGACTTCTGCAGATTTCTTTCAAGCTAATTTATCACAATAACTGTAATATATAGTCGTATCATCAGCATATAAGTCAATGGTACAGCCATTGTCTTTTAAGTACAAAGGCAAATCATTAATGAAGATCAGAAACAAAAGAGGCTCCAATATAGATCCCTGAGGAACACCATGAATAACATCAGAAGCATCTGATAAGTTATTATTCAAAGATACACGTTGCTTTCGGTTACACAAATATGATTCAAACCAAGATAAGCACGAATCAGTGCACTTGTAGCATTTCAATTTCCTTAAAAGAATTTCGTGGTCTACTAGATCAAAAGCCTTTCGAAAATCAACTAAAACACAGCCTACCATTTTTCCTTCATTAATAGCTTTAAGCTAGGAATCTGTCATGAGAATAAGTGCAGATTCGGTGGAGTGTTTGGGGCGAAATCCACTTTGGGATTTATGTAACAACTGAAAATCATTTAAATATTGTGAAAACTGTTTTTCTACCCATTTTTCAATTAATTTAGAAATTGTTGGTAATATTGAAATAGGTCGGTAATTATTAATATCGTCTTTACTTCCAGATTTAAACAATGGCTTAACCTTTGCCTCTTTCCAAATATTAGGGAACTGATTTAATGATATGCTTTTATTAACTATGAATAAAATACTAGGTGTAATGACATTCGCAGACATTTTAAGGATTTTAGGGCCTATGGTGTCAAGTCCCGTCGATTTGTTTACATTTAAATTTGACAAAAATGTTTTAATAAATGCTTGATTTGTCAGCGGAATTTTGAATTCCGTATCACAAGGGACCTTAGTGGACACGTAGTTGTGAAGTTTTTTAAAATCGGTCTCAATAGTAGGTTGCTTTAAAGTCGAGGCTATATTCACAAAGTAGTCATTAAAAATCTCCGTTAATTCAGACTCATTCGTGACAAATTTATCGTCTAATTTTAAGCTCACATTTGATTTGTTTTCACTTCCTTTACTATTCATACCAAATTCCTTGAATATTTTCCAAATGTTCCGGGGATCAGATTTTCCCTCCTCAATTTTTGACTTATACGTTTCTTTTTTCGCGTTTTTTATCAATTCCGAAACCTTATTTCGTAAAACTTTGTAGTCGGTAGTATTGCCATTTAATTTATATTTATTGCGTTCTTTTATTAAATCTAATATTTCCGGGGTCAGCCAATCTGGTTGATACTTATGTTTGACTCTGTGGTTTTTAATTGGTGCATGTTTGTTAAGTACTTCTGTAAATAACGATGTCCAAACTGTAACCATATCATCGACAGTATCAAAACATTCAATTATTTCCCAAGGGACCAAAGCCAAATCATTAAGAAAGCGGGGTTCTTCAAAATTTTTAAAAGATCTGTATGTAATATACAGCTCCGTTTCATAAGTTTAGTACATACCGATTTGTTTCATAAGTAATGGCATAGCAGTACCCGTACTTGAAGCTTGGTCAAATTTTATTGGCTGTTTGCAGATTTGAACGGATTTCGCTAAGTCAATCCTTATACATTGAAGTCTTCACTGATTGTAACGATTTAGATTTTGATTGATTTATAAGTAGATAATAACACATCAAATATGATAAACGAAATAACATAACTTCTGTGACACAAATGTCAATTTTAACATGGATTTCTCACTTAACAGGACAGTATGAACGAAAAATTAATTATTCCAATAAAATGACCGTGCGTCCAGCAGACTACACCTTACATAATACGTGGTATACCCTATGTACAGTCGAGGTTATTGAAGCTTGAAATCTTGCATCCTACTTGACTGCCTTACCTTGTTTGGACTGTCGTTTCGCCATTTTTTGTCCCAGCACCTTTTCGAGCGGCTCTCTTTGGATCAAATATTTATATTTAACTGTTTGATAAGTGTTCTTTGTAAATACAAACGGTTGTATGTGTAATTATGTATCAAACGCTGTCTGATTGTATAATTTGGCATACCATGGCTACTTGGGTGCAATATTTCAAGCTTCAGTAAACTTGAATATACATAGGGTAGTCAAAATATTATGTAAGATGTAGTTTGCCGGATGATATGCCAATTTAACGATATAATCCGTTTTGGGTTAAAACTTTCTTGAAGTATATGAAATCGATGTTAAAAATGATATTTGTATCCCTGAAGTTATTATATTTTGCTAATCATTTTAATGTGCTACTTTTGATAAATCAATTGATTAAAATAGTCCGGCAGAACCTTCAGTGGACCTGGATTTGGAGTACATAGAAAATGTTTTTACATATTTGGAAAGGTGAAGTCTTCTACATTAAGAATCCGGCGGGTGACATCTTGTCATCATTGAGCAATTTGAGATATTCAAGATGGCGTCCAAGATGGCTGCCCGTATAAGGAAAACAGCAGTTGACATGGGAATAATCATATTTTGAGAGACTTTTGAATATGGGATCACTTGTATTTGAAAGCAAAATCAATTGTACATAGAAATTAGCGCAAGGAAACAGACAATGTATGGAGAGCATCCAAGATGGCCGCCAGAATTAAGGAAAATTACATTATTGAAAAGAGGTGATTTCAAGACTAATGAATTTCTTAAACCAAACAACAGTTTGGTGGCATTTTTGATTAAAACATTTAATACTCCACTGGATGTCATCTTATCTCCATTGAACACTTTGAGAAACTCAAGATGGCATTCAGGATGGTTGTCCGTATATGGAGAACAGTAATTGCCATGTAAATAATCGGGTTTTTAAGACCTGAAATTACTCACATTTAAAGGCTGAAGTCTGTGTACATTGAAATGTACATTGAAACTAGTTCAAATTCACAAAGTATGGAGATCATCGAAAATGGCAGTCAGAATAAAGAAAAATGCAATATTGAAAAGCGCTGGTATTGAAACTAAAGAATTTCTCAAACCAAACAACTGTAAGGTGGCAAAATTTGTTAACATCAGTCAAAGAATAAGTCCGAAGAGATATAATTATTTTTGAAATCTGTATTGACTTATGGACATCATTTAGAATATTTTATATGTTAATGAATGACTCCTGCAGATTTAATGCCAGTAAGACAAACACAATATCAGTGCTTTAAAAGCTAATTACTCGTTCTTCATAAATTGAAATTGGTCTGAAAATGTCTGTTTGGGCTCAAAACTATGATTTCAAATTTGGTTCCCCATTCTCTTTATTGTTTTCAAGACTTCCCTGTTTCGGAAACCACAAAACAGAAATCATTTACCCTAAGATATGGCATTAAATGTCTAATAGTTTAAATAAACCACTTGTAGAGTTTACAGCTGTTTACTCTTAAAATTTGCTATAAACCCATATGTTGACAGTCATTTATCAGAAACATTCATACGTAGATTGATAATTGCATTTATATAAGTAGTCATGTCAGTCATAAGGGGTCATAATGCTCAGTGACAGGGCTATAAGTCAAAATTTAGAACTTTATCCACATTCAAATAACAATTTGCAGTTACATGTAATATGTGAAATGTTTTATTTTTCTCGCGACAAGGTACTGAAAACCATTCTTCTGAAGGTACATGTACTTGAACCAATGATACTCTTTATTAGGCCTTATCATTAAAAATGTACACTTCTGGCCAAGAAGGTCTTACACTAGAACAACTTTTAAAGAACATATTTGGCAACTTTTCTCTCAAGCTTTGTTTGTAGATCATTGTCATGAAGTGAAGGTCAACTTGATGATTTTTTGTCATGATGACTTTGGAGTATGACATACTAAGACCCAGTGTTTGACCCTCACTCTTTTATGTTTCAGTCTATTCAGCCTATGGTCGTTCGTCTCTCACTGATGAGAAAGACCATCATTATTTCTTGATGGCTGACTAGGCCAATTCCAGCTCTAAACTGTCTGTTGCAAGTTGAGCAAGCCAATGCCATGGAACCTGCTGATGACCTATTGGTCTTGGCTTTGCTTTCTCTGCGCTTTCTTTCAGCTTCAGATTTTTTTCATAGAAAGCTGCTTCTTCGTTGATGAGACCTCGCCACTTTGATCGCTCCTGTGCAATCTGTTCCCAAGAACCCATTGGTATTTCGAAATCCTTCAGAGAGGTTCTAGCATTTCTTTGGGCCACCTTAAGTGCGATTTCCTTCCTCTAGTTCTTCATAGAAAACTTTCTTTGGAAGTCGCGCATCAGGCATTCTTATAACAATGCCAGTCCATCAAAGCTGTGCTAGCTTTAAGACTGTTTACATGCTTTGCATCCCTGCTTTCTTCAGGACCTCTATGTCTGGAATCTTGTCTTGCCACTTGATATAAACAGCTTTCCCTAACAGCTCAAATGGAAATGGTGAAGTCTCTTTGCATGACGTTGGTATACTGACTAGGTCACACATGCATACAATAGGGTTGGCAGCATCACAGCCTCGTAGACTTTCAGCTTGGTCTCAAACTTGTGTATACCATTTAGTTGTACATGCATATTTTCTAGACAAAGGATACATGAAAGTGTGCATATAGATGGTTTATCAATAGAACCCACTGTTCTACAATTAAAAGAGATACAGTGTATATTCTTCTGAATGTGCTACACACATGTATATTGGTGCCAAATGTCTATTCAATTTGTTTATTCAACTTATGACCTCACTTGTGCAATATGATCAATGGACTGCCATACTAAGGTATTTTCCCATCGCTTTATGGAATAATAAAGAGACTCCTAAAGAATAATGCAGGTGATACCAATGTTTATTGTTTCTTGGTCCCTTATTACCTGTACTGTAAAACTGTCCCCCTCCGCAATCAATATTGGGTTTTTATTTTGGAACCCAACCTGTATTCAGAGCCTTTGTCTGGCCACCAGGTTTTCTAGATCATGTTCCATATAAGTTATCAGCTAATGACTGCCAATCAATAGTTCATGCTTTTACAGTAATCATAGTTAAACATTTTTTATTGTTATCCCAAAGACGAGGGATTGGGCTCCAATTTCTGACAATATTAGTTACAGCCCGCCCCCTAAAAATCATAATCATATGTCACTTGGACCTACATTTTCAGACTTTGCTGCCTGTCTTTCAGAATAAAAGATACATGCATGTATGTGAGAAAAGATACATGTATATGAGCTTATAGATAATGAGATATTAAACCCCATTTTTAATCATGTTTAGTCTAGGTCGCTGTGAACTACATATCCCTGTATTTTGCAGTGATTTGTCAACAGAACTTTGACTTTTATACTATCTGAAAGTGACCACATTACTTGTTTGTTTGTTTGCTTTTGCTGGTGCTTTATGTCCCAGTCAACAGCTATGGTCATGTCGGGACTTCTACCAAACTTTAGGATGACATGACTCTCAATACGTACTTGAAAATATAACCACCTGAGTTAACAGCTAAGGCTTACATGTATGGATGGTTTTACTTTAACCTGATTCCTTGGGCAGGTATGGCCTTCTGTGCTGTAACCCATTAATCAGATCGTCATTCAGTAGATTTTTTAAAACTTTGCCTTGAGACAAAAGCAGCTAATATATTTCTCTTGACCCCAATGGGCGGGGCTCACATTCCCTCTTGACCACCCTTTTGTAGTATTACGCATGCAGCATAAAAGGAAATAGTCCCCGTTATTTTAGGTTCTGATAGCAATATGGGCTGCTTGTGTTTCCAGATAAACTTAACTGAACAGCCATTTGATTACTGGCCTGAACCTGCCCGAAAAAAGTGGTTTAGACTAATAAAAATAAAACTGAGATCCTCTAAGAACATTTATATTTATAAGCTAAAGCATGAGCTGTTCAATTTTTTTTGGTTGTAGTTTACTTATGTTTCGGATGTCATGGCATCCCAATGTTGGATAAAATCGCATAAAATGGAGGTAATATCCCAACATTGCAATATCGGCTGACTTGGGCGTAAAGCAACAAAACAAACAAACAAAGCAAAAACTGCAAAAAGATGCACTCCTAACATGGTATTAATTGCACTGATGTCAGGTGTTAAATATGCCAAAACATGAATATTTGCATGGTAACTTCTTTTGCCATATACGGGCAGCCATCTTGAATGCCATCTTGAATTTCTTAATTTGCTCAATGGTGACAAGATGATATCCACTGGATCAATAAACATTAACAAAATTGCTACCAAGTTGTTCGGCCATTTTCGAAGGAACCTCTTTCAAGTATTGCGTTTTTCCTTAGTTTTGGCAGCCATCTTGGATGCCACCTTTACAGTGTATATTTTGTTTCACTTATTTTAATGTACAATTAATTCAGCTTTTAAATACAAGTGATTTCAGGTCTAAAAGTCTGTAAAAACATGATTATTTCACAGGACAATAGCATTTTCTGTATATGGGCAGCCATCTTGGACGCCATCTTGAATTTCTCAGATTGCTCAATGGTGACAAGATGTCACCCGCCGGATTCTTAATGTAAAAGACCTCACCTTTCCAAATATGTAAAAACATTTTCTATGTACTTTAAATCCAGGTCCACCTCAAATAGCCCAGATGGCTACAGGACTAAAATCTAAATTGTTACAATCACTGAATAGTTTTATGTATTAAGTTGGACATAAAGAAATCCGTTCAAATCTGCAAACACCCAATAACTTTTGGCCAAGCTTAAAGTACGGGTACTGCTATGCCATTACTTATGAAACAAATCGGTATGTACTAAACTTATGAAACGGAGCTGTATTGATGCTCATTCTTTCTATCATAATATTACGAATTACGAAACATCCATTTTAAACCATCTTGGCGACTATATGTGACGGAACAGAAATTTATTTCTATAATGAAGTTAACAGATGTGGATAGCTTGAGTTCCATATCAAAATCTCTTGTTAGCGCTTTTGACCTTAGGAATTCAATTTATGTTTCATAGACGACGGAAATTATACGAGAGTTATATACACATTATGCTGAAATACTACACATATCGATATTCATTAGACTTCAGCAGTATCCAACATTCATTTGTACACAAACGTTTTAATAACTTTCATGAACGGTATGTTTTTACGGCATGAAAACATGTCAATCATGAAATTTAGCAGAAGTTCGTTGTCCTGAAAATAATATGGTAAACATTTCCAAAAGTCAAACGAATTTTGAAATGAGTAGTATTAAATGAAATTTTGTCAACATGGACTCTCCATAGTTTTTCTTTATTTACTGACCACTGGCAATGTCACGCGTGTGCTTACCTTTTACAACAAATGGTATTATTCCAGCTTTCTCATAAAACAGACATCGTGCTTCTTCCGATTTATAGTGGATACTTCTATTTTTATGTAAATCCTTTTAAGAACACATATTTACAATTTGGTTTGATCTGTCTACTTAGCGACAGCCTCGTGAATGAAGATATTCTAAAATCATGCAAAGCGTGGAGTGTAATTATCGGTTATTACGTATTTTTATCAAAAAGTACAAAATAGGAAAGCACATGTGTGTCATGGCAAGATCAGTGATATGTAGAAAAAATAATAATTATTCCGTATTATCATATACTATTACATGTACCTCATGGATACTTATACAGACATCACTCAAAATTTGTATTTTAACAATGTATTGTTATGGGCCGGAGGCCTTTATTTCAAATAAAATATTGTCATTGTCATTGTCATTGTCATTGTCATAAGAAACGTGAGACGATCGATTACAAAATATTCCGTAATGGTCACTAAAACACAATTTCTCAACATTAACATTTTGAATATTATATTCATTGTTTGTATAAATGTGGTCAATAAGAGTACTAGACTCATCTGTTACTCTGGTTGGTTCACTTACTAGCTGAGTTAGACCTAGAGACGTTATAAAGTTACCCCATTCCCTTTCAATATCATTATTAAGCAAATTTTTGTTTATGTCACCCATAAGAATAAATTCTTTTTCTTCATTTAAAATAGTATCTATAAAATCTTCAAATCTGTCATTGTACTCAATTTTAGAATCAGGCGGTCTATACATATTACCAACTAAAAACGATTTGCCATTTTCAGGCGAAATTTCTAACCACAAACAGGAAATATCATTAGTTTCTAAGTCTTCGCGCCGTTTGGCATTTATATGATCTCTAACATATACGATTATACCTCCACCGCCATTAGAAACATTGTCTTTTCTAAAAGGTGTTTGAAATCCATTGATTTTAAAAGTTCCTGTCAACTTGTGCTGTTTTAACTTAGTTTCACTCATTCCAAAAATGTGTAAATTTTCATTTTCTTTGTTTGTTAGCAATATCGAAATTTCGGAAAATTTATTTAAACTATCTCCACATAAACCTTGTATATTCAGGTGACCAATGTTACAACCTTTTTTCTTCAGCTTGAGAGAAAGTGGATCTTTAGATTTACTTAAATTCAAATTATTATTAGTTAATTGAGTAGCTTTAAAATTATTTCTGTTTGTTAGCGTTTTCTTAGAACAGATGTCATTAGGAAGAGAATCGAAAACTTTTGGAATGAGCTGGTTTTTAGAAATACCATGATGTTCTTCGTTTTCATTATGTACACTAACTAACAATTCTGAACATTTACTTATTTGTCCTCCATTTAAACTTTTACTATTTGAATCAAAACTATTATGTCCATTGTTCATAATCGATAAACGCTCAAATTCTTGTTTGGATTCTTGAGACAATATGGAACTAGTATTCATAAAAATAATATGCTCTGATGTTTTGTTCATCTCAAAGTTTGTTACCTCACACTCTTCAAAAGTTAGTAATGATATATCAATTGATTCACATTGACAGGAACATTGAAATTGATTACAACTGTTACACAGATTTTCAAAAACACTAAACTGATTTGTCAGCGTCACAACAGTATCTTGTTTGGCAATTGTGCCTAACCCCTATTGGTTAAACCAACATTCTGAAAATATGTGACCTGGCGTGGAACACGCATAGCACGTGCGGTTATACTTCGACGATTGTCCATTGAACTGGGTGTTTCTATTCACCCTACCACGTGGCGTTGAATTGTTGTATCTACCATAGTGATGTCCCATACTTGGTATCCTCCTGTCACTCCTACTTTTGTGTAGATCTGGGCCGGCACGGTACACGCATAACTGGAAATCCCGTACAATCTTCACATGTCGATTGATCGCGTCAATAAGCCGTTTTGTCCCAGAGTTAGACATGTGAATGCCGTCATTAGAATAATATCGTCCACATGGCATACCATCCGCCCCGAAGAACAACTCGTTTGTAGAAGTTATTAGCTTTACATGGTGCATCCGCCAATGATTTGCTACTCGTTCAATACTTGTATTGATTCCCGAAACATCAACATCACCCCTGGGAACAACTTTGCAGAGATATACGGCACAGTCATTGTTTGCCGCCTTGATGTATCCAACCAGCTCGTCGTACTTTTCCTCGAACAAACCCGTCTCAGTTCCACTCGAACCATCGTTCCCGCCGACACATAGGATTATATTCTGAAACGACTTCATATCATATACTGCGATTTCGTCCCATATATCCTTGATCTTGGCGCCATTTTTCGAGCATATTCTGGCCCCATTTTCTAGGCCCTTGGAATTTATACCTTTTAATAAGGAGTCCCCTACAATGAGTGTTTTGAGTGACTTCGGCGATGTTGGAATACTTTGGTTCAAGCCGTTTCTCTCCCTGTTGTTGTTTTCAATCTGGTTCCGGTTAGTAATATGAACCGGCACCGGTTGAGGCGTCGTTATTGTCCTCGTTCTAGAGTCTCCATTAACTAAAGCCGGTGCGTTTCCAGCAAAACAAAGCAAAAAGCAAAACTGGGGTATGCAGGGGTAAACCTATTTTTCTTATTTTGGCTACAAATCATAGATTGTGGGTACTCACAATCTATGTTTTGAGCAAAAAATAAGAAAAAAAATATCAAAATTTTTCCTGTGAAAATTTTCATGTTTACAACCCAAAAAAATTCTGCATATTGGATGGGTACGTTTTTGTTATGGCTAAGGAAACAAAAGATTGAAGAGTAAGGGCTGGTATCACCCTATTTGCAAAATACATACTGTCTGCCCATGCACACGTTTTTAGCATGTCGTCCTGGCCTTCCATAGTTTTGCATAATGATTGCCTACTAGCCTAGTGAACGACGTTTTTATTTGTTATATAGATTTTCCATATTTTAATATAGCATTTCGTACTAGGGGGTGGCTGATAAGAGGGGTATGTGTAATTAAAGTTGCTCATAACCATCGTAATATCCTCTTCTTGGCTATGTTTGTTTGTAACATTATCTAGAATAATCACTATTCTTTTTTGTATTCGACTCAGCTACGATCAGATGCAAAGTTTTGTTTCACCAGTTTTCAAAGGTATTTTTTCAAAGTTGTACCATTGACTTTGTTTCAGTTTTTGCCAAAAACTTTAGGTTAAACAGTTTCTGAAAATATATACCTCTTTATCATTCTATGCCACAGAATTCCGTTATATCCAAAACAGTATTTCAGCTTGAATAAAAGCACTGCAGGCATGCATGATACCCCGTCACACAAATTTAATTTAGTACAAATGCACTTAATATCTTGGTCAATAAATGCTCAAGATAAAGAGCAGAACGAAATTATGACATAAATCAAAAGCCATAACTCTATGCGTATTTGAGAAAATTTACCAATCTTCAAACCCAAATCACTCCTTCTTGATATGAACTGCTATATACACAGTTAAAAAAAAATCGGTTAATAAATGCTCAAGAGAGCCCGGAAACGGCACTTTAACGTAAATTAAGGGTCATAACTCTGCACCTTTTTGACGAAATGTACCCATCTTCAATCCCAAACCACTATTTCCTGATAGGAATACCTTAACAAAGTTTGAAGAAATTGGTAAATAAACGCTCAAGATACAACTCGGAAACGAAGGCTGACGGACGTACGGACACTCGATCGCAATTTTTTTCGGAGGGTATAAAATAAGTAAGTAAGTATTCTAGGAATCAGATTTGGCCTAAAGTTCATAATTAAATCTGATGTGCATTTCCTGGCTGCTCCTAAGTTTGAACAAGATCATACCAGTAGCTAGCTAGAAAATAAGCAAACACTGTTTTGGCTATTATAACCCTATGGGACCTATCCGTGTATTGTAATAAAATACATATATTGGCAAAGTATGAAACAGGTATGGGCACAAAGATGGAGTATGTCAAGGTGGTCTCCTGAGACGACTTTTTTTTTCTTTTCTTTTCTTTTCAAAATAAATAAATGCATTTTTAAATTATTATATCAAAAGTTAGGATGAAATCATTCACCATGCAAAGCAAGAAAAAAATTGGTGCGTGAGCGCATATATATGACACTTCTTTACTAGACAATCAGTAAAGGTGCTCTGTCATACTTTTACTTTTAGATATCCATCATACGAGTTTATCTACGATCGAAGTATTGCATCATCTGCAGCACTAAAAAGTCGTTACAACGAGCAGTCACTTCTGGGGACTTTGAAAGACATCTACAGTTTAGTTCGATGTGATTACGTAGTCTGTACCTTCTCCTCAACGGTAAGGTCGTTTGTAAAATGCTTTCTTAAGTTGTAAAAATAAAAAAAAATCGCATTGGCGAGGCGGTTCTAACGAGTAGCCACAATCTATGTTTTGGATCAAAAATAAGAAAAACAGGTATACCCCTGCATACACCATAAATGATCGGTGATACACACTGCAAATGAGGTTGAGGTTAGATTTTCGAGTTTTCTCCTACAGCGTTCCTTCTACTGACTGATAGATAGATGCAGTCAATCCAGAAAGAAAGAAAGTAACATAAGAAATCCCGGTTATTTCATTTTCGCTAACACTTTAATGTTATTGTGGTGGAATTACTATATGTCCATGGGGCGGAAGTGTTTGCGAAAAAGAAATAACCTTGATCCCTTATGTTAATTTCATTTGATAAATGTTCTATTTCTGCATCGACTGCAAATAGAGTAAACGCTGTAGGAGAAAACAGAATTTCATTGTGCGTCACCCATTCCGCACCACGGATTTCTCAGCTGTGTATTGGAGTGGGACGCAAACAAAATATACGTATCAACTATCTTTTTGGTTAAGTATATTATAATGATTTCAGATGTGTCGCCTAAGTTACGAGCTTGCTCAAGTCGAGTATGGAGGATACCACATATTCAAATCGCTGGATGACACTTATTTTAAATATTCACCTCCTTATCAGGAGCTCGGGTTAGTGACACACAATTATAATGCAACGCGACAAAACGAGGTTGATGTCCACAGAGGACATATTGTCATACTTCGTGATAACCACTGGGATGGCTTCGTCGAGATTCAAAACAAGACAAAGACTGGACTTGTTCCTGTATTTACAATCAAACGATTAGTTGGTGTGGTTAATTATTCAAGTAAAGTAAAACCGTAATTAAAGCCGTGTTATGTCATAGATGGCTTGGTTCTGTTTTTGTGCTGATTGTAAGGGCACTTATTCACATGATTTCTAACAATAATCAATTGTCTCATGCATTATTGTCTCTAACAACAAAGCACAAAGGGCTTATATTAAAAATTTTAAGTGACAGTGATGCGTACACACATATCACCTTTTTTGCGCTCAGAATTTTGTAAATAAAAGATTGGAACAAAAATGTTCTATATGACATATAGCCCCTTTTATCATTATCTTTAAGTATTAGATAACGACAAATCTACAAAATAAATGTCTGTATTGTTTGATGCCATCTTCGTTGGCTTCAAAATATATGTATTAAACAAGTGAAATAGACGTAACTGCAAAGCTGATCAGCGCCTTTGTTTTCGCTACACGGATGGTGCAAATCCTCTTCTTCTTAAATCCGAAATTTCAAGCTTCTAGCCTGCTTCTGTGACAGCACAGGCCGGTTTGTGTCAGACCTTGTCGGAAACCCCGAAGACCGGTATTCTCACGTCGCGGCTCATTTTAATGTTTGTCATTTACGTACAATCATGCCTATGCCAAAAGGTGATATCATCTTGTAAACATGTGTGTGAGATAATTTCATAAAATAAAGACCATACAATTACCTATGTGCGCGCAAATTATTATCCATTGAACTACGTAAGGATCTCTATGTCTTAAATGAGAATTCTCCCTTACTGAAAAATATGTCACTTTCAAAGACGATAATGCCTAGCTCTTTAATGTTAATGTATTCTGATACATTTTGAAAGCCAGTGATACTATTTAGGTTAATTTTACATTAGTTTGGGAATTTGCACTGCTAAGCATAATACAATACACATAGATTAGAAGCAAACTTACTTTTGAACATAAACTGCATTTCTATTTATACATCTACAGAAACTAAATATCCTCACCCTGACACCGGTTAGGCAAGAAATACTCGCACGACCGTGAATTGCAATTCTACTGTTGATGTCTTTAAAATTGTCCATAATAACTGCTTATTTTATCTCAAAGACATGTAAAATGTCAGAAAATTATACATTTTCGCCTTACTGACCCTGTTTCCCCATCACCTAGACCCAGAATGCCACTTTGATATGATGTGTGTATGTAAAAAACATGCCTAGATTGTAAATTAAAGATCTTATGCATCTTAGGCTAACATTTCTTTCAAAATAAACTTTAAAATCGTTGTGTGGACATTGTTCAGTATTCATATGGAAAACAAGCCTATTTGTGTTTGCTTGAAAAGTGCTGTTGACAAACAACTGCTAAGCAGTCCAAAGTCTAATGGTTCATTTTGTCCAAAGATGGAATGAGTTGTGATATTATTTAGTTGCATTATCTGGATTCTGTTAAATAAGCCAAACTGTTGTATAAAAAAGTGTATCTATTTATTTTCCTATAAATGCTAAATTTAGCCCCAAAGTCATAATTTGAAAAAGTGTCGTCCCAAATCTGTAGTTTTAGGATTGTTTATACTTTATCCATAGAGATTATTTGAATTTAAATGATGAATGCAAACTTGAAATGCGTTTTTTTTTTCTCAAAATGTAAAATATGCATATAGCACCTTTTTGCTACAAACCCTCGACATGTCTGTGCCTTAGTTTTGGCTTGCGATTACCGTATGTTTAATAACTTGCTAATATCGGTACCTTGTTGAAAAACAAGTATCCCGATAATGAAAAACATCCATGATCATGCCAGAAATATCTTGATTTACAGTGTCATCATAACACAGCCTGGTATGACCCCTATTTATCATTACGAAAACTTGCCCATGCAATGTACAGAGATTTTTTCACCTGTTAAAACTGAAACTTTCGTAAGAAAAAAGAATGACATTTTTCTTATTTACAGTGTAGTTACCATAACACAGCCTAGTATGACCCCTATTAACTTGCCCATGCAATTTACAGAGATTTTTTCACCTGCAAAAATTGAAAAATTTCGTCAGCAAAAAAATGACATTTTTCTTATTTTTGCTCAAAACATAGGTTGTGGGTAAACGTTAGAACCGCCTCGCTGAGGCGGTTCTAACGGGTACCCTAAATCTATGTTTTGGATCAAAAATAAGAAAAAATAGATAAACGTGTGCAAACCACAGTTTTACTGTATAAAAGTGGGGCCTAAATGGGTATACTTTTCCTGGGCATTTTTTTCCTGATGCTTACCAGAAAAGTAGGTCTAAACACGTACCATCGTGAAATTGTCCCTACCATCATAATTCTAGCGGACAGACAAACTTTGATTTTTCAAAGGTCATTAATAAGCTAGGAATGTTTTCTGTTAGAGCTGAACAAATAGAAATTAAAACTGAGGTCCTCTAAGAGCAGTGAACATATTAATGGGAAACATAATGGGCTACTTTAGCCTCGTCAGTGACCCTTTAGATTAAAAAATAAATTGGCAAGTTGAACATGGAACCAATGAGATCTACTGTAATTTTCAAAATTTCAACAGGGTAGTCGATATTAAAACTAGCTTTATCGAAGTGGGACCTGGTAATATTAAATATTGCTTAGAAAATCAATCTAAACCGACGACGAATTTCTGATTTCTTAGAATATCCTCGCTATCACAAAGGACCAAATGGAAATATTGATCTTCACTATGGATGATGTACGGGGAGAAGTTTTAAGGCTGCCACACGGCACAACACCAGCTGCAGTAATAGCAAAAAATAAAAAAAAATAAAAGTATAAAAAACACGGAGAACTGAGGAGATCTCACAGCCCGTGCACACGTGTGAGTCTGAGCCGCCTCGTGGGAAAAGCAACAGTGTGGTTTCCGATCAGGTCTGACACAAACCGGCCTGTACAGCTATAGAAGCCGGCTAAAAGCTTGAAATTTTGGAGTTTTAAAAGTAGAGAGAATTGTGCTATCCGAGTAGCGAAAACAAAGGCGCTGATCAGCTTCGCAGTTACCGCGAAGCTGATCTGCGCCTTTGTTTTCGCCTATGCAGATTGTTGGTTTTCTCATGGGGCGGCTCAGTCTCGTGTTGAGTTTGCTGACAGTCAGTCATTTACCGGTCGCGCAGTCTGCATGACACAAAGCCTTTGCACCCAACCTTTACGAACCGAGTCTCAGTCAGTGTAGCTCGGGTATTGTAGGCATGGTTTTTAATGCAAGCCTGTGGTGTATCCGATCTTGTTACATAAACGTCATAGCCACTATGTAAGTTAGGTTGACGGTGCGCATAACCTCACTGACCTACATTGGCAAACGCTAGAAACATGTTTAATTAAAGTAAAATTTGAACAAAAAAAGAACAAAAAACAAATATTAATTCCAAAACTGTTAAAGGTAATTACAGATGTAGCCGTTGACCCCTTGGTACATGAAGAATTATAGGTTATGATTTGGGACGTTGAACGTCACCAAAGTCAATGGCAGTGCCTCATTTATTATGTACCTGTGTCAACACTTATGCTTGAAAAGCACACAGTATGTTAACTTATTACGTAATCAATGTACAACAATCGGATCTCGATCGTGTGTAAACAATGATTACACATATTCGTGTATATCTAGTTGTCGTTTGTTACACGTTTATAACATAGTCAATACTTACCTCTGCCAATTAAGCAGTTAATTGGGTTAATTACTAATGAGCTTAATTAGCTACATGTATATTTTGTACCTTGTATCATTTGCAAGAGTACATAGTTGCATAATCAGTCACATGTTTAGTGCAATATCTTTTGACATTTAGATTTGGATGATGAAACTTGCAGAACGTGACTGACATTTGGGCACCTGGTATTTGACATTTCAATTGATAAACAACTTGTTAACACATCCAAATACCAGGCTGACAAATGAAGTAAGCGATATAAATAAAGGTTATTTTTTGGCACTGAACCTTGGAACATCTGTGATTATCAAATTGGTTGCCAACTTTGTGATATTTAGCAAGTGTTAACTACTGCGTCATTCAGCTGCCGTGTGATTGGTTTATATCTTTAGTACATTACGTATATAGATGGCGCTGAGTGACTGACCTTTATTTTGATTGACTAGCCATGACGTAAGTAGATGGCGCCTTGATAGCATAGAGGGCGCTTGGCCAGAGAGTATTTAAGATGATGTCTCCGTGGGAGAATCAGATTTAGATTTAGATTTAGATTTTGAATTTACTTTACCTCTATACGATTACTTTATTTTACTTTATTGTTGGAATGATTTAAATAATTAAATATGTAGTTCGTTACAAGACTTTGATATCTGTGTTGGGCCATCTGAGGTCCTCCTTTGGGTACTGTTCCACAACTACGCTACATAGTTGATTTGGTGCCTACAAGACCAGGATTTCAGCCTTGTTGTGGACACAGCCGAAGCAAGAAAAGGTAGGAAAAATTACTTGTCTCTTTATTGTAACTTTTAGCTAACCTTTGACTTTAATACTATATTATCATGGATGGTGCTAATGAAAATGTTCAACTTGGTGCAGGTGGCATGGGACAGGTGTTTGTTGAATTAGCAATAGAAATGGCTGGTGTGCTGTCTGCTTTAAGTGCTCCGGGAGTAGCTCAGATGGTTCCTGTTATTCATGATTCTATGTCCGTGAATGAGGTGAATAATGCTATACCTAAGGACATGGAAAACAAAAATGTTAATTGCAGAAAGGAATTAGAAAATAAGCATAAGGAACATAACTCAGATCGTAAGGTTAACAGAGATATGTTGAGTCAGGCTCTGGCATATCAGACATTAGTAAGTGCAATGTCTGGTTTGCCCTAAATGAATCTAATAAGGTTTCATAGATGATATGTGTAAAATTTTGCACATGTCGATAATGTGTATCAGTCGACTTAGCACTGAAGTGCTGACTGTTTTGTTTTGTTGATGTTTTATTTTTAAGTTTTGTTTATTTTGCGTATCAGTCGATTAAAGCACTAAACTGCTGACTGTATTCAAGTGTTGTTTACACTTATTTTGTTTATGGTAAAATAGGTTGCAACAATAAGGAATTGCAACGTCGGTTACACAATGCTTATCATTTAATCTGAATTTGCTGTGTATTTTTTATCAATTGAAAGGAAGGCTGGTACGACAGCAAATGAGACAGTTTAATAGAATCTTTTCAAAACCTAAGGGAACAAGAATTATTATATTTTTTTGAATTTTGAATTGTTATTGAACGTGGAACACACAAAAGATAAACAATTTTGCATCTTTCTTACATTTTTTAAAGAAACCTAAATAATTTTTAAGTAACATCTAGATTTATTTTGAAATGAAAAAGGGGTTGCAATGACCGTTTCAGATAAGGGTACATAATTAAATAGTCAACGATATGCACATGAAGCTCAAGTCGTCCAAAATCTGTTTTGTTTGAATAGTGGGTAAGTTTAGATCTCTTGTGGGCATTTAAGTTTTTGTTCGGTGTTTCCGAGATGTTCACAGATTTTTATGAGATATGTTGTAGAGTAGGATTAGACCTCTTTTTGGCATAGCTTTCGTTCGGTGTTTCCGAGATGTCCAAAGGCTTATATGGGATATGGTGTTTAAAAACTAAAATCTTGATTTAGGACTGTTTGAGACTGATTATTGCTTGTAATATTAAAATAATTTATAAAGATAAAATGCAAATGTGTATAGACAAGTTTACAGAAAATTAAAATATTGAGAATGTGGTCAAGAAGGTCAGATAATAAGGTAAATGAATCTTGTGAGGAAGAATGTGTGATGGGTGAATATTATCATTGAACTTAAATAAAACCAAAATGGATTCTGGCTCACATGAAGATTCAGCTCATGATGGAAACAATGATGATGCAATGTCAGTAAATGAAATCATTGCTCCAACATGTTCTGAAAAACAATTAAAGGAAAACAGTTTTAAAAGTCAGATTTGAAAAACTATGCTTTTGATAAGGGTATTGGACTTATTATTTAATTGAAATTAAAGACTGGTTTAATAAATTTGCTATCAAGAAAACATATTTGTTTGACTAAGGCAAATACCTATGAAACTCGGACAGTCCAAAGTTTTGTTTTGTTTGAATTTAGGCGTAGGTTTAGATCTCTTGATATGGGCTACGTTCGGTGGATGGTTCCGAGATAGCCAAAGAGTTCTATGTGATATGGAGTTGCATTTGAAATTTGATACATACCTTTGGGTTGCTTGAGTTTGATAAAAGGCCAATTACACTGGAAGACAAAGTACAAGAAATTAATTATCATATGTTCGCGCTAATACGACTTGTCAATAGCGATTTTGGTGTCGTTTTTTTTTTATTATTTAAAGGAAACAGCAATATGTTGTGTTATGAACTAATGCCATGACAGAAATTATTCCCATGCCAGCCTACTGAGTAAATATGATTCATGTTTAAGAATGGGTCATGGTTGAATATCACACCTTGACCTTGTTGTCATACATTGTTGACAAAAATTTGCGTAATCACCATCCTGATAGTTATATTTGTTGTGTGTGTATAAATAACAGAGCATTTTAATTGTATAAACTGGTTAGCAAATTGTTACAATGATAAGAGTGGTGTGACTGGAACAGCCCGAGTAAATGTTTCGGTGACGTCTGAAGACGAGGCTGTTATTCACAAGTCAAGAAGACAATTCACTTCTACACCGGATGAGGGGGCGGTAGCATTGGCTACGTTGTTGGGCGAAGGCAGCTGCAAGGTGGCCCAACGCAATTAATGGACAGCTAGCGATGTTGGAGCTCGATTTAAGTCCATGGTATTGCCCTGAAGGCAATGCCATGGCAGAAGATTATTGTCGACGACTAAGTCCACAGTGTCACCCTGAAGGTGGCGCTGTGGCAGAAGATTCACCTGTATATAGTTCATTGACTTATTTTATTTGAAAGACATAAGTATTTCAAACTGTGTTTTAATAATGGCATATACTACTTATAGTGCAGAAAAGACTGCATAGGTTCTAAAACCTAAATGGATAATATTGGAACAGATAAAACTGTTAGTTACATTATTTGAACAGTACAAAGTGTTACTTACATATATAGCATGTATAGTTGCTAAACTTTGTGTAAACCAACGTAGTAACATTGAATGACATTTACCAAGAAGAACAGTTAGCACATGTGCTGACAGACAAAATATTAAATCATAATTTTGATGATTGATGGAAGAAGTCCAAATTTAAATGTCAGCTACTGAACAGTGATGTTTAAGAGCTGATTTCCATCATTCTAAAATAAAACAATTATAAAAACTTTGAAAACAAAACCACAAACTTTCTACATTAGAATGGAATCGAGTATTACGAGATCGACGATAAGGATGAGACGAGGTGACGATTTATTTGGAAGTCAGAACGGAAGCTGTGTTACGGAAGCCAGGACGGAAGCTGTGTTATCTCGACTCGCAATTTTCAAGACTTAATAAACAGTGTTTCGTTTGTTTTAATATATTCAATTTTCAAGACTTGATAAACAGTGTTTCGTTTCTTAAATATATTCAATTTTCAAGACTTGATAAACAGTGTTTCGTTTCTTTAATATGTTCAGTTTTCAAGACTTGATAAACAGTGTTTCGTTTCTTTAATATGTTCAATTTTCAAGACTTGATAAATAGTGCAGTGATAATTAAATTTGAGCAATTGCCAAGACTTGATAACGTTTCTTAATTCACTTTCTTTCGGATTACCTATCTTCAGATTTTTGTGTATTCTTAGTAACGAGGGTAAATGCCATTAAATGTAATTAGAAGGTTAAATGTAATGTACTCGTATATAATGCATACTAAAGATAAGTAAATTGTTTCAAATATGTTTGCATGAATATTGCGCATGTAGTTGTATGTATGTACACTCTGGTCCAGTGCTGGGTATGGTCAAGGTTTCGTCATGGCGGTATATTGAATCTTTAATTCTTGAGAGTTTTATTAAATTAAATAAAACTCTTTTAAGAAAGGGGCGGATATAACATAGTCAATACTTACCTCTGCCAATTAAGCAGTTAATTGGGTTAATTACTAATGAGCTTAATTAGCTACATGTATATTTTGTACCTTGTATCATTTGCAAGAGTACATAGTTGCATAATCAGTCACATGTTTAGTGCAATATCTTTTGACATTTAGATTTGGATGATGAAACTTGCAGAACGTGACTGACATTTGGGCACCTGGTATTTGACATTTCAATTGATAAACAACTTGTTAACACATCCAAATACCAGGCTGACAAATGAAGTAAGCGATATAAATAAAGGTTATTTTTTGGCACTGAACCTTGGAACATCTGTGATTATCAAATTGGTTGCCAACTTTGTGATATTTAGCAAGTGTTAACTACTGCGTCATTCAGCTGCTGTGTGATTGGTTTATATCTTTAGTACATTACGTATATAGATGGCGCTGAGTGACTGACCTTTATTTTGATTGACTAGCCATGACGTAAGTAGATGGCGCCTTGATAGCATAGAGGGCGCTTGGCCAGAGAGTATTTAAGATGATGTCTCCGTGGGAGAATCAGATTTAGATTTAGATTTAGATTTTGAATTTACTTTACCTCTATACGATTACTTTATTTTACTTTATTGTTGGAATGATTTAAATAATTAAATATGTAGTTCGTTACAAGACTTTGATATCTGTGTTGGGCCATCTGAGGTCCTCCTTTGGGTACTGTTCCACAACTACGCTACACGTTTGTCAAAGCGTTTCGCACCTGGAAATTAAAAATTATACTTGATTGGCGTCTGGAGAATCAGCCCAGGTAAAGTTGACGTCTCTTTCACATTTTTGAATCTTAAAACAGCATAAAATTGTAAAACTCGTTCCAAAGACATTGTTTAACAGACAGAACTTGCGCTAAAACAGACCCGCTTTGTGAGAACAGTGTGTTTTTCCAAAGATGTATGGTTTAAATGTAATCCATAAATACCCTATTTCATCAATGTTTAATTGATATGGTTGTGTTATCTTACATAATAGGGAAAACTTCCGACAAATAGACGGCCTGCTGTATTTTCGAGTGTCCCATTTTCCGTTATTCCTAATGGAAAGAGTGTACCATTACATGATGAGTCGATGTACCATTTTCAGTGATGAAAAATTCTTTTAGCTGCAGTAGACGCGTTTAGATCAAAGTATTTTACAATAAATAAACTTGTCTTTGGTCTCTACCAGGCAGTTTTCAAAACTTTATGCTGACCACAGATATCAGTTTATTTATTCACGGAATTAATATACAGAAAAAAAATCACTAAATTGCTGTTTTAGCTCACTTGAGGTGAAAGATAAAACGCTAGGTTAAAGAATCAGACTCTTTTCGGCATACCCGAGTGCGCTCGTCCGTCCAGGTGTCAACATTTTCAAACATGGATAAACACATTTTTCACGCTTGTTGAAATAACCTGTTTATTTTCGGCTTATACAATGTAGCAGTGTCAAAGGTAGTTCAGTCACGGCCGTGGTGCCGCTTATAAAATTGCAGTTCTAAGCGAAGAACTGTATATGTAAGTAAGCCGTCTGTACTGACTATGAGAATGCGTAACCGGGGCAATGATATGCGATTAAAATTAGTGGACAATACTACTATTAAAATAACATTCACCAACGTGTTTTTGTCAGCATGTGTAGTCTGCTCTGTGTGATCTTCGAATGGAAAGCCCCTGCAGGGTTTCTCAAGCAAATCAAATATATTTGTGCTGTTTGCACATTCTGTGCGTTTTTGTGTTTTTGGTTAAGTTTGGTAAATGAGTGGCCACCTACTGGGCAAATAGTTGTTCACTCTGCGTATGATATGTTTTCTTAGTATAAGTACCTGATTGATTATTCAAGTCTTTTGCAACATCGGTTTTTGGATTGGGAATTCCTTTCTGATTGCGCCATTTCCTGATCATTGCCTACTTTTACATTTTTCTAGCCTTCATCTGTGGCTGTACAGACTGATGTTGGACCTGCTCAGAATGATAGAAAACCGAGTTTCATACGGCATGGATAAATAACAATGATTACTTCATACCATATAAGTGACCGTGACTGAGAAAACAGGGCTTAATGCGGCGTGACGTTATTCTGAGAAATGACGTTTAAAAAGTTGACGTCATCTCATAGCACCTGCGACGTTAATTATTAATTGCGACGTTAAATTAAAGAATCACTTGCGTCGCTGAGTTTTAAGAACAAAACATGCATCATCATGTTTCATATTTCATGTTATGTGTCAACACAGTTGATTTTCATGTTGAAAAGGAGACGAGATGAATGCTTTGAGATTTAATAAAACAGATGAATTGCATTAATTAATCATACCCAAATGATTCGCAAGAGGGATATTGTTTTTAGTGCAGTAGTTTACTTCAGGTTCTTATAAATTCAGGATTTAAACGTTGTAAGTCTTTGTTAATTATATAATTTTCATTCCCGGATGTATTTAGTTTATATTCTAAAGTCAAAATAAAACCAATAAGACTTAAACAAGTTGGCAATTAGTTTTAACATTTTAAACAATTTCTAGTAATTAAAAAATTCCTAGGACATTAATCATACCCAAATGAATGAACCGAATCGCTAGAGGGACTGTTTTTTCTGCAAGGGAAAGAACTATTCAGAGACTGCACAAAGCATACACAAAGCATACATAATAATCGGCATCAATATTTAGTGCCTAAAACGGTACTAATATCTAGGCATAGTGTGTGGTTTCTTTCGTCAAAAAAGAATGATCTGGAATGTGCGTGTATGATTCTCGCCAAACACAATTAAAACTCTTACATATGTGTAACGAAAATTTTTTGTCATACCGGGTTTTATCAAAAACAAAGGGGAGCTATAATTTCAAATCATCAAAGACATAAAAAATGCCATTTTTGTTATTTCTGCCTATCAACGAACTCAATGATAATTTGCACAAGCGATTTTAATTTGAAGGTTAACTTTCTAGTAAAAATCATAAGTTAAGTTCATACACTACATACGATGTTTATACATATGCTTCTAAAACAGCAATCACACATACACAGTAGTCATACATAGCGTATAAACCAAACGCGCGCCGGGCGTATGAAAAAACATCAACACGCTGAAAAATTTGGACGTATAAAAATTAATTTGTTTCATTAACTCGCTTTAGCAGTCATACAGTAGCGCGTGACTGAGGCGTGAGCCGGACGTATTAAACTCTCAAAGTTTTGGAGTACGTTTGTGTTACGTCCCAAACACGGCCATGCATGCGCTACAGGCGCGCAGCAAACGTTCAACGCAGTCTCAAACACAAATAAATGTAGCGTACAGTGGTGTGCCTAAAACATGCACCGAACGCGTTTGAAGCGTGGAACTTATTCGAAACGTGTAAGACACACGCCCGGGACACGCTAAGCTTCTTGAAAATTTTAAGCATGTTGAGCCCTAACGCGCCTGGAGCGCGCAGCGACTTACAGCGACGTATAGTCAACGTGCATCAAGCGTACACCAAGCGTACAAACGCGCGTGTAACGCTTCTAACGTGTATCCGACGTGCTCCTGGCGTATGTGTCATAGGCTATTCCTATATTCCTATATCCCCATAGTTCAATAAACGTCCCCATCATGCTTTTAAGTGCCCTTTGTTAACGACCAAGTAGCTAGGTGTAGCTAGACGTAGTGTAGGTACGGCTAGGTACTGGATTTTAGGCAATTTTACCCATAGTTCGTTTACATTGTTTGCATTGCCATTTTGTATTGTACAAAGGCGACATTGTTATTTTGGTACTTTCATTATTTCATCAAATTAAATATATTATTTCAATATATTTGTTACAGGTATGTTGTATTTAATACTTGTTATCATTTTGAAACAGAATATGTAGTCATTTTGCTCTTAGAAATGTCTTATTTTCATCATTTCATGCATCGTTCAACTCTGTTTATTTTACCTGTACAAGCTGCAAGGTGTATACTGCAATACACATCATTAAATTTCATTCATGCAGTTTTTACTACATTTGTACTACAATGTTTACATTGTTTACATTGCCATTTTGTATTGTACAAAGGCGACATTGTTATTTTGGTACTTTCATTATTTCATCAAATTAAATATATTATTTCAATATATTTGTTACAGGCTGATCTTACTATCCCTGTCACTTAAAAGAATTCACGACGCGCTAACATCCCGACTGGTGGTCAATTGCCAGTTGGGACAAGCGACCAGGTTCCGTTGACATATGTTGAATCTTACATTTTGTCAACACGCCCGGCGCGCATTTGGCTTATACGCTAATGTGTGACTGCTGTTTAACATAGGATTGGAATCAAGCACAGCCAATTCCGGCCTTCTCAAAAAAAAAAAAAAAAAAAAAAAAAAAAACCGGTCGAGCCTTCGGGTACTCCCGGGACAACAAACACCCTCATAGAACTGGTCAACTAAAGAAAAAAAAGAAAAGAAAAGAAGCAATTTAACAGCAAAAAAAAACAACAAACAAACTAACCTCTGTTGAAAAATGACCAAGAACTGGGACAAGCTTGACCTTGTTGACAAACACGTGTCATTGAAAGCTAACAACAAACACATACTTAATACTTAACTTAAAAGATATTCATTGTTAAGCGAGAGTACATCTAACATTGTCTAGAAACTGCATTGTACTGTCCCTATTGGGCTATTTCCCTATGAGAAATTAATGGTCTGTTTGTGCCTCCAGACAAAACTTAAACGCTTAGGCTATTTTAGCCTGCCCAGGAAAAGTGGTTTAGTCAAACCATCCTCACATGTAAAGTGCCGGTCCCACTGAATCGTACCTAAGCAATCGTACGATCGTGTAATCTAATCATTAGTTTTGTGACAAGACTACGTATGCAAAATCTGTAAAATGTTATCCAACGTGTTTTTGCTTTCTTAATTTATATATCGGAGCCAAAGAAATCGCCCTCAAATTAATATTTAGACAATCGTATTAAGTGCAGTGGGACCGGCACTTTAATTTCAATCTATTTCGATCGTAGTAGACATACGTCACATATTTACCGTTATAAATCTGAATGACACACCTTTTTCGTTTGGTCAAATACTCGTACATTCGTAATTTTAACGGTAAATCTGTAACATTAGTCTACTTCGATCATAGATTATACACATCAACTGGTTGGTTTTAGTTCTCAGCACATTTCATGTTATGACATCCCAATCATCCTTTGTCCTCACACAAGTTCGATCACATACACCATTGTTTCTCATCCACTACTCGCATATGTCCACTAAACATGCGGTTACCGTTCAGATAAGCTGGTCGGTAACAAACATATTAATACAAATCGGTAGTTGTGCGGTCACGACACCGTCTACCAATACAAACTGGATAAGTACAGTATGCTGATCGCACGAGCTCCGGACAAAACACGTAGAACGCACGAGCTCCGGACAAAGCAAGTACCAACGAATTGAACGTCCTACATGTGCATGCTCAAAATTTGGCACCGTATAACAACAGATAATACAGACGACAACTGGCACACGTAGGCCGCATGTACTGAATGATGGAGGGTCAACAAATACAAACGACTGACAATTTTACCTTTTATACTAGCACTGCCCGTTGATATGCGACTGGGGTTTCAAGACCGACCAAAATGGTGCCACTGGCGGACAGACTGCATACCTACAGCTCCTTTCACTCGAGCTTGTTCATGTCTTTGTTGTCATTTGAAAGTTCAAAAATAAAGCAAAGAACTCGATATTTCGACGAAGCTAAGACTTTCAAATACAACGGTTAAACAGTTTACGAAAAAAAATGCCAATGGTGACGTTGCCCAAAATTGTCAAAACATTGAATCTCGTATTTTTAAAACATTAGCAGCTTGAAAACGCATGCATAAAAATGAATGATAATTAACTTGCTTATATGTTTATAAAACATTTATTTAACTTTTAAATAATGTCAAAAGCAGGAAAATATGTCGACCAGGAATACATTAATTGATTTCTAGTAAACCTGAAAATATACTGAAACCTAAGGGATTTCCGACAATGTAGAAATACTTTTGACCCTTATGATTCATTCAGAGTACAGTGTAAGCTCCATTTTCTCAGTCACGGTCACAATTATTATTATAAATGGTGTCGTAAATTTCGTTTTGTGCAGAGATAAGCAACTTAGTATATAATTAAATGTCCTGTAAATATCATTCGACGTTTCTCATAATCTGCAGTTAGCACCGCATTATACATGCACAATACCCTTTCTATACAATTCTCACTTACAATTATATATAAAGATTATTTGTTTGAGGTGAATACTAAATATGTTTCATCGAGTAGAATTTTCACGATTGCGCAGGACAATTGAAAAACGATCGAGGTTGTCATCACACAAGATGAAATAGTTTTGCTATTTGCTAAAATAAAAGTACTTTTGTATATTTGAAACAATAATGGCCTGTACAATACCTTTAACACGGATAGACGGTGAAAATGCAAAATCAAAAATCAGTTATATTTTGTAACCAAATAATGACAATGTTACGTTTTCACGCAGGCAACCCACCATCCTAATCATGTCTCATATACAAGTTTATTGGCTTTGGCTAACATGTCTCAAGAATACCCATTTGTAAAACTGTTGACAGCCGCACGGATTCCCTGGCGCACGGATTGCCTAGCGCACGGACGGGAACCCCCTATAAGCTCACCTTGTGGACCTTCGGTTCACTTTCGATAAGCCGGGATGAACCGTGACAGAACCGTAGCGCTACCGTGGCAAACTGGGGTAAAGGCCTGTTTACACATTCACGATTTTTAGCTACGGTGGCAATACGAGTCGCCACGATTTTTTAAAATCGTCGTGTACCGTGGTGTACCGTGGTGGTTCGTTTTGGGTGAATCGGGGTGAATCGTGGTGAATCATACAGAAAATCGTGAACGTGTAAACCGGGCTTACCATAGAGCCTTCACGATTTTATTAAATATTTAATGCAACCGGTGCGAACTAGGAAGGATGTCAAAAAACGGACAATAGCGGGGATACACCGGAACAAACCGTGATACCCAGGGCTCGACCGTCATAATCCGGCATAAACCTTCAGTAATCGCAACAACTACGGGTTTTTCAGGCAAAATCTGGGGTTTCACCGGAACCGGGGTTTCACCGGAACAACATCGACGGAACTGGTGCAAACTGTCTTTAATAGCTCTGTCACACATTCACGTATCAGCGGCCTATCGATCGCGTATCTATGAGATTTTTGATACGACGAGGTCTGAGCCGTATTCTGTTCGAGCGACGTATGTTGCACGTACGTCTGACGTTCTTACTACGTTCCCGCGTCGTATCAGTGACGTATCAGTATTCCTATGAAATTTCACTTTCGTATGTACGGCGCATCAAGGCGAATGTTCTACTTACGTATGCCGTATATATGGCGTATAAAATGTACGCGTGACGTATCTGCGACGTATGTACTACGTTCCATTCCTATCTGCGGTGTATCTGTTCTGTACCAATTGCATTTTAATACCTAGGCGAAAACAAACGGTTGTGTTCACTTTCTTCAGGCAATTCGTCGCACATTACAGAGGTGGAAGATGCCACACCGAAGAAAAAAACGAGGTGTGTGTGGGGGGGGGGGGGGGAAATCTCCAAGCTCCCCATCCTGGGCGATATCTGCACACTTACTTGATGTTGCACACGAAAAATTCTTTTTATGAAACATTGCCAAATTCTTGACTTGAGGGTCATCGTGCAAAACTGTAAAGTTGGGACGTCAACTCTAATGACGTCATCTTCATCTAACGTCGCGTGAAAAATGGCGTCATACCAGGCCAAAACGTCAGATGAAATTTGTCACTTTCAGATTCAATTTTAAACAATTTAAGCCGAAAAAAAGAAAATGTCAGCAATATTGATTCAATTGCAAAATGTGCAAAAATGATATCACTTATGGATATTATCGCGACCTTCGTGTAGATATTTAATTTTTTTTACGCTAACTCTCAACAAAATATCAAATATGAGAAGCAGATATTTATATCGCAAGCTCGCGTCCTTCGATATCCCAACTCGGGACAATATTCACCGATATGAGTGCAATAACTCTATTATATTATCTCATTGTTTCCTAGAATGCTTTTGTTTGTTGGAATTGATGTCAGTCAACAGCAAAAGTCATGTCGGGACGTTGCCTCCATTTTATGAGACTTTAACCCAAAATGAGGATGTGATGACATCCAACACGTACTTAAAATATAACCACCCAAGTTAGCCACAAAGGCTTATAATATGCATGGATGGTTTGACTTTAATCACTTTTCCTGGGCAGGCTCAAACCAAAATAGTTTAACAGTAATCAGATGGTCTTCTTAGAAAGAATTCATAAATAGGTCATATATAATATTTTCCAAATCATACCTTAACTCAGGTTTGGTTTAACATAAAATGAAAATCTTATTTTAATGGTCAACGAAACTCGTGCATGTATGAAGAAAGGTAACGAAAGAGTGCGTAAAAGTTGTAGTGGCTACCAAAGTTATTATTAGTGGTTCAGTAAGTAGTATCAGACACAGTGACCGAAATAACGGGTACATAAACTGCAATAAAAGGATGCATTTACTGCAAGAACGGATGCATTAACTACAGGAAATGGTACATTACCGCATCATATAAAATCATTAAGTCGTACACCTTGCAGTCAAAAAATGGGAAAACTTTAGGTTTGTAGTGGGTGTCTTTTAGAATCAATTTAGAACCTTTTCTCTGAGGAATCTGATAGAATCCTTTGAACAACCTCTAGATAACTAAAATACCTATTTAATTCACTAGTATAAAGATAGATATATGGCCTTTTACGTTTAAAAACTCGACATGTAAGCGGTCAGTCGGCCACGAGACGTTTGCCTGGGCAGTGAGTTTATCATTGAACAAAAGAATTAAAACACAAAAACATACGAATATACGTCTAACTTACCCTATTCAGGCGACCGTAGCTAAACCATATTATGTCACACATTTTTTCCGAGATGAAACCTCAAATTATAAAGATTTCCATAAACATGTAACAAACGAATATGTGTAATCATTGTTTACACACGATCGACATCCGATTGTTGTACATTGATTACGTAATAAGTTAACATACTGTGAAGCATGTCTGTATATCATATCAATTATCTGAGTCGCGACGCGAGAAAACCGGTCTTCGGGGTTTCCGTCCAGGCTCGACACAAACCGGCCTGTAGAGCTACAGAAGATAGCTAGAGGCTTTAAATTTTGGATGTAACTAGTAGAAGAATTGTACAATCCGTGTTACGAAAACAAAGACAAGGGTCTAATTGCAACATCACTGCTGAGTACGTCCGTACCCAGTACGCTTTTATATCGCTGCCCAGCACGTTATAAGAGTTATCGTTATTTCTTAAAACAAGCGATTTTAAGCTAATTATATGTTTTTAACATATGTCAATTAGTCCATTTCGTGGTCTAATTCATAATAAGAGTAATTCATAATAAGAGTATTCTTATAGCATAATTTTATTTGATGATGTTCATGTGTAACATTCACGGTCTATAAGATTAAATCTACATGTAGTCTTCGACTTTAAACCCACCTGAATATAATAAAATTTGAAATTGAAGGGTATATAAATTACCTGTTAAAAATAGTCCGGCAGATTAATTTATACATATATTTTTTGTTTATTTACGTCCCAGTAAACGATGTTTCAGTCATTGTCCTGGCGGACGAAAGCTAATCTAGTTGTGAGATTTGGACATGAAAAGGCACGTACATGCGACCCATTTCCTACCGAATTTCTTTCTGAATGCATCCTTTTTTGATTACCTCTCTATTATCATGATTCCAGAAACATGATCCCTGAACAACAATTTAATTAAAATGCCTTTACGAATGCAAAACTAACACTTATGATGTATAACTTATGATGGATATAAGTGCTGTTGTGATCATAAAAGTTCAATCGACGTTTTGGATTTAGCCCAACCCCCCCCCCCCCCCCACACACACACACGCACTTTTTTGAATCAGTTTTACGTCCCTTTCAATATTATTTCAGCTCATATGAGAACGGCTAATCAGAAGGTGGGGCGAAAACGGGAGAACCCCTAGCAAAAAAACCTGGCACACCCGCAAGCAGAACGTGGCTTGTCTCACATGTGGCCAGAGCGGAGCTCGAACCCACACCAGGGCGGGCCCCGTCGCCGAGCCGCGCTGTTTCTTAATCACTCGATCATCTTACCGCTGTGACTGGTGTGGGTTCGAGTCCCGATCTGGCCACATGTGAGACAAGCAAAGTTTTGCTTGCGGGTGTGCCAGGGACCTGAAAGGGACGTAAAACTGAATTAAAAAAAAAAAAAAAAAAAAAAAAAAAAAAAAAAAAACAGAGATGACATGATCGAGTTATTAAGAAACAGCAATCTTAACCGCTCGGCCACTGGAGCCGTCATTGTATATATCGAGTCAACAATTATTAGCTCTCTGAGCCGAAGGCTCACAAAGTGAGATGGCCATGTTCGGGCGTCCGTCCGTCGTCCGTCCGTCCACAATTTCAAAGATCTTCTCCTCTCAAACCGCTTAGCCAATCAAAGCCAAACTTCATGAGGAGCATCCCTAGGAAGGGGGTAAATAGCAAAAAAAAACTTAAAAATATCCTTCTCCAGAACCAGAAGGCCTATGATTTTGAAACCTGGCATGAAACATCAGGGAGAGGAGCTCTACAAAATATATATAAATCATGATCTTGGGATGACCTTGACCTATTTTACAGCAAGGTCAACATAGGTCGCGCATGTATTTGAATGGGGAAAATTGTCAAATTGTTATTTGAAGAGAAAAAACTTGAAGGGAAAGGGCAAAGGGACTGAACATTTATGATTCTGAAAAAAATGCACCCCAGGGGCTGTTCTACCCCCACTCCGGGGCAATATACATGTATATTACCATAATATTCAAAGATCTTCTTCTCTGAAACTACTTGGTCAATCAAAGCCAAACTTCATGCGGAGTATCCTAAGGAAGTTGGAACAAAAGTTTATATAAATGGTCCAGATCAAATGACCAAGATGGCCGCCATGGCTATAAATAGAAAAAAAATCTCTTTCTCCAGAACCATAAGGCCTATGCAACCGAAACAATAGTCGTATTTCAATATAGGCACATAAGCAAGCAATCGATTTTACTAGCGCTCAGGTAAATTTACGGAGACTTTCCGATAATATCCGATATTGGCCAGCGATATTCGATTATCATTCGGCTAATCTGTCCAGGTAATGTGTCAGTGTTGCCTGGGGACAGTTGTTGTAGGGATTAAAGATTTCATCGCTTTATTTTAACAGTTTTCTCTGCAGCTTTCTCTGCGTGATTTTAATTAAGCGCATTTGACACGTTAAAAGACTAAATGCATGACGCAGGGACCGGGGGTATTCATCTGCTACCCCCATGTCACTTCGGATGATTTTATATAGGATATAACAGAGAACCAACGTAAACAAAATCATTCGTCTTGCAGACGCGGACACGCCTTTGCATTTTCAAGATGATTTAAGAAGCTCCATATATTATTTTAATAGACTTCATTAATTGTTTGTAACCTTATATGGAGAATAAAGGTGTTGTTCCTCTTTTGAAAATATTTGCGCAGGAGTAATCATATTGTTAAAAATAAATTTAGAAGACTATCAGGATCCGAATGTGAAAGACACATATAAATTATTAAATAAATACGTTTTTCTTTATATAGAAATTAAATGTAATTCGCGCCAAATAAATGAATTTAGAAATACACGTGTATTCTTCAATATTCAGAATTTTTTTAAGTTGTAAACTTTGAAAATTATCAGAAGAAAATTTTTGATATTTTTCTTATCATAGATTGTGGGTACACGTTAGAACCGCCTCGCCGCAAGGTATTTAAGTCACTCTTCTTATAAAACATTCTCACATGATAATTTGGCAGCGTCATAGAAAAAGCTATTTTGACAGACAAAACTGATTCTGCCTATCAGACAGGCTACTCTTAGTCAAGTCTGCATATAGAGATCTAGATTCTTAAAACGAAATTTCATGTTTAATTAAACTACATTTTTGTTTTGTTAAAAGGTACAAGTAGGCAAAGATCAGGAAAAGGCGCAATCAGAAAAAGATTCCCACTCCAAAAACCGAGGTGGGAAAAAACCAAACTAACAATCAGGTACTTATACCATGAAACATATCGTAAGCCGAATGAGCAGCTATTTTCCCAATAGGTGGCCACTCAGTTACCTTAACTTAACTAAAAATATGAAAACATACATAAGGCGCCAACAGCACAAAACATTGTTTATACACCAAGACATAAAACAAAAAGAACCACCACAGAAGTATCGACTTGGAACGATCAGTAACACAAAGTTACTGGCGGGCTTAAACCGGTTTTACATGGCCATAACCTCACCCTCAGCTTCTGCGGTGGTTCATAACATTTAGTTAGTTATTCGGTCCTCGTGGTGAATCTCCAACTAGTTAATTAATCATCAAGAACAAACAAATAAATCATGATAAACATCCTGATGAATCAAAAACCAGGACTCACAGACTGAGTAAGCTGCCCGACGATGGAGATCCCTGGGCGCCGAATAACCTACTAACTCCGGAGCAAAAGAAAAACACCAGTTGGACCCCGGTGGGCCAAGCAACAGACAAGAAGCTCCGGCCCCAACCAACTAAAATGAATAGCTTTATGTCGGGGCCATCATAGAGTCTGACGCCCGACCCACCGGCGTGCAATTAAAGAAGGCAGCATAGCTATCAACCATGATTGGGTTAAAAACTAAGCATGCAGACTGTCGCATAACATTCAAGTTATAACCTATACGTCTGTAACGTGTTATGATTTTTCTGAACTGAAAAGAGAAATCATTAATTCCTTTAAGTTTCTTAAATTTGTAAACCAAGTCACCATAGAATTCAGGTTCCGAAAGACCCTCACTTAAAAGCGTCTTTAACCCAACATTATATTTGGAAATCAATTCATAGTGTCTACGATAAAATTTAGAAAATGTTTTTCGAAGTTTATGATACCGATAGCCCTGTTGGAGAAGTTTTGCCGTTAAACATTTATTTCGAGCGTTGAAGTCTGTAACATGATTGCAGACTCTAGCAAACCTAATAAGTTGCGAAATGTATACACCATAAGAAGCACGACGAGGAACGTCACCATCCAAAAAAGGAAAATTTACTATATCAAAATCAAAGTCATCGCGCTTATCATAAATTTTAGAAGAAACAAATCCATTTGCAACAGAAAGATGTAGATCTAAAAAGGGGGCTTCAGTATCTGTGATATTGGCTTTGTTCAACTGAAGTTCAGGTGGATAAATTTGATTGACCATACCTTCAAAATAAGGGTTGTCAATGTTCAAAAGGTCATCGAGGTACCTAGATGTGGAATTAAAAGCCTCGATAACATCAGCTTGATTATCATGGTTAAGAGAATCCATGAAATCTCTTTCGTAGCAGTATAAAATAAATCAGCTACGAGAGGTGCGCAATTTGTACCCATCGGAATTCCAACAATTTGTCTGTATAACTTGGTCCCAAATCTAATATAAATATTATCAAGGAGATAGGATAAGGCGTCGCATACATTCTGACATGACCAAAGTGTATACCGACTTTGGTCAGAGGAAGTGAAAAAAGCCTTTCTGTCATTACATGCCAAATAAAGTGAACCATAGTTTTTAATGCCCTTTTGAAGGTCCACTCTATCAAATCCAGAAGTTTTTCTTTTATTAGATTATGTGGTTATGTTGTATACAGAGTAGAAAAATCATAAGTGGACAAGCTTGTCGCACGGAACCCTCTACACTTCAATTTACTGAGCACCTCACCAGAATTTTTAATTGACCAAAACCAATTTTTTTTTGAAGTTTCATACACTGTCTCACAGTATCTTATAACATGAGATTTGATAGCAGTAAGACAGGAAGTTACTGATTTAGAAAGTTCAGTGGTAGTACAAGAGCTAGAATTTGCAATAAATCTAGCTTTGTATGGTCTTTGTGAAGCTTAGGTAACCAATACATCGTAGGAAGTTTGTCTTGACCTTCATTGACACAAACAGAAAACTTAACAGGTAAATCGTTTAAGTGGGCATTAACTACAGACACCTCATCAGTATCTGTCTCCAGATAAGCCCTGGTACCATCAAGCTCCTGTTTTAAGGTGTTAACGTAGTGAAGCCTACAAACGACAACAACATTGTTTGCGGCTTTATCTGCCGGAACCAAGACATACTTTCTATGAAATTCTTGGATACCCTGCTTCAAATGCCTAGATGACGATTTGGGTTTAGGAGGTAAAAGATTAGTATTTTGTGAATAAAACTTAATACGTTTATCCACGATAGTGAAGATACTTCTTTTCCATTCTTTAAGAGCATTATCCCCAACACCCTCTCGTTTACACCATCGATTACCGAAATCATTTAATGCAGATGAAATCTCCTCTCTACATTTGTCGAAATTAATGTAGGAAGGGAATCTATATTTCGGACCTTTAGAAACAATTTTGCGAATTCTAGAATCCGAAATTATTTTTAAATTTCCAGTAACAATATGTCCAGCGGGTTGATAAACATATTTTGAATCTTTACAATCTCAAGACTTAGGAGTATTAGCATGGATATCAAGATCAGAAACAAGTTTATTGAAATTAAAAATTGTATTTCTGATTGGTTTGTTATATTTGTAACAAATAATAGGAGGTTCTGAATTTTGGAAGTAGGTAGGTATAGACTGTATCACTGATTTATCCTGGAATATGCTAGGTAAGTCAATAAAGTCAATTCCTTTATTGATGAAAGGAATTTTAATAAAACTTCTAATGTGATTAGATTCGGAATCGATAAATGGACGAAGAGCATGCTGAGTATAACATCTTGTTAACAGTGCAGCGTCATACATTTGATGATTTCTATCGTAAAATCTATTAGCCTCTGTGTCCAAGGAACGTAAAGCAGCAATAGGTAGAGAACTAAGATACGACAGCATTGGATGTCGACCGTGAATCCTTAGTTTAACAGCTAAATCATTAAGAGAAATGTTCAATTTTAATGCAGCGCACCGTTTACGTTTGTCATTACCCTTTTTCCGTATACCATGAGATCTAGATTTACGTTTACGAGAGTCCGAAAGTGTAAGTACATCAAAATCGGGCATTTTGGAAATATTGCCTTCATGGTAAATGTTGTCGTTAAATCCCAGTGCAAAGGGCGTTTGCAGTAATTTTATCCATTTAAGTTCAGTTTCAAATCGTTTAATGTTTTTGAATCTAACTGAAGAATTTTCATCATACGAGATTTTCTCCACTGGTTGAACTTTAACATCATTGGGAGAATGACCAGTGCGCTTAAAATGCTGGTACAGAAAGGTATCATTATTTTTGGGCTTTCTGATTCTACGATAGTGCTCACCAAATCGTTTTTGCAAAGTTCGACAAGTTTGTCCAACATATTGCATCCTACAATTGTTTGTATTTCAAGTAAGAACATATACAAGATCCATTGATTTTCAGTCTAAATCAGAATCATTAACCACTGAAAATGTCCTACCATTCACAGATGAAGTGATAGTAGTCTTAGAGCATAAATGATTGCAACAGTTGCACTTCTTGGCATTGCACTTATAAATACTAGGGTACATTCCAGGTCTCTTGAACGGATTAATATATTTGCGTAAAATTGGTGATTTGAGTGGAGATAACCTAATCTGAAAATTATTACGAAACATATTAGAATTAGAAGCTCCGTGTAGATTTATAGTAGATGCCGAAAATAAATTAAGAGGTGTCACCCTTACAGTAGGTAATAAATTTTGAAAATTGTTAGTTGAATGAGGAATCCGTACAGTAGACGCGGCATGCAACCTAAGGGGAGTTTATGTAATTCCTAATCTTTTTGTGATAGTCATAGTTGGGAGTATTGTGTTGATACTGCCAAAAGGAGCGCGACACTCATACCGGTTATAGAATAAATAATGCACTTAATTGTAATGCAAAATCTTTCGAATGAAAGCACCATGCGGTGTAAACCTGACATGCCTCAATAATGCAAACGATTTATTTTCTAAGGCAGGTCAAGAAACAATCGCATGTACAAGAATAAAATACCAAATGAGCCTTCGCATGAGAAAACAAGTTTGGTTTCCGACCAGGTCAGGCACAAACCGGTCTGTACAGTCACAGAAGCAGGCTAGAAGTTTGAAATTTCGTATTTAAGAAGAAGAGGGATTTACTATCTATGAAGCGAAAACAAAGACGCGGAAACTTGCCATTTCCATTTTCATTGAGAATTATCTCAAATTATTTTTTGTCGTCAAGGATTTCATATATCGCATACAAGAAAGAAAGAAAGAAAGAAAGAAAGAAAGAAAGAAATGAATGAATTAATCCATAATTACACATATTTAGCGGATTGATAAATGTAGGGGTCTTCTCTACTACGATACATGTATAATGATTAAATGTTTTTGTTTCGTGCCAACATGCTTTGAGAAAGATATTACAAAATAGATTTTAAATAATTGTGAATTCTTCACCTTGGTTAAATAAAACATGCGTAATGTGTTATGGCACAGTGTCATCACCATGCACCGCTAATTATACTCGTTCGGTTTGTTCAATTATATATCGAGTATGTGTGAAATACTTAAGTTAAATGAATTACATGTAATTTGATTTCTTTAATTGTTGTCGGGATTCAACTGTTCATGCGATGATTGTTTTAAAGTTTTTTAAACGTTTATGTTTGATGTTTTTTGTTCTTTAATTTAAGCTAATAAAAGCTGATATTTTGTTTGGATTGACTTTGAATGACAGATATCGAGCCCTCGTCCTGTTGCGGACTACATCATCAAAAGAAAAATACAAATACCTCATGAAATAATTATAAAAAAAGATTCTCATAAAAATAAAACGATAAATTAAATGAGTAGAACTTGATTGCGAATTTAACACAGTGTCATTACTAATTGACATTATGCAATCATGGGCGAATTGAAATCTGTGTTTTCAATTCGGCATCTATTGGCGAAAAGTTTAATGTTTTATTTCCGCAAAATACCACCTTCTAAACTTAAGCCTTTTAATTTATTCATATAAAATTCTTTATTATACTATCAGACATCAAATACATTTCATTTTCATATTAGAGCGATAATCTTCGCCCACGGCATTAATACCTGGAAATTAAGTCGGGTCTTATCGGTGCATTTTACGGATACTCACGGAAATTCCGGATAAAGAATAATATTTATTATTTTTTGGTCCTTGCTCAAACAGACCAATTTATCGTTGAGCTACAAAAATAAAAAATAGACCTGATTAAAATATAATATTTCTACTACATTGAACCGTTTGTGACGCCTAACATTTATGTAAAATTATAGCTTAAAATTGTTGCTGAAGTCATGTACCTAGGCGTATTTAACCGCGTTTTACGGAAATTTTGCTATATATTTAATTAAATTGCGTACAGCAAGACGGCCGTCCCCAAACAGACCATTCTATAATAGAGCCACGTCAAAAATTTAAAAACTATGGTAAAGATAAAGAATTATACTTTCTAACGCCGTTCGTGATATAAAAATATCATAAGAAATAAGAATGTTACGAAGTGTTAAATATTTTTCCCTATATGTTTTATACAATTTATTGGCCAATACCTGTAGAAGTGCTAGTACGAGTAAAGTACCCCATGATTTTGAAACTTGGCACGAAGCATCAGGGAAAGGAGCTCTACATAGTTTATATAAATCATGACCCAGGAATGACCTTGACATATTTTACGGCAAGGTCAACATAGGTGGCCCATGCATTTGAAGGGGAAATTTGTCAAAAAGTCATTTGAAAAGAAAACCATTAAGAAAATGGGCAAATGGACTGAAGATATATATTATTCTTAAAAATGGACCCAATGGGCTGGTCTGCCCCCACCATAGGACAATATAAATAAATATCAACATAATATTTAATAATCTTCTTCTCTGAAATCGCTTCGCAAATCAAAGCCCTGCAATATGAAGCACATGTAGGAAGGAGAAACCAATGTGTACATAAATAATCCAGGTCACATGACCAAGATGGCCGCCATGTCCATATATGGTAGAAATCATTCTAAAATCTTTTTCTCTGGAACGTAAAACTAGGCATGTAGCATTATAGATTAGAGTACTATATGCGTGCATAAAATTATGACCCTGTGATGACCTTGACCTATTTTACGACAAGGTCAATATAGTTCGTCCATGACCATAATAGTCAAACAAGTTTATTGGTATATATCCCTGATCTCAGGTGAGCGTTTACTTGACCATTGGTCCTCTAGTACAGGTTTTCAGCTATGTCTGGACAAAGCCAGCGCTTTTTGAGTATTAACCATTACTGTTGTGAGTTAATGATGTCTTGCTCAAGGACACGGCCCGGAAACCCCTAGTGAGAATCAAACTCAATACCTTTCGATTCGGAGGCCGGTGCTCTACCACAAGGCTATCGTGCTCCATAAAATTCTTATAAACAGCCAAGAAACAGGCATGTTTATGAATTTTTTTTCCGGTATATTCGTTTATCGACTGAGTCTGATTTATATACATGAGAAAAACAGAAAGATTATTTCTCAATCCAGGTATCACAAGCGCGGAAATGTTTCCAAACGCGGATGTGAACCAGTACATCGCGGAAATACACAAGGTACGAAAACATGCGGCTATATAGCATTTAAGTGCTGGTGCAGATAAATAAATGTTTAATTATTATAAAACACGTATTATGTTACAAAGTTCAACAATAAAACGCTTTGCAATTTAATATGCATGGTTGCCATAGCAACAAACCGAACACCACTGGAGGAAAAATCTAAGATTTCCTTGTTTTAGGGGTTTTCAGATACGTTTATGTCAGAAGCTCTGCGTATCTCGGACGGTCTTACGCATAACGAATAAGTTCTACATGCGTTACAGATGCGTAGAATACGCTTTGAACGCTTTCGACGTCTTTGTATGGTCCTCGCCCATTTGTGGCCTAAATAAATAGAAGGAATGCTTGTGCCTCCAGGCAAAGCTTCTTCGCTACCGACTGACCGTCTGATCATGTCTTAGACTGCCCAGGGAATGTGGTCAAAGTCAATCATCAATACAAAGTTTATATGGGTCATTATCAAAAAATGGAGCAATCCAGGAAACTGTAAGTCAAAACGAAAAAAAAAAACGTCGTCCAGTTTTTCTTTTTTAATGAGATAGTTTTATTAACAACAGCATTTAGAATATAGAAATAAAATATGCCGAGTTTAACTGAACAAATTGTGCACCAGCATTAATCAATTGTATGGTACCCTTGAAAAACTATCAGTGCTGTCACGAACAAATTTTCTTGCGTACAACGCTTATTTGATAAGCCTTTCCAAATCTGTAAGTGGGAGTATATATAACTTGTCACAAACCTTAAATACTTTCAATGAATTAACGAGGGAGAGAGCTTCAATGAAAATGCACATACTGTGATTTGTTCTGTTTCTGAAGCGCTTATTTCTGTAGACATAATCTTGTAGGATTAAACCAAAATTAAGTTCTGCAAAACGTTTACTATTTTAGCATAGTATCATTACATACCAAAAGCAACTACTTTTATAGGATGCGTTTTGAGTATTTTAAATAATTATGACCGTGACAGCACTGATATCGTGACAGCACTGATGCTGTCGTGACAGCACTGTTAATTATCCGATCTCGCCTTTTTTATTCCAACGTGTGCGGAGTTGATTAATTGATTTAATTTCTGACAATTAACCGATGAGCTTAGGGACAGTGACTGCCTTACGGTCGCAACCAACGAAGCCTCGGCTAATGCTCGAACCAGGGACACCTTTGGGTAGATAACACAACACGTTCGGTACACGCAAACCAAACGCAGTGTAACACGACAAGCGCAATTAGTGCTATGCAGCTTAACACTTTAAGCTGCAGCATGAGAAAATGTTTTTTGGGTCTTTCGACCAGGTCTGAAACAACCAGGATTGTTCACGACAAAAGAGTGCAATTAATTTGGGACCCAATCACGAGTTTTCTGGGTAGAAGGGCCATTACTACTACTACTACTACTACTACTACTACTACAACTACTACTACTACTTCTACTACTACTACTAATAATAATAATAATAATAGTAATAATAATAATAATAATAATAATAATCTCTATATTTATAGAGGATAACGTATTTAGCACAACGGCCGGTCTTCCATACGGTCCTCTAGTGAATACAGACATTGATTATTTTCGGACCTCTTTTGTTATTATTCGGACCTTTTCATATTAGACATGCGATGTTAGTGATGCAAAATTTTGTTTTGGGAGAAGAGAAGCCAGTGCTTGCCTAATAATGCTGAGCGCCAAGCAAGGTAGCCACTGGTACCATTTTTAAAGTCTTTGGTATGACCAGGCCCGGGATCGAACCCACGACCTCCCGCTCCTGAAGCGGACGCTTTTACCATTACGCTATCGGAATCGGTAATTCGTTTTCAAGGAGCTTTGGAGAACTGGAAAACATTTGAAAGGAGTTGGGGATTACTAAAAGAGAACATTTTTAGTTTTAGGAAGCTGGGAGCAAGTTAAAAAGTTAGGGAGCTGGGGTCATTTTTCTTTCAGTGAGCTTGGAGCTAATACCCCCTTGGAAGGTTACACTGCAGCTGAGCTGCACTTTTGCAAAATCATGTCTTCTCATGACGCGTCTGATATTTTTATGTACCCGAGTCAATAACTTTCAGTCATGTCGGGACGAAACTACCCTTTTATTTCTTCGTAGTAACCAGTCTCATTTGGTATACCCTGGTCGACGAAGAATTTTGAATTTGCAGTTTTGTATAACCCCCCCACACACACACACACACACACACACACAGCAAATGGTTGTCAAATGGATATAAAATGACCACTTCTGACTGCTACTGGTGTTAGTAGCTTAGACCCTCTCGTGAAAGGCGACCTAACTCTTTTCAGTGTAGGAAATTGCCTGAATCCACACCTGCTGACAGAAGTCAACTCAGTGCTGTCACACATCAGTACTGTCAAGACCGTTACAGCACTGACCGTACTGAGTTTCACGCATAAATTTAATTATAATGACTGACAGCAGAATGCAGGCTGAAAACTTTGCATATCTATTCAAACCGGCCCTAAGCTGAAATTCAGTCATGGCCTTAAAATGTACGTGATATTTGCAAGAAGCGGCAAAATGCGCGTCCCCCGTATCAATCTACAGTATCATATTTTACTGCAACGTCCCCAGTAACGATCTACGGTTAAATACTCTACCATAACGTACTCAGTAGAGATATATAGCGCCACAGTTTACCACAAGATCCCCAGTAGGAATCTACAGTGCCATACCCTACGGCAACGTCCTCAGTAGAGATATACAGCCATATATTTTACCGCAACGCTATACTCTACCACAACGTACCCATTAGGGATTTACCGCAACGTCCCTAGTAGGTATCTACAGCGTCATAGTCTACCGCTGCGTTCCAAGTAGGGTTCTATAGTGTCATATTCTACCGCAACCTCCCCTACAGCTCCATACTCTGTCACAACGTACCCAGTAGAGATATACAGCACCTTAGTTTACGAAAACGTCCCAAGTAGGTATCTTCAGAGCCATACCCTACCATAACGTCTACAGTATTGACCTTCAGCATCCCCAGTAAAGATGTACAACACCAAACTGTTATGCAACGTCTTTAGTATGGAAATACAGTGCAATTCTCTACAACAACGTACCTAGTAGGCATCTACAGTGCAATACTCTACCACAACATCTCCAGTTCGCAACTACCGTGCAATAGTCTACCGCAACGTACCCAGTTTGGTATCTGCAGTGTCAAACTCTGCCTAAAAGTACCGAGTAGAGATATACAGAGCAATATTTTACCACAAGGTCCCAAGTAAGGATTTACAGTACTTATCTATATCGCAACGTTCCCAGTAGAGACCAATATCGCAAAACTCTATCACGCAGTCCCTAGTTGAGATCTATAGCCAAATACTCTACAGAAACGTCCCCAGTAGATATCTACTTTCAACCACAACATCTGCTGTTTGGATCTTCAACCACATACTCTACAACGTCCCATTATGGATCAACAGTGCCCAAATATACCGCAAATTTCTCAGTAGGGATCTACATATCCATAGTCTACCGTCACGTCCCCAGTAGGGATCTACTGTGCAATTCTCTACCGCAACGTCCCAGGTTGTGATATACAGCGCTATTTTCTACCACAACGAAACCAGTAGGGATCTTCAGCGCCATACTGTACCATATTGTTCCCAGTACAGACATATAGCGCCACACTCATCTGCAACGTACCCAGTAGAGATCTACAGCACCATTCTCTACTGCGACGTTTCCAATAGGTATCTACAACGACATACTCTACTGCATTTTCCCCAGTAGAAAACTACAGACATAAACACTACCGCAACGCACCAACTAGGTCTCTACAGTGCCATTCTGTAGCGCAACGTTCCCAGTAGATATCAACAGCGCCATACTCTAGTGCAACGTCTTCAGTAAGAATGTACAGTGCCGAACTCTACCACATCGTACCCAGTAGGTATATACCGCACAATTCTTTACCGCAATGTCCCCCATAGTGATAAACAGTGTCATATTCTAGCACAACGTCCCCTTGTGGATATTCAATGCCAAAGTCTATCGCAAACTCCCTGTTATGAATATACAGCGCCATACTCTACTCCTACGTCTACAGCATCTATAACGCCTTTCTCAACCGCAACTTCCCCAGTATGGATCTACAGAGCCATACTCTACCACAACGTACCCAGTAGAGATCAACAGCGCCATACTGTACCACAACGTCTCCAGTAGGTATCTACAGCGCCATACTCTACCGCAATGTCCCCAATAGGGATCTACAATGCCGTATTCTACCACAACGTCCCCAGTAGGGATGTACAGTGCCAAATTCTACAAAACGTGTCTGTTAGGGATCTACAGAGCCATACCCTACAGCAACGACCAAGTATGGTTCTACAGTGTCATTCTGTACCACAACGCAGACAATAGAGATCAACAGAACCAACATGTCTCCAGTAAGGGATCTACAGCACAAGGCTCCAGACCTGGGTTAATCTTTAACTTTAATCATGATTACATATATTTGATTGAAATTTTTTTCAATCAAAAATCATTCTGTAATCGTACATTTTTACGTTTAAAAATAATCTTATTCTTATTTGAATAGTTTCAAAACTGCTTGTAATTGTGATTGATTTTATGAATAAATTACGATTACATTTCAAAATATGTTGAAAATTCTTTTTCTAAAAAAAAGAGAGTAAATAAAAGAAATCAAACAAATTAATATCTAATATTATGTTCACAACAGGATTTGTTTGACTTTTATGAATTGTTAATATATCAAATGGGAATTCTGATACAGTAACAGGTCAGACAGTGCTGATTGCCATTATTTTGGGTTTTGATCTTTGCCTACTTGTACCTTTTTATATTATTTTATATCATTCTGGTCTCTAAATGTGAAGAAAAAAGTCTTAACAGCACTTTCTTTATTGAAGCAATGAATTGGTCTGTTGTGGAACATATTATGGTTTCAATGACATGGGCACATACATTCATACATACTGGTCAACAAATTTAACATTATTATATTTTTGTCCTCTTTAGTTCTTTGTTTTTTTTTTCCAAATTATGAACACACACAGCATCAAGAGACCTAAAACTATGTTAATGATTCACTGTTTTGTAAAGTCTGCAATCTGAAAATAAAGTGCCAAATACACCAAGATGATTCCTAAAGTATGCCAAACATAATACTATATACAGTTAAATCATAGCTGCATAGTTCAAGGCTGGCTAGATAATAAATGCAAAACAAATCGATTGATTATTCGATTACTTTTGCAAATCAATTGTAATTGTAATCGAATACAGTCAGGAAATATTTTTAATCATAATCGTTAATCGTAAGATAGAAAGTAATTGTAATCGTTAGTGATTAACTTTGAAAGTAATCGATAACTGGTCTGCCAGGCTCTACCGCAATGGTCCGATAGGTATCTACAGTGCCATATTCTAACACAACATCCCCAATATGGATCTACAGTGCCAAAATCTACCCAACGCCCCTAACCACATACTAAACAGATATGTCCCCAGTAGTGTATCCTGGGTTCCAGTCTTATCTTTTTTTCTTTCTTTTTTTTTTTTTATTTTTCATTTTTTTCAACCTTGGCAACTTTGATTGCATTACTATACTGCAACGACTACCCTACCCTATCGCAACGTCCCAAGTAGGGATCTACAGTGTCATACTCTACCGCAAAGACCCCAGTACGGATCTACAGTGCCATACTCTACATCAAGTAGAGACAAACAGCGCCATACTCTAGCGCAACGTCCCAAAATGGAATCTACAGTGACATACTCTTGCGCAACCTCCTCAGTAGAGATAATCAGTCACATATTCTGCCGCAACGTCCCCAGTAGATATCTACAGCACCAAACTCTATCGCATCGTCCCCAGTAGCGTAGCGATCTCTGCAGCGTCATACTCTACTCACCCGTCCCAAGTAGAGATAAACAGCCACATAATCTACCGCAACGTCCCCAGTAGATATCTACAGCACCTTACTGTATCCCAACGTCCGCAGAAGCGATCTCTACAGCGCCATATTCTACCATAACGTCCCCAGTAGGAATCTACAGCCACATGCTGAATCGGAACATCCCCAGTAAAAATCTACAGTACCATACTCTATCGCAACGTCTCCAGTAAGGAACTACAGTGCCATACTCTACCACAACGTACCCAGTAAGGAAATAGAGCTGTACAGCGCCATAATGTATCACAACGAATTCAGTAAGGATATACAGGCACATACCATACCGCAACGTATCCAGTAATGATCTAGCGTGACATACTCGTCCACAAGATCCCCAGTAGAGATCTTCAGCGCTATACTCTACCGCAACGTCCAGTGCCATACTATATTGCAATGTCCCCGGTAGGGATCTACACTGCCATACTCCACGACAACGTCCCCAGTAGGGATATACGACACTATTCTCTACCACAATCTACCAAGTGATATTAACAGCTCAATTATTTCCACAAGGTCCGTAGTGGATTTTCAGTGACATACTCTTCCACATTGTTTCCAAATTAAACCTTTAATCTACAACTATGTACCCAATGGAGGTCTACAGCGCCATAATCTGCTACAAAGTCACCAGTAGAGATATACAGCGCCATACTCTATCGCAACCTACCAAGTAGAGATCAACATCGCCATAATCTACCGCAAGGTCCCCAGTATGTATCTATATTCCATACTCTACCACAACGTACCAAGTTGGGATCTACAGCGACATACTCTGCCGCAACGTTCCAAGTAGGATTATAAAGTGCCACAACTTCCCCAATACGTATCTACAGTGTCATGCTCTACCACAACGTCCCAAATAGGGATCTTCAGTGTCATATTCTACCACAACGCCCCCAAAGGAATCTACGGTGCCATACTCTACCGCAACGTTTCCATAACTTCAATTCTAAGTTAAATTCGTTTTGCGCAAGAAATCATGGCTGCCTTCTTGAATGACATCTTGAATACGACAATCACTGCATCTTGATATGGGAAACTAGCTTGAGTAATGGTTCTGAAAGTTTAAGTGCTTATTGTACGAATAAAATAGTTAAACCAAAATTACGAAAAACCTTGACTTATTTCATCTATACAGTGTTTTATCCTGTCTTGAAAAGAAACTATTATAGAATGTAAATGCTTATACAAAACTGATACCTATTCATCATTTTGTACTGAAATAAACACAGTTTTGCCAGATAAAAACAGTCAGAGACCCCTATTGAATATTATTATATATTCTGGCCGCCATCTTAAACGCCATCTTGAAAATACAAAATTGCTCAATGATGCAAAAGTGGCATCACTCAGATTCTTGTAAGGCAATGCCTACTGAACATAATTCAGTAAGAAAAAAAATTTTAGAACACAATTCCAGGTCAAATTTGTTTTCTGCCGGACTATGGGAACGATGTGGTAGATTAAGGTGCTGTAGACCTCTACTAGGGACGGTGTGGTAGGATATGGCGCTGTAGATCTTTCTGGGGACGGTGTGGTAGGGTATGTCGCTGTAGATCTCTACTGGGGACGTTTTGGTAGGGAATGGGGCGACAGATCTCTACTGGGGACAGAATGGTAGGGTATGGTGTTGTAGATCCCTACTGGGGACGATGCTGAAGAGAATGACACTGTTTATCTCTACTGGGGACGGTGTGGTAGGGTATGGCGCTGTATGTCTCCACTGGAGACGGTGTGGTAGACTACCGCAATGTAGATCTCTTCTGGGACGTTGTGGTAGGGAATGGGGCGATAGATCTCTACTGGGAACGCAATGGTGGGATATGGTGTAGTACATCCCTACTGGCGAGGATGCTGAAGAGAATGACACTGCATATCTCTACTCGGGACGGTGTGGTAGGTTTGCGGTGTGGTAGGGTAAGTCGCTTTAGATCTCTTCTGGGGACGTTGTGGTAGGAAATGGGGCGATAGATCTCTACTGAAGACGGAATGGTAAGGTATGGTGTTGTAGATCCTTACTGGGGATGATGCTGAAGAGAATGACACTGTATATTCTTACTTGGGACGGTGTGGTTTTGTATGGCGCTGTATATCTCTACTGGAGACGGTATGGTACACTACCGCATTGTAGATCTCTACTGGGGCCGGTCCAGTAGAATATGGTGCTGTAGATCTCTACTGGGGACGGTGTGGTAGGGTATGGCGCTGTATATCTCTACTGGAGACGGTGTGGAAGGATACCGTACTGTCGATCTCTACAGGGGACGGACCAGTAGAATATGGTGCTATAGATCACTACTGGGGATGGTGTGGTAGGTTATGGCGCTGTGGATCTTTACTGGGGACGGTGCGGTAGGGTATGTCGCTGTAGATCTCTACTGGGTACGTTGTGGTAGGGAATGGGGCGATAGATCTCTACTGGGGACGGTGTGGTAGGATATGGCGATGTATATCTCTACTGGAGACGGTGTGGTAGAATACCTGACTGTAGATCTCTACTGGGGATGGTCCAGTAGAATATGGTGCTTTAGATCTCTACTGAGGACGGTGTGGTAGGGTATGTCGCTGTATATCTCTACTGGGGACGTGGTGGTAGGGAATGGGGCAATATATCTCTACTTGGAACGCAATTTTGGGGTATGGTGTTGTAGATCCCTACTGGGGACGATGCTGAAGAGAATGACACAGCATATCTCTACTGGGGACGGTGTGGTAGGATATGGCGCTGTATATCTCTACTGGAGACGGTGTGGTAGAATACCTGACGGTAGATCTCTACTGGGGACGGGCCAGTAGAATATGGTGCTTTAGATCTCTTCTGAGGACGGTGTGGTCGGGTATGTCGCTTAAGATCTCTACTGGGGAAGTTGTGGTAGGAAATGGGGCGATAGATCTGTACTGGGGACGGAATGGTTGGGTGTGGTGTTGTTGATCCCTACTTATGACGATGCTGAAAAGAATAACACATTATATCTCTACTGGGGACGGTTTGGTAGGATATGGCGTTGTATATCTCTACTGGTGACGGTGTAGTAGAATACCGTACTTTAGATCTCTACTGGGGACGGTCCAGTAGAATAGGGTGCTGTAGATCTCTACTGAGGACGGTGTGGTAGGGTATGTCGTTTGAGATCTCTACTGGGGACGTTGTGGTAGGGTATGGCGCTGTATATCTCTACTGGAGTCGGTATGGTACACTACCGCATTGTAGATCTCTACTGGGGACGGTCCAGTAGAATATGGTGCTGTAGATTTCTACTGGGGACGATGTGGTAGGGTTTGTCGCTGTAGATATCTACTGGGGACGTTTTTGTAGGGTTTGGCGCTGTATGTCTCTACTGGTGACTGTTTGGTAGTCTACCCCAATGTAGATTTCTACTGGGGACGTTGTGGTAGGGAATGGGGCAATATATCTCTACTGGGGACGCAATTTTTGGGTATGGTGTTGTAGATCCCTACTGGGGACGATGCTGAAGAGAATGACACTGCATATCTCTACTGGGGACGGTGTTGTAGGATATGGCGCCGTATATCTCTACTGGAGACAGTGTGGTAGAATAACCGACTGGGGACGGTCCAGTAGAATATGGTGCTTTAGATCTCTACTGAGGACGGTGTGGTAGGGTATGTCGCTGTAGATCTCTACTGGGGACGTTGTGGTAGGAAATGGGGCGATAGATCTCTACTGGGGACGGAATGGTAGGGTGTGGTGTTGTTGATCCCTACTGGGGACGATGCTGAAGAGAATGACACATTATATCTCTACGTGGGACGGTGTGGTAGGATATGTCGTTGTATATTTCTACTGGTGACGGTGTGGTAGAATATCGTACTGTAGATCTCTACTGGGGACGGTCCAGTAGAATATGGTGCTGTAGATCTCTACTGGGGACGTGTGGTAGGGTATGGCGCTATATATCTCTACTGGAGACGGTGTGGAAAAATACCGTACTGTGGATCTCTACAGGGGACGGACCAGTATGGTGCTATCGATAGCTACTGGGGATGGTGTGGTAGGTTATGGCGCTGTGGATCTTTACTGGGGACGGTGCGGTAGGGTATGTCGCTGTAGATCTCTACTGGGTACATTGTGGTAGGGAATGGGGCGATAGATCTTTACTGGGGACGGTGTGGTAGGATATGGCGCTGTATATCTCTACTGGAGACGGTGTGGTAGAATACCTGACTGTAGATCTCTACTGGGGACGGTCCAGTAGAATATGGTGCTTTAGATCTCTACTGAGGACGGTGTGGACGCTTATGTCGCTTTAGATCTCTACTCGGGAGGTTATGGTAGGAAATGGGGCGATAGATCTCTAATTGGGACGGAATGGTAGGATGTGGTGTTGTTGATCCCTACTTGGGACGATGCTGAAGAGAATGACACATTATATCTCTACTGGGGACGGTTTGGTAGGATATGGCGTTGTATATCTCTACTGGCGACGGTGTGGTAGAATACCGTACTGTAGATCTCTACTGGGGACGGTCCAGTAGAATATGGTGCTGAAGATCTCTACTGAGGACGGTGTGGTAGGGTATGTCGCTTGAGATCTCTACTGGGGACGTAGTGGTAAGGCATGGCGCTGTATATCTCTACTGGAGACGGTATGGTTCACTACCGCATTGTAGATGTCTACTGTGGACGGTCCAGTATAATATGGTGCTGTAGATCTCTACTGGGGACGATGTGGTAGGGTATGTCGCTGTAGATCTTTACTGGTGACGGTGTGGTAGGGTTTGGCGCTGTATGTCTCTACTGTAGACTGTGTGGTAGAATACCCCAATGTAGATTTTATTTGTGGTGCTGACAGCATGTTACAGTAGCAGTTTATATGACCTGACAACCTGTTTTCATGGGGTGTGGATGGGGCTCGTTAGCCTTGGACGGCAACTCAACTAGGAGTTTGCTAGTTCTCTACACAAACTCTAGAAATATAGCTCTATAGGGAAAAATCATTAGATTTGGTCGGCAGTCCTCGTAGGAGGTTTCAGGTTTATAAACAAAACCTAAGAAAGGGTAGATGGAGCTCTTCAACTGTGCCCAGAAATTCATCTAGGATTTTTTTCCAAACTAAAACCTGCGTGTCTTGGTATGTCTAATCAAGATATGCAAAGACACTTTCGTTAGTTGGAGCGCTATAAATCATTTTCTGATTCAATGTGTCGAAAAGCGATAGAACAACATGTTGTAGTACATACAGAGCATGACAATGTATTAAGAAGTTACGGTCATCCACTGCATCCGAACCCAACTCCAGACGCCTTGACCTGTGTCTTTCCTCTGGGCGCAGTTGGGTGAGGACGTGCTAGTGAGGTCAACGTTGCGCACCTCTTCCTCACTATAATCCAATTTCAGCGCGCTCATCATCTTATTTCTCAACACACAATCACTTGCATACACAACAATTTAATCACACATACATCCACATACCTACAAAAGTCATGTGGCGATGGCGAGTGGGAAAGCAGCAGGTGTAGGACATACTGGGAGCTTTAATTGCAGACCTACACGTAGGCGACTTAGTTCTATATGGTCGTTTTGCGTGAGGAGAGGAGAAGCAGTAAGCGGAATTCTGCAGTCGGCTCTGCGACTGAGCAGACTTATTTAGGACCGCACTGCTCACCCCCGTAGCATAAGGAGGGGGCTAGACAAGATGTCCAAAAATGTTTCAAACCCCCTGCCTGGTTAACCGCGATCAGCTAGGATCCCTCTTAGCGATTGAAATAGAAAGGAAAAGCCAAAGGTGATCCCTTTGAGGATTGTGCGAACATTGATTAATAGAGCTGGGTCCGATAAACTACAGCGTAGAACGGCCCTTGTGGGCCGAGGACTTGGAATGTATGGTATACAGATTACTTCACTGAGTGGGACTCGGCTCGCAAAGGTTGGGGAGGTTAAAGATGGTGCTGGATACACCTTCTTCTTGTACAAACGCTGAAGTGAAGAGAGGCGTGAAGAAGGAGTTGGCTTTGCAATTAAAACGGAACCTTTTGGTAAGCTTTCAGCATTGACAAAAGGCATCAATGATCGCCTAATGACATTGAGACTACCTCTGTCAGGCAATAAAGGTGCAACTTTTGTCAGTGACTAGCACCCACGATGAGAAATTCAGATGAGGTTACGGACTAGTTCTAAAATGACATAGACGACGTTATTTCTGCAACATCCCGTACAGACAGGCTTATCTTTATGGATGACTTGAATGCCAGAGTTGGTATAGACCACCAGATCGGGTAAGGGATTATAGGTCCAGAAGGTATTGGAAAGTGCATCAGCAATGGTCTCTTGCTTCTAATGAAGTGTGCTGAACATGATCTTCTTATCGCCAACACGGTCTCCCTACCTAATAGAAACAAAACAATCTAGATGAATTCCCGTTCAAAACACTGGCATCTCACAGACTATGGCATAGTGCGGAGAACACACAGACAGGATGTCCGAGTGACAAAGTCCATGTTTGATGCAGACTACTGGACAGATCATAGGCTTGTTGTCAGCAAACTCAACATAAGAATCTGATAAATTGATACTACTTGGTGTTTAAATTTTTGTGCTGTTGGCGCCTTATGTATGTTTCCATATTTTAAGTTAAGTATAGGTAACTGAGTGGCCACCTATTGGGAGGGAAAATAAGTGCTCATTCGGCATAGTATATGTTTTCATGGTATAAGTACGTGATTGTTAATTTAGTTTTTTCCCACCTCGGTTTTTGGAGTGGGAATCTTTTTCTGATTGCGCCTTTTCCTGATCTTTTCCTACTTGTACCTTTTCATTACCCAAGGAAACAGCCTACAAAACATTTGTAAGACAGCATAGACCAAGCTTAAGGACATGCAAGATATCTGGCTGAGAAAGAAAAAAAAAGAAATTCAGTCTTTTGCGGACAGAAAGGACATGAAGAAATTTCATGATGCACTGAAAATCATTTATGACCGAAAGAGTTCCAACATACTGCTCAGTGTAAAATAGAAGCACCACTATTCTCACAGAGATAGAGGCTATCTTGAAAGGTGGCAAAACACTTCAATATTGTGTTCAATCAAACATCAAGGTGGTAGAGTGCAATGTAAACGTTCTTATAGATGAATAAGAAAAGCAGTTCAACAACGTTAACTGTCATCTTGCAAAACTCCAGATGTAGAAGCAAATCTTGCCAATGTCGATAAAGCTGGTGAACTTCCAATGGCAGATTCAGAAAAGACGGAGGACAATAGACATGATCTTCACAGCAAGACAGCTCCAGGAACAATGCCTAGAACAGAATGTAGACCTATACATGCCATTTGTCAACCTCTACAAAGCTTTTGGCACAGATAGTCGTGATGGACTCCGGAAAATCATAGCAATGTTTGGCTTTCCAGCCATATTCATAACTATAGTGCGGCAATTTATAATGACATGCAGGTACGTGTACAAAAATGATGATGTAGAGATCTCTGAACCCTTTTAGTTGACAAATGGGGTCAAACAGGGCTGGTATGGCACAACCACTGTTTAGCATGTTGTTATCGTCTGCCATGCTCATTGAAAGGTACAAGTAGGCAAAGATCAAGAAAAGGCGCAATCAGAAAAAGATTCCCACTCCAAAAACCGAGTTGGGGAAAAACTAAAGGACCTCTGACGGTGGTAATGGGAGTTATAATGTATAGCTGCCTCAGATTTTGAGAAAAATAAATTTTGGTCAAACACTTTTGTTTTTTTATACATGCTTGCTAGTAGTCCATAGTTCATGATATTGGATTGAGGTTTTTGTTTCAAAAGGTGTACTGCTTTATTTTGGGGTTAAAATGGGCATATTTTGTATTAAACATATAGAAAAACAGAAAAGTATTTATTTAACACTGTTCCCCCCCCCCGAGTCACAAGAAATCCTTTTACATGTGAATGCATTGTCATATTTTACATAAAATATGTGAATGGCATTCTGGGACTCGGGAGGGGGGAACACTACCCTACAGCCCAAAATGTATCTCAGTACTAGAGCCCAAGCATGTGAAATTGTTTTAAACTTAAAAATAAAAAGAAAACAAAACAGAAGTTAAATTGTAAGCCATATATAAAATACAAAAAAATGGATATATACATTTGTTTCCAAAATTAACCCAAATCTGCATGATTTATAACCACTTTTTAAGTTCCATTCCCCAGAAAATGAGGGTACTGTACATTCTGTGGAACAAACTTTTGAAATCATTCTATACTAATATTGTCCACTTGTTTACACGGCCAGTAACCTCTTGCACCACAAACAGTGACATTGGTGGATTGTTTTACTTTTTTAAAAAATGTATTAACTTCCAAATCAACAACTTTTCAGTCACGTCGGTACGATGCCACCACTGTCTAGGGCCACTATTAGCCAGTACTATAGGAACTTAAAATGTCTTTGTCATTTGTACTATACAGCGACGTGAGGTTTCAAATTACCAACTTTTAGGCTGTTTACACAGTTTGCCATTCATTCTCATAAAACTATTTGCATATAATACCACGTTAGGCATCAAAATATGTATCTTTCGGTTCCTTAATGCAACCGACTCTAAATAGAGGCCCTGTGTTTGAGCCAATCGTTGGGAGCCGTGCTGTGCCTGAGACACATTAAATCCTAAGAGTACTGGGTACAAGAAATAATACGTGGCTAAATCCCAAAGTGACTGAAAAATTGTTACTATTAAAGGATGTTCGGCCATAATCTAACTGAACAAAAAATAAAGTTTATGATTAGAATCACTACGACACATCCATTTCACTGAAACGGGACGCATGTGAGACAAACCAAGTTCTGTTTGCGGGTGTGCCAGGCGGTTTTTGTCTGGGTTCTCGTGTTTTCGCCCACCTACTGATTGGTCCATCTCATACGAGCTGAAATAATCTTAAAAGGGACATTAAACTGAATCAGAAAAATAAATACACTGAAGGCCGTGTTGTTACAGGTTTATGCAGGTAAATAATATTCATGCAAGGTTGCTCAGTGTGACCAAGTTTTGTCACAATGGGCCGTGTCTGGAGAAAATGTTTTTTGTTAAGATCAAACTCTAATCAAGCTGTGCAACACATTGGAGATGGATTGAAGTTATGTTAATTAATGACATGATTCTGAGTAGCTGACTGGTCATCGCAGATCTGGGTATATGGTTTTGCATATAAAATAGCAGGTTTTCTCATGAGGTAACAGTGTCTTTCTTTCATCTTTAGTAGTACTGAGACACTAATATTATACAGGTAACTGCTAAAGGTTTGTACCCAAAATGTTGACGTTATAATATTTCAATTTTATTTCAATGGCATAATGTATGTTTATTGCACTCAACACAGTGTTGCATGCCCAAAATATGATACAGTAGTGGAATTAAAGGACTACAAGCAAGGAAAAGCGAAAAATTTAATTTTTCTCACATATGAAATTTGGACCCCCACCCCCGCTAAAATCGCCTTTTTTTAAACTATATGGAGGAAATAGTCAAAACTTTTAATAGTTATAGGCCCTAATCATGAAATACCACCACCAGGACCTTTGAGCCATTGTTCTGGTCTTTTGAAAACGGGGCATCAGACCCCCAAGACTGTCACTGATTCTTAACAATCACGTACTTATACCATGAAAACATATCGTAAGCCGAATGAGCAGCTATTTTCCTAATAGGTGGCCACTAAGTTACCTAAACTTAACTAAAAATATTAAAATATACATAAGGAGCCAACAGCACAAAAACTTTTAAACACCAAGACAAAAAACTAAAGAACCACCACAGAAGTATCGCCTTGGAACGATTAGTAATATAAAACCAGAGGACCAATGGTCCTGTAAACGCTCACCTGAGATCTGCTTCATATACCAATAAACATATTTAAATATTATGGTATTTAACCCCAGTGCAGGGGCAGATGAAGCCCTTGGGGGCATTTTCTTTTTCAGAATAATCAATATTCTGTCCATTTGCCAATTTCCTGCTGGTTTTCCCTTTCAAATAACATTTTAAAAGCAGATGAGCCCCTGGGGTCCATTTTTTTTTCAGAATCATTAATACTCTGTCCTACTGCCCATTTCCTGCAAGACTTTGACTTTAAATGTCATTTTAAAAGTTTTCCCCCTTCAAATGCATTGACGACCTATGTTGACCTTGCCATAAAATAGGTCAAGGTCACCACAGAGTCATGATTTATATAGGATCATGATTTATATATACATTGTAGTACTTGAGTCATCCATACGTCATGAAAAGTTTCGTTGAAATCGGTTCACCGGTTCTGGAGAAGATATTTTAATGGTTTTTACCATATATGGGCATGGCGGCCATCTTGGTCATGTGACCTGGATTATTTATATACACATTGGTTCCCACTTCCTGTAGATGCTTCATATAAAATTTGGCTTTGATTGGCCAAGTGGTTTCAGAGAAAAAAATCTTTGAAAAGTGTGTATGGACGACATACCGGCCAAGGTCAAGAGATGACCTTGACCTAAATTAATCATATACCTTCATCTTATCCATTAGTTGTTTGCATCTACCACTTTTCAGATCTCAGGCTGCAATAGTTTTCAAATAATAACTGATTTCCACTTTTCCCATTATACGTCTATGGAAACTTACAGTTACCATTAGCAACCAGACTTCTTATCCGACTGGAATAAAAAACACAAATTATGTAGAGGCTAGTGTCAGTAACATGTATACAAAGTACAGGATTCATCCACTTGTTTCTGAGGAGAAGATTTTTGAAAGTTTTTTTTTTTTTTTTTTTTTTTTTTTTTTTTTTTTTTTTTCAAAATTTTGCCCTTTATGGGGCCTCAGCAACCAATCAAAATAAAGGATTAGGACAAAACGTCAAACACTACTCAATAAACATTTCTGCAAAAACAAAATTCAAATGTCTACAACTTTAGCAGAAATATAGCCGATTTCCACTTTTCCCATTATAAGTCTATGGAAAATTTAAGTTGCCATAGCAACCAGAGTTCTTATCCGCCTGGAAGAAAAAACACAAATTATGTAGAAGCCACTGTCAGGAACATGTATACAAAGTACAGGCTTAATCCCCTTGACAGTTTCTGAGAAGAAGATTTTTGAATGTTTTTCGAAATTTTGCCCGATATGGGGCCCCTGCAACCAATGAAGGCTCATAGGTGAGCTAATAAAGGGCGAGCTTAAATCGATTTTTCATGACCATAACCTCACCCTCAGCTTCTGTAGTGTTTTATAACATTTTGTTAGTTCTTCGGTCCTCGTGGTGAATCTCGAACTAGTCAATGAATCATCAAGAACAAACAGATAAACCATGAAAAAACATCCTGATGAATCAAAAACGAGGACTCAGCAGATTCAGTAAGCTGCCCGACGATGGAGATCCCTGGGCGCCGAATAACTTACTAATTCCGGAGCAAAAGAAAAACACCAGTTGGACCCCGTTGGGCCAAGCAACAGACAAGAAGCTCCGGCCCCAACCAACTAAAACGAATAGCCATCAGAGTCTGACGCCCAACCCACCGTCGTGCAATTAAAGAAGGCAGCATAATCATCACATGTAACATGATTGAAAACTAGCAAACCTAATAAATTGAGAAATGTATACACCATAAGAAGCACGACGAGGAACGTCACCATCCAAAAACGGAAAATGTACTATATCAAAATCAAAGTCATTGCGCTTATCATAAATTAAAAAAAAAAAAATTCATTTGCAACAGAAACATGTAAATCTTAAAAGGGGGCTTCGGTATCTGAGATATTGGCTTTGTTCAACTGTAGTTCAGGTGGATTTTGATTGACCATACCTTGAAAATAAGGGTTGTCAATGTTCAAAAGTTCATCGAGGTACCTAGAAGTCAAATTAAAAGCCTCGATAACATCAGCTTGATTATCATGGTTAAGAGAATCCATGAAAAAGTACAAGTAGGCAAAGATCAGGAAAAGGCGCAATCAGAATAAGGGTTGTCAATGTTCAAAAGTTCATCGAGGTACCTAGAAGTCAAATTAAAAGCCTCGATAACATCAGCTTGATTATCATGGTTAAGAGAATCCATGAAAAAGTACAAGTAGGCAAAGATCAGGAAAAGGCGCAATCAGAAAAAGACTCCCACTCCAAAAACCAAAGTGGGAAAAAACCAAACTAACAATCAGGTACTTATACCATGAAAACATTTCGTAAGCCGAATGAGCAGCTATTTTCCCAATAGGTGGCCACTCAGTTACCTTAACTTAACTAAAAATATGCAAACATACATAAGGCGCCAACAGCACAAAAATATTTAAAAATCTCTTTCGTAGCAGTATAAAAATAAATCATCTACGAGAGGAGCGCAATTTGTACCCATCGGAATTCCAACACTTTTTCTGTATAACTTGGTCTCAAATCTAATATAAATATTATCCAAAATCTGTTACGACCTAGCGTAACTAGACAGGTACAGCGAAAAACAACCAAGTAATTTAAACTTAACAATATTTAATCAAACAAATAAATGCTGCAAATACATAAAAACAAACAAACAGATAAGTAAATAAATAAATAAATAACTTACAAAGTTAATGTCAAATAAGTCCTTGTCCCTCAAATGTAAGTCCACAATCCAGTAACCAGAATATGAGCACATGTATATTTTAATCCACACAAAACACTAGTGAAACAACCAAAATTATATACTTTAAATCACTTCAAATTTCTGAATGCCTAAGACTGAATTGGGACCTATATTTATACATCTAAGGAAATTCTCCAGGTTTCTAGAGAATGATATAATAAACTTTTCTCTAGAAAAGAAACGAACTAAACGAAAGTTCTTTTAAATTCTCCAAAGAGAATTTAGAATTCTCCAGAGAGAATTCAAGGCCGCAACGACCATCAAGACTAAACGAGAGTCCACTAGACCCTTCGAGATCTCAGTATACATAGTCCAAATATATTTTTAACTTATGGTAAAAAAAAACACTCACTCCATTTTCATCTGGAATTATCCACAAAGTGCTCATAGAATTTTCTATACTTCTAAATTATATAACAGTGATAAAAATAATCAATGACATTCTTCTACAAAGTTCTAGATAATAAATTGTAGAAACATAAAAAGAAATATATATTAATTAATTGGGTTACTCCCCTTTGATTATATATATATAAATTATAAGTAATAGCTCTTAAAAGAATCAATATTATTGAATCAATTATATATAACACTTCCCCTCTTCAACGAAAAGAAAGTTTTGTGAAATAAAACTTTCTTTTGCAATACTCATATGCAAACATACAAGGCAAAACTGTCAAGCTCTTGAAAGGGTGTCTGGAATTATATTATCTCTACCTTTTATGTGTCTAATGTCAAGATTGTGCTCTTGCAACATGAGACTTATGCTCTAGCTAATACTCAGATGGAGTCTATTTTTCAGATTAACAGTGTAAATAGAGCTGAAACACTTTTAAGTATGGCCCAAACAGAACAAAAAACTCTGACAAGCCTTATTCCAAACATACCTGACCTTCTTATCATAAAGTAAGTTTGTCAAAGGCTCAGCTATAACTGAAAAATTATTACAGAACTTTCTGTAATATCCAGCCATACCCAAAAAGCGCATCAGTTGCCGTTTTCCTGTAGGAACAGGAAAATTTGATATAGCCTCAACTTTGGCTTCTACAGGTCTGACCTGACCTTGTCCAACAATATGTCCTAGAAATGTCAAATGCATGGCAAAATTCACTTTTCAGTAAGTTTATTGTCAGTTTAGCATCACTGAGTCTTTTGAAGAATTCTCTAATGATCTCCAGGTGTTGTTTCCACTCTTCACTGTAGATGATGGCATCGTCGATGTAAGCTTTACACCCATCCAGACCGAAAATCAAACTATTAACCAAGCGAACCAAGCAACATTTCAGCGCTTTCAGTTTATTTCGAAATTGTCTTTCTGTAGTAACAAATTCTAAAATCTCCTTTGGACTGTCTGTAAATGGAATCTGCCAAAACCTTTTCAATAGATGGAATTTTGTCACATATTTGGCGTGACCAATGTTGTCGATGCAGTCATCAATTCTTGGTATGGGAAATGTGTCAGTTTTTGTGACAGAATTTACTTTTCTATAGTCTGTGCACATTTGAAATGTCCCATCAGATTTTGGCACAAGTATACAAGGAGAACTCCATTCACTTTGACTAGGTTCTATAAAGTCATTGTCCAGCAAATACTTAACTTCTTTCCTGAGATATTGTTGTCTTTCAGGATGAAGTCTATACGGATGTTGTTTCACCGGTTTTGCTCCTTCAATAATGTCTACATCATGGTAGATTTTATCGGTTCTGGATGGAATGTCCGGAAATAAGTGCTCATATTCAAGAATTAATTGTTTTAGTTCATGTTTCTTGTCCGGATCTAGATGTGACAGTTTCTGATCGAGGTCATGCAGAATGTCAGAATTCTGGAGTTTTGAGGATAATGGTTCACAGTTCACAGAGTTCATTTCTTCAAAGTCTGTCTGATTTTGTTCATGAGGGACAGAATTAACTATGCTTACTGAGGAAATAACTGAACTATCATTATCACTATCCCTATCAATGTACTTTTTAAGCATGTTAATATGACATAATTGTTTTTGCTTGCGCCTCCCAGGAGTGTTAACAATGTAATTTACATCACTTAACCTTTTCTCAACAGTATATGGACCATAATATCTAGCTTGTAATGGCCTGCCAGGAATGGGCAATAGAGCAATCACCTTGTCTCCAGGGTCAAAATTTCTGTTCTGAGCATTTTCATCAAAATGCAACTTCATTTTGTTCTGAGCTGACTTAAGATTGGACCGAGCAACTTCCCAAGCTTTAGTCAATCTAGTTTTGAAGTCAGACACATACTGAAGTAAGTTCAAAGGACTGTCATTACTTGAAAGAAACTTCTCTTTCATAAGTTTTAAAGGTCCACGAACAGTGTGTCCGAAAACAAGTTCAAACGGACTGAACCCAAGAGACTCTTGTACTGACTCTCTGACAGCAAATAATAGCAAATGTATGCCTTCATCCCAATCTTTTTCGGTGTCAAAACAGTAAGATCTGATCATGTTCTTCAAAGTTTGATGGAATCTTTCCAAAGCACCTTGACTTTCAGGGTGATAAGCTGATGACTTGTATTGTTTAATGCCAAGTTCATGCATTACTTGCTGAAATGTTCCTGACATAAAATTGGAACCCTGATCTGATTGGACTGATTTTGGAAGACCTACAAGTGTGAAAAACTTTACAAGGGCCTTAACTATTGTTTTCGTCTTGATATTCCTGAGTGGAATTGCTTCAGGAAAACGTGTTGAAGCACACATTATAGTCAAGAGATATTGGCAACCTGATTTAGTCTTGGGTAACGGACCTACACAGTCAATGATAATCCTACTAAATGGTTCATCAAATGCAGGAATAGGCTGTAAATTAGCTTTTGGAATAGTCTGATTAGGTTTTCCTACCATTTGACAAGTGTGACAGGATTTGCAATGTTGGGAAACATCAGATTTTAATCCTGGCCAGTAGAAATACTTGAGAATTTTGTGGTAAATCTTAGTTATCCCTAAATGACCTGACATGGGAGTTTCATGGGCCAAGTTTAAGATTTCAGGACGATAAGCCTTAGGAACCACAATTTGGTGATTTATGGTCCATTCGTCTTCCGCTGAAACATCAGGAGGACGCCATTTTCTCATTAAGATGTCATTTTTGACATAAAAACAAACAGGAACCTGAGAAATTTCATTTTCATCTAAAGCCCTTTCAAATAAAGGCGAGATTTCAGGATCACTGTGCTGTTCTTGACAAAGTTGTGACCTTGACATTTGGTCGTGACCTTGGTCAATTAAAATTGAAGGTGTAAGGTCATTGTCTGACCTTTGTTTGTTGAAGTCGGTTTGACTTGGAGAAAAAGATTTTGAAATCTCATCATGAAAAGACTGACCTATAAATGTGTCAGTTAAGTCAACATCCTGTATCCCATCATTCAATTTGACTTTCTTTGCCATAGCCCTTGTAACGGCACATGAAGGGTAAAGATCAGGAATTTCCTGCTCACTGGGATCAGGCAATTGATCCTCACAAGGTGTATTGGTCAAAAGTGGGTTTACCACAACCTTATCTCCGGCTAAGTCATTGCCTAATAGCAAGTGAACACCTTTAAAAGGTAAAGAAGGCCTAATACCTACAGCCACAGGACCAGAAACTAAGTCTGAAGACAAATAAATGTTATGGAGCGGTACATTAACAAATCCACACTCTACTCCCTGAATAAGGACACTTGTCCCAGTTGAAGTCTTCTCGGAAAAAGGCAGGGTATCTGCTAAAATAAGAGACTGAGAAGCTCCGGTATCTCGTAAGATTTTAATAGGGGTAGACTGGGCAGAATCACTTGTAAGTGACACAAAACCTTCTGATAAGAATGGTTCATAAATCTCCATAATGCAATCAGTCGCAGACGTTTTGGCCAAAATAGGATTTTCATCCTGAATAATCGACTGTGGTTTTGACCTTAAAGAAGTAAGACCTGTTGGTCTAGAATTATTTTGATTTTGTCTCTCTTTTCTTCTTTTCAAAGTTTCACATTCAGAAATGACGTGACCGTCACCTTTACAATAATTGCAAAACAGCCGGGGTGAGTATGAGGATCTTTGACCTTTGTTTTCACTAGTATCTTTATTTTTAGGATTATGTGAAGGACTGGAACTATCAGCTGTTAGTCCAGCTTGTGGTTGTGGATTAGGTTGAGGAGAATTATTTCTCTGTTGAGGGTTAAATGGTTTTGACTGAGGTGTATTAGGTTTAAATTGAGGGTTAAAAGGTTTCTTGTAAGGCTTATTTACAAAAGACACCTTATGAGTCAAAGCATAATCATCAGCTAATCGTGCTGCTACATCTAAAGTTTCTACTTCCCTTTCGTCAAGAAAAGATTTGACATCAGAGTGTATGCATCGTTTGAACTCTTCAACAAGCATGAGCTGTCTTAATTTTGCATGATCAGACTTTACATCCTTTGAAGAACACCACCTATCAAATAATTGCTCCTTAGTTCTAGCAAATTCTACATGGGTTTGGTCATGTTCTTTCCTACAATTTCTGAATTTCTGCCTATAAGCTTCAGGTACTAACTCATAAGCCTTAAGAATCAGATTTTTGACTGTGTCATAATCTGAACTTTGATCAAGTGGAAGCTGAGTGTAAATTTCTCGAGCTTTACCAATAACAACACTCTGTAGAAGCAAGGTCCAATGCTCTTTTGGCCATTTCAAATTTTCTGCTACCTTCTCAAAATGTAAAAAGTACTTATCTACCTCTTTTTCTTGAAATGGAGGAACGAGCCTGATATGCTTTGTAACATCAAATACTTTACTAGGATCAAAAGACACAGGAGGCATTGATTTACTGCTTAATTCAAGCTCTTTCATTTTAATATCATAATGCATTCTTTCTTTTTCAAGTTCTATTTCTTTTAACATTTCTCTGTGTTTTTCCTTCTCTCGTTCTTCCATTTCCCTTTGTTTTTCTTTCTCTCTTTCTTCCATTTCTCTTTGTTTTTCTTTCTCTCTTTCTTCCATTTCTCTTTGTTTTGTTTTTTCTCGTTCTTCCATATCTAATTTTTCCTTTAAAAGCCTTTCTTCTAACTCTCTTTGTTTTTCTATTTTTTCTCTTTCAAACTGCATTTGTTTTTCTTTTTCTCGCTCTTCCTTTGCTAACTTTTCTTTTTCTAACTCTAACTTTTCTCTATGCATTCTTTCTTCCCTTTCTTCCTTATCTGCCCTTCTTTTTTCTTCAAATTCTAATCTTAATTTTTCCAATTCAAGATGCCTTTTTAATTCTAACTCTTTCAACTGTATGTCGGTTTGTGAGACCATAATAAGAGATGTAGCTGAGGGTTCAAAAAATTCCTCATCAACAAGAAACTGAATGATAACATTCTTAATTTCACGTTTTAACATAGATGTTTTGACATCAGGTATGCTATAATGACTAGCAATGTCTAAAAGATCACTCTTTTTGGCCAAGTTTAACAGCTCTTGAGAAGGCGCAGCAATGAAATCTTCAAGTTTGAATGACATGGTTGCTTTTTGCTGGTATGACAAACAATAAATATCTTTTCAAATTCAGAATAAAATACGTGCACAAAATGTTCAATCCCGGCTCAGAGCCCCCAAAATCTGTTACGACCTAGCGTAACTAGACAGGTACAGCGAAAAACAACCAAGTAATTTAAACTTAACAATATTTAATCAAACAAATAAATGCTGCAAATACATAAAAACAAACAAACAGATAAGTAAATAAATAAATAAATAACTTACAAAGTTAATGTCAAATAAGTCCTTGTCCCTCAAATGTAAGTCCACAATCCAGTAACCAGAATATGAGCACATGTATATTTTAATCCACACAAAACACTAGTGAAACAACCAAAATTATATACTTTAAATCACTTCAAATTTCTGAATGCCTAAGACTGAATTGGGACCTATATTTATACATCTAAGGAAATTCTCCAGGTTTCTAGAGAATGATATAATAAACTTTTCTCTAGAAAAGAAACGAACTAAACGAAAGTTCTTTTAAATTCTCCAAAGAGAATTTAGAATTCTCCAGAGAGAATTCAAGGCCGCAACGACCATCAAGACTAAACGAGAGTCCACTAGACCCTTCGAGATCTCAGTATACATAGTCCAAATATATTTTTAACTTATGGTAAAAAAAAACACTCACTCCATTTTCATCTGGAATTATCCACAAAGTGCTCATAGAATTTTCTATACTTCTAAATTATATAACAGTGATAAAAATAATCAATGACATTCTTCTACAAAGTTCTAGATAATAAATTGTAGAAACATAAAAAGAAATATATATTAATTAATTGGGTTACTCCCCTTTGATTATATATATATAAATTATAAGTAATAGCTCTTAAAAGAATCAATATTATTGAATCAATTATATATAACACCAGGAGATACGATAAGGCGTCGCATAGATTCTGACTTTTTCAGAGGAAGTGAAAAAGGCCTTTCTGTCATTACAGGCCAAATAAAATGAACCATAGTTTTTAATGCCCTTTTGAAGGTCCACTCTATCAAATCCAGAAGTTTGTCTTTAATTGGGTGCTTTTCAGGACACTGATATTGGTGTTCCAATCATGTACTGTTTCAATGGAAATTTATTCACTACTAGACATTTCTTGCCTAACCCGAGATAGAGATGTACACCATACACTGAGATACAAACGCCTTTTAATGGGGATGTCTCAAAATTAGATACCAATCTTTCATACATGTGTATCCGCTTTGAGCTAACCAGGAGCTGTGCATAGTCACAGGTTGATAGATGGTCAAATATTTTGTGTTCCTGAAGTCCTGGTGTAGAATACAATGTACATGTGCGCTAAACGGCTAAGCGACCACACCAATGCTGATCTGTGCATTGATGGAAAGAGCGGGGTTTCTCGTGACATTTGTCTACGCACAGTATTGTACCATTGGCCGCGGTGCAAGAAAACTTTCTTTCGTCAGGTTGCATTAATATTTTAAAAACTTACAAGGCCAACAGTTAAGGCCATGTAAGATGACCGCACTGTTTCCGGGCAAGTCTCCCAGAACCTGACTATCGGTGCTCTGTGCTCATTTCTTTCTCCATAGGTTTATTAATACCCTGGAAGCGGCGGTTCTGTCCCGGTATGACTAAACTTGTTAACAGGGATGTCGAACCACAACACAACCCGCTGACTGAAAAAGAAAAAAATACTTTTAAATCAGCGAAAGACGGCGTATGAACGAACCAACGTGGCCACCACTCTTGGGTCTGCATCAATACGAACCAGATATTCGACCGACCGAGCTACCGCACCCGGTTTTGGACTTAAAAATAAGTTGCTGAAACAGCAGTCACACATTAGCGTATATAACGAAAATGCGCACCGGTCGTATGAAGAATGGAAAATCGCAACACGCTGAAAATTTTGGACCTATAAAAATTAATATGTACCGTTAACTCGCTTTAGCAATCACACATTAGCGTATGACTGGTGCGTGTGCAGGATGTATAAAAATCTCAAAGTTATAGAGTACGTTTGTGTTACGTCCCAGACACGCTAAGCACGCGCTATAGACGCGCAGCAAACGTTCCACGCGCGTCTCATACACGCTTGTGGCACGCTACTGAAGCAATATCTCAAAAAATCGGAATGCGCATGTAGCGAACACTGACGTGTCTAAAATATGCGCCAAACGCATTCGAAGCGTATTCAACGCGCCTGTAACGCGCGTGGAACTTATTCGAAACGTATAAGTCCGGGACACGCCGAGTTTCTAGAAATTTTTAAGCATGTTTAAAACATATTTTGATCCCAAACGCGCGACGATAATTGGCGACGTACAGTGACAAGTACCGGACGTACACCAACCGTATCCAACATACTCGTAACGCGTTTTCAACGTGTCTGCGACGTGCGCCTGGCGTATGTGGAATTTTGCTATTTTTTCAACACGCCCGCCACGCGTTTCACTTATACGCTAATGTGTGACTGCTATTTTAAACGCCGTTAGTCAATTGCGAGTTTATATTGGTGTTTAACCTCTTAGTAAACATTTTTATTAATGTCGGGAGAGAGCCCCATCTGCGTGTTTATTTTAGTTTTATTTAGGGAATTGTACGAGAGCGAGGGTTCGAAACCCCAGTGCTCTACAACTGATCAACTGAAATCTCACAAAAATATGCAATATCGCCAACTATTTTTTTATGGACTTCTTGATCATTTTCATTGATTTGTCGGAGTTTAAAACAAAAACTGGCAGAGACACAAATACTGTCAGTTATTGCAACGAACACATACAAATGTAAACACAAGGTAGTAACAAGTGACGTTCCTGGACGTGGCGTACGGCAGCAAACTTTACTGTCAGACAAGCTGATGTAAATTATTCGTTTTCAACTGGCACGTGTATCAGAGCACTTACATGTAAGCACGGGATGCAAAAGGCTTTTGGTAAGGAGGCATTGGATTGAGTCTTGTATGTAAAATATTCGATCATTTTTGTGTGCTTTAGCCGTCTACCGAACGGAATGTTTTGTTGTAGCGTTGAATAATTCCGTCAGTATATATATTTGTATAGTCATCCTTCCCCTTTCGCTGATTCTAAAAATTCATTTATAAGAGGCAGGATAACTGATAGTTCCGATATGACATTGGCTGTAGAAAACAAACAAATGAACGAACGAACACACGAACAAACATTTTGTTTTACAATGGAATAGTTCGATAAATTAACTTGTTCTGAAAGTGCGTCGATGTAATGAAATATCTTGAGATAATCCCTGACTTTTTGTCAATGTATGGTGTATTTACAACTCAAAATACATCTCAGATTAGGCAAGAAATGTCTGATATCACAAGGTTGCAAGCTAAACTTAGATGCATACTAATGTGCTAGACGTGCTGTTGTATGCAAAGGAGGCTTTAAGTAACCGTACCCACATAATGGCTTATGTCTTTTCTTATTAATCTGCTCACTACTCTTAAATTATCTCAGATTTATTTTTATTATCTATGCAGATAATATAGAGAAGAATGCCAACTCAGAGGCAGAAATGCAACTGGCCATGGATCAAGTCTCACAGTCATGTGATAACTATGATTTCACAATCAACACAAAATAGACAGGGGTTGTACACTAACCAGCACCTAGTACATTGAACAAACTATAACTATTGAAAGTTGTTGAGAAAATCACCGACCTGGCAGAGTAGTGCACATTGATGTTGATGTTACTGCCAGAATTGCAAAAGCCAGTGTGGAATTCTGAAGACTCCGTGCAAATGTCGGGTTACGAATGGAATCGAGTTGACACCAACCTGAAAGTCTACAAGGCTGTAGTACTGTCAACCCTCTTGTATGCATGTGAGACCTGGGCAGTATACCAACGTCATGCAAGGAGATTTAACCAAATAAACTGAATGATAATGTTGTTAAAAATCAAATGGCAAGACACAGAGACACAGAGGTCCTAAAGAAAGTCCAGACACAGAGGTCCTAAAGAAAGCAGGGATATAAAAGATTGCATAAAATCCTTAAAGCTAGCACAGCTGTGATGAACTGGCCATGTTATAAGAATGCCTGTTGACTGCAAAAGAAGGTTTTTATGGAGAATTACAGGAGGGAAAACGCTTTCAATGTGACCAGAAGATTTGCTTCAAAGACACCCTCAAAGTCTTTCAATGTGACCAGAAGATTTGCTTCAAAGACACCCTCAAAGTCTTTCTGAAGGATTTCGATATACCAATCGGGTCTTTGGGACAGACTGCACAGGAGCGATCAAAGTGGTGAGGACTCATCAACAAAAGAGCAGTTCTGTATATGCGATCTAAGTTTTAATGCGGTTTATATGGTATTTATATGTGAAATTGTATTTATATGTATTTTAAATACACCCATGACGTCATCCTATTATAGAAACTGTCCATTATTTTTCGGGAATGGACAGTTTAGTGTACATTACTTTTTGTGTGAGCTCGTGTGAGCACAAAAGTAATGGACACTTTTCATGCGTGCGTTCTGAGGGCCAAGCCATGAGAAACACGTTTTCTGCGGAACAGCAACATACAAGTAACGCAGAAATAATTGATTTACACAAAACAACAGTAGAATAAATCCGAAATCCGAAATTTCAAGCTGTTTATTAACTTATTTAGCATGCGTCAGTACTCGTCGAAAACCCGAAGACAGGGTTTTCCTTGATGCGGATCATTTTTGCACGAATTAAGTGAGTATCTTGGGGCCAATGCAGGCTTATAACGAAAGCATGTCCATGCAATATACAAAAAACAAATAAGTTGTAAATACGAAAATTACGAAAATTTTCAGTAGAAATTTTTTATATTTTTCTTATTTTTGCTCAAAACATAGATTGCGAGTACATGTTAGAACCGCCTCGCCGATGCGGCTCTAACAAGTACCCACACTCTATGCTTTGGAGCAAACATAAGAAAAATAGGTATATATTTTTTCTTATTTTTGCTCAAAACATAGATTATGGGTACATGTTAGAACCGCCTCGCCGAGGCGGTTCTAACGAGTACCCACAATCTATGTTTTGGAGCAAAAATAAGAAAGAATGGTATACCCCTTCATTCCCCAGTTTTGCTATATAAAAGTAGGGTATAAGATGGTATGTATTTCATGGCCATGTTATCATCATGAATAAAAGTATTATTTCCCTTTTTCAAAATGATACTTTACAATATAAGCCGCGACGCAAGAAACCCGGTCTTCGGTGTTTCGACCAGGTTTGACACAAACTGACCTGTACAATCTCAGAAACAGGTTAGAAATTTTAAATTGTGGATTTAAGAAGGTTTAAGAAGGTTTAGCGAAAACAAAGACGCCCAAAACAGCGCATGCGCACTGAAAATGTGCAAACGTGAATTTGATAAAGTAGCTTAAAGGCTGTCGGATCATCTTGGTGATGAGTGTACACAGAAGTATCATATATAAAGTTGCATGTACATATACGTGTATAAATGAAAGAGGGAAAACAACGTTGTGTTGGCTGTGGAACTCTGTCACTGTTGAAATGTTCGATAATTGGGCGTCCAAGTTCGCTTCAAGTGTGCTTCTATGGACTAATTTCTCCCCCATCCGAAACCCTGGTGAAATAATGTCATTTGGCGTGTCACCAATCAAAGAACGTTAAGTGCATGCATTTCATTTTATATCCATGTGAATCGCACAGAAATAATCGATGCTGTGAATTCTGTTTCATTGTGTGAGTATTATGGACGTAGGCTCACAACGGGTGGTGATATTACAGTTAAGGTCATGCGTTAAATATATGGTGTATTTGAAGTCGGAGAAAGTCCTCGTAAACTATCCATTCCTGAAAAATAATGAATCCTCTGCCCCTTCGGGGCCTCGGATCCATTATTTTTCAAGAATGGATAGTTACTCGGACTTTCTCCTATACAAAATACCGATGTAGTCGAGTAGTGTGCGCTAATGCACACGATTTCCGGAAAGTACAAGGGTGTGCGCTTATTGGAGCATATGCGCTAATTAGAACGAATACGGTAGTATTAAGCCAACTTTATTTAAAAAAAATGATCATTCTAATTACTGAGAGACGAACGACCATTTATATCTGTAATAAAACAGTAAAACTGAGCTAGACTTTCTTTAACATCTATAGTTTCAACTGCATTTGGTAAAGATATCAATCTTATGGTTAGTTAATATTAAGTTTCCCATATTAGGGTAAACCGCTATCCATTCTAATTTTGGTAAAGGTATCAATCTTATAGTTAAATAATATTAAGTTTCCCTTATTAGGGTAAACCGCTATCGATTCTAATTTTGGTAAAGATATCAATCTTATAGTTAGTTAATATTAAGTTTCCCATATTAGGGTAAACCGCTATCGATTTTAATTTTGGTAAAGATATCAATCTTATAGTTAGCTAATATTAAGTTTCCCATATTAGGGTAAACCGCTATCGATTCTAATTTTGGTAAAGGTATCAATCTTATAGTTAGTTAATATTAAGTTTCCCATATTAGGGTAAACCGCTATCGATTCTAATTTTGGTAAAGATATCAATCTTATAGTTAGTTAATATTAAGTTTTCCATATAAGGGTAAACAGCTATCGATTCTACTTTTGGTAAAGATATCAATCGTATAGTCAGTTAATATTAAGTTTCCCATCTTAGGGTAAACCGCTATCCATTCTAATTTTGGTAAAGATATCAATCTTATAGTTAGTTAATATTAAGTTTCCCATATTAGGGTAAACCGCTATCGATTCTAATTTTGGTAAAGATATCAATCTTATAGTTAGTTAATATTAAGTTTCCCATATTAGGGTAAACCGCTATCGATTTTAATTTTGGTAAAGATATCAATCTTATAGTTAGCTAATATTAAGTTTCCCATATTAGGGTGAACCGCTATCGATTATAATTTTGGTAAAGATATCAATCTTATAGTTAGTTAATATTAAGTTTCCCATATTAGGGTAAACCGCTATCGATTCTAATTTTTGTAAAGATATCAATCTTATAGTTTGTTAATATTAAGTTTCCCATATTAGGGTAAACCGCTATCGATTCTAATTTTGGTAAAGATATCAATCCTATAGTTAGTTAATATTAAGTTTCCCATATTAGGGTAAACCGCTATCGATTCTAATTTTGGTAAAGATATCAATCTTATAGTTAGTTTATATTAAGTTTCCCATATTAGGGTAAACCGCTATCGATTCTAATTTTGGTAAAGATATCAATCTTATAGTTAGTTAATATTAAGTTTCCCATATTAGGGTAAACCGCTATCGATTCTAATTTTGGTAAAGATATCAATCTTATAGTTAGTTAATATTAAGTTTCCCATATTAGGGTAAACCGCTATCGATTTTAATTTTGGTAAAGATATCAATCTTATAGTTAGCTAATATTAAGTTTCCCATATTAGGGTAAACCGCTATCGATTATAATTTTGGTAAAGATATCAATCTTATAGTTAGTTAATATTAAGTTTCCCATATTAGGGTAAACCGCTATCGATTCTAATTTTTGTAAAGATATCAATCTTATAGTTAGTTAATATTAAGTTTCCCATATTAGGGTTAACCGCTATCGATTCTAATTTTGGTAAAGATATCAATCTTATAATTAATTTTGGTAAAGATATCACTCTAATACGAGGATGATCCAATAATGATTGAGACTTTTCTCTTGTTTTATAAACCTTGTTGACTGGCTCAAGTTAACTAATTTCGTTCACTAGATACACATTTGATCTTTCTGCGGAGCGTGTTTTATCAAATTTGCTCATCAACTTTGGTTGCTATGGTTATTTAAGAACCACTCATGCAGTATCTATGGCCACCATTTGCCCATTCGAACAAACATAGTCTATATAAATCTAGCTATGTCACAAACTTTAAAAACGGTATCTTATAATAATTGAGTATTGCCTGTGTTAACATTCATCTCTGAAATAATTTGCTTTGGTCAATTCGAGTTTTGCTTTAGTGCTCGAGACGTGGTTGCCTAGCAACCATTTTTTCATTTGCTCTATGAATTCTGGCTTATAGCATTTTCCAAATTCTATCGTTGCTAGGCAACATAAAACAAAAGGGCTAAGTGCCCCTTTTGAAATTCAAGTGAAATATTTATCCCATAATTGATCAGTTCTAGGTTAAAATCAATTAATTGTGTCATGTCTTCTCAGGTTATAAGATATTTCTCTCCCCTACCCCCGAAATCATTGATTTTTTTCACAACTAAAACACAGCTTTTTTCGCAAAAATGCTCAACCTACTTGAATTATCAGCTGTATGTAAATGATATTTGCAGAGCATAAAGGTATTTATAAACGCTATAAATAACAGTGTGCCATGATTGGAATTTTTATCACCAGTTACCATGACAACCCATTTTATAAGCATTGGTACCACGTGGCCAAGGACAGTTGACTCGCATTCTCTCGTTGCTAAGCAACAGAAGGCATTTGTCTTAGTGTGAATTTTAACCAGTGTCTCGTGTGCACAATACATTGAGCAATGCTAACAAGATATTCACAATAAGCCAAGTTTATTTACATAGGAATAATTCAAAAAGTCTCAATCATTATTGGATCATCCTCGTAGTTTGTTAATATTAAGTTTCCCATATTAGGGTAAACCGCTATCGATTACAATATCTATAACTGTCAAAGCATTAGATGTCTTAATGAGATCTTAAACTTGGACATTACGAATAAAATTTAGAAACTAGAAATTATGACTTAGAATAGTTTCTCTTCCATCATCAAAGCATTGAGTACAATGCAAATCGAACCCAGAGATTATTGACCACGGCACTGCCTCCTGACCAAAAGCAATTAAGCAATAGCTAACTGAGGTTCTAGCTTAGCAACCGGAAATCGGTGGATCTGTCCAAGCATGAGCGAAAAACAAAAAACAAAGAAAAAAGAAAAGACTGAAAAATCCGTTATGTTATGCTACTCTCGGCTTCATGTAAAACCGACTGTTTACCTCTGAGATTAACAGGTTGTGATTTGTTAACATTTGTGAATTTATCTTTACAAAATTATGCATTTGTTCATTCATTTTCACTGCATTTTAAAAGATTTTAATGAATACGAATGAATCTAAATAAGTTTATCCTTCAAGTCAGTCAATAGAGATCAGCGGTGCAACCAATTGGAACTTTTAGTAACAGCATTTTATTATGTATAAAACTGTTATCTACTATATGCGCACTTAATGTAATACTCGTTTGTTTCCAAAGCACGCATATTCATGATCAGAAAATATTTAAAATATTATTTAAGCTAGACCAACTGAGTTGTACCTGACTATATTTCTACGACTCATCAGGAAAACACATCCGTGAAATGTATATCCCCTTATGCCCCACTTTTATAAAGAATAAATGGGAATTGCAGGGGTATAACTAATCTTCTTATTTTTTATCCAAAACATACATTGTGGGTACTCGTTAGGACCATGTGTACCCACCATGTATGTTTTAAGCGAAAATATTAAAACAATCAATATTTTCCAATGCAATTTTCATTGTTTTCTTCTGAAAAAGATATCTTTATATTGCATGGGCACGTTTTTGTAATGTTCTATCCACACTTGTATGATTTAATCACGAACGATGGTTCTTCTTTTAGCACTTAACATGGGTTGCTGTAAGTTTACACCCGAATGTACAGTTTACGGGGATTTTGCTAGATTTTGTCTCAGCTTTACTCAACATCCTACATGAATGGCCTGGGTATCTACAAAAGAAGATTTCTTCTACCTGGATTGCGAAGCGACTTTTAAATAATTGAAAAGAATGCAGCTGAGCACTGTTGTGTAATGGCTAAATAAAGTTACACCTTCTTGGGTGACACCAGTCAAAAATTGTCCATAGGCCACAATGCAAATTGTCGCACTTTGTGACACTCCCAGCTGTTACCAAACATTTTATGACCAAAAGGACTCCCCTCGCCTTATAGCTCAGCCATACATCTACCCAACGAGCCTAGTTCAAAGGGGGGTTGACCGTTGAGTTTTTCCGGTATTCCGTTTTGCAACCACCCTAGGGTTGGGTTTTACCCTCTAGAATGGTGCAGATTTGAGGATTGGGTAGTTTACAGACAGAAGCTTCCGACGAGAAATAGTCTTTTTTAAGATCGTGTTTTGTACACCCAAATGTCGTACACTAGTGATACTTTGCAGTGCATACTAAATATAAAACAGACACAAATAAATATACTCGTAATACAGTGTCAAACTCACCTAGGCAAACTTTTCAAATGCACTATTTTCGTGGGGGTACGGCGGAGTGATAAATTTTGAGCGGTGTCGCACCTTGAGGAAAATTTGTTTTTATCGCGAACAAGAAAATTTCTTTGCGATACACTCTTCCCCAAAATATAAGATGCTTGATAAGTATTTTGTTGAGAAAGAACACAAAATGAGGATGCATGGGGTCTTTCAATTCTAGGTACCCCCATGCAAAAACATGCTATTTTGACCAAAATGGCAAATATGGTGGTCAGACATATTGCCGAACAAGCGTTCAAAACAACCAAACCTAAGCATTAAACTGCTATACATTTAATGTTAAGATATTTATGTACCACATTTGACCTTCAAATGACATTGACCTTTGACCTCTGAACTGTGACCTTGACCCAAAACAGCTACACAAGAAGAAATTTACAACCTAGAAATTGAGCAAAAATGCTCTTTTCGTTAATTTTTGTGGCCTTGACCTCTGACCCTGGGTGACCTTGACCTTTGACATTCACTGAGACCTTGCCCAAGGTCAGTACAAAGATTTACCACGGTTGTTGCTCATGTCCCAACGTCTTCTAAGTGCTGAGTGACAGCAATAGCACTAGAAAATGGGACCGAAATGACCCTCTAAATAACCCAATTTACAGTCCAAACTTATCAAAATGATGACTATCCGCGTCCAAAATTGTACAAAACACTAACAAACAGCGTAATTCAACATTATAACATGACTTAGGCCAGTTTTAAGTCTACATCTGGCCTAAAATCACATTTTTAATCGAATTTTAATGGATTTTAACTTTTTCAATTTTTCAAAAATTCAAATTTTTGTAAAATTTTACAAAAATTGATAAAAGTTTGAAATTTTTGTCATAATCAAAGTTTGAGCCAGATCCGATGAGAATTCCACTAAGCAACGACTGACTATACCAAAAGTAAAAATTTTGACATTCAGCTTCTAAGGGGTGACGCCAGTCAAAAATTGTCCATAGGCCACAATGCAAATTGTCGCACTTTGTGACACTCCCAGCTGTTACCAAACATTTTATGACCAAAAGGACTCCCCTCGCCTTATAGCTCAGCCATACATCTACCCAACGAGCCTAGTTCAAAGGGGGGTTGACCGTTGAGTTTTTCCGGTATTAAGATCGTGTTTTGTACACCCAAATGTCGTACACTAGTGATACTTTGCAGTGCATACTAAATATAAAACAGACACAAATTAATGTGTCTCGTAATACAGTGTCAAACTCACCTAGGCAAAATTTTCAAATGCACTATTTTCGTGGGGTACGGCGGAGTGATAAAGTTTGAGTGGTGTCGCACCTTCTGTTACGAAATGGAGGAAAACCTGCGTTTCTTCGTGCCTTTGGTATATCCAAATTGTATTCATTTATTCTTACTTAGGTGAAGTTAGGGCCCAGGTGCTTATCTTTTTGTAACGAGTACATAGCTTATCTTATTGAAACGACTGTAAACTCATGACGTCCGTGACTGCCGAGTTCGTACAGATACACTCCATTTGTCATTTGAGCCGCCTCGTGGGAAAACCAACAATGTGGTTTCTAAACAGGTCTGACACAAACCGGCCTGTACAAGCACAGAAAAGAGCTAGAAGCTTGAAATTCCGGATTTAAGTAGAAGAGGAATTGTACTATCCGAGTAGCGGAAACAAACGCGGTTACCGCGAAGCTGATCTGCGTCTTTGTTTTCGCATATGCAGATTGTTGGTTTTTCCACGAGATGGCTCAATTTTTTTTATCAAAAGTACGGCGAGACAACATGAATTTGGAAATCATTGTGAAATTCTTTGCGAAAATTATCTTAATTGTCAGAGATTTGAAATATTTATATTTTGAAACCATAGTACTATTGGTAGTTTTCCAATAGATATCATGATGTTTTTAAGGACACAAATCGTTTTTGCTGCAAGTTAATTTTGTAAAGTATCGTACATTTTGCCACCTTATCTTATTGAAGAGCTTTAAAACAAACAAGCAAACAAACCAAAAATGTATTTATGCCCCAATGACATTTGAATCTTCCTTAACAGGTGTAAGGGGTCAGTAACTGTACTCTGCTTCGTCAGGCAGCTAAGAGATTCACCACGAGGACCGAACAACTAACTAAATGTTGTGAAACACTGCAGAAGCTGAGGGTGAGGTTAGGTACCTGTAAAAACTTATTAAGTAATCAGTGTACTTCAATCGGATGTGGATCATGAGTAAACAATGATTACACATATTCGTGTATATCTAGTTGTCGGATATTACACGTTTGGCAAAGCGTTTCGTTGCTGGAAAGAAGAATTTAGACTTGATTGGCGTCTGGATAATAAGCCTAGGTAAGCTTGACGTCTCTTTCACATTTTTGAATCTTAAAACAGCATAAAATTGTAAAACTCGTTCCACACACAGAACTTGCGCTAAAACAGACCCGCTTTGTGAGATCAGTGTGTTTATCCAAAGATGTAAGGTTTAAATGTAATCCATAAATACCCTATTTCATCAATGTTTAATTGATATGGTTGTGGTATCTTACATAGTGGGGAAAAGTTTTCTTTAGTGGGGAAAACTTCCGACAAATAGACGGCCTGCTGCATTTTCGACTGTCCCATTTTCCGTTATTCCTAATGGAAAGAGTGTACCATTACCTGATGATTCAATGTACCATTTTCAGTGATGAAAAATTATTTTAGCAACAGTAGATGAGTTTAAATCAAAGTATAATACAATAAATAAAATTTTCTTTGGTCTCTACTGTGCTGTTTTCTCGGATACAAGGATTTATTGGATCCGAGGCTGTTTTCAAAACTTGTTACGGCATAAAACTTTATGCTGACCACAAATATCAGTTTATTGATGCACGGAATTAATAGACAAAAATCACTAAATTGCTGTTTTATCTCACTTGAGGTGAAAGATAAAACGCTAGGTTAAAGAATCAGAGTGCGCTCTTCCGTCCATGTGTCAACATTTTCAAACTAAACACATTTTTTCACGCTTGCTGAAATTACGTGTTTATTTTCGGATTATACAATGTCAGTCACGGCCGTGGTGCCGCTTATATTGCAATTCTAAGCGAAGAACTGTACATGTAAGTAAGTCGTCTGTACTGACTATGAGAATGCGTAACCGGGGCAATGATATGCGATTAAAATTAGTGGAAAATACTACTATTAAATGAATTCTGACCAACGTGTTTTTGTCATGCGTAGTCTGCTCTGTGTGATCTTCGAATGGAAAACCCCTGCAGGGTTTCTAAAGCAAAGCAGATATATGTGTGCTGTTTGCACATTATGTGCGCTTTTGTGTTTTTGGTTAAGTTTGGTAAATGAATGGCCACCTAATAGCTGTTCACTCTGCGTATGATATGTTTTCTTAGTATAAGTACCTGATTGATTATTTAATTTTTTTCCACATCAGTTTTTGGATTGGGAATTTCTTTCTGATTGCGCCATTTGCCTACTTTTACATTTTTCTAGCCTTCATCTGTGACTGTACAGACTAATGTTGGACATGGTCCGAATTACAGAAAACCTAGTTTCACACGGCACTGATAAATTACAAATACTTAATACCCTATAAATGGTTACGTAAATTTCGTTTTGTGAAGAGATAAGCAACTTAGTATATAATTAAATGTGCTGTAAATATTATTCGACGTTTCTCTTAATCTGCATCTAGCAGTTAGCACAATATGATTTCTAAACAATTCTCACTTACAATTATATATAAAGATTATTTGTTTGAGGTGAATACTAAATATATTTCATCGAGTGTGTTGAAACCATCAGAATTTTCACGATTGCGCAGCACAATTGAAAATCAATATAGGGATCAAACATGATTTTCCATTCATTAACATTCGCTAGGTCCCGAGGGGAATGTTGAAAGCCAAGGGCGTAGCCCGAGGTTTTCAACACTTCCCGAGGGACCTAGCGAATGTTAATGAATGACAAAATCATTTTTGATCGCTATTATTGCATAAATTCTGCGGAAACGAAAGAAATAAGATGCAGAAACGACAGAAATATGGTGCACTATATTTTACAGCCTCATCACATTTTCATACGCGTAAAAGCTTTCGTTTTTATGCTCGTTCCGTGCGGACTTCAGTTTCTCATTACTATCACGTGCTTTGCGTGGCGCCCGGTAACGAGCATAAGTAAAACCCATGTAATAACAGCACGTGCGCGCGTGAATTGCAATATTAATGCATGGCTTTCGCTTCATTAATAAACGACTGTTAATATCGTGTGACACGGGTATTTATGCAATAATCGAGGTTTTCAACACACAAGATGAAATAGATTTGCTATTTACTGAAATAAAAGCACTTTTTATATAAAATTTGAAACAATAATGGCCTGTACAATACCTATACATGTAACACGGATAGACGGTGAAAATGCAAAATCAAAAGTCAATTATATTTTGTAACCAAATAATGACAATGTAACGTTTTCACGCAGGCAACCCACCATCCTTATCATGTTTTATATAAAAGTTTATTGCCTTTGGCTACAATGTCTCAAGAATATTCATTTGTGAAAATGTTGACAGCCGCACGGATTCCCTGGCGCACGGAAGGGCACCGTTTCAAGCTCACTTTGTGAACCTTCGATTCACTTTTGATAAACCGGGTTTCACCGTGACAGAACCGTAACGCTACCTTGGCAAACCGGGGTAAACCGGGGAGCATTCACGATCGTTTTAAATGTTTAATGCAACCGGGGCTAACCGGGGGGATGTAAAAAACCAGACAACAGCGGGGATACACCGGAACAAACCGTGACACCACTGGAGCTCGAACGTCATAATCCTGCATAAACCGAGTAATCGGAACAACTATTGCTTATTCCGGCAAAATCCGGGGTCTCACCGGAACACCATCGGGATCAACCAGGTCGGAACTAGTGCAAACCATCTTTAATAGCTCTGTCACACATTCACGTATCAGCGGTGTATCGCTCGCGTATCTATGAGAATTTCGATACGCCGAGGTCTGAGCCGTATTTTGTTCGAGCGACGTATCTAGCACGTACGTGTGACGTTCCTGCGACGTTCCTGCGCCGTATCAAACAAAATCAAACAACAAACATTCTCTTTATTGAAAGCTCAGATAGCATATCAGTTACATATGAGCGAATATGGCAATGCAGAAAATACATTCATGGTGGCAATAAATAAATAAATAAATAAATAAATAAATAAAAATAAATAAATAAATAAATATTGTGTGGTGAAGTTGTTTGGTTATTCAAGCAGGGGAAACTGTCTAAAAAGAAAAAAAGAACATCCCCAATTAACATGATTAAATATACGTTTTTTTTTTTTTTTTGTTTTTTTTTGTTTTTTGTTTTTTTTTGTTTTTTTTTTTTTGTTTTTTTTTTTTTGTTATCCTTTTACACGATATGGATCAAATTGACTATGAAATCACATCTTATCAAAAAAAAGGTGAGTCAGGTTTTCAGTTATGTTTGTCAAAATCGACACATGTCAATCATTTATACAATTATCCAATAAAATAATTGAATATCTAAAAGGTTGTTATATCGGTCCCATTTATCGCTATGGGGGTCCGCTTAGGTAGATTTAGAAACACGTGTTTTTGCCTCAAAGTGTGTTTTCGTGGAATAAATGTAGTTGGAATACAAAATGAGTTTCATAGTGTTTTGAAATTTTCAAGTTTGATCCACAGTATAAATTCTGTTACATGGTAAGTGTGTCTTATAAAGAATGCTGGTAGTGTGGCAAACCTCAGGTTTTGACATGTTTTGACCCCCAATTTTCTATGTAATTTTTCCTTTTTCCGTGTTTTTATGTATTTTTGTGCACTGATTTTAGTATCTTTAGATAGTAGTTGATACAATGCACATTTCCTGAAGTTTTCACTTTCATAGGACTGATTTTGACTGAGTATTTAGCATTTTTTGTGTATGCAGTATAAATTAGACTTTATCATGACTTGTCTTGCAAATACTTTTTCAGTCCTAGCAAGCTTAATCTTTATGCAATTTTCATGATTTCTGGTAAAAGTATAGACATTTATGTTATCTTTGCATTAGGCTGTAAATCTTTAGCATAGTCTTTATATTTTAGATGTAATTTAAAGGAATCATAGAATTTTAGGGCCTGTGCTTTTTAAGTAAATGTCTGAATTATTTAATTAATTTGACTTTTTCTAGTGAGAAAACTTTTGAGAGTATATTATTATAATGTAAGTGTTTTGACTTTTATAACATTTAAGAAAATCTTAGATTATTTGGAATTTACTTTAGTTTTCATCTTATTTGTTCTGTAAACCTAAGGGACCTTTTTGCTTGACACTACTGTGTCACCTTTAACACCTCTAAAGTTGCAATTTTAAGGAAACAGATGTGTATTCCTTAGTTCTGGAATTTGGAAGAGTCCATTTTTACTAGGTTGAGCAGATTTGTGTTTAGATTTATAAATTTTGAAATGGCCTCTTAAAATGCTTTTTGTTACATGTATTGAAAGTTTTTGTCATATTAAACACTGTAGCCGTAACAGATTTTGCATATTTTGCATATTTTAGCTTTAAAACCTGTTTTTTAACTGGAAGTTACCATTTATGTACTAGGTAAGACAGGTAGCAGTTTTGGGTTTAAAAGGGGCTGTTTTTCAGTTTTCATCACTTCGTGAAGGCCTTGACCATGTCAAGATTGAACTGACATACAAGCTGCCGACTGACCAACCAGCGGTCAGTGTAGAACAGAAAGAAAAACCTGTAATGTCGAATCCAAAGAGGGGGAAGGCCAAACGCAGGACCGAGCCTGCACCTTCCGCTGGCGAGTGGCCTCGCCAGTCTCTGCCTGCCACACAACCACCGCCTACGCCTGCCAAGCCTACGAGACAACAGCCACAACGACGCTGCAAGACACCACGACGTGAGACATCCACAACACCACCTACATCGCCTGCTCCACTCCGACAATGTCCACCACCAGCTACACCCACGATCGTCAAAGAACCGACGACAATCCTACGCCCGATCCTCAAGAATGCCAACCGACCACCACCATCACCTTTGATACAACCACCACCACCCAACGACGAACCACTGACAGTTTTCACACCAAAACCAGAGATCTTCTTCCTAACCAGTGAACCAGATCTACACGACCTACCCGGCAACCACCTAGACTACGATGTACTTTCATTCCCGACCAACTGGACAGTCGAATCACATTTCGAGATCGCCGCAGTTCGCCGCTACAAGAACAAAGACTACCTCACATGCTACCACCTAGACGACGAAGAACCTAAACCACGCTACTACGCTCGATATGACCACGACCACCCTGAACAGCACGTCATCGTCGCCTGTCCACAAGAGAACGACTACCGTGACTTCCCATACGTCGAACCAGCCTACAAGCACTTCAAGAACATCTTCCACACCAAAGCTACACCAGTCACCAACGCCAACCTACAAGACTACTACCCACTACCATTCCTCAACATAACCGACGACTGCGACGACTAGCCAACTAGAACCTTCCTCTACTCCCGATCCTCGTGACCTATTTCTGCCGCGCGCTACCAGTGTATCTACACATTCATATTCACATGGATTACAGTGCTCATTTCTGTTTATTCGTGTGGATTTACCTGCATAGGCCTACTCTCTGGCCTTAGTCTCTACATAGCCAAAATCTCAGCGCGGCCCTGAGAGAGAGCATCAGATTGGATTTCAATTGACCTACTTTGCTCTCGAGCAAGATAGTGAAATCAACGATTTGCAGCCGAATTGGCATCGATTTCACTATCGTTTTAGGCTCACTTTTCGGACTTGGCGTTCAAAATTCTAAAAAGGCAGTGCTCCTTTCTTTAGCCTGACATTGCATCCGTTGTCTGATATTTATGGGCACCGGCTAGACGAGCACGATTTGCAATTTTTCGATTTGTCTAGCCACGATTTGCAGCCCAGGAGCACTTTCACTTTACGTCTTAGTGGTGGAGCTATGGATTAAGTCCGCTCGGCCCCGGCAGACGTAAAACAGCCTAAACTTTACTACTACTACTACTTTTCATCACTTCTTGGATTATTATTCTGTGTGCTTATTCTTCTCTCTGGATTAATAGTGAAATTCCAAAGGATTTAATTAATTATTTATTTTCTTATTTTTGGACTTAGAAATTTTTAACATCTAAACATTTTACTAGAATTTGTCTAAGTCCGCGAAACTTTTAAACTTAGTCATTTTTTGGCATAGTAATACTTTCTCTGAAATTGTCTAAGTCCGCGAAACTTTTAAACTTTGGCATAGTAATAGTTTTCTATGAAATTGTTTAAGTCTGCATAATATTTTAACTTATTTATTTTTGCAGCTGTGTATTTTCTTAGAAATTCTCCACATATTAATTGTAAGAACTTTGTCTCTTTAATTGTTGAATAAGTATTATCATTTAAGAAATAAACTTTACTTTATACGAAAGCCGGATAGGGACTTCTTATTTCTGACTTCTTAGTTCCGACTTCCAACTTCCGACTTCCAAGTTCCAAGTTCCGACTTCCAAGTTCCGAGTTCCGACTTCCAAGTTCCGAGTTCCGACTTCCAACTTCCGACTTCATAGTTCTGACTTCTTTGTTCTTACTTCTGAAATAGCAATTCCTGAGTTTGACAAAGACATACACACACACACACGCAGGCACCGACGGACACACGCACGCATGCACGCACGCACGCACGGGCGATCGAACATATGCAGGTTACACATGCATACATAAATA